>JAPKIE010000012.1:0-600000 GCA_026725045.1 Vanrija sp. TS_01 | reverse complement strand
ATGATCAAGCGGAAAAAGGGCAACATGGTCGAAGAGGCCAACAAGATTCGGCGAATGAACGAAAAGGCTAATGGCAATGGCGGCGTGTCAGAGACGCCCACGCCAAAGACGAGCCCGAAGTCGACACCACAGCCCACGCCACCGCCCGAGGTCAAGACGGAGGTCAAGACGGAGCCCGATGACGACGCCAAGCCCGATGCGGTGGTCATTGACCCGTCCAAGGGTGGCGCCGTCGAGCCCAAGGAGACAAAATTGTTGACACTCGATGCCCACGGTCACTGCCCATGGTCGGCTGTCGCTGTCGAGCTCGCCGCAGCCTTGACAGATCCGCAATGGCAGGTGCGCCACGGCGCCGCCCTCGGCTTGATGGAGGTGCTGCGCTCGACCGGCACGGTTATTGGAGCTGGGTACCCAGGCTTCCTTGCTGCCCTTGCTCGTCGCCTCCTAACCCTCCTTGCGCTCGACCGCTTTGGTGACTTCCTCGGTGATACTGTCATGGCGCCCGTCCGCGAAATGGCAGCCCAGGCATTGGGCGTGCTGTTCAAGTTTGAGGACGACATCATCGCCGCCGAGGTGCACAACACGCTCGTCGCCATGGTCAACCAGCAGGGCTCGAAGCGTGGCAAGGAGGCTGAGAGCCTTCCTCGCGGCGAGAAGTTTGCTTGGGAGCTGAGGCACGCCGGCCTCCTGGGCCTCAAGTACGAGGTCGCGGTGCGCGACCCGGCACTCATTGTCCACGATGTTGTGGCCTGCTGTTTACTCGCGCTCAGGGATTCCGACGACGACGTCCGCACTGTTTCTGCATCCGCGCTCCTCCCAATTACCTCGACCCTTGTCACGCTCCCCGAACTCGGCTCAATCGTCGAGACACTGTGGGCTTGCCTAGGCGAAGGCACCGACGAACTAGGCAGCAGCACCGGTGCCGTGATGGACTTGCTTGGTGCACTGCTTACGCAGTCCGAAGTGATCTCCCTCATGGCATCGAGCCCAGATAGCCGGGCGCTCATTTCGCGTATCTATGCGTTTATCCGACACCCGATCACGTCTGTGCGCTTGGCCGTCGTCAAAGCGCTACTGGTTCTTGTCACGGTCCCTGAGCTTCCTCGCGACTGGATGCACTCGGACGTCTTTGCGCTCCTGTTCCAGAACCTTGTTTTGGAAGACCGGGCAGACATTCGCGACGTCACAGCACAGGCCTTCAACGCCGCTGTTGGCGAGATGGAGCTCGACTCGACTGTCGGCCCCCTTATTCAGGACTGGTACTCCATCGTCATGACGCCCGTTGGATCGCCGCTCGACGAGACGCTCTTCGTTGGCCGAAGGGTTCGCGGCCACGACGTCGACAAGGCTATGATGGCGGGCGACATGGGTCTCGTCGTCCTCGACACAGTTCTCGAGAATCGCATTGCTGCTGCCAAGGCCTTGGCCCTTGTGCGATACAAGTCGCACTCGTTTGACGACCTGGCTCTCGTCCGCTCGTACCTTGCCTCTGGGTCCGCTCACCAGATCTTCCTTGCAGCGACCATTGTGCGCGAGTGGGCTCGCAACGGGCCTGACGCCATTGCGGCGGCTGCAGAGCTCGGTCCCACGCTCATCTCGCTCCTCGCGCCAAAGGCCACCTATGTCGAGATGACGACGATGCTCAACCGCGTCTACACCGAGGTCAAGGGTCTGTTCAACGCCTTCACCACTGAGGGCAAGGTCAAGAAGGATCGTATCCCTGAACTTCCCTCGCGCGTTGACCCGCTTGGCGGAGCCGATGCGTTCACACTTGACACCGCACGTCGTGCCGTCGGCCCGACTTTCGAAGCGCTCACTGGTCTCCTTAAGGGTGCCCACGCCAAGGCTTCGCTCGCCAGCCTTCGGGACCGTCAGCGCAAGGCACTCGTATCTCTCGGCTACTTTTCGGCGATGAAGGAACGCCTCGACGTGCAAATCGCTGCGTCCGTTGCCGGCGCTCTCATTGCGGTCAGTGTCATGCCTCCCAAGCTTGGCCCTGTTGTCAAGGCCGTCATGGACGCTGTCAAGAAGGAGAGTTCGGAGCTACTCCAAGCTCGCGCTGCTGAGAGCATCGGCGCGTTCATCGCGTACTGCTCGTCGCCAGAGTTCACCGCACCCGTCAACCCTACCGACAAGGTGCTCAAGAACCTGTTCACGTTCCTGAACTCGGACACGAGTGTCACTCCAGTGTTCATGCCGACGACAGACGGCATCTGGTCGCTCAAGGATGCTCCGGCGACTGCCCCGACCAAGAAGGGACAGGTGCCGGAGGAGTCGGAGGAACAGGTCGCTATGCGCGTCACTCGCCGTGGTGCCCTCGCTGCTCTCGGTGCCATCGCACACCGCTTTGGCGCCTCGCTCTTCGACGCCGTTCCCAAGTTCTGGGAGGGCATCAGCGCGCCGCTACTCCAGGCCGCCCAGAATGTGGAATCCTTGGACAGTGCACTCCAGCAGGGTGGCGGTCAAGACCTCATCGACAGTCTGGCATCTCTCCACCTTGTCGCGCCCAAGCTCGATACCTCGCTCCACAGCAACCTTGTCGGCCTATTGCCTCACCTGGTTTCCGTTCTTCAGTCGTCGTTTACGGTCGTCCGCAACGCGGCCTCCCGTACCCTCGCCACGCTGTGCAGTGTCGCCACCGAGGATGGCATGAAGTTCGTCGTGGACCAGGTTGTCCCCCTGGTCGGTGACGCCAAACATGTTCACTCCCGCCAGGGAGCTGTGGAAACGATCCATCACATCATCAAGCTCCTCGACATCAGGGCACTGCCATACGTGCTGTTCCTCATTGTGCCAGTCCTCGGTCGCATGAGCGATCCCGACGAGCCGACCCGCCTGTTGGCCACGAGCACGTTCGCCTCGCTTGTCCGCATGGTGCCCCTTGAGGCAGGCATCCCGGATCCTCCTGGCTTCTCCGCTGAGCTGCTCGCCAAACGTGACGAGGAGCGCAAGTTCCTGTCACAGCTGCTCGATGGCCACCGTGCGGAGCAGTACGAGCTCCCGATCGAGATCAAGGCGGATTTGCGCCAGTACCAGAAGGACGGCGTCAGCTGGCTGGCATTCCTGGCGAAGTACCAGCTCCACGGCATCCTCTGCGACGATATGGGTCTCGGCAAGTCGCTGCAGACGATCTGTATTGTCGGCTCGATGACCCACGAGCGCAGGATGCGCCACAAGGAGACTGGTGGTTCAGACTCGGCGCACCTGCCGTCGCTCATTGTCTGCCCCCCGACCCTCACCGGCCATTGGTACCACGAGATTCTCAAGTTCACCGACACGCTGCGCCCTGTGCAGTATGTCGGCAACTCGTCTCAGCGTGCCGCCATCCGTCCATCGCTTGGCCAGTACGACGTGGTTATCACGTCGTACGAGACGGTGCGCAACGATATTGCCGACCTTGGCCGCATGAACTGGCTTTACTGCGTCCTCGACGAAGGCCATGTTATCAAGAACGCCAAGACCAAGCTGTCGCAAGCTGTCAAGCAGATCCACGCTCAGCATCGCCTCCTCCTGTCTGGTACCCCCATCCAGAACAACGTGCTGGAGCTGTGGAGTCTGTTCGATTTCCTCATGCCTGGGTTCCTGGGCTCTGAGCGCGTGTTCAACGACCGCTTCTCAAAGCCCATTCTTGCCGACCGCGATGGCAAGGCGACGGCAAAGGAGCGCGAGGCCGCCGCCGCGGCCCTCGAGAGCCTGCACAAGCAGGTCTTGCCCTTCCTTCTCCGCCGCCTGAAGGAGGACGTGCTGAAGGACCTTCCCCCGAAGATCATCCAGGACTACTACTGCGAGTTGTCTGACGTCCAGAAGGCTCTCTACGATGAGTTTGCCAACTCGCGTGCAGCCGAGGAAGCTGGCGAGCTTGCCGCAGGTGAAGCCGACTCTGGTGCGCAAATGCACGTGTTCCAGAGTCTGCAGTACCTTCGCAAGCTGTGCAACCACCCCGCACTCGTCCTCAATGACCCGAAGGCCCTGGCCACTGTCGAGCACAAGATTGGCAAGGTGTCTTCATTGCACGACTTGCACAACGCACCCAAGCTTGAAGCACTCCAGCAGCTGCTCCTCGACTGCGGTATCGGCCTCCCTGCATCAGAGAAGGTCGACGGCGAGTTCCAGGGCCACCGTGTCCTCATCTTCTGCCAGCTCCGCCCGATGCTCGACCTCATTGAGAATGACCTGTTCCGCAAGCACATGCCGAGTGTTTCGTACATGCGCATGGACGGCTCGACCGACCCGCGCAAGCGCCACGCGGTGGTGCAAACCTTCAATGCGGACCCGAAGATCGACGTGCTCTTGCTCACGACGTCTGTCGGTGGTCTGGGCCTCAACCTGACTGGCGCCGACACTGTCATTTTCGTGGACCACGACTGGAACCCACAGAAGGACCTGCAGGCGATGGACCGCGCGCACCGTCTCGGCCAGAAGAGAGTCGTCAACGTCTACCGCCTGATCATGCGCGGTACGCTCGAGGAGAAGATCATGAGCTTGCAGACGTGGAAGAAGAATATCGCCAGCTCTGTTGTCACGCAGCAGAACGCCGGCCTTGGCTCGATGAACACGGGAGAAGTGCTCGACTTATTCAAGGTGTCGGCCGACGGCGAGGCGCCAAAGGCGCCCAAGGCGTCGACTGGCGCGATGTCGATGTCCCAGGTTCTCGCAGGGTACGTTAATCGCTATTGCGTAACGATTTCGTGCTAACATTGACAGACTGGAAGAACTGCCAGCCGAGGAGGAGTATGCCGATATGTCGATGGACGCGTTCCTCAGCAAGACAAACTAGCACCACCACCACCCCACTCTGTATCACCACATAGAGCATACCATTCATCTATACCCCGCATTAGTTCTGTGACATCACCATGCATGAGTGTAGCCTGAGTGTGAGATGTGCAATGCATGTGAGTTGTATCGTTCTAGTCTGTCTTGGGCGCTGTGGACTCGCCGGCGTGCCGACGCAAGAGCACCGCCGCCGCGCGCCGCAAGTCCTCCCTCTCCTTTGGTGTGGCCTGCGCGCAGCCCGCCCAGCGGACCTTTGCGTTCTCGTCGACGAGATAGACATATCCGAGGAGCTTGTTCTCGATCCCAAGCGGCTGGGACACGTCGAACTCTGACCACTCGCCCGAGGAGATGAGGTACGAGCCCCAGCGGTCCTCGGGGATGGTGCGCTTGAGGCTCGAGACGAAGAGCGAGATGAGGAGGCCCTTGAGCGCGTTTGGCTGGTGGTTGATCTGCCTCTTAGTGCGTGCACAAATCACCCCAACGCAGCACCCACCTGGACGTAGTTGAAGCCCGGCTGGCCGGCCCAGTCCTCGAGGACGGGCTCGACGTAGCTCTGCACATGCTCCTCGCTGACGCGCGTGTTGACGATCGAGACGAGCGACACGCGCCCGCGGAACAGGTCGGTCGTGTGCACCACGTTCCCGGTCAGCGCCTTGCCCGACACGTCGGGGAAGTAGAGCGCGCGCTGGGGCGTCAGCGTCAGCGGCGCGCGCAACCCCCAAGCCTGCCTGCCACTCACGTCCTCGCGGATCAGCACGGGCGGCGCGACCCACAGCTTGCCGCCGTTGGCCTTGCGCGCGAGGTGGTAGTCGTGGAAGTATCCCTGCGTGGCTTCCTTGACACTGGCGAGTCAGTGGTGCTGCGTTCAGAGTCTTTGCCGCCCAGCACTCACAGCGCCTTGCGCTCCTCCTTCCTCCGTTTCTTGTCGAGCATCTGGTCGATGCGCTGCTGCCGCGTCTTGGGGTCCGACGACGGCGGGATCGGCGTGCCCAGCGGCCGCGAGAGCGGTGGCACGGCGTACGCGTCGCCCTTGGCGGCCTTCTTGCCTTTTGCGTCTGCGGCCGGTGCCGGCGTTGGCGCGGGGGTAGTCGGCGTGGCCTTGGACGACGAGGCCTCGGGCTGCGGCGGGGGCGGGGTCGAGGACGCGAAGCGCACCGGGGCGGCAAGGACGCGCGGCTGTACCACTGCCCGTGCGGCGCCCGTGCTCCGCACCAGTGTTCGCAGGTGTCGCGACATGTTGCTGTACGGCTGTGTGTGATGCGTGATGCGGCTCGACAACAACAACGGTTGCTGGTCTCGACTTTTGAACCGGACGCCAGCCAGCCAGATTGCGATTCCGAGGTGGAGGCCGTGTTGACACGTCATTGTTTCTCGCCGTATCAGAGATTTCAAGACACCCCGACTTCTTTCGAGACTTTGACGGCGAGCAGCACGACGCGCTGTTATCATCAACACTCGCTGCACAGGAGCACACAGCGACACGACCACGCCATGCCCCCAGCACCCGCACTCCGCCGCCTGCCTCTCCGCGAGGCCATCGCGGCCCTCACCAACGGCGAGGGCGCCACGCGCCTCAGCCCCGCCGTCAAGGGACTGAGCATCAGCTTTGTGCAGAAGAACGCCGAGCCTGGACCTAGGTGAGTTGGGGGCCGCGGGCTGCGGGCTGCTCCCTGTGGGCGACGCCTGCAGCTCTATTCTTCCACGCCGCCCACGCCCCGCTCACACACCCGCGCAGAGACTTCCTCCGCACCATCGCCCCGCGGATAGCGTACGCCAACCCCACGCTGCCGATCGCCATCAACCGCTTCAAGGACCCGCGCTCCAAGTCGCTCGACCCCAACTCGCCGCACGCCGGCGCGGCGCCATGGACCGACGGCCCACCCGGCCCCTCGCTGACCGTGTCGTTCCACGAGCGCCCGGAGCAGACGGTCCCCCTGCGCCACCTGAGCGCCGAGCAGATCTGGAAGCAGGTGCTGTCTGTCTGTGGCGAGGCGGGCGACCGGGGGATCGAGGCGCCCAAGGAGCCCCAGGCGGAGGCCGCGGCCGAGGCCAAGCCTGAGGCTGCGGCCAAGGCCTAGGCGTAGAGAGGGGAACGGGGACACATTAGCATGGCATGCAGACTTCACTGACTGGTGTGGATGGGGAGGTCACTGACAGCTCAAAAGGATTCATAAGGCATGGTGCTCTAGGCCCAAGGCGACAATCTATCTAACCCTGCGAGGTGTGAGCTTCAACGTCAATGGTCAATAATTAGCTCACCACAACTGGCACGCCCAACAGATGCGTAATGATGCGCCGCAGCTCTGCGTCGCTCGCGTTCGGGGGCATCCCCAGGCCCGACAGGTACTCGGCCCACGCGCGCAGCGCGGGCGTCTCGAGATCCATGAGCGTTTCGTAGGACCAAAAGCGCTGCCCTGTCAGTGGTCGCCGTCATGGCATAGCCCCGACTGACATTCTGTACGGGAATAGGGCCCCGCGGCGTCTCGTGGAAGACCCAGTTGCGGTTCTGCTGAGCAAAGATGGAGTTTATACGGCTGATGGGTTAAACCCGAGGAATCGGGGGGCCACCCACCGTCGCTCGTAGGCCTCGGCGGCCAACGTGAGCACACGCATCTCGCCCCGCAAGTGATGCAGGTCACCACGGAGAGCGTCGAGCTCTGAGTTGGTGTCTGAGATGCGCTGTACGATACGGGCTTCGCTCGCTGCGAGGGTCTCTTGAGCACGGGTTGACTGCGAGTCTGTGACGTGAGTACGGGTGGATCAGTGGTGTCAGCACCCACTCTGCGCATACACCACCCCTAGCTTCAGCACCTCGGCCGCCACCAGCTCCTCGGCTGTGCTGTGCCTGCTGACGGCGACGGCCTGCGTGAACTGGTATACTTGGAACAGGGTGTCAGACGGCGTCGGCACCGGCACGCCACCAAGCGCGTGGTATGCCTCAACGAGGGTGGGGAAGCGGGAGAACTCGGGGCTGGAGGCAAGGGTTGGGGGTATCACTAGTGTGGGGAGGAAGGATTGTGGGGGATCGGGGAGGAGCGAGCCGGGTGAGGTGGGACCCGCGGGGTATTGGTGGTCGGGTGGCGAGCTGTACTGTGTGGGAGGACTGGAATACCTATGCGAGCGAGTACTACAGCGCGTGTGGGAGCGGGTGCGGGGATAGTGGGAGGAAGGCATGGCGCACAAGATGAGATGATTGCTTAGAGGGGAAGGGTACCGTTGAGTAAAGAGTAATTGAATGGACGATGAGTTGAAAGTCAATGACGAGAGATAGATGGAAGGAAGGAGATGGGAATCAGCGGGCGCCACCCCGGGGGATTACCTCCCTCTCCCCATTTCCCTCCTTCTGTCCCTCCTCCTCGCCGCCTCCTCCCTCCTCTTGAGTTCCCGCTTCCGTTCAGCTGCAGCCTTGGCAGCCTTGCTCCGCACCGCGCTCGTCCTGGCAGCAGGCAAGAGCTCCTCAGCACACCACCCGAGGCGGGCGCGACGCCACACCGCCTCAAAGCTGGGGACTTTTGGAGCTGCCGCGAGATGTAGGAGGGTGATCGCCGCTTGTATGTCGCGCATCTGGGAGTGGAGTGACGCCATGTCGCTGTGCATCCCGGCTACCTCCTCGAGCGCGAGCGACCGATCGAGGGTGTCAGTTGGCTTCGGCCTCTGAGGCTCGCAGACCTCGTCTTCGGGGAAGAGGTCGGCGAGAGTCGGTTTCTTTGAGGAGTTTTCGGGGACGGGACTTGATGACGGGGCAGGCATTGGTTGGTCACATCGGGGTGGCGAGCTGGTGGACGCTTTGGTCACATTGCGCTCCGCGGTGATTGCAAGGAGAGGCTCGTCGTAGTAAGTAGAAGGGATGCCTCGATACCATGGCAGCTCATCTGCAGCGCCCAGCACGAGGTGGCGGAGCGCTGCTGGTCAGATCGAGAGAGATGCAGCAGATCTATCATGAGGCTACTCACTGTCCTCATCTCGGGCTCTGACACGCAGATAACTCTCAATTCCTGGTATGGCGGCGGCCTGCCGGCTGTCCTCCGGAATGCGTGTGGACTCAGCACTGAAGGCAATATCGGGGGCTGTGAGGTCGCTCACGCTCCGTTGTGGAGGCTGCGTTATGTGAGCCCTGGCGACCACGCGGATGCGCGAGAAGAGCGGGCTCGCTCGGGGTGAATACGGGATGGTGAAGGGCATTGTGGCGCTCAATGGTAGCAAGAGAGTGGACTGTAAGCAATTTAAGAGGGTTCAGCAGATAGTGAGCAGTAGTTGGCAAGTTTGGAGGTTAAGAGGTTGAAAGTCGACAAGGAGGAGGAGGAAACAGGGAGGAAACAGCGAGGAAACAGCGATTAGCCACAGCCTACCACAGCATCCCGATGCCACATTGACGAAACGCACCGGCAACCGGCTTTCGGTGGATGCCAAGTGATGTCATCTCCGCAACCACCGACATGGGACAGCCGCCCCAAACAGCTACACGAGTGTTCAACAGCGCACTCAATCCTCATCAGTCACGATGCGCGCATACACGACACTTGCCCGACCATCTCTCACGCACCTCCCGCAGCTGGGCTCGGCTTCTCGCTCCGTCATCGCTCTGAGGGGCCACGGCGCACGTCTGTACTCGGTCCCCGTCGAATCCACCCTCCAAGTCGAGGACCGCGACCGCGTACGATGGATAACGCTCAACCGCCCCAAGTCGCACAACGCCATGGCGGTACGCGACCTCGATGATCTCGCCCAGGCTGTCGAGTCCGCCTCCGACGACCCTGCCGTGCGGGCCATTGCTGTTCAAGGCGCCGGCAAGTCGTTCTGCGCGGGGATGAACACGCGCGCGTTCGAGGGCCTCGACCGAGCAGGTGCGCGAGCAGTGATCTCCAAGGTTGGCCGGGCGGTCGGCTCGCTGCGTACTTCGCCCAAGCCGACGGCAGTGCTCCTGCACGGCTACGTGCTAGGTGCGGGGTTCGAGCTGGCGCTGGCGGCCGACTTCCGCGTCGCGCTGCCTGGCACCAAGGTCGGCCTGCCAGAGACAAAGGTCGGCATCCCCAGCGTCCTCGATGCGGCTCTACTCCGGGATCACGTTGGCCTGTCGCTCGCCAAGGAGATGCTCCTCATTGGAGACGTGTACCCGATTGAGCATCTCGGTCCTCACTTCGTCAACGCTGTGGGCGGCAAGGAAGAGATCGGGTTGCAGGCTGCGGCAGCTGCACTGCTCGCAAAAGTCACAGACCTCAGCCCCGTTGCCATGAAATCCCAGAAGGAGCTCAACGAGATGTGGATGAACACCCCGTTAAAGGAAGCCATCGACCTCAGCATTGACGTCTTCGCCGACGTGTTCGTGGACCCTGCGACTCATGAGGCGATCGAGAAGTACAACAAGAAGTAGGCCCCGCACCGCTCTGGCGTCCTGCTGTGTGGGTGCTCTGAGAGAGGCGCCGCTGTGTCGCGATAAGCGGCATCAACTTTGGGCGACGCGTCGGCGGCTGCGCGGTGCGATTCTGGCTGGCCGCCTGCACTCAAAGGCTTGTAGATTGTATGCAAAGAGTTGCCCACTGTGCCATTGTTTACTCTACACCGCCCTCGTCTCTCAAACCTCTCCATCACTCTCACAAGCATCACCACCGCGCAAATTACCCGTCTCCCTTCCCCACAATCCACTGTCACCTTCTCGACGCACGCAGGCAAGCACGTACCCCCCACGCCCACACACCTACAGTGAGCTGCCCATACGCACCATCCACTCATACAAAGCCCCCCCCCTCCCTCTACATACCCCCCGTGGGAGTCCTCAAAATGGACGACCAGGTCCGCCCACCTTCTACGAAGCAGCCGCCAACATGGCAGCACAGCTCGCCCTAGTCGAGGTGGACGGCCGCTTTGGAACTCCCCCTTGAACAACGTTAATGGCATGAGGGCTCCTTCCCACCACAAACATTGGCTTTCTTTTTTCAAACCTGTCCTTTTCTAGTCCATACGTATGTGTACTTGTCCAGGGCGACCAGGCGATCGATGTAGCCGCCACCACTGAGGAGACGGAGACGCCACTGTCGTGCAGGACCATCTCTACTAAATGGGGGTGCCGGATATACTTCTGTTGTGAGCGCCGCAGGCCGCACTATCGATACTGCCAGTGTCGCGTTCAGACCGACTTCTTGTCGAGCAACTCGCATCCAACATCGACTCGTTCACGTTTCCTCTACAGCAACGACCATCGCCATGGCAGGTGAGTGCAGCTGTGGGGTCTGAGATGTTGCAGCTGACATTCTAGACCACCAGGCAATCTTGGAAGAGGAGTTCGAGGTGCTCGAGTCCATCTTCCCTGACGAGTTTGAGAGTGCGTTCAGTTACCCCTCAGTGATGTTGAACTGACCCACCCCAGAGGTCAGCGACAATGAGGTGAGGATACGCGTCGAACCGGAAGAGGAGGTTTCGGGTCACCCATGTGAGTTGCGCCGCTCATCTGAGCTGACCGCCAGTGTCACTGGTGCTGGTGGTCACCTACCCGCCCACATACCCAGACGTGATCCCAGAACTGGCGCTGGAAGAGATCGACGAAGAGTTGGGCGAGCTGCGTGAGGGTGAAGAGGAAGAGGTTGTGGGACAGTTGAACCAGATCGTGAGTGGGCGCCGCCCCTGTGTGTGAGCCGGATAGCACAAGCTGACGCCCTCAGGCCGAGGAGTCTCTCGGCATGGCAATGACGTTCACGATCGCGACCGCCGCACGCGAGACGCTCTCTGCACTGATCAACTCGCGCAAGGTTCGTGAGCAGGAGGCCGACGAGGCCCGAGCGCGCGCGTACGAGGAAGAGGAGAAGAAGAAGACACGCGGCACGCCCCTCACGCCGGCCCTCTACTCCAAGTGGAAGGACGCTTTCCGCGTCGAGATGGCTGCCAAGAAGGCCAAGCAGCAGGAGGAGAGCCTCCGTGCGCTGCCAGCACGCGAGCGCGAGGAGTGGCGCAAGAAGAACGCGCGAGCCAGTGGTGAGTTCTACAGTGGGCTGCCAGAAGTTGCGACCACACCCTCCCCTTGCGTGCGGTGGGTGGGTGGGCGTGCTCGTCACTCTCGGTACCCCACTGTACATGCCGCATGGACGGGCAGGCTGACCCACCAGGCCGACAGCTGTTCGAGACGGCCAAGGTCTCGGCGACATCGGACGAGGCGCTGTACGAGGACGGCGAGGCCGTCGACGTGTCCCAGTACACACGCGAGGAGCGCGACCGTGCGCGCTGGGAGGAGGAGGCCAACGAGGAGAAGGCGGCGCACGTGGCGCTCGACGACTCGGACGACGAATAGACGGCCACGCGGCGGCGCGGCGGCACGACGGCATGACAGCATCGACTTCATCACTTGGTCATACATGCTTCAAGAGAGGCGACTAATGCATACGGGTAACTCCACGCGGGTTGCACTGCTGCCAAGACTTCTAACATCACACTTCTCTTACTTCTAGCCTCATCCCAGGTCCGCTGCACATACACCCTGTAACCTTAACAACAACTTCTGACTGCTAGCATCTGCAACCTCCAGACACACCCTACACCCTGTTGTGGACATCCTCGACGTGCACGAACTCGGGCTTCTTCTCGGTCGAGTCGATGCGCTCGATGGTCTCCCGGGCGAGCTCGGGAGGTGGCGGCGGGATGCCGTTGGGCGGGAAGACCTTCTTCTGGCGGAACTGTGTGTGGCGGGATGGGCCGTCGAACAGCGGGCCCATGCACTCGATGGGGATGCCCTTGGTCTCGGGGATCCAGAAGAAGGTGAAGACCCAGGTGAGCAAGCAGCAGAGGCCGTAGAAGATGAACGTGTACCCGCCGCACTTTGCGAACATGTGCGGCGCGGACATGGTGGCGGCAAAGCTCGAGAGCCACTGGGTCGAGGCGCCGAATGCACCGGTGAACGAGCGGAGCGAGATGGGGAAGAGCTCGGCCGAGACGATCCACGCGAGCGAGTTTCCGCCCCACGACCAGAACCACGAGTAGAGCATGATGGCCGCGATGGCTGCCTTACCGCCAGCGATGCTCGACGCCGAGTGGAGCCCGTCCTTGCTGGGCTTTGCGATCTCGACAAAGGCGCCCATGTAGATGAGGCACACGGCGCACGAGGACGCGGAGAGGAGCCACGGGATGCGGCGGCCCGAGCGGTCGACAATCCAGAGGCAGAAGGTGATGGCGCCGATGGCCTTGACGAGGCCATAGTAGCCCGTGTACAGGAAGATGTCGGTGCCCGTGATGCCGACGGCGCCGAACAGTGTCGGCGAGTAGTAGTTGAGCACGACGGCACCGCTAAAGTTCATAAGGATGAACATGACAAACAGGATGATGAAGCGGTTGCGCAGGGATGGGATGCGGAGCTCGCGCGTCGCGGCAGCGAGGTAGGGGAGGATGCCGCTCTTGCCGCCGGACAGCTTGCGCTCCTCCTCGATGACGCCCATGAGCAGCGCGACCTCCTCCTTGATGTACTTGTGGTCTGCGGGGAGCTGGCGGACGTAGCTCAGCACCGAGAGGCACTGCTCCTCGCGGCCCTTGCGAAGGAGCCAGCCGGGTGACTCGCGGAGCACGATCGACGCGACGAGGAGCATGCCGCCCGGGATGAGCTGCACGGCCATGGCGACGCGCCACGCCTTGTTCTGCGTCACGTCCATGTGCGACGAGATGCCATAGTTGATCCAGAAGCCGACGAGGCTGCCGGCCTGGTACGCGATCTCGAAGAAGCCGGTCAGCTGGCCGCGGATGGGTGGGGGTGCAAACTCGGAGATGAAGGTCGGCACGACGGCGGTCAGGATGCCGACGGCGAAGCCCGTGATCGCGCGCCCGGCGAAGATCATGCCGAGGTTGTGCGTCGTGACAGTCATGAGAATCGCGCCAACGTTGAACAGAAGCGCGGACACTTGCATCGGGCGCTTGCGGCCCCATGCCTCCATGACTGGGGCGTGTCAGCTACTGTTGTCGGGGAGTGCGGTGCCTTGCGCCACGCCACACCACTCACCAGGCCACGCAAACACTGCGCCGAAGAAGGCCGAGCCCGTAAACGTCGCCGTCAGGTTGGTCGTGTAGTTCTTCTGCTCGTCCGCCGTCATCTTGTCGATTCCGAACGCATGCTTGAACGACGGGCGGGCGATGGTCGTGCCGATGAACGCGCCGTCCTGGTCGTGTCAGCACGTGTCGTCGTCGCTGCGCCACTGCCACTCACGTAGCCGAAAGTCAGAGCCGACATGCCGCATACACACGCGAGCATGTACACGCGCCAGTTGTACACCTCCTTCGGTGTCGGCCTATCCTCGATGCGCTTGAATCCACCCATGGCTGTTGTCGGTGCGTGGAGAGGAGGGGCATAATCCCGCGCTCGCCTTTATGTCGTCGTCGCAGCACCCAGCATCGCTCCGGGGCGGGTTTAGGACCGCTCCGTGGGGTCGATCGACGGGTCTGCGGGGCGTGCGGGGCCAGCCGGCCGTGGGATGTGCCTTCAACAACAGGCATCCGGCGGCTGGAGGCGGCAGACCAGATGGGTGCACCTGCTGCGCGCGCTAGTGGTGTTTGTGGGTGCTAGGCACTATGAATGCCACTCGAGCCCTGTGTGCCACTTGGAGGGGAAGTAGCAGGAGGACGCAGGCGCCTGCCCCATCGGCATGGCGTTCGGCCCGCCCGAACCGCCCGTCATGTGATTCCGCCTTCGTTTCGGTGAATAAGAAGTGGGTGCGCGGTAACGATATTCCGGACCCCGTGAGTGGGGTAGTGACGGGCCGCAGCGAGTGTAGCGAGCGCGGGCCGGGAGGCACGTCAAAGTGGGCGGCGAGAGGCGCAGGGTGGATGTCGGAGGGTGGATGTCGCCGCTGTGGCGCCGGGCAACACGCATTGTCTGCCCCCAACATCCCCACCCGGGCTTATCGCTCACATGCGCCGCCTGAGCTGCGGAAGAGCCGAAGAACGCGAGATGATACTGGAGCTGGGATGTATGTATCTGCGACGTCACGGGGGGAGGCTGGGCCTCGATTGGAGCTCGGCGCCGACGACAGCTTTCCGGTGGCGGAAGAGTACCGCTTGAACTCCGATACCAAGGATCGGGCCGGAGCAGGAGTGGTGCCCCCCCCCTGACGCCACAGACGCGTGTTCTGGGGAATGGTGAGAACCGGAGCGGCAAGTAGAGGGGAACAAAGATGCAGACAGCCAAGCTGTGTCGACACTGCTGTGGCCTGACGTCAGCAGCGACGCGACGACGCTGCTGGTCAGTCAGCAGAGCTTGGCAACAAGCAAGCACGCTTACCGCTTACTGATGCACTGGGGCGCGCGTACGTGTCTATCGAGCACGGGTATGTGTCCAGCTTGGTGGGTACGTGTCCAGCTTGCTGTCGTTGTCTGGCCTCTGGTGGCCTGGACGCGTTGCGATCAAGGCAGCGAGCGGGCAGTGTCGCCACTCTCCGCGCGAGTCATCGCTCGGCTGCAGCACTCGCGCTCGGCTGAACGCTATGCATGGAGCTGGAGCTGGGATCAGCATGCCGCATGCCGCGATGTGGAGCCCAGCCCCGCGTGCCGAGTGTGCCGAGGACACATGCACCAGAGGCCCCACGTCCGTCGTGGGCCCAGCCTCTGGTGGACGCGGTACGGCCGTCGACGGGCGCCGCCGGCCGAGGCGGCAACGGCGCTGACCGAGCCATGTCGCACTCCCACCTGCAAGTGATGGCATGTCATGGCCGAGGTCGGTCAGTAAACTCTGCATACATATATCTGAGCTCGTCCCACGGCTCTTCAGCTGCATATCGCGCTACACGCCTCCTTCAGCACTCAAGCAGCACCCACTCTCACACACGCCACACACCATGCGCTCGTCCCGCCCAGCAACTACCTCGCACCTCGCCTCGGTGCTCGCGTCCACAACGCTCGCCCGCGCCAGCCTCGCTCGCACCGCGCCGCGCCAAGTCCACACTGCGCGCCCGGGCGCAGTGGTGCGGAGCGCGCCTCTGGCACCGGCGCCGATCGGTGCCACTGCCCCTGCCCAGCCACGCGCTACGAGGACATGAGTCGACGATGCGCTCTCTTGCATCCACTGCATCTTTCACTCGAGTCAACGTCGACGCCGTCGGCCATGCCCGCGCGTCGCACTCGCCTCCCAGCAGCACCATTGCCATTGCGGCAAAGTTCCACCAACAAGCTACCCTTCAACGCACTCACACCAATGCCCACAAGAACTCGGACACACATCACGACAACGCTATAACGAAACCAAAACAAGCATCGAACCATCGTAGTTGTATAATTGTGGCAGTGCGAAATGTAACGCAGTCAGAAGTCACACTGGTCGGCACCATCGGCGACGCAGCCGAGATGACGTGCGGCGACATCTGAGAGTCGCGCGTGTAGTGTCCACAAGAAGCATTGAAAGTGTCAGCCGCCAATGCCAGCTAATCTACAAGCTAGCACAAGGCCGTGTTCGCGAGGTCAATTACCTAGATGATACCAGCCGCTAGCTGGCAACCCCAAAGACTCCACTGGACTTGAGCGGGGACCCCGGCGGGGCTGGCGCCTGCCGCCGGCTATGTTGGCCTGTTGACTTGTGTTCCATTCCATGGCAACCGTCCCGCTGCGCAGGCTCCATCTAGACACAATAGCAGTAGGACACACGATGCATGCGCTAACTCCCACTACCCACACTGACATGCCCGCGGACCCTACAAAGCTGCGCTTCGGCGCCTTCCCCAGTCTCCCAGTGACGCCATACGAAGCCGCCTTCGACAGTCTGTCCAACGGCGTCAAGGCGCGCGTCCTGGGGCCAGACGACCCCGCGCTCGCAGACCCAGAGGCAAGCATTGCCTGTGCGTACCGGCCCGGCGGGGGCGCCGACATGGTCGAGCTGCCGCGGCCTGAGCCGGGGCCGGGCGAGGTGTTCATCCATGTCCGGCAGAGCGGCATCCGCGGGTGGGTGGGGGGTGCACGGCGACTCCGCTGCCGACGCCCGACGCAGCTCCGACCTCCACATATACCGGCACGGCGGCAACGGCGCGTGTGTGGTCACGCAGCACACGTGTGCGGGCCACGAGTCGGCCGGCGAGGTGGTGCGGCTTGGCGTGGGCGTCGACAGCGTCCAGGTCGGCGACCGCGTCGCGATCGAGTTCGGCCTGCCGTGCCTCGAGCCGTCGTGCGCGCCGTGCATCGAGGGGCGGTACAACCTATGTGAGTGTAACTGAAAGGTGCAGCTGACCACCGCAGGCCCGCGCATGGTCTTCCTCTCTGCCGCGCCATTCCGCGGCACGCTGCAGCGCTTCATCCGCCACCCGGCGGCCTGGGTGCACAAGCTGCCCGACAACGTGTCGACCGAGGAGGGCAGCCTGTTCGAGCCGCTCGTCAAGCGGTCGTGCTGGCTGCGTTCGAGCGCGCGGGCGTCAGGATGGGCGACAGCGTGCCTATCTTGTGTGTGTGGGCAGGAGCGCAGGCTGACGCGCAGCGGGGCCGGGTCGATCGGCATTGTCGCGCTCATTGGGTGCCGCGCGGCAGGCTGCGAGCCGATTACAATCACTGACCTTGTTGGCAGCCTGCTCGAGTTCGCACGCAGCCTCGTGCCGTCTCTGCGCACGGTGCTTGTCGAGCGCGGTGAGAGTGCGCAGGATGTGGCGGGGCGCGTGCGCGAGGCGGCCGGCACGCCGCCGCGGATCGCGCTCGAGGCGACGGGGTTCGAGAGCTCCCTCCACGGTGCCATCTATGCCGTCGACCACGGCGGCAGCGTCGTCGTGCTCGGCATGGGCGGCGAGGCGACGCAGAGCGTGCGTGCGTGAGCGGGCACGCAGCTGACGCAGACGCCAGATGCCGTTCAAGCACCTCCAGTGGTGCGAAATCGACCTCCGGTACCAGTACCTCTATGCCCGCCAGTACCCCAAGGCGCTGCGCCTTATCTCTGGCGATGTCGTCGACCTCAAGCCGGTCGTCACGCACCGGTTCAGGCTCGCGGACGCGCTCGAGGCGTTCAAGGTGGCGTTGGACCCCGGGCTGGGCGCGATCAAGGTGCAGATCGGGGATTAGGGTTTTCTGTGGGGGTGGACCGCGTAAAGCTGTTGCATGAGTAGTAGGCATGGTCGTTGTCAGCTATTGTCCATGTACTTGTCAATGGCAGCGTGCGATCGGCCTCCTCGCAACAATGATGTGCCGCCCGGGGACTGCACCACACTGGGTCTTATATACATCTCCTGCTCCCCGCCGTTCGTCTCGTCCGCGTCCTCCATACCGGCCTGACCCAACCCGACGCGTGCAGCATCACCCAGCGCACAATGCACCGATACAGCGCACGGGCTGGACGGTGTCAGGCGAATTGCGCGATGCCGGGATTATCCCGGCCCGGCAAGTTGCGGCATCAGACGGCCTTGGCCCAGGGCTGGGGTTAGCCGCCGCCGGGGGATGGGGGCTCTGCCTGGCCTGCATGCCCGGCCGCGTTGCCTTGCCTTGCGTGTGCTGCCCATCCAAGCAAGTGTGCCTCGGTGCCGCCTCGAGCCGTAGCGGCTCTTGCTCTGCCGACAAAAACAGCACAATGAACCGCGCATCGGTCTAGGCCGCGGGTCTGCGCGCAGCTCTTGGTCCCCGGAGCCCGGCCCGGCGGATGGGCATCCTACTTAACCCACCTGACCTCTTTCCCGCTCCTCCCTCTCATCTCCTCCCACCACACCCACCACCACAACCATGACCGCTACCACCAAGCTCTGGCCCAACGGCGTCTCGGTGCCCCTCACGACCGCCTTCAAGGCCGACGAGAGCATCGACACCGACGCCATCGCCGAGCAGGTCGTCCGCCTCGCCCAGGCCGGCGTCGGCATCGTCCTCCTCGGCACTAACGGCGAGGCGAGCCACCTCTCGCGCGAGGAGCGCAAGCTCGTCATCTCGACCGGTCGCAAGGCTCTCGACGCCGCCGGCTTCACTAACACCCCGCTGCTCGCTGGTACTGGTGGTGAGTTGCTCGCGGCACCTCGCGGGTAGGGTGGGCAGAGTGGGGCAGATGCGGCGGCCGACGCGGCCGCTGGGTTGGCGGCACGAGCGGGTCCTGCTCTTACCGGCGACTGCAGTGGCCGCTCGACCGTGCTAGTGTCACAACCAGGGCGACAAGGGCGACAGCATCCGTCGCCGCGCTCGACGTCGCTCCCCCACCTCACTTAGCCCTGTCCCCCCACCCTGCGAGCCGCGCCAAAATGCACCACGCGCGCCCGCTGACACCACACTCCAGGCGGCTCGGCGGCCACCACCATCGAGCTCGCGCGCGACGCGCTCGAGGCCGGCGCGACCCACTCGATCGTCATCTGCCCTGGCTACTTCTCGTTCGCCATGGGCCGTGACCGCCAGGCGATTCTGGGCTTCTTCAAGAAGGTACTCGACGAGTCGCCCCTCCCTGTCATGATCTACAACTTCCCCGGCGCCGCGGCCGGCATCGACCTCAACTCGGACGAGCTCATCGAGCTGTCCGAGCACCCCAACTGCTTTGGCGCCAAGCTCACCTGTGCCATGATCGGCAAGGGCCAGCGTCTGGCCGCGCACACCCAGAGCGCCGACTTCCTCGCTCGCCACGGCGCTGCGCTCAAGCAGACCACCGTCACTGGCGAGTGGCAGGTCCTCCCCGGCTTCTCCGAGTCGCTTCTGCCTGCCGTGCTCGCCCGCCACACCGGCTGCATCACTGGCACCGGCAACATCTTCCCCAAGACCATCAACCGCCTGTACCAGCAGACCGTCAAGGGCCTTGCCGGCGACGCTGCCGCCCTCAAGGAGGCGCTCGCGCTCCAGGACCGCGTCGCTCGCTCCGACTTTATCATTGTCAAGGCCGGCATCCAGGGCACCAAGTACGCGCTTGACTACTTTGTCAAGCAGGGCCTCGGTGGCGTCGCCCGCCTTCCTCTTGGCCCTGTGTCGGAGGAGACCAAGAAGCTTGTCGAGGTCGAGCTTAAGGAGGACTGGGAGTTTGAGCAGAGCCTGTAAGGGTAGACTGAAGACTTGTACAACATGGGCATTGGTTGTGTATGCAGGTGTTGGCATTGGCGTGTGATATAGGGGGAGTACAGATTCATCTACAAGGAGCAGCAGCAGTAGCAGCAGCGCGAGCAAGTGACGACCAAGACGTCGGGTGTGGCCGGCCGGCGAGGGCCGAGTTTCGTCGCCAGATGCAATCACGCTCCACCTCAGTCATATCTCTCGTACGGAAACAGAAGGTCCTACGTGCGTCGTATCATGCACATTACTTGCGCGTCGCCCGCTTGATGACGCCGGCGAGGACAATGCCGGTGACAGCAGCGGCGCCGGCAATGATGCCCATGCCTGGGGTGTGGTCAGCTTGACTCAATCATGATCGATCCAGCTCAACCCACCAATGTACCCATCACGCGTGACAGCCTTGTCGATCAGTTGCCGCAGCGACTGGGCCTGCAAGTTCTCGGGCTCGACGGCAAGGAGGAGGTCTGGGGGCATGTCAGCTGGGCTACTGGGAACATTAGCTATCCACCCACCATTGAAGGTCTTGGCGTGGCTGTAGTTGCGCAGCTTGTAGTATCCGACCGCGATGTAGAACGTGCACTCGCGCCTGTGGCTGGGCGAGGCCGAGTAGATCTCCTGCAGCAGCTTGACGCCCTCGGTCTGCAGTTCTGGTGCGGCCGACTTGACGAGGCCCCAGCCTGGAGGGGTGAGGTCAGCTCGGAGCTTTTGCACTCGCTGTTGACTCAAACACTCACCGTAGTTGAACTTTGACTGGGTCGTCACATGGCCGCTCTCAATCTCCTTGTAGTACTGGTTGCGGAGGACCTCGAGCTCGTCGTAGCCGAGCGAGGTTTCGGCCTCTGCGGCGTAGGGAAGGTCGGTGGAGGATGCCATGGCGTGGGGGTCAACGGGGTGTGGTAGGGCGTGGAGGTAGTGTGGAGCGCTGCGAGTGGCTCAAAGAGAGGGAGGGAGTGGCTAGGTTAGATAATATTGGGTGGCAAGTGAAGAAACAGAAGGATCAAGAACTGTTAATGCTGTACACAACCGGCATCGCTGCCGCCGCCGCCGGCCGCGCGCCGTTGCACTGACGACGGCGATCCATGCCGGCCACCAGCCACCAGCCAGGCTGCAACGACGAGCAATCGACGGCGCGTGTAAGACGACGACGGGATCATTCTCGCGTGTTCGCATGCACAGTAGCCGGTGAGCAAGCACGTGACCTGGGCCTCAGTGGCAGGCGCATCCACCCTGCCCAGCACCGAGACCTGCCGCTGACCCCGCCGCCCATGCATCTGCCCGACCGAGGAGCGGCGCCCCAGCCCCGTGCTCCGCGCGCCGAGGCCCCGACATCGGCCAGTCGGCTTGGTCCTTGTTGTCGTGGTGGAAATCAGGACGCGGCGCGCCAGTGTGGAAATTACGCCGTCCAATCCGCGGTGGCTGATGGAAAATGCGGCGGCGCAGACTGAAGCGTTAGCCGGTGGGTTATGGTGCGTGCAGGGATTCCTAATGCCCGTTGCTTGTGTCCCCTAATGAGTTGCCGGCACACCCTAATGCGCTTCCTAAATCCCCCTTGGCTGCCCAGGCTGTTTTCCAAGGCTGAGCCCAGATTGGAAAATGATGTCACGACCAACCAGGATGCCAAACTCGCGCCGACACCACCAGCCAGCCTCGCCCAGTCGTTCGTCGGCGGCCTCATCTCGTCGTCTCGTTGTCTTGCTTGCTCTGTTCTCTCCACTCACACCACTCACCACCACTGCCGCCATGTCCCTCCGTGCCCTCGCCCGCCCCGTCGCTGCCGCCCTCCGCGCCGCACCCCGCGCCGCCGCCGTCCCCCGCCTCGCCGGCGTGCGCTTCGGCTCGACCAGTGAGTAGGACGCGGACGCGGACCCCGGCGGGCGGCTGTCGCGATCGCGCCGGCCGCGGTAGCGGTGCCGATGGCGCACCCCCCCCACGCACGCCCCCACTGACACCCCCAGCCCGCTTCTCCAAGGACCACGAGTGGGTCACGTACGACGACGCCACCAAGATCGGCACCGTCGGCATCACCGACTACGCGCAGAAGGCGCTCGGCGACGTCGTGTTCGTCGAGCTCCCCGCCGAGGGCACCGAGGTCGAGGAGGGCGGTGAGTGGCGGCGTCGTACTGGTGTGTATCGCACAACCTAACTCCCCCCCCAGAGTCGATCGGCGCCGTCGAGTCGGTCAAGGCCGCGTCCGACATCTACGCGCCCGTCTCGGGCGTCGTCGAGGCCATCAACGAGCAGCTCGGCGACCAGCCCTCGCTGCTTAACAAGAGCCCTGAGAAGGACGGCTGGCTCGCCAAGATCAAGGTGGCCGACGAGACCCAGTTCCTCGCCCTCCTCGACGCCGAGGCGTACAAGGCCCACTGCGAGGGTGCTTAATCTGCGAGTTCCGATGGCGGCGAGTTGTTTGGCGTAGACGACAGACAGACACATCCTGCATGCTCAGGATCACAAAGATGTAACAGGCTCAACCCGGGTAGATGGGGCGGGGTGGGGCGGGGGCGGGGCGCTGGGCTGCGGCGAGCTGGACTGAGTGCGGGGGTGAGGGCCAGAGGCAGAGCCCTCACTGAGCTTGGGCGCGGAACCGATAGCTTATCTGCCCCAGAACTGACTCGTCTGGTGACTTGCTGCTACCAAACTGTACTGCACGACTTCATCTCTACATGTTTATACTGCGCACACCACGCCTACTGAATGTTGATCACCCAGTCGTCGGTGACCCTTACGCCCGGGTTCTTGATGACCAGCACGCTGCTCTCGCCGCCCTTGTTGGCGACCTTGAACTCGAACTCGGCGTCCTTGCCGCCGACAGAGACGGACGACGGCAGGCCGCGGAAGCCAAGCACAACAACGCGCTCAACGCCGACATGGCCGATCTTCTTGGCCCACGCGTTGTCCGCCGCGTTGTCGCCCAGCTTGGTCGACGCCAGCGTGCCAGAGTAGCCCTTGGTCTTGAAGTTGAGCGCGCGGTGCACGTACTCGCCCTTCTCGAACGCGTAGCCCTCCCCGTCGTCGAGGTACAGCTGGCCGCTGGCGTTGCCGTTGCGGTCGAGCGCCACGACCAGCGTGAACGGGTCCTGCCACATGAGCGTCGACGCGCGGCGCACGCGCTGGCGGCTGGGCACAATGTGCCCGCCCTGGATGAGCAGCGGGAACGACTCGAGCGGCGTGTCAATCGTGACGTTGCGCGGCTTCGCCGACGCGGGGAACACGCGGTCGCTGAAGTAGTCGTAGTATGGCTGGTTGTCGGCGAGGTAGACGTCAGTGGTGGTCGCGCCCTCGGTGACCACGGGCTTGAAGAGCAGGCCCGAGTCGCCGACATAGTACTGGTCGTCGATGGCAAAGCCGCCCTCGTCCTCGGGGAAGTAGGCGTACTGGGGCCAGATGACAGGGTAGCCGTGCGTCGCGGCGTCGTGGAAGGCGTTGTACCACGTCGGCAGGAGCTGATAGCGCAGGCGGATGGCGTCGCGGAGGTAGCCGCGGATCGGCTCGTCAAAGAGGTACGGCTCGCGGCGCTTGGTGTCGATGTGGGCATGCGCGCGGAAGAAGGGCATGAACGCGCCGGCCTGGTACCAGCGCACGAGGATCTCGTGGTTCGGGTTGCCGAAGAAGCCGCCCACGTCTGAGCCGACAAACGACATGCCCGCAATCGAGTTGGACAGGAACACGGCCGTCTCGCCGGCCAAGTGGTCCCACGTGCCGAGGTTGTCGCCGATCCAGATGGCGCCGTAGCGGTGCGAGCCGGCGAAGAACGAGCGCGAGAGCACAAACGGACGCTTAGCGTCGGCCTCGCGCACAGTGATGGCGTGCTGCGTCTGGTTGTGGAACATCATGCCGTTGATGTTGTGCACGTCGCGGTGCTCCCAGCCTCCGACGTGGATGTTGTCCTTGGGCATGGTGATCTCGGGCCCGTTGAACACGGACGGCTCGTTCATGTCGTTCCAGATGAAGAGCGCCTTGGTCGAGTCCTTCCACACGCCAAACGAGAACATCTTGGTCCACCACTCCCACGACTTGGAGTTGAAGAAGTCGACCCACACCGACGAGCCGGTCCAGCACCAGCCGTCAAAGTTGTTGCCGTCGGCTGTCTTGATCAAAACGTCTTGGTCGCGCGCGTCGGTGTAGATGCGGAACGAGTCCTGTTTCTTGACGTGCGGGTCCACAATGGCGACCATCTTGCGTCCCTTGGCAGCGACCTCGTTCTGCATCTTGACCGGGTCGGGGAAGTTCTTCTTGTCCCAGTCAAAGTAGCGGTGCTCCTCGGCGTACTCGATATCAAGCCATGTCACGTCCAGGGGGATGTCCGCCTCGTCAAACTTGTCCTGCACCTCAATGACCTCGGCCTGCGTGTTGTAGTTCCAGCGGCACTGGTGGTACGCGGTCGCGAACTGCGGGGGCATCTGCGCCGGGCCCGTAAGCTCGGCGTACTGCTTGAACAGGTCGGTCGGACGCGGGCCGGGCAGGAGGAGGAAGTCAACAATGCCCGACTCGGACACCCAGTGCGTCTTGACACCCTCGGGAGTGTGGGCGACGTCGACCCACGTCTCAGAGCCGACGAGGTTGAGCACGCCGACGCTGCGGTCCTTGTTGTGCGCGTGGAGGAGCGGCACGGCGCCGTACAGCGCCATCGGCGAGTCGGCGACATACTCGAAGATGTCGACGTTCCACAGGCGGTACGGTTCCGTGTAGTACGAGCCCTCGCCGACAGTCGAGGGAAGAGAAAGCGGCGACGCGTGCTCGGGCAGGCCGAAGACGTGGTCCGAGCCGGGGAAGCTAAAGTCGAGGGAGAAGCCTTCGGGGCCTGGAGGGGGAGTCAGCGTCGCACACACGGCCCACACTCACCCTTGGGCTTCGAGTCGGTCCACTGCTTCCAGCGCTCCTCAAACAGGTCGTTGTCCTCGGCCTCGAACCACGAGCGGTCGGGGGTCTCGGGGGTGGCAAGCACGACCTGCTGGCCGCCTTCCGTGCCCTCGGCGCCCTCGACCGTCTCGGCGGTAGCCTCGGCCGGCTTGGTGCGGAAGTGCTCGACGTGGAACAGGCTGCGCTCGTTGAACACGACCTGCGGGACACCGTTGCGCTTCTGGACAATGCGCAGGGGCGAGTGCGTGATCTCGAGCGTGAGGCCATCGTCCGCCGCGCCGTATGCGACGGTGCTGACGCCGTTGGCGGTCTTCAGCGTCGCGGTCGTCGCGAGCGCCGGCTCGGCGTCGAGCAGCGCCCACCGTGCTGTCTCGTTGTACCGCTTCCACTTGGTCGTCGAGCCCACCTCGTCGGCGCGCACGCGCAGTGCGCCGCCCGCGAGCGCGTCGACGCGAAGCGAGAACGAGATGTCGGGGTACAGGCTCGAGCGGAGCGGGAAGGTCCAGGACGACGCGGCCGCGTCCGTGCCGGGCGTGTGGGCGCCCTCACCGAGCGTGTACGGGCTCACAAAGGACCCGGGCTTCTCGGCCTCGGCGGCGTCGTGCCGCCCCGCGATGGACCGCAGCCGGCGGCAGAACGACGTTTGAGCGCACTCCTTGAAGTCCTCCCTTTTGACGGCGGTCGTTGCTGGCGCGGCGATGAGCGCAATGAGCGCTAGCGTCGTCGCGAAGCGCATCTTGACTGCAGCCTGTGGTGGTGTCGGTGCTGCAGCGTGCTGGAGGAGAGAATGTGAATGTGAGGGTGTCGATCGTGCAACCCGCCGGCAGCATCCTGCATGCTCCGCCATGACGTCCGCATGCAAGACACGCTTTGACGTGGCAATTCACGCGACTGTGGCACCTCCACCAGGGGCTCCAACATCCAAGCAGGCAAGCCATCGTTCATGTTGCCAACTGCTGCATGCCCTAATCTATGTACAAATCCTACGACGATACGACGCCGCATGCAGACCATGTCCTCCTTTCGGCTAGACCGAGAACACCTCGATGGCGAGCGGGTATTCACGCCCGTGGATGTCGCGCACCTCGGTGACCGGGATGCCGGTCCAGTTGCGACCATTCGCCACGGCCTTCTTGAGAAGGGGCTCTGGAGAGTCAAGTGCAATCCTTGAGCCCATAACTCACCATTCTCCGGCGAGACAAAGGTACGGTGGTAGACGCGGAGCGTGACGGCATGCGAAAGAACCTCGGCGAGCTCGGCGAACGTGTCGAGCTCCTGGATGCCCTCCGTGTCTGACGGGTTAGAGATAGGGCACCATTCAGAACCCACCCGGCAGGAAGATCACGGCGCGGCCACCCGAAAGACCCTTGGGGGCGTACGCCGTCTCCCAATAGGCACCACGGGCCTCGCCCTTGCTGTAGACGCCCTTGAGATCGACGTGGTAGCCCTCCTCAAAGTCGGAGATGACTCCCAACTTCTCCGGGGCGTAGTCCGTGTAGCCCTTGCGACCAGTGTGGAGATTGGTCTGATACTCGACGAGAGCGTTACGCGGAAGCTCGGAAGCGCCGACAAACGCGACAGGGGCGCCAGTGAAGTTGTTCTGTGGGGTGAGCTGGGTGCACAATACCTCTCGACCTACCTGTGCAGCCCAGAGCTTGTACGCTTCGGCAGAGACCCAAGGCCCCTCGGCACCAGCACCCGTGGGCCTGTTGAACCACGCGATCGTGCCCTCGCCCCAGCCCTGCCAGCCACCTCCAGTGGCGTTGGGGTCCTTGAGTGCGTCGATGATGCGGCGCGTGTGCTGGAGGGCGAGAGCCGCCTGGTGCGGGTATGGGCTGCCAGGGGCGACTGGCTGCTCAGGGAGAGTGAGAGACGCCGGGCGAAGAGGAATCTGACCGGCGATGTGAAGGCGGCCATCGACCTGGTGGGTTAGATTAGCAACATCATTTGTATCGTCACCCACCGTCACAGCCTGCGAGTAGGGGCCAATGTTGGCTGGCGCCCAGTAGCTAGCGCTCTGGACGTGGAGGGCCGAGCGGTCGCCGACCTTGTGACCGCTGTCAGCGACAACATCGTCAAAGCCGACGACCTCGACACGGACGCGCTCGCCGTCCGGGAGGGGGACGGCGACGGTTGCGCGGGAGGGGGGCGAGGTGCCAAAGTAGTTGACATAGGCAGCGTTTGCGACTTGGAAGTGGCTCATGTTTGATAGGAGGAGAGTTACGTGTGTTGCTTGGAGAGGGAGAGAGAGGTTGTAAAGCGCGAGTTTGGCTGGAGGAGGGAAGACGTAAATCGACGTGTCAGCGTAGCGTCGCGGGTGTGTCTTCCCTCTCGATCGAGTGCGCCCGTTCCATTTTCGCATTCTCGCGTTCTCTCCTTCCCCCCGGTGTACAGGCGCAAGCCTGTGCAGCCTGCCGATCGACACGCTCTTCTGCGCCCCTCCCGTCGCAACGCGCGCCACGCTCTGGATGACCGCCTGCCCGTGGTGTCTCGCTCGGTCGCACCCACTCCACGCTGCACTTACCTTTGATTGCGTCAAAGCACCTTGCCAGCTCGCGCCCGACGTCATCGTCGCTGGCCTCGTCGTGATCGCCGCCCTTGCGCCTGCCGTGTGCCGTGACCGCAAACCATTGCCCATGCCGCCCAAATCGAACGCCTTTCTCGTCGCCGCTCGAACCTGGTGCGCCAATCACACCGCCTTGGCCATCCTTGCCTCTTGGCTTGGTGCCGTCGCCCTCGTGGCCGTCTTCACTCGCACTCGTCTTGATCTGCACATTGCCAATGTCACCCAGCAGCTCGAGCCCCTCCTCGTCCAAGCCTTCTCTTCCTCGCACCGGATCCTCAAGACCGAGCAAGGCACGCAATTCGCTCACGCTGGGCCTTGTCCACCCGTCCTTGGCAACGAGATCCGCCTCGTCGATCCGCAGGTATGCCACGGGCGAGGGCTCGGGGTCGGTCAGGATGACTTCGGACCGCACAATACGGAGGCGGTGAGAGAAGAGCGGCGTATCCAGCGTGAGCGACTCGTACTCGCCCCCCTCGCCAGCGGGGTGTGCACCGTACATTGCTTCCTGAGATCGAGCGTGAGCACACACGCGCACACGCGGTGCAGCACTCACCAATCGCGTGAGATGGGGCAGCAGCTGCGCGAGCGACTTGCCGACATGCTTCTCTCCAAGCCCGACGCCGGCGACCTTGACAAGGATCGCGTCGAGCCCACTGCTGATCATGTTGGTGACGAGCGGCAGCTGCTTGCTCTGCCAGAGGTACGCGAGCGACGTGAGCTTGAGCCGCTGACATACGTGCTCTATCCGCAAGCGCTGGTAGTTGGACAGGATGGCTCCCGAGGCTACGGCTGTCGCGTCGGGGTGTGCCGCCTGAAGTCAGTAGAGTACCAGCCTTCCTTGCACCCACAAGAATGTCTTTTAACAACGCAGTCAGGTCCTCGGTCTCGTCACCCTCCCGGCCCGATCCCTCGCCGCCGCGCTCGCGCGACCCGTACTCGGCGCCCTGCTCAACCGCCTTCCCCCGGATCACGCGGGAGAAGTGTGGGAGTCCCAGCGCCTTGGCGATGAGCGGCGGCATGGTCGTGCCGACAGACTGATACATGTGCGAGTCGAGCTCATCTGGACAGGCATGTGAGTAAAGGGCTGTCATCGTGGGTTACATACCAACGCTGGGAGGAGGGGTCAGCGTGCCCGTGGCCACGACCTCGTGACCGTTGGCGACGACGTGCATGAGGTTGAAGCAGCTGTCTTTTCCGCCCGAAACGAGGCAGATGACCTTGTGCTTTACCCCTGGGAGGGCTTGCTCATCGCTGCTTGCTGCCATGGCGGTGTGCGGCTTGCTGTTGATGTTGTTGTTGTCGCTGGCAGCTGGCTGACTGGCAGGTTTGGCCGACTTTTGGTCTCTCTTGAACCTCCACCGAAATGAATCAGGCGGAGATTGATCTCCGGTTCGCTGGATCGGTGGCTCGATTGGGGGATTGATGACGTCGGTTGTTTAGTTTGATTGTCTCCCTGGCTGGTTGGTTGGCTCTGCGGGCTGCGGCCCGGCTGGCTCTGCGGGCTGGCTGGCTGGCTGGCGGCTGGCTATGACGATCACTGTAGCGGCCAGTCTTACTACACACAACTACGTGCCCCACGACTACGCTCGCTCCTACTAGTCACCCACGGCGACAGACACCACCCATTAAACACCCGAGGATCGGAACAGTGACCACAATCACACACGTTGCCATTGCCCACTCCTTCACACCCAACACCCCCATCGACCCCCATCCATGTCGTCGTTCAGAACAGGCTTCCTCCCCCAGCTTCTGCGGGCGGCCCACGCGCCCCGCCCAGCCCCCGCAGCCAACGCATCCCGGTTCTTCTCCACCCCGCCCAAGGCATCCAGCCTGCACGCCCGTTTCCAGCAGCAGCAGGCGCAGCTGGTGGCACGCGCCCAGCCGGCGCCCAAGCCCCGCACGTCCAACGCGTTCATGTACGCCATCGGCCTCGGCCTCGCCGGCGTCACTCTCGCCCGCCCTGCAAAGCTTGATGCGCCCGCCGCTGCTCCCGCTGGCATCCGCCAGACGTATGTCAACCCCACCCCAGCCCAGCCGCGCGTGGCCGACGACCCGCCCGTCGAGAGCATCGTCTCCGTCGGCCAGCTCAGCTTTGGCGTCGTGTGTGGCATCTCGGCTGGTGTGTTTGTCAAGAAGGGTCTCAAGGCGCTCGCGTTTGCGCTCGGTGGCATCTATGTTCTCCTGCAGGTGAGTACGGCACCGGCACCTGTCGAGTATTGTTGTCCATCTACCTTTGCTGACTTGCCCAGTACTTCTCGTCGAAGAAGTGGGTCTCGGTCGACTGGAGCGCCGTGGAGAAGAGCTACGACGGCAAGGTCGGCACTGTCGGCCCTGACGGCAAGGTCACCTACCCGACTGTCAAGCAGGTGTACAACAACATTGTTGACTTCCTGACTGCCAACTTCCAGCGTGAGTGGCGGCTCTGATGTGTTGTTCGGGCAGCGCTGACGTGTATGCAGAGCGCGCTACCTTCTTGGCCGGCTTCATCCTCGGCCTGCGCGTGGGATAATTGCATCGCAATGTTGGTAGCAAAACTGTTGAGAAGACGTGAAGCTACGGCGTGTTCTTGTTGTGTGTCTATGATATGCATGCATGCCAGAAGGAGGGCGCGAGGGCGTCTGTTTGTCGGCCGTCGCTCGTGATGCTGTCGCAACCGCGCCATTGTCGGACGGTCGGAAGCCTCGAAGCCGACCACCTGAGCGACCTGCCGGTCAGGGAAAAGCACGTGGTGCACGTGGTGAGGAGATTACACTCCGTGAGGCCCTGCAAAGTTGGCATGCATCGATCATTGTGCAATTGGTCCCGCGTGCTCGCTGGTCTGCTCGTCGGGCAGGCCGAGTTTAGTGAGCACCAGCCAACTTGCCGACCACGACGTCGACCCATCTATCTCACTTTGACTTTTTGACGAGCAGCAACGACCCACTACACTACACTCGCCTTGCATTGCATTGCCCCTCCCCCCCACCTTCCCCCTCCTTCCCTCCCCAAAGCTTCAAAAGAAGGCCGACGACTCTCACGCTCGACGCGCAAGCATGTCGCCTTCAACAGCCCAATGGCACTCTGTATCCCCTCACACCCGACCACTCTCGATCGCAATCTTGGAGCTCGCACCGACCTCGGTCACGCTAGCCCTCACGCGTTCCCCACCAGGTAACAGCCCCAGCCCATCAGGTTCAGCAAACAACCACACGCCGGCGCAACATGTTGTCCACTCGCTATCACATCACCAGTCTCACTCGCACTCGCATCACGGACACGCTGGCTCGTCGTCCCATGCAAACTCTAGCGGCAAGAAGAAGAAGAAGAAGCGCGGCGGCGCGTCGTCGGGCGGCAACCTCAGCGTACCCCACGGCGCGGATAGCGAGGATGGTGGCGACGACGGCGACGAAGACGGGGCCGGACCGCACGGCTTCATCCCAGGCGCGTACCCCTTCTCGTCCATGCTCGCCGATGGCCAGACATTTAAGGACATGCTGAGCCACGGCGTTGTCATTACAGTGGACGGCATGCCGTGGTCTCGAATCGTCGCGCACGTGAGCGACGACGCGGACGACGAGGAAGGGTTGGGAGGCGGTGCCAACGGTGACGGCGAGGACGAGGACGGCGAGTGGGAGGACGAGTGGGAGCACGCCGGCAATGATGAGGACGAGACGAATGTGCCTGGCGTCGCGACGGTCGCGCGCCGACGACGGGGTCATCGGCAGTCGGCTGGCGCGAGCGACGCTCACCGGCCGCAGACCAAGCCGACGAGGAGCCACGCCGCGCACGAGAAGCAGCCGCGCTGGGATCGCGAGCGAGCCGTCGTCGTCGTGTACGACTTGGATCCTTCCAAGGAGCACGAGATTGAGCTGCAGATTGTCGGGCTGGTCAGCGAAGCGAAGGAGCTGGGTGAGTGCTGGTGCTGCTGGGCAATGCTGACGCCTCAGTTCCAGTATCGAATGCTATCCTCATCCCGCCAGTCTCGCCATCCAACTCGACGCTCCATGCGCGTTCGAGAGCCAACTCGCTGCGGTCAAGATCAAGACCAAGATCAAGATCCAACTCGGTGAACACGGCGCCGCCGGGCCCATCACCCCTGGGATCGTCGTTACTACTTGAGCCACCATCTTCCCCCGGGCGGACGCCACCCTCCTCGTCCGATGGCCATGTTGTCCCAACGTCCATCCTTAGCCCCCACGACGCGCAGACTGCGCAGACACGACACCTCATTGCTGCCGCTCACGCTGAGCGCGAGCACTTTCAACTCCAGATCAAGGAGGCTCGCAAGACGGCCCAGCGTTCGGAGGCCTCGCTGCGAACCGAGATCGAGTCGATGAAGAAGAGCAACGAGAAGGCCGGCAGCAACGACCAGCGTAACAAGCAAAAGTACCTGGCGCTGCAGGAGCAGGTCAAGCAGGGCTGGGCAGCAGCCGAGACGACCAACGAGGAGGCGGCCGAGATTCGCAACGGCTTGCCCGAGCTGGAGGCCAAGCTCGCTGTCATCAACGCCGAGGTCGATGGTGTGCGCACAGAGTGGAAGTCGGTCAAGCAGCTGGAAGAGGACGCACGCGAAGCAGACAAGAAGAACCGTGCAGAAGAGGACAAGAAGCTGGCCGATATCACCGCCAAGATTGACAAGCTGCGCGCCAAGAAGGAGAAGAAGGAGGCCGAGAAGTGCGAGCTGCAGAAGAGGCTCGAGGACCTTGAGCGGCAGAGGGAGGAGCTTGACCGGCGGGCAGAAGAGGAGCGGTTGATGCGTCGACAGGGTTACTATCCCGGTTGGCACCAGCCCCACGCTGCTGGCCCAGGCGATTACGGCAACCAGTTCGACCACCGCCCGCCATCCAACCGGCCGTCCTTGACCAACTTGAACGCTGGGTACACTGGCCCCTCGTTTCGTCCCCGCGGCGGTTTCCAGCACCGGTTCCCTTCGGGCGGCCGTCCACCTGCCGCCGCCGCGCCGCCAGGCCAATTCTTCCCCGGCGGAGCGTCGTCATCGAACTGGAACCCACCGCTGCCTAAGGCTGCCGTCGGCGGGGGCTCACCGGCCCTCGGTCGCGGACCGTCCGGCTCGGGCACGAACCCGGCCGCGGCGCCGTTCATGCCCTCGGTGGCGGGTGGCTCGCCAGTCAACTCGACAGCCGCAGCCGACTCGGCGCTGCACACTGCGCTGATGCCCCCGCACCTCCAGCACAGGATATACCTGCCGAACAACGTGCGCCCGCGCCCAACGCCAAACTTCCACCCGCCGCCGTCGGTGCTGGCCGAGCAGGCCGCGCAGGCGGCGCCTGCTTCCCCCGTCGGCGGCGCGGGCGCCAAGTCGCCACTGTCGCAGCCCGCGTTCCCCCCGCTGCCGACCACTGCGCCGGCCGTCCGCCCAGCTGGCGGTGCGACCGGTCCGAGCCTCGCGTCGATTGTGACGCGCGCAGTGCTCGCGCCGACGAGCCAGGTGCTTGCTGGGCCTGGCGGCCCAGCCCCGATCGGCAGCGGCAAGCCGCGCACGGCGTCGACGTCGAGCCAGAAGGGCTCGCCGGTGCCGCCGCAGCAACCTGGCACAGCGTTCCCGCCCCTGTCGCCGACCGCCGCGCCGTTCACCTCGCCGCGGACGACGCCGCCTGCGACAACGCCACCAGCGCGGGGCGACGGGGGAGCGTGAGAGCGGGCGGACATGAGGTAGTTGCTGTGTCGTATAATGCATGTCATGTAAATGCTACTATTGATGAGGTGATGTGGTGGACGGAGTGGGCTCATGAATGCGCAGCGCGCAGTGTGGTGGATTGGTGGTTGTCAGTCAGCCATGTCAGGGCGGCGGCCGTTGCGATGGTGGACGGAAACGCGTCGGCTTGGCCTTGGAGTCGGCGCCAGTCGGCAGCAACCAAAACAACAACAATGCGACGGATTTGGTCGTGGCTTAAAACTGTTTGACTGCTGCTGATGACTGCTGCTGGCTGATGCATGGGCGTGGTCGCTCGCAGCTGCCCGCAGCCCCAATCGCCGCTGAACGAGCGGGATGCATCCCGAGCTCGCGCGAGCACTTCTCCCATGACGATGCTGCTGCGGGCAGCGGCGGCGACGTTGCGCCGACACCGCATACAGGGACCCTGCGAGGCTTGTTGACACGAAAAAAGCAGCGAGCCAAGCAAGGCGCGAGCGCGCCGTGGCGGCACGGCCCGGCGCCGCTCGCTCGCTCGGCCTGCTGCCCGATGCGCGCAACAACAGCGAGCGAGCTCTTTTACTGCGATGGATGCATTGCATCGAACTGCGCTTCACTGTTGCATCATTTCTACACTCCTTGATTTCTACAGCGTTCGCCTGTCTCACTGACTGTGTGCATCAGTCATCCGGCCTGACCCTCCGTATTTGTGAAGGGCTCCCGACTTCGCTTTCGACATTCGACGTTACACTCCCCATCACACTCCCTCGCCGCCATGAAGACCACCGCATACGCCGCCCTCGCCGCCGTGCTCCCCGCGCTCGCCAGCGCCGCGTCGTACCCCATCCTCGACTCGATGAAAGGCGCCACCTTCCTGTGAGTGTGTGTGTGCGCGGGGTGCTGCGCGATAGGCCGCTGCTCGGCTCGCGGCGCGTGCCGTGCCCCGACTGCCCGCCGGACTCTTGCTGACCCACCCCGCAGTGAGGGCTGGAACTTCCCCGTCTCGACGTACGACAACACGACCAAGTGAGTGGCTTTGTCGGCGCGGCTGCGCTCGTGCTTGCGCCGGCGGCGTGCGGTCGGCGCTCGCACGGTGTTGCCGATCCCGGCCTCAACCTCAACGCGCTGCGCTTCGCCGCCCCCATCACACCACACCACGCCCCCCGCTGACACCCACCCCCAGCGGCGACGTTTTCTGGGCCACGCCGCAGAACACGTCCCTTCTCTACCTCAACGACGCGGGCCGTTTCATCCTGAAGGGTGAGTGAGCCGTGATTCGCGCAGCGGGCGAGTTGCCCGCCGCGCCCCTCTTGGCCGCGTTTGAGCTTGCTGACCGCGCCGCAGTCGACAACACAACCTTTGTGCCCTACAACGAGAAGCGCTATGCCCCGACCCTCTTCTCGAAGAAGGCGTACAACTCCGGCACGGTCATCGTGTTCGACGCGACGCACATGCCGTACGGCTGCTCGGTCTGGCCGGCATTCTGGACGCAGGGCGCTAACTGGCCGCATGGTGAGTTCTGGCGATGCAGCGCTGCGGCTAACCACACCCAGGCGGCGAGATCGACATTGTCGAGGGCATCAACCAGCAGACCAAGAACCAGATCGCACTGCACACGGGCCAGCAGTGCACCCAGTCCAAGTCGCAGTTCACCGGCACGCCCGGCTTTGACAACTGCACCATTGGCGCCAACTACGACGCCGGTTGTGTCGTCACGGACCCGAGCGAGAACTCGTACGGCGCCGGGTTCGCTGCTGCGGGCGGCGGTGTCTTCGTCACCGAGTGGACCGACCAGTTCATCAAGATCTGGTTCTTCACCCGTGCCAGCGTCCCCGCGTCGCTGACCGCCGACGCCAAGAGCATCGACACGGGCGCCTTCGGTACCCCCGTCGCGTGGTACGACTCGTCGACTTGCGACCTCAAGAACTCGCTCTCCGCCCAGACAATCACGCTCACCACCACCCTGTGCGGCTCATGGGCCGGTGTCCCCTCGACCCTTGAACAGACCTGCCCCCCGCTCACGGGCCAGAACACCTGCTACACGCAGTACGTCATCAACGACGCGTCCGAGACGTACAAGAACGCCTACTTTGAGATCAACTACGTCAACGTCTTCTCCAGCGCTTCGTACGAGATCAACAACTCGTCCTCGGCCCAGTCGCAGGCTGCCCCTGGTGGATCGCAGGGCGGCAACTCGAGCACTGGCGGCGGTGCTGCCTCCAGCTCCGGCGCCTCGGGATCGGGCGGCAGCGCGTCGCCTTCGTCGTCCAGCAAGCCCTCGTGGGCCCGCCCCGTCCTCGACACGTCGATCGGCTACCTCGCCTGGGGTGCCGTCGCTGCCGCCGGCATCGCCAGCGGCATGGCTGTTGCCTTCTAAGCGGCTCCCACGCCGTATACAGCGGCCAGCGGGCCGCTTAGACTTGGGCGTCATCGTGTCTACATAGATCTCCCTTCGGATGGCTGCCAATCTTGATGGACAGTGGGCTCGACCCTGATAGAACAATATTTTATGCATTGTGTGTTTCGGCGGCTGTGGAGGGTCAGTGATTCAGTTAGCCTTGCGTGTGTTTCGGTGGTTGTGGTAGGTCAGTGATTCGGTCAGCCTTTACGTAGTGTCAGACGAGCTATGAGTACATGGTTCTATGAATGCAGTTGTGCTACTACTCCTAATCTCTCAGCGGCTCGATCGACAGCGCCTCGACCGCGCTCCGCACCTCCATATCCCAGAACAGGTGCAGGTCCCATGCACCACCACGGACCCTGCCCTCGCGGTCCTCCTTGGCCCAGATGACGCCCGACCGGCCATCCACGTAGCTGTCCTTGGCGTCGTACCAGTGCGTGTACTCGGCCTTCTCGGGGTCCGAGTACGGAATGGCGACGTACGGGCCAGCGTAGCTCGGGCTCGTTGGCGCGTGCGCCGTGTCGTCCTCCTGGCTGTTTGAGTACAGCGCCGCCAGTGACGGCGGGACAGTGGCCGCGAGCGCGGCCGCACGCGCCTCCTTCGCGCTGTGGTACGCCGCCATGATGGCCGTCGCGTCATCACTGCCCCCGCGCGAGAGCGCATCGACTGCCGACGAGCGTGCGCGCGCCTCCTCGGCCGCCTCGACGCGCTCCGCCTCCTCGATCATCCGCATTCGCTCGGCGCGTGCGCGCCGCTCAATGTCGTCCCGCTCGCTCTGGGACAACGACTCCATCGCCGCCTTGTGCTGGTTCGTCGCGATCAGGCCGGCGTTGTCGCGTGCATACGCGGCGATCTTGGCCTCAGTCGCCGCGACATCGATGTCGTTGAGAAGGTTGAAGGCTGGCGGGTTAGTACAGATCTCCGTCCTTTGGGTCACCCACTCATGTCCTCCACTTCCTCTAGGTAATCGTCGTATTCCTTCCTTGTAGGGAAGTCATCGGCGCGTTTGTTGAAGCTGGCGAGGTTAGCTCCACGGCAGCAAACCGGATCATTAGCTAACGAACTTCTCAGCCATCCGCCGCCGCACACTGATCTCCTTCTCCACCTTGAGATCTTCAAAGGTTTGGTGGGCAAAGTTGGCCTTCCTCAGCACCTTCTGACACTGCGGGCAGGGTGCTGGGCCAAGGGTGAATAAACGGTCGATACATGATTCACACCTGGATTGTCAGCTATCGGCGAAAATGGCGTAGCTCACATCTTGTGATAGCACGGTGAGACCATAAGACGGAGGTTCTTGTCGAACTGCCGGTCGGTATGGCAAACGGGGCAGGTGTCCTCGTCAGTCTAAAGAGTCAGCAGTGCCCAGCCACAACACTGCCAGTGAGCGAGCTGCGCACTCACCCTGTACTCCGTCACGCGCTTGCTCGCGTCGCGCACACCGGCGACGTAGAGATACCCGTCGTCATTTCCGCGGCTCGTGACGACGCCGGTGCTCGCGCTGGAGCGAGATCCCTGTGCGCCGCCTCCTGGTACTGCCGGTCGCCGGATACTGCTGCCACCTGCTGGGGCTCCTGGCCGTCGGACGGCGTTGAGCGGCCGCCGGGCGACTGGCGGCCGAGCTGACATTGCGATGAAAGCCAAAGGAAGAGGTTGCTTGCTGTTTTGCTGTCTGGCAGCGTGTTTTCTGAGGCCTGTCGAGTCTGATGAAGCTTTGAACTCGTCTCGCCGCGATAGTTACAGTGCTGTAGATATAATGCGTGGTGATATGGTACAATGTTTATGAGTGTCAGCAACCGATGTGGTCGTCCTTGCTCTTGTATTGTGACGTCGACTTGGGTGATGGGATCGATGCGAGTTATCAAGCGGTATCAATTTATCCACCTCATTTGTAATTACCACGTGGTCACAATGGTGGAAAACTCCTCTTTGCCATCTTGCGTTGGTGACTGCATCCATCGACATCGAGCTCGACCATCTTACACTCTCAACCCACTCTGTCTAGTGCTGTCAAACCACTTCCAACTCGACAGCAAAAGCAAGCACACGGAGAGACTCGCCCGTGTACACTAATCCAAAACTATCGGCCGGATTCTCTGATCGTCCGACCATCTCTCCCCCGCGCCCTCGCGCCCCCGCAGTCGAGCATTGCCGACTCCGATTCATATAACACGCCACTGCCTACCCCACTAGCCCCTACATCATAATGGCCACCACCGCTACCGCCACCTCCGTTCCCGCTTCCGCTGCGGCCGCCAACGAGAAGACGCTCACCGAGGCCCTTGCCGCCGCCTCCATCTCGGACGAGCCCAAGAAGGAAGGCGCCGACAAGAAGGACGAGGAGGAGCTCGAGGAAGGCGAGATCAAGGAGGAGGAGGACGACGGATCCCCCAAGACCATTTTCCACGACGCCCGCCGCTTCAACATTAAGGTGAGTGGAGCTGTCTTGAAACGGGAATCTCAAAGCTCACCCACTTCAGCACCCCCTGTCGTCCAAGTGGACCCTGTACTTCGACTCGCCTCAGTCCAAGGCGCTCCCAAAGACGCCGCAGACGTCGCTCACCGCCCCCGGTGGTCACTCGGGAGGATGGCTCGACGACATCCGCAAGGTCATCGAGTTTGATTCGGTTGAGGAGTTCTGGGGCGTCTACCACAACATTGTCTCGCCCAGCCAGTTGCCAGGCAAGGCCAACTACTACCTGTTCAAGAACGGTATCATTCCCGCTTGGGAGGACCCCCAGAACAAGAACGGTGGCAAGTGGGCCATCCAGGTTCCCCGCGACAAGTCCAAGGCGACTATTGACAAGGCCTGGCTGTACACGGTGAGTCGACTGCCTGCTGGGCTGTACTGACGTTTGACAGATGCTCGCTGCCATCGGCGAGACCTTTGAGACTCCCTTGGACGGCTCGGTTCCCGAGAACTCGGACCTCGTCACCGGTGTCCTCGTCTCATCCAGGCCAGGATTGTGAGTAGGCTAGGCTGCATGGCGCTGTGTACTTTACTGACCTCCAGCTACCGTATCTCCATCTGGACGCGCGACGCGCCCGACGTCAACGCCCCCGAGACGGACCCCCTGATGAAGCGCATCATGACCATTGGCCGCCACTTCAAGGTCTCGGTTCTCAGCTACGAGCTCGACCAGAAGCTCGTTACCGGCGGCTTCCAGACCGAGGTCACGTTCGAGTCGCACAAGGACTCGGAGCGCAAGGGAAACAAGAACAAGGTGGGTATCGTCTCATCGGCTTAGGAGCTAACCCGCCAGATTGTCATCTAAGTCCAGTTGAGATATCCGTGCTGGGGAGTACCCGGCCGTCGCATACGTTGGTGTATCATGTAGAGCTTATGCATGGTTCTGGAGATTGCTTGATGTGGGGTGCTATGCTATGGGCTTTCACAGGCGTGCTGTAGGCCAGCGGTGCACGCATCAACCTTGAGAGCTCCATTGTTGAGCCCATTGCAAGCCGCATTGAGCCGGTGATCGTGTGGTGGCAAGAGCAAGAATTCTCCCGCTGTCCGTCATTTCCAGGCACGGAAGGGCAACAGATTATTTCTGCAACAGCTGTCACATCTTGGTCGACGTGATCAACAACAACACTCATCACCATGCCCCGCATCACACGCAAGCAAAAGGAGGCAGGCGTTCAACCGCGAAAGAAGAAGGCACCAAGTGCACCAGGCGGGGGCAGAGCAGGCGGCTTCAAGGTCGGCCCCAAGCACGCACCAAAGGACGCCTACCTGGGCCGCGGTGAGTTGGTGTGGGCTCTAAGCGTCGCCGGCGTTGGAGCGTTCCGAAGCTACCAGTGCTGACTTTGCCAGCCCAGAAGCTCAAGGCGAGCCTGATTGAAGCGGCAAAAGTTAAGAAGCAGTATGCCAAGGTCCTCGCAGCCGAGGGCATGTCCTCTACGCGACTGAAGCGGGACGCCGACGCACCAGCACCAGCAGCGGCCTCGACCTCCAAGCGCAGCAGCGAGACAAAAGGCAAGAGCTCAGTCAAGCCTAAGCGTCATGACCCATTCGCGGCGCCCAAGAGCGACGACGACGACTTCTCTGACTCTGACGACGACGAGAACGACGACGACCACGGGGACGCGGTCGGCGGCTCGGGCAGCGAGGACGACACGCCAGACGACAGGAGGGTGCGCTCTCGTGCCGGCCCAGCGCCAGGCGACGACGACCGTCGCCGCAGCCGTGCCGGCCCTGCTCCAGGCGAGGACCGGCGCCGGAATCGTGCTGGGCCCGCGCCCGAGTCGGGCCCGTCAAGATCGCCAGGCTCCGAGCTCAAGCGCCAGGTGTCGCACCCGTACAAGCTTCAGCCGCGGAAGCGCGACGACAAGGATGGCACGGGCAATTTTGACGGCAAGAAGAAGTTCGACAAGGGCAAGGGCAAGGCTGCCGCGCCCGAGAAGCCGGCCGAGCCCCTCCCCTCCCTCCGCACGATGAAGCGCGAGGCGTTCAGCAAGCACCACGACAAGAGCTCGGCGCCGCGCGGTGCGCTCGGGTCAGCGAGGCGCGGGCAGCCCAACATGGGCTCGAGGATGGACATGCTGCTCGAGAAGATTAAGCGGTCCAAGGCATGATGTATGGTGGTTGGAGTGGATAGCGGGCTATGCAGGCGCCTGCAGGCACTGGTCGTGCCATGTTTGCCCCATATGCATAGGCAATACGTTCACTGCATTGGCCGTGTATAAGATATGTGAGCAGTGATGCATACGGGGTGTGAGGGCCGGACGATGCATTGGTGTCGAAGACTCGCACTGGTTGAACCTAAGTACACTTTTGGTTCATGGACTGAACGGAACTCGAACGCGCGCCGTCGGGTTGAAAACACTCCTTCTGGTAGCCATTAGAAATCCAATCCTAAAAAGCATTACAAAAACTCACACTCTTCTGCACTGCATTGGAATGATCGGTTTCACTTCATTTGTGGCGGGAGGAGACCACAACCAAGGTTGACCAATTACCACCTTGGCGGACACATGGGCCACAGGCCTCCTAACCACTCCGGCAGCGCGGCGTGCGGATGCCTGTCTAGACGCCGGGTTCTATTTCAGTTGCCTTCAGAAAATTTTGATCCCGTTCCTTCGTTTCAAGTTGCTTCCGCTCCGTTGGGTTTCCGCAGTTGCGGATCGCTCGACGCACTGAACAGCCATGCAACCATGAGGGCCGACAGACCGAGCACGATGAGAAGGAATGCATGCGCTGCACCTCGCCCAGTGGCGCCTCGCACCCTTCATAGCCGTGAGATCATGGAGATTTGGAAGCTTGACCGAGTCAGCGGTTAGCATCACCCGGTATCCAAATGTCGTCTACCCGCCACGCGATGGTCTGTGCCTCGATTACAATCATAGTACATATATGTATGATGGGGTATGGATGTAGGGGATGTAGGAGTACCCTCAATGGTCCACAAATATGCCATATGTAGATACGCGAACGTTCGGGACTGGAAGACACGCAGTCGTTGCCTTGCACGCCTAGAGGAGTGCTGCCATAGTCGCGGTCTGGAGCCTCGGAACTTAGTTTTTGTCGAGATGGCTACGAGGCGTTGTGAGCACGCACAGTTCCGCGTGGCTAGTCGAAGCCAGCTTCGATGGGCACCCAGAAGTCATCGAAGACAACGTCGAATAGCTTGTTGTAACACGGTGTGTGCCTCTGGTTGAAGTGGTCGTATGGGTGCGTCGCAGAGATCTGGGGTTAGCGAAATTACGCTATTATTGAGAGACCTACCGCGGCGCCGCATCGATAGCAGAAGTGTGTACGGCAGTGGTCACATGTCATGTGGTTGCAGCCCTCGCTCTTCTCGATGATGGATTTGCAGCCTGGGCAAGCCGATGCGTTGGCTTTCGCCCACTCTTGGAGAAGTTGATGCAGCTCGTGGTCTCGCACCAGTGCCATAAGTGCGTCCGTGTTGCGTGGCCCTAAACGTGCGCGAATTGCCTCACGCTGCTCCTCGTCGGCATCAAGGTACTCACGGACGGCCTTCTCAGCATCCTTAATGCTGCAACCGGCGTGTACACCGTGCCATGTCGCACGGCACAGAATGCAGAAAGCCATTTCGCAGCGTGGGCACTGGCGGAAGTTGTCCCAGCGGGAGGCGACAGAGAGCGCGTCTTCATGTGATGATGACTTGGAGGAAGGCACCTCGCTTTTCCCAATGTCCAGCCGAATGACCTTGCGCACAGCATCGGCTTGCTGCACCTCCCTTGGTTCAGGATCTGTTGGCGGAGGAGGCACAGGAGCTTGGCACCTCTCGTGAGGGCAGAACGTGTACAGAGGGTCTGAACCGTCAGCAGAAGGCAACAAGGAAAGCACCACTCACCTGTTTCTATCAAGCGTTTGGCACTGAGAGTGTGCCATCGCTTCACGAGTTCTTTGCCGACGACGGACTCAACCACTGCCGCCGTGATCCCGTCACTCCGCTTGTCGTCGAAAACTGCAGCAGCATGCTCTACTGGTCGAGCAGCGCGAGCCTTGACGCAGTCGACACTTGGACATGCGACATTTGTTAATGAGCCTTCTTGAATAGCCAGGGCCCAAAACCCATGTAGACAGGAGTGACAGAATACGCAACCGCAGGCCGGTAACTGAACACAGCTGCGTCCTTTCCTGTCCCCAAAACAGATCGCGCAGGGATGGGCAGCTCCTTCGAAGTCACTGCGTGTGGCCGCTGCATCGTTCGCCTTAAGCAGCAGGAGATACATGGACGTCGTCAGGGCCGGTGGAGTGGGTAAACTTGTAATGTCAGCGACTGTCGAGCTCCCGACGGCTGTGATCGCTGCTAGAGCTGGTGGCCAAGGCGCATCCTCCACCTCCCCTCCATCCCTGTCAGCTGTGCGGACACGCACCCCTCGGATCCGGAGGGAGAAGCGTCTGGAGCGCGTTTACCGAATCAGGTGACTCGTGCGAGGCTTGACTCACCGCAGTATGCCGTTATTCACGAGTTCGAGATCATGAAGAAACTGGGAGGAGGAGACCCAGTCGAACCAGGCCCACAGGACCCCCACTCCTTCTCCAGCAGCTTCCTGCTCACTGGCCCACATTGCGGCTAAGCGTTCCTGGACTTTGCTCAGCATACGGTTGCTGAGCCAGCCACCGGGCCCATCGTGCTTAGGTATCCTGGCGCGGAGAGAGACGATGCGCGGGGGCGTGTTTGACGGGTAGCCAGATGGTAAGAGGACGCGGGCGGATAGCGATGGAAGGTGCGCAATCTCCAGGCTTGCAGCGGCGCTCGTTGAGGTTGGGCTTCGGGCGATCGAGGTGAGGACCGTGGGCGTTCCAGAAGGCAAGTCGACTGGAATGGATAACCCGATGACATGGCTTCCCTTGACGGAATCGACACTCTCGATATCCACGTGTCCGGGGTAGATTGACTGGGAGAGTCAGCTCTGAAGGCCATCACCCAACTTACAGACAAGGCGGCAATCTCGTCGTCTTGGAGCGCGTACTCAGCTCCCGCCATGGTTACCTGATAGCTGGGTCCAAAGGCGTTTGAGTTGGCAGGCTGATAGTGCGAAGGTGGGAAAGGAGGTGTCAACGAGGAAAGTTGGAGACATGAAGTCACTAGAGCAATGACTCATCGAGAGACGGTGTGGAGCCCCAGAGGCCCTTCAATCTGCTACAACTGTGGCGGTCATGTCCACAAACGATCTCCTGCTCGCCGTGGGGAGGACTAAAGTGTACATGAAGTGGCTATTAGCTTACAATACAATCATGAACTATAGGAAAGGGGAGGTCTCATGGCCACGGACGGACATGATACCCCGTAAAATCAAGCAACTGGTCCTCCTCGACGCAGTCCCTCGCCCATGCCGTCGAAAGCGCCACCCTCTCATGACCCCCCCACGTATGGGTGACGTTGTGGTAGAGCGCGACATGGTAGGCGTTGACAAGGTGTGGTCCTGGGAGGGCTTCGAAGAGGACAATTCGCGCCTGGTAGCAGTCGACGACATTGGCCTGATTGTGCTTTCATGTCAGTGATAGTCGCCATAATCAACTTACTTGAAGAAAGTCGGCTAGATGCTGGTCGTCTGATGCGAGGGCAATGTCGAGGGGATGGCCGTTGAAAAGGAAAATGTCGCCGAGGCTGCCGGGGTTCTCGCCGTATGTATGGTGGGTGTCCTCGTCCTCGGAGATATCCAGATCGTCGTCCTGGTCGGCATCGCCGTCGCTGTCGTCGGCTGCGCGGGGAAAGTATGCCTCGAGCCATTGGACGAATTCCTCGGCGGCGGTCTCGGTTGCATCCTCATAATTTGTCTTGGAGGATGAGGTTTTGCTGACATTCAATGATTGAACTAGGATCTTGGCGATGTAGAAGCGGCAGCCACGAAATTTTGTGCTCGTGGTGACGAGTGGACGGCTGAATCCCCTTCGGGCGAGTTCGTACTTGAGTCGGTCGTAGTTGCTCAAGGCATAGTGGGGTAGCAAGGTGTGAATGGCGCTATCCGGTGGTGTGAGAGGACGGTTGTGGGTTTGTGTGGTCGTTGTGGTCGTAGACGAGCTGGAGGGGACGGTTGTGAGGGTGTGTGGTCGTACACGTTCTCGAGGGGACGCGGAGAGCTAGAAGACGAGGGGCGGAGGACTCGGGTTGCTGGGGAAGTGAGATGAAGTGGTGTAAGAGTAGCCATGCAAGTGGTAGCTTAAAAGCCACTACTGTGGGTGCCACAAGCTGGCACGCAACACAGGCAGCTCCACAAAGGGAAGCACGCAGGCAGCGAAGCACTGCGGACATGCAGCGCACCTCAATGCTCATCAGTCGTACCACCGCCACATCATCATCAATCTACTACATTGGTACATGCGTATGCTAACGATAATCTAACATGTCAAATAAACAGCAAAGTCGCGCACTTGCCCTATTCGCTCACAGCCGGTGCGGCCGTGCCAGCCGCCTTGGGCTTGTTTGGACGTGCGCGGCCCCACACAACCTTGGCCTTCTTGCCATTCACCTCGACACCATCCTGTGCAGAAAGACCCTCGGCGGCCCGCTCGGCCGATTGGCGATCAGTGAAGTTCAGGAATGCGACATCTAAAGAGGTCAGTGCAGGAACGTTTGACCCGACGCAAATCGACTCACTGTTCGCCGCGACAATGGAGATGGAGCGTATTTGGTTGGGCTTGATGGATGGGACAGCATCGTTCAGTGCTGTGCGCACGTCGGCCTCAGTGCAGGTTGGGAGACCCAGAAGGAGGAGGTTGGTCTGAGCTTGTGAGCAGTTGCGCTGAAAGCGGCCGACTACGCAACCAGGGCGGCAGGCCAGCAGCATCGCTCAGGGCGCACGCGGCAGCACTCACAATCGTCTTGTCCTCTGGAGCCTTCAACCCCTTGGTCTCCGCAACTTTCTTGAGAATGTTCTTGGCTACCGGGTCGTTCGTCCCATAGTACCTGTCCGAGATGTTCTGCTTGGACGTCTTGTCTTCCTTTGGTGTCTCGTGACGGAAGGGGCACTCGGCTCCACGCTTGCAGTCTCCCTTGAGGAAGAACGAGCAGATGTGAGGGCGATTACGCTTGTAGTGGGGATCCGTTCGGGCGAGGTTTTTGAGCATCTCGCGGCCCGCCGCGTTGGCCACCTGCGAGTCGTATGCCTGTCCGTCGCCAGATTCCTCCATTTGTGCTTCTAGGTTCTGAATGTAGTATTCTGGGATGGGGTCAGCGTATGCAACCAGCTGGCCCGCCGGCATCACCATGGCTCCACCATTTCGAATTGGACACTCACGCTTGTTGATGTCGCTCGATGGCGCTTGGTTCTTGCGCCCCAGAGCCGCGTCGCGCACCTGAACGGGTAGGCCGTACTCGAGGTCGAGCAAGCAGGTCTGACAGACACCCTTGATCTTGGCGCAGGTGGTGCAAATTTCGGTCTTCTTGAAGCGGCCTCCCTCTCCTGGGTTCCACCTGAAGACGGTGAAGGGGCGATTGCAAATCTTGCACTCCTGGCCAAACTCGCGCTTCGTCTGGTGGTGTCAGCTCCAGCTCCGCAGTGAGACGATTGCATGTGGATCGGCGGCACTCACCATCCGGACGTATGGGTTCGGCCCCAAGCCTGGTACCCAGTCAGTATCTGCGGTATTTCGTAGCTGTTCCACGTACATGTCTCGCAACTGTGGGTTTGTTAGCAGGCGCGCACCGAGATCGGAGACTCGAGCTTACTCACAGAATCGGGAAGTCTGAGCTCTCCGAGCCAACTTTCTAAAGGGCGTCAGCTTTGCTTTACACTGGGAGGCTGTACACTCACGTTGATGTCGTGCTTCGCAGGCATGTCGATCTGATGTGCGAGAAGTCGATGGGTTGAAGTGGAGTGGAGAAGATGAGTCTTTGTCGTGTTGTTCCATCAGACTTTGACCGCCGATGTCAGATATCGATCGGCGTATCATGTGGGAGGATGACTTAAATCCTCTGATTATCTCACTTCTTTCTAATTGCCTTCCTCATTGTATTACCTCACATTTGATTTCGGCCTAATCCGACCACCACCTACTTAGCTCAAACATTTCACCGCCCCGGCCGCCCCGTTCTGGCGACTGACTGCGTTTGTTGCCATCGGCTTTGTTGCCGCAAGCAACATTTGCCGTTCTATCAGCCCCTCCTGGCCTTCCTGGCTTCCTGGCTTCTCTCCTTCTTTCCCTCTCTTATCATCTCTCGGCCCATCATAGTGCTCCATCATGGCAGCGGAAGAGGAGCTGCCCCCCAGCAAGCTGGGCACAAAGGTGAGCGCGCCCAGTCTACACCAGCTCCAAGCTAACATTCAGGACCACTGGGACATGGTCTACGAGTAGGTCACCTCGTCCAAGGAAGGTCAATGGCTCACGTATTAGGCGCGAGAACCGCGTGTTTGATGTGAGTCGCGCTGTATCACCCTGGGCCCAAACTGACCATTAGGACATCGGAGATGAAGGCGAGGTCTGGTGAGCCCATGCTTCCCTTTTGAGAATCATGTAGCTGATCACACAGGTTCGGAGAGGGAAGCGTGGACAAGATGAGGGCCTGGGCACACGAGAACCTGGAGCCATCAGCGGCCCCTATCCGCGTCCTCGAGTGCGGCTCGGGCAATGGCACGCTCCTGCTCTCCTTCCTCACTTCGCCTGGGCCTGACCCCCAGCCATTCCACCTGACAGGTATCGACTACTCGGCCGGCGCTGCCAAGCTCGGCGCGAGCGTTGAGAAGGCGCGTCGTGAGGCCCTTGAGGATGAGGATGAGCTCGACGAGGACGACGTCATCAACCCCGTTACCTGCGAATGGCGCGTTGGCGATCTCCTCCGTGACCATATCGACGAGACATGGGACCTCGTGCTCGACAAGGGCACATTCGACGCCCTTGCGCTCTCGCAGGACCCTGTGGCAGAGGCTGGCAACCGCCTCCCTTCTCTGGTCTATCCTGAACGTGTCGCACGACTTGTCAAGCCCGGAGGCTTCTTCCTCATTACGAGCTGCAACTTTACCGAGGAGGAGACCAAGAGGCGGTTCACGCGTGAGGGCGTGCCTTTCACCTTCCAGTGAGCCTTGAGAACAGAGTACCAATTGTGTACTGACATCGGCAGCTCGAGCGTCCCACACAAGTCATTCTCTTTTGGTGGCAAGGTGGGCCAGACGGTCTGCACTGTGGCATTCACGAGGGACGCGGACGGGCCAACGAACGCCAGGCCCCAGCTCCTTGCACCAGAGTCGGCACGGTCGTCTCCTGCTCCTATTGGAACGCCCGCTCAAACTGGCGTCAAGGTTCTGGAGTCGCGCTGGGTTCCTCCCGTTGCACCACTGTACCTCTGCATTGACGTGAGTGTAGCGAGGTCGGGCCTATCTGACGAAGCAGTGTGGAGGCACCAAGACTGAGGTCGTCGTTGCTACAACCGATGGCATCGTTTCTCGCGCAATTAACGGTACCAGCAACATGGCGGAAGTTGGAGCTCAACGATCATCTGAGATGTGAGATCGGTCTATTCAGGACGAGCTGACAGCAGCATCATCGACACAGTTATCCACGCTGTAGGTGGCATCGGGTGCCGTAAGCCTGCGCCAGGACACGAGCGAGTGAACCCCAATGGTGGCTTGGCATGCCCAGTGGCATTTGAGGATATCTGGATTGGGGTAGGTGGCGAGGCCACAGAAAAGAGCTCACCTATCAGATCTCTGGCTGCGACACGGCCCTCGATCAGCGGACAATGTCTGACCTCCTGTCCCCATTCTTCGGGCAGAGGGTCGAGGTACAGAACGATGCGCTCCTCCTCGGAGGTGCAATGCTCTCCCTTGCTGTGCCATGGGGAGTGGCGGTCATCGCTGGAACCGGCTCCATTGTCGTCGCCCTCGACGTGGACAAGGATGGCAAAGTCGTGCAGGCCGCACGACGAGGCGGGCACGGCTACCTCCTCGGAGACGACGGCAGTGCATACGACATTGGCCGCTGTGCCATCCGCGCAGCGGTGCATGCTTTTGATGCAGGCGAGGAGATCTCTGGCGGTCTCGCCGACAAGATCCGCGCCCACTTTGGCGTCAACGAGACCGGAGAGCTGCTCGGCAAGGTGCATGCGCTTGACCTCACCGTCGACCCAGTCACTGCAACCAACGCACAGAAACTGCGCATCTCATCGCTGGCCCGGGAGGTGCTCACGGCATTTGCTGCATCACCGCCCGACCCGCTCGCTGTCACGGCTGTCGAGGAGGCGATTGCGCCTCTAGCGACCTCGGTGGTCTGCGTCGCCAAGCAGATGGCCGCAAGGCCATTGCCTGATGGCTCGGCACGCTCCTTCGCCAACGCAGCCCTGATCATGGGCGGCGGTGTCATTCGCCAGGACGCATACCGCTCCGTCTTCTTGAAGGTGTGCAAGGATGCTGGCGTGGAGTTTGGCCACCTGGCTGTGGTGGACGATGTTGGAGGCAAGGGTGCGCTGGGGCTCGTTGACCGCGCCAAGCGTGCTCACGACGCTGCGGCCTAGGGCGACTATTGTGACTACCATAACGCATAGACTGTAGAACGCATGATGTAGTGTTCGCTCATCAGAGAACCTCAGACGGGAGCTGACCAAGCGAACTCAACTCATCATCAGAGAACCTCAGACGGGAGCTGACCAAGCGAACTCAACTCAGGCCATTCGACCGCTTTGTGAAGCCAAAGGGCTCCCAACTACGTCCAGTCGTCGTCTTCTATGTACACCAGCGCTCGCGACATTCCGCTAGGATCCTCTACACAAGGCAGGCCTCTCTGAAAACATGCTTGGAGGACAACGCCGGGTCACCTCCTGGCAACAACTGGTGTCACTTTCGCCAAGTGGTCTAATGGCAGGTTGTGAGCGCATTCCGGTATTGCTCTGCCCGTGTGCTCAAGGGAGCCAGCGGCCATCAAAACACAACACAACACGTGCATGGCTCTGAGTAGTATGTAGTATGAGGTCCCGGAATCTATGAACACGACTTGTCTATCATCGGCGGTCGAACGCACGGAATACCTGGATGCCGACGACGGCGATGCCAGTTGCAGCAACGGCGGCTGTCGCCCACGCAGCACCACCGACCACGTTCTTCTGCCACTTCTCGCGACGGAGGGCCTCGGCGTATCCGATATCTGGGCGGAAGGTGACCATGTCGTACAGCGAGGTCCAGCCGCGCACCTTCTTGGTCGAGAAAGGCACGCGCGGGTCAACGGCCTGTGGTGTGGAAGGGTACACGCGGGTCAAGACCCAGTCGATACCGCGGCGGAGATGGTACAGCGGCTTGAGGACCGACGAGCGCATCTCGACGTAGTTCGTGAGTGCAAGCTCGCGGATCGCATCGAGGTCCTCGGCACGCTCAGTAGAAAAGGCGTCCAGCGCGGCGCGCAGCGTCGGGTCCGCGGCGCCGAGCGGCCCGTCCGTCGTTCCCGTGACGCCAAAATTGTCGAGGTACGTACCAAGTACCCGCACGTCCTCGAGGCCACAGTTCAGCCCCTGCCCGTAGAACGGCACCATCGAGTGGCTCGCGTCGCCGAGAAGCACAGCCTTGTCACCGAGTGTCGACGGGTTCGCCTTGATCGTCACGAGATTGCCGCGCGGGTTGTTGAGGAAGTCGTCGACCATCTTGTCGCCGACAATCTCGAACGCGTCGGGGAAGAACCGCGTGAAGAATGCTGTCGCTTGCTCACGGGTGCGGACCTGCTCAATGTCGGTGAACGGCGCGAACAGTGTCAGGGTGAAGCTGTAGTCCTTGTTCGGAAGGGCGATAAGCATAAAGCTCTCCCGCGGCCAGATGTGCAGGTGGTTCGGGGGCATGGCAAAGCCGCCGTCCCTGGGCGGCATATGAAGCTCGATGTACCCGTGGGGAATGAAAGATTGGGAGAAGTCGACACGGGAGGCTCGGATGACCTGCTGACGAACACGCGACCAGGAGCCGTCGGCGCCGACAATGAGATCGAACGTCGTCGTCACCGTCACGGGCGCAGCGCTCTCCCTGACCTTTGTCGTCTCCTCGCCAATGGCAGAGCCCTTGGCCGTCGTGAGGCCGTAGGCCGTGTTCGTGGCAAAGTCGACGCGGTCGAGACGCGTGTTGAAGCGTGCCTGCACGCCCTTGGGGAGCATCTCCACCAAACGCTGGTTGAGCACCGAGCGGGAAATCGAGTTTGAGCACTGCCCACGCAGTGGGTCGTACAGCTGTGCTTCGGTGCGGCCGTCGACGTGGTGAATCATACGGGATGGCATGGCGATAGACTCGGCCAGCAGCAGCTCGGCGAGGCTCTCGTCGACCGAGGCCAGGGCGGCGAGCCCGCGGCTCGAGATGTTGAGGTTGATCGAGCGCAGGTTGGTCATAGCGATGCTGCGCCCACGGGGGTCTGGGGCGGCGTCAGCGATGCTCGGCGCAGTGTGGGTGGCGGGGTCGCTGTATCGGGTGGCGAGGGCTGCACCCGAGCTGCCACAGCATCGCTTCCGGCGCAACCCGGCCCGCTCGGGCAGGCGCGCTGCTGGCTGACTGTCACTCACCATCGCGTCCCTCCCACAGCTCGACCTTCCACCCACGCGCGTGCAGGCTGCGGGCCGTGAGTGCTCCGACGGGCCCGCCGCCGACGACGAGAGCCCGGCGCTGGCGCGTGGGGTTTGTGTCGATTGTCATGGTGGTGAATGTTGTTGTTGGAGAGCAATGCCGAGTCGATGACAAAGGGAAAATCGAACACCCGAGGCTGCAAGGCACGACATTGGGACGGCGGAGGATGCCCACCCGCCGGTTGTCACCGCTTATCGCCCAGTGCATCGCCCTGGCGATTAACACAAAATAGACTCCGTCTAATCCGCCAAGCTGCATTCAGTTCCGTCGTTAATCAGCTATATCAGTTATTAGGCTTGGGCAGCGGCACGTGACCTCGACCACGCGAGCAACAACATGACGCCCAGAGTTCAAAGTTGAGTGCGCTCAGCCAAAGCCTGTCCCTCCCTCGTCACACTCTTTCATCGACAGCTGCTCGCAATGGTCACCCTGGCACCATGCAGGGCATGCCTGCGCTCGGTAGCCTTGAGCGGAGGCGCATCAGTACTATTGTCACGCCCGAATCTCCTTCCCGCGCAGCTCATTGCGCGTGCGGCCTCCTCCGCCAAACCCGACCCGGCGCCGTACCACATCAACGAGGACGAGGATGATTTTGACGATGTCGTCGGGGAGATCAAACGGAGAAGAAAGCGCATGGCGGACAAGAGGAATCGGCAGGTAGGTAGTTTGATACCTTCTCCAGCTAACGAACAGGGCGGTGATTTTGTCGACTTTCTCAAAGTGCACATCCGTGGAGGTGGGTTGAGTGCTGGGTAGTGGAGCCTAACTCCACAGGCAAGGGAGGTGCTGGAACTGCTGCGTTTATGCCAACGAAGCGCGGGCTTGGGCCTCCATCTGGTGGCAACGGCGGGCCGGGAGGGAACGTGTACATCAAGACGAGCCCCGACATCCACTCGCTCTCGACCGTTTCGAAGCGCGCCGTCGGCGGGCAGGGCGGCAACGGCGCAGGCAACCTGCGGCACGGGAGCCGAGGGGACGATATCACCATCTCTGTGCCTGTCGGCACCGTGATCCGCGAGGTGCACCGCGAGGGCGAGGCGGAGAAGAACTGGGCCGACGAGAACGCGATGGGTCTGGACCCGGACGAGCGGCGCGATCGGGCGCGTGAGCGCTGGCTGGTGAAACACCCCAACTTTGAGGCGTCGCCCAGGGATATCCGCGAGGCCGAGGCTGTGCTCAAGGAGGGCGGACGGTGGACACAGCGCACCCCGTCGTTTGAGGATGAGCCTGCCCTCGAGCTCGACATCGCGGAGCCCATCACCAAGCCCCTCCTCCTTGCGCGTGGTGGCGGTGGGGGCCTGGGGAACACACACTTTGTTTCTCCGAGTACTCGGCACCCACGACTTGCGAGCCGTGGTGTTATTCCACCCAGTAGGACGTTTGAGTTTGAGCTCAAGCTGCTGGCCGACGTTGGTCTTGTGGGGTAAGTCAAGTCATCCATCTCGATGTTCCCGCGCAGGTCCACGCATCAGCAGAGAGCAATGTGCCACTTGGACATTGTGAGGACGAGGCGTGGGTGCTGTATGCGACCAAATCAAGACTACAGAGCCTCCACTTTCGCCTCATCGCCTAGCGCCATTGCTGACACCCACAGTCTCCCAAACGCTGGCAAGAGCACCCTCCTCCGCGCCATGACAGGCCGCCGCGCCGAGGTCGCCGACTACGCTTTCACCACACTCCACCCGCAGATTGGAGTCGTGCGCGTGCTCAACGACGGCACCTGGGCCGCCGAGCAGGATACACCTATCGAGGAGACGGAGCTCGAGCGCATGCTCGACGCCGAGGCGCGAATGAAGGGCGAGTACCAGCCTCTGCCTCGTGCTCCACGCTCTCGTGACCGCCGGTCTCAAGAGCGTATCCGGTTTACCGTGTCCGACAACCCAGGTCTTCTTGCACGCGCAAGCGAGAATGTGGGTCTCGGTCACAGTTTCCTCCGATCGATCGAGCGCTCGCTTGCTCTGGCATATGTGCTCGACGGCCGCCATCCTGATCCCGCCGATGGCCTGCGCGTCCTGCACAACGAGCTCGAGGCGTACAAGCCTGGACTTGCGGCACGTGCCCGTCTCATAGCGCTGAACAAGACCGACGAGCAGGACCATGAGGTCATTGCGGAGAAGGTCGAGGCCTTGCGCCGTGCGGCGGAAGAGATTGGACTGGCGGACGGGACAGTGCCGCCTGAAGTTCTCGTTGTCAGTGCCAAGTTTGGCACTGGGATGGACAAGGTCGTGAATCTCCTCGCTGATGCCGTTGATGCGGCCCGCCAGAAGATTGAGGCGGCCAAGGCCAAGCCGGCCGTGCGGCAGGTCGAGGAGGAGGAAATTGAGAAGGAGGAGGCCGACCTTTTCTAGTCTGTCCTAACGACCCACGGTCCTAGACAACTCATAACAAGCATTGCACTCATCCCCACTCTGTAGTTCATCACCTTGCATGTCATGCATATCATGGTACTTGTGCTGGACACTCTCCTGGTACTTGTGCTGGACACTGTCCTGTGTTATCCCCCACCCTGGTTGTGCCCCGGCGGAGGCAAACGACCCAAACCTCCACTTTTTTGCCACCCAACAACAGACGTTGTTAACGTTCATCCCCGTCTACGCTGCTTCCTCCTTCTCTCCATCCACCTCACACTCACCTAGGCACACGCAATGGCCGCCGTATCAGAAAAGTGGGTTTTGACGCTCAGGCAACTAAGCCCACGCTTACATGCAGGCCCGCGCCCTGGCCCTCGGCGGCAATCGACGCAGCCTCGCACGGCGCCATTGCTTTCTGCCAGATCTACTACGAGGCGTTTGACGAGCCCACCCGGAGGTCACAGGTAGGTTTATGGTCTGTCACAGGCGCTTACTAGCAGGAAATACCCCTCTTCTTCCTCCCGACGGCCAAGATTGTGTGGAACGGCAACGTTGTCAAGCCCGACGCCGCCAGCCTCACCGCCTTCCTCAACGCCTTCCCCCTAAGCAGACATGACCTACAGACGCTCGACTGTCATCCATTGCAGCGTGGGTATCTATCGGCTTCTTTCATCTAACCCACCAGCCCTCGACCCTGCGGCCGGCGGTGCACCGGAACTCGTTCTCACCGTCACTGGTTCGGTGCTTCACGGCCCCTCGGTCATGAAGACGGGCGACGCGCCACCTGTGGGCGTGAGCGAGCATCCGCGCAAGTTCCGCGAGGTATTTGTGCTCAAGCCCACTGAGTCGGCAGAGGGTATGCAGCCCAAGGTGAGGAGTACGCCGGAGAGGTCTCGCTGACAGCCCAGTACGCCATCCAGAGCTCCAACTTCCGCTTCATTGGGTAGGCGAAAACGTGTCATATGCCACAGAGCGGACACCACAACAACACGAACACTATAGTAGATCACAGATGCATCGCATGGCGACGTCGAAGGCGGAGAGAGGGAGCGCCGGCGATGGGCGCCCATTGACTGGCCGACGTGTTTGGGAGGGGGCCACGTCTGTGATTAGATTCTGCCCAAGGGCTTAGTATCGCCATTGAGCTATACTGTGTCTCCCCCCACCATTCTCAGCGTGCATTCAGAGCAGGCAATCTAGCAGGGTCTGCCCATCATGCTTTGCACGGTGCCGTCGTCCACCCCTGCACCCTGGTTGCCACTGTCAAAGGACGGGATCAAATGAGATAGGTTCGTCACTGACCCCAGGGCCGCCGGATACGGGCACGTCACTCAACCCTCGCCGACCACGACATCTCCGACTCACCACCCACCGCACCTCGCACCAAACGACGATGGCGTCCCTCACGCCATCGCAGGCAGAGGCGCTCCAGCAGCTGCACGCCATTGCAGCGTCAGAGACCGACGCAGCGCGCGCACGCGACGAGCGCGTGCTGAGGGAACACAACTGGGACTTGCAGGTAGGTCGCGCCGCCAAGCTCGTGCCCGCTGACATCCCAGCGTGCGATCAACTCGATCTTCTCGAACCAGGACCGCTCGGGCTCGTCGTCGTCGCGCGCCTCGGGCTCAAAAGCCGCGACCGAGGGCTCAGCGTCCACCGAGAAGGATACCGACGATGGCGACCTCTCCCTCGGGGGCTATGGCAACCGCCGCGCCGGCACACCTGGGCTCGGGATTGGTCGTGGTGGCCCGAGGCCGCGGCGCCCCGGCGCGGCCGGCCTCAGCCTTTGGGAGACGTTTGTGTGGCCCTTCAGCCTCATCGCGTCCCTCCTCACCGGCACATGGTACTTCTTCAGTGAGCACCGTCGGTGAGACGCGCACTGACCAAAGTTCGCACATTTGTGCCTCTCTCGCTCCTCCCCCACCTCCCGCGCTTCCTCCTGCCTCCACCTTCTCGCGCACCGCCCAGCGGTCCCCGTGACCCCACGACGGCGGCTCTCCGCTTCGTCAGAGAGCTCGAGGCGCTGACGGGCGGCTCGGCGTCGGCAGGTACCCTCCCAGACCTCTGGGTAGGGCCGTACCGCGAGTTCCTGTCCGAGGTACGCAAGAAGGGCAAGGTCGGTCTCGTTGTGCTCGTCAGCAGCGAACACGAGGACGACGAAGAGTTCAAGCGCGACGTGCTGGCCGACCCCGAGTTCGTGCGGACGCTCAAGGACCACGACATTATGATCTGGGCGGCAGATATCGGCAGCAGGGAGGGCTACATGGTCTCGCAGACGCTGTTGACGACGACGTACCCTGCACTCACGTTTGCCTCGCTGTTACCAGCTCAGAACAGCTCGACGCCGCGCCTCACGATCCTCACCACGCTGCAGGGCCCTCCATCGACGGCCACGAGCACCTCGGCCATCATTCAGACGATCACGACGTCAGTCCTGCCGCGCACGAACACCTTCCTTGCGCGGCTTCGTCGGGACCGCTTTGCTTTGGAAGAAGCAAGGCATCTGCGGGAAGAGCAGGACCGCGCGCTGCGCGAAGCGGAGCGCAAGGACCGGGAAAGACTGCAGGCTGCGCGCGCGCAGGCCGACCTCGAGAGAGTGCAGCGCGAGCGGGCGGAGCGCGAGGCCGAGCTGCAGGCCAAGGCGCTGGCCGACCGGCGCCAGTGGAGGCGGTACGCGCGCAAGCACCTTCTCCCTGCCGCCACTGGCCCATTGAGAGTTGCGGTGCGCACTCCGTTGAACGCCGAGCGCAACATCCGCAACTTTGCACCTGGGCCCAGCACGCTGCCGCTGTTTGTTTACACCGAGACGCTTCTCATTCCGCCAGAAGACGATCCGGCCGAGGACCCCGACACGCCTCCCGAGGGCTACGTGCACGCGTGGGGCTTCCGCCTCGTCACATCATTCCCGCGCAAGGAGATTGAGCTGCTCGAGGGAGGTGCCGAGGACGCATGGGCGACTGTCAAGAACGCTGGGGGCGCCTTGTTCGCGGAGAAGATCCCCGGCGGCGACTGGGGAGATGCCGAGGCCAAGCTTTTCAAGGGCGAGGAGAGCGACGAGGAGGTGGTGTCCGACGACGAATAGAGTGTAGATGCACTGCAGTTGGCACAAGGCGGGAGAATCGAACTGATACATTGGCTGCTATCGTTACCATTGTACGGCTACTGACCAGAAGCAAGCAAGTACTACGCGCACAAGGACCGACTGGACTTGAAGGACGACTCGACCGACGCCGGAACTGCTTGACCACGGCGGCTACCCTGTCGAAACAGCCGACCAGCGAGTGAGTCCGGTCCGGTTCCAAGCGTCGACGCCGTCGATGCCGTGCGCATGGGCCAGAAGCTGTGGAGAAGGAGTTGCACGCCACCAGGCAACGTCGGATAAAATGTGTTCAAGTCTGTGGTCAAGGTCTTTGCTGAGCAGCGTGAGCGGTTGGGTTCCACTTGCCGGAGGCGGCTGCCGCTGAATATCATACCGTTCCACTGCCCCATTGAAAGCCCCCGTCGCAATCCTTCTCTACAGGCTATGAGCCCGACGCGACGGCGGCCGCTCGGGCTGGCCGACGAAGCTGGAGACCCCCGGGGTCAACGGACCCAGTGGTCAGCATGTCAATGTCGGGACTCCACAAGGGCGCTGGTGCCGGCCTTGGTGGTGCGGGTGCGCCCAGAGGCGACGAGCGCGGCGCGTCGACCGGACGTGGAGGACAGAGGAGGCCGGAGACGGGCGGTGCCTCTATCACGGCCGCATGCGCCGCCGTGCGCGGTCGTCGCAAGCCAGCAAGCGCAGCCTCCAGCGAGCGCAGGCGCGCCTCGTGCCGTTCAAGGCTGTCCGTGAGGGCCTGCGACACCGGTGCCGGCGCCTGTGTCGATCCCGCCCGCCCGCCGGCATCACACACAATGTTGCTGCGCACACACTGCTTGCATGGCGGACGGTGCGCACCCTCGCACTTGATCTTGCGCTGCCTGCAGACCTGCTGTGAGTGTGTCCCGGTGCAGCGAGACTTACGCTGCACGAGACGCCGTACTGGCGCTTGCGGAACGGTTTCGGCGGGCCGGCAGGGGCGGGCCCGCGGGCGGCGGCGTTCGGCTTGGCTGCGCTGCTGGTGGCTGTGTGACCAGCATTCATGATGTGCGGAGTGCAGACATGTAGTGGTGCATACTCTTGGGCACATGTTCATCTGTACTAGCGATAGGAAAACGTCGTGTATACGGTTGCTGATTCATCGACGAAACAGCGATTGCACGACATACACGGGTTCCGGCGCCGGTCGCACCGAACGAGGGGCGTGGCGCGGCATCATCACGGCCATTTCGGGCGCACATTTCGGTCTTGGCTTGCCGGGATGGCACAAAGCGGCAGTACGGGGCACGGCCGCTTGCCGTGTGGGCAAGCCTGGGCCCATGGGGAGCGTTGTCTATCCAGCGGAAGGTGCGTGGGGCGTGGTCGCGTTTGAGACGGGGGCCAGGTCGGCACAGAACCCGGAGTGGCGTCGGTCGCATCGACGTTGTCGGGATGCGGGGTCAGTTAGTCGGATGTGATTAACGCTGCCTCCACCACTCCACCTCCACGTGATTGCACAAGACTGACCCAGCAGCAGCAGTAGCAGCAGTCGACGCCGCGCTGCGCACCGTCGATGGGGCTGCTCGCATCTGACATCGGGATCTCGACTCTCGCCTATCTGCAATTGAGCCGCCTGCCATCGACGATATCTGCTTCGGAAAGGTCCGACGACGCTGGCAAGGACGAGGCCCCGCGGGCACCCCGCCGCACGCCGCGCTCCCCTCCCGCACGCCGACGCCTGTGACCTCGCCGACGACTTGATAGCGACGCTTGCACGCTGTTCACGTCGGCGCTGGTGTGTAAGCGCGGCGGTGAGCGCGGTGACCCGGTTGACACACATCCGGCGCTGGCCATCGGCCCGGCCCCGCCTCGTGTTGTTGTCAAGCGTCGGCAAGATCTGATGCCGCCGGCGGACTGCACCTCGCGTCGGGTCTCTTGGCCCCCTCCTACTCGCATCCCCACATCCCGGAGCCCATATCATGTAGCTAGCACACTTCTCACCTCTCAGTCTATAAGACACCGACGCCGCCACCGCCATGCTGACCCGCGCCGCCCTCCGCACGCGCTTCGCCCGCCCGCTCCGCACCTTTAGCACCTCGACCATGGTCCTCTCGCCCCGCTTCACGCTCAACGACCCGTCGCTCCTCCTCTCGACGGGCTGGATCAACGACGCCCCGGCCCGCTCGAGTGCCAACCGCGCCCCGTTCGAGGTCCAGGACCCCGCCACGGGCGAGGTGTGGACCTGCGTCGAGAGCATGGACGCCGCCGACGCCGACGCCGCCATCCAGGCCGCCACCGACGCGTTCCCCGCCTACTCTGCCCTTCCGGCGCGCACGCGCGCCCGCCTCCTCCTCGAGTTTGACCGCCTCGTCCGCGAGAACAAGGAGGACCTCGCCACCCTTGTCGTCATGGAGGCCGGCAAGACGCTCGCCGAGGCGCGCGCAGAGGTCGACTACGCCGGTGGGTACCGGGGTTCGGGATCGTACTGACGTCAGCGACCTACTCGTGGCTCATGGCTGCTGAGGCTGAGCGCATCCAGGGTGAGGTGCTCAAGGCCAACGAGAACCCCTCCCTCCGATTCGTCACCATCAAGCAGCCTATCGGGCCCGTCGGTCTCCTCTGCCCGTAAGCTGAAGCATGTCTGCACAGCAGAGCTCACCCGCCAGTTGGAACTTCCCCATAGCCATCGCGCTGCGCAAGATCGCGACCGCCCTTGCGGCTGGCTGCACCGTGGTCATCAAGCCGTCGCCCGAGACGCCAACCACATCCCTTGCCCTCGCTCTTCTGGCTCAGCGCGCCGGCTTCCCCAAGGGCGTCGTCAACGTCGTCACCGCCTCGGCCGAGACGACACCAGAGGTCGGCAAGAAGTTCTGCGAGGACAAGCGCCTCAAGAAGATCAGCTTCACCGGCTCGACCAATGTCGGCAAGCTGCTTGCTGCGCAGTCGGCCAGCTCGCTCAAGAAGCTTACGCTCGAGCTCGGAGGCAACGGCAGCTTCATCGTGTTCGAGGACGCCGACCTGGAGCAGGCCGCTGATGGTGAGTTGGGTCAATGGAATGGTCCATGATCCATCCTAGCGAAGACTGACTCCTCCCCAGCCCTCGTCGCCAACAAGTTCCGCAACGCAGGCCAGGTTTGCACTTGTGCCAACCGCATCTTCATCCAGGCGTCTGTGATCGACAAGTTTGCCGAGCTGGTCAAGACACGCGTCGCCAAGCTCAACACGGGCCACGGCCTCGACGCGGGCATCACGACGGGCGCGCTCACGACTGAGCGGGGCGCCGAGCGTGCTGTCGGTCTGGTCGCCGATGCCATCAAGAACGGCGGCACGATCCACACCGGCGGCAAGCGCTTCGGCACTGGCTTCCTCTTCGAGCCGACCGTCATCACCGGTGCAAGCAAGGAGTCCAAGGTGTACAAGGAGGAGATCTTCGGCCCCATCCTGTCGATGTACGCGTTCGAGACAGAGGACGAGGTCGTCGGCCTCGCTAACGCCACCGACATGGGCCTCACAAACTACGTCTTCTCGCAGAACATTGGCCGCGCGTGGCGCCTGTACGAGAAGCTCGAGAGCGGCACCGTCGCCATCAACACGGCCATCGCTAACGCCGCCGAGAGCCCGTTCGGGGGCATCAAGGAGAGTGGCTCGGGCAAGGAGGGAGGACTGGGCTACGGCGTTGACGAGTTCCTGATTGTCAAGTCAGCCGCTATGACTGTGTAGACGTGGTGGGCTTGTGATGCAGATTGTGAAGTACTAGCTCTGTCACTTCCGGGTACAACCGTGATACGTGTTCATGACATCTATAAAACCAAGCCGAGGTCATGCTCGGTGGCACCAAACGCGAATGGGTCCTCGGTGGAGATTGGCGCCGCACTGAGCATATCCAGCAGTGTTTGGCTTTCCCAGAACTCGGCACCTGGGAACCACTGGGGGAATGCCGGGGCTTGCGATCCGTCGGCTGGTGGCTCATGTTGCGTGCGCGACTCAGACAGCGGTTGGGGCGACGACTGTGCGATCTCCGCCGGTGGTGGGAGCGGCAGCAACGGCTGGTGGTGGGGCAGACCAAAGTCCCGGATGGCGCGGGTGAGCTGAGAGCGGATATTGACAACACCTCTGGAGATGCACGGGCCTTGCAGCTGGGCGTTCTCCAGGGTCGTGAGAGCCAAGTGCACGCGCTGAAGGGCCTCATCGCGGAGATACTGGATCCCACTGCGGATGAGGAGGATGTCTACGCTCCTGGATGGGTTAGTCATCCTCAAGGCAATCGAACCCACGCTGAGATGAAGCTGCAGTACAGGATGATGTAGTGGTGACAGTTATCGCCGAACGTCTTGCCCCAGAGCGATAGGAGTTGACTGACTCCGACCGACGCGTTGCGGCATTGGCTGAGGGCTGTTGAAGCATGCGAAGAGCGTCCGTTGTCAGTCAGCAAGGGTCGGTACACGAGGATGCGGATCGCGTGGTACAGCATGCTGGGACTGTCAGCTTCACAGGAGGATTGACAAGCTTACTTTGAGACAACAATGTTTGGCGGCGGGCAGTATTCGGGGAGGTTTGGGGCCTCCAGCTTGAGCACGTCTGGAATGCTCTTGCGCCAGGCCTCGAGATCCTCGATGGCGGTGCGGATGAACGACACAGAGCGCGCATTTGGCAAGCCCGGCGAGTACATGTTGGTGAGAATCGATTCGAGGATTGCGAACAGCCTGGCATTGTGCCGCAACGTGAGAGTCTTGAGCATTGGGTGCTTCGGGTATGGCCCGTTGATGGGCAGCCTCCTTCCCTCGGGCACACAGGGGACCCAGTCGGCGTCATCGTCGGGATCGGCAGGCAGGGCGTCGGGGGTCATGTATGGTCGTAAAGGTAGACATGGCTCGCGGCCCATAACCAGCGCCGTCGCCTTGTCCCATGTATACGCTGATGGTCAGCCTTGCCACAGCGATTGTAGACCCACCGGCCCAGAAAAGCCTTGTCCGCTGATCTCTCTCCTCTTGCGAGAATCTCGTCGCGTCCTCCGGGCTTGGAGGCAGGTGCATTCCCATCTGCTCGCGTCAGTGTTGTTCTTCAGCCACCACTCACGTCCTGCATGAGACGGATGGCCATGCCGGTGAACACCCATGCCTGTGTGGTTTGACCTCGGGCAACTTGCCGGCCAGCAAGCACCAGCAGTGCCTCTGCGGACGTGGTTAGCGTCCAGACATTCACATTCCGCGCTGACTCACGTGTGTTTGCGAACGTTGGAGGGGAGGTGAGAACGTCGGGGAGCATACTCATGGCCAAGCTGAAGTACTGCTCTCCCTTTTGCTCTCGTTCGTCCTGGTCCATGCGATATGTGAGGCGGATGCCCGGGACGTACATGCAGACCAAGAGGAATTCCGAGTACCACGGCCCGCCGCCGAGTGCCATGTCACCTGGAGAGTCAGTTGCGTCCCCCAGCCATTCAGACACATCAACTCACGTCGGAACAAGGGACGATGGACAACAAAGTCCTGCGCACTCGCCCAGCAGAAGTACGAGTCGATCCACGTCTCTCCGTCCTCGGGCGGCGCGTACCGGTGCCGAAGGCGGGCGGCAGCCTTGAGTCGCTCTGGTGTCCAGTCGCGTCCTGCGGGTTCGAGCCGCGGCGAGTCTCTGGGACGCGTCTCCGAGTCGTCGAACATGCTCACCTCCCCGTGATACACGGGGCGGGCAGGCGGGCCGAGGTCATATCGTGGGCCGCTGAGGGGCTCGTCGGACCGCGGGGAGCTGGCACGCGAGTCGCGCCGACTGGTCGGGGCTGCGAGAGACGAACCGGGCAGAGGATGAGATACAGACTCGAGTCTGCGTGTACGCGCCTCCAGGTCGTCGAGCTTTTTGAGGCGCGCCTCGATGGAGGAGAGGATGCCGTCGAGGTCGCGCTTCTTGCGCGCTGGCTTAGCGCGCTCCACACTTTCACACAGCGTGTTGGTCTCGATACATGAGCGGCACGGCGGCTCGCCATCGACCTCGCACTTGATCTTGCGTTCGCGGCACGCCTGTCGCCTCGCGTGAGCTCGCTGTTGGTTGGGCCGGCGCAGCGGCGCAGCAACACTCACATAGCACGACTGGCCGTAGGCACGTTTCTTGTACGGTCTGGGCGAGCCGTTGCGGGCGCGCTTGCGCTGTGGGCCGCCAGCATCCTCGCCCCCGCTGCTCGGTGTATCCGTCACGGGTTCCATTGTGGAATGCACGATCGATAGTGAGGAGATAGGGATGTGAGATTGCTCGAGGACGGAGTGCGGCAAGGCTGATGAAGTGGGAGCTGCAGTCGTCAGGGCGATGGATGGCATTACAACTTACCCAGAAGCCGGGTCTCTGGCCGGCAATCGACCCTCCCCCACCCACTTTCACCCACTCTTCGGTCAGCAACCCCTGACCCCCACTCCTGTCTATCGCCATGCTTATAGGCGGCTGCACAGCGGGGTGAGGCTGGGGTGCGCTAGAGTGGGCTTGGCATGCATAGTGGGGGGAGAGGACGGAAGAGAAGAGCGATCGAGTCGTGCTCAACCGGTCAACGAGGTGCAACCCGGCCCGGTCCGGCGCCGTGGGGTCGAGTCGAGACGCGGGGTACATGTCTGGGCCCGTTGCGCTGCATGTGAGTCGCTTGTGCGCTTGTGATGATGGCCTTGGCAACTGCATGACTTCTATCCCCTCCTGCGCTGAGCTGCTCGAACGACATGGGTCTCACTCAATCTCTCATAAATCATCACACTAACATTAGCCAACTAGTCTAATGCAACACGGCATGCTACACAGCACCGATCGAGACCTTGCGCTCGCGTCCGCCTGGCAGCGGCACGACAGCCTCACCGTTACCAGTCTGGCCCTCCTCGACCTGCTCACCCGCCAGGTTCTTGCCGTCGACGGCGTTCTGGGTGTCGGTGAGGCGGATGTCCTTGACGAGGAAGATTGCAAAGATGGGCGGGAAGATGGCGACGATGACGGCGCCAAGCACAAGCTTGTGCATGACGCTGCGGTACGCCTCGATGGCGCCGAGACGCACCGGGTCGTCGAGGGGGTACGACATGATCATGGTGATGGAGCCGAAGAGCTGGGCGTTGAGGGTCGCGTTGTTGCCCGGCACGTGCTGGGCAATCGCAGCCGGCATGTGCTCGGTCCAGATAGTCGTCGCGGCCGCGGCGCCGACGGCGTTGCCGACCTCGGTGAGGAGGAGCACCATGGCTGTGACTGTAGCCACGTCGACGTGGCTTACGGCCGCCTGTGCGCCCACCATGGTGGTGATGGCTGCAAAGCCGCCGCCAAGGCCCTGCAGCACCTGGCACATGACGAGCGAGGCCGTGTTACCGGCGTCGGAGCGCGCGTGCATCATGAGGCCGACGCCGAGGAGGCGGATGAGGAGGCCGACAACGAGCATCCACTGTTCGGGTTAGCGGGGTTCGTCATGCACCCATCCCTTCCACAGACGTACCTTGAATCGGCGGGTGAAGGTCATGATCACGCCTGCCAGGAGGGCAAACACCGTCAGCGCGACGGTCTGTGTCTGCATAAAGTAGTTGAGGTAGCGATTCGTCCAGGTGGGCTGGGTGACCGTCATGAACGAGAAGAGGAACTGGTACTGGAGGTAGAAGGAGACAAAGTCGAAGAAGCCGATGAGGCATGCGCCGAGGATGGGCAGGCGGCTGAGCCATCGCATGGGGAACACTGGCTTGCGGGGGACAAAGAACTCGTACGCGAGGAACACGGGGAAGAGTACGGCTCCGACGGTGATCATGGCGATCATCGAAGGCGTCTTCCACTGGCGAGCGGCCTTGGGCGCGAGGCCAAGGGGCAGAAGAATAAGAGCGAGCGACGCCGCGCAAAGGAAAAGGCCGCCAATATCCATGTCAATCAGGGCACGCTTGATCTTTGCGCCGAGGCTCGAGTTGTCGGGCTGATATCTGTGCTCCTTCTTGGCCTTGCGCTGCGCCCACAGAAGCGCGCCGCAGATCGGGATAAGAATAACGGGCACAAGAATCGCGAACATGCCGTAGCCCCAGCGCCACGACTCGTCGCCTGCGGGGTACACGCCGTCGGCATCGCGCGCGGGGAGGATGCTCTCGCCGATCTCGGCGGACACGAACGCGTTGATGATGAACGGGGCGGAGAGCAGCGCGCTCATCAGTCCGCGCCAGCGCAGCGTGGTGATGTCGGCCACCAACACCTGCTGGAGGAGCTGCAGGCCGGTGTAGCCGAAGCTCCTGATGATGGCGCCACCGGCAATCGTGCCGATGTTGGGCGCACCGGCGTACATGGCATACCCGACGGCGTAGAGGACGCCGACGACAATAAACGCCTCGGCGCGCCCGATCACGTCACCGAGCTTGGCCATAAGCGGCTTGCCGACGGCGATGATGATGGCGGACGCCGTGTCGATCGTGCCGCTGTACGCGTGGTCGAAGAAGCTCGACGTCGCATACGCGAGGTACTGCCATGTCGTCGTACCGTCTAGCGAGTAGATGTACGCCGCGAGGCCGATGGAGATGTACAGGATCCATTTGGTTTTGGGTCCCCTGGTGGCCGGTTAGCTGTGCGCCTTGTGCCGTGCACCGCCGTGCCGCGGCGCGGCGCGGTAAGCTCACCAGACGGAGTTGGCCGCCTGGACCTTGGTGACGCCGACGAGCGTCTCCTCAGAGTTGTTGGTAGAGGAGTAGTGGTCAGCCTTGGGCTCGCTGCGCATCGGCGGCGGCACGTCGCTCTTCGGTTCGAGCGAGGACATGGTGAAGGGGTGCTGGGTTACGGTGGGGCCGGGAGATCTCGTCGAGGTGTGGCTCTCTTGTACCCTTGCCCCATGTGACGAGGGCCACGTTTTTTTTTTCTGGACCCAAGTCTGCAGACCTGACCTTGCCCGCACCAAGTTCCAGGTTTATCAGATAACCCCGGGTCTTCCGGGACATCATGCCTGCATGCAGCCTGTGGTGGGCGCCATGACGTCGTGTCGGGTGGAGCAGGAGCACGAGCAGGAGCAGGGCTGCAAGACGCACGACTATGCGCAGCACCACCGAAGCGAGCAAGGCATGCTTGGCGTGGCTAGCATCATGTGGGAAGGACAGGGAAGCGAGGTGCCACTTGGCCGCCGGAGCCCTGCCACCAACCTCGACTGGCTTATCAGATTTCGGCCGACACTCAGCAGGCTCAGGGAACGGTACCAACATCCCGCCACGCACCACTGCTCGCTCCTCTCGCGCCATGCCTCGCACGCCGACGACAGCTAGGGCAGCACCGGCGCGGCGCACCATGCTTACTGCTGCCGCCGGCGCCCTGCCGCCGGAATAGAGTGGAGCTCTCGTGGGCTAGAGTGGAGGAGGACGTACTTATGTAGGATGCCGTGTGCGATCCCTGTAGATGACTGTGCTCGTCGCCGCCCGCCGCCGGCCGGCAGTTGCCTGGCCATTGTCGATCTGCCCCAAGTTGCCGCCGGCGAACAGGGGCATCCCCGACTGGCGCATAGCGGCACCCCCGACGCCCCTCCGGTCCCTGATACCCCGGTCACCTCGTCACACCAGCGTCGCATCCTCGCCTACTCGCTACTTTTGCCGTTGCTTTTGACGTTGTGCCGATCAGCCGGGCGGACGCCAAGCGCAACAGCTGACCGACTGGGTGCTCACGAGATCTGCGGGCACCATCAAACTATTTGGAAGACGAGGCCAAGAGATCTGTTCTGTGCGCAGCCAGTCCAGAACTCGCTTGGTTCACAACCCCACGGCCGAAACACACTCTCGCATTATCATTATACGCTATACAACTGGCTACTGCCTACGCTCCTAGCCGCGCCAGCGGCTGTCGTCGCTTCGACCGACTGGAGCGTGGTCGGGACCCAAAGCTTTCAATCGAGGCCGCACTGTTGACTGACTCGGGCCGCTGGGGCTCATCCGCCTCGAACAGGTACTCGATGTGCTCCAGGTCCGCATTGCGGGTTTCAGGGAGGAGAATGTACACGAATCCACACAGGGCGAGGCAGACACCCGCGAAGAAAAAGACTGTCGGGGTTAGCGACAGCCAGGACCGGATATCACACAAGCTTCCGCCGAGTCAGGGGACAGGCGCAGCACTCGCCGACAAGGCCCCACCCGGACTTATCAACAAGCCGATGCGTATCGTCCGACATCTTCCCAAGCGAACTTACAAGCGAACAGCCCGGCCGACGAGGTGAAACGAGCAAAGGCCTGGTCGTTGAACACGGCGTCCAGCACCGCGTAAAAGGCAAAGGCAATGCTCACACCGTGAGCTCGCACCCCCTGCCCGAAGATCTCGCCCGTATAAGTCAACACACCAGCGCCAATGGTGGGGAGGTACACAGCGCGGACGAGAGTGCTGAACATGGCGTACATTACGCCGGCGCTGCGCCGAGGGTCGTCAACGCGCACACCCTGTATCGTCCACGTCGCCCAGCCCGTCCTGCACCCCGCCAGCACGCCGCGTTTTGTGAGCACGTTTGCGAGGGCTCCTGTCGCACCGAGCGGAAGGAGCAGGACTGCTGTCACGCCGGCGCCTATGACGACTAGCCGCCTCCGCCCAAAGTAGGTCATGAGTAGCGGCGCAATGGCGGCGGAGACCAGGTCGGTGGCGCGCCGAACGGCAGGAAGGACGAAGAAGGCGTACCCCGGACCTGCCGAGCTGCGGATGTACCTCCGCGCCAGGGCAAGCTCGCCCATGTCCATGTTTGGGTCCTGGTCGAGCGACGTCCCCTCCTGGCGCGGCCAGAAGGCGTAGCTGTACACGGCGCCAGCGTCGGATACGACCTGGGAGCTGCCACCGAGCATGAGGCCGACGCCGAGACCGATTGCGAGGAGGAACTGGTAACGTGAGGCGCTGTCGGCGACGAGTTGGAGATACGGGTTGAGCTGGTGAAAATAGTCCGACTTTTCCGGCGATGGGACTGTGCGGATGATCTCCTCAAGCTCTTCTAGCGCGCGCGGGTCGTCCTCGTCGCGGACTATTGCGAGGGAGCGCATCGCGGCCTCATACCGCCCTCTGGACGCCAAGTACCGAGGGCTCTCGGGAGCCAGGAGCATCCCGAAGACGAGGAGGAGCGGGAAGTAGAGCTGGACAAGGGGCGTGATTCTGGCGGCGAGCTGAGGCTCACGCGATGCTGTTCCCTGGGTAGCGTGCACCCAGAAGACGAGGACCGACCCCTGGGGGTCAGCGCGGTCAGACCTTGCACGTACTAGCTGGTACGCGGCCTGCGCGAGGGACAGCAAAACTCCACGATCATGCGTGCTCGCCACCTCGGCGACGTACACCAGTGCCGAGGGCACCGAGAGCGCCTTGCCAAGACTCGCAAAGAACCTTCCAAGGATCGCCAGGGGCCGGCTGGGCGATATGACCTGTATGAGAACTCCGACGAACGCGTACGCCCCGCCGAGGAGGAGCGTGCCCCGCCTGCCCTGGCGCTGCATGAAGCAGGGGGTGAGGATCAGCGCCGTGAGGATAAAGGTGACCGTGTCGCATGTGTAGAGGGCGCTGCGGATCGAGTCCTGCTCGGAAGCCGCGGGAAATGGGTGGTCGAGCTGCGCGAGATATGGCGTCGAGACGATCGTTGTCGGGTCGGCGTCGTAGCCGGCGAGGACCTGGCGTCAGTGCAGGTCGGCGGGGCCCGCGCTCACAAAGGCCAGCAGCGCGGCAAGACATGCAAGCCAAGTCTTCAGCCGAGGGCGGGGCATGGCGTTGGCGTTGGCGTCGGCGTCGGTCGGCGTGGGTAATGGAGAGGATTGTCGAGATGATGGACGTGCTCAACGACTTGTTGATGCACGGTCGTTGCCCATCTCGACCAGCCTCTGCCTCTTGTGGTTGTGAGGAACGCGCCGGTGCGGCCGTCTGACCGCATTGTCAGGTCAGTTGGAACATGTCAGAGGGATCAGAGGGGCTGAGAGGCACAGGTATGAAACACGTCATGGCCGCCCGTCCTCTGCTGGTCGTCTCGGCATTTCATTTTACGGGGTCAGCGAGGAACGCCGTTGCAGGACGCGAAACGCTGCAGCTGGTGGTGCCAGGGTCGATGTGGATTCCAGAGCAGGTGGGCGAGCCCTGCGAGACTGTGCGACTTGTGGGTTGCTCGACGCGTCCGACTTGCTTGACGACGACGGCGGCGACGAGGATGTGACGGTTGCAAAGACTAGCAGACGGCACACGACGCGACTCAAGCCACATGCCCACAATGACGCGCGTCTGGCTTCCTTTTTCCACTTCACCCACTCAACATGTCGATCATCATCTCTGTACATGTACGGCTGCGTGCCAATCGGAATACGCTCCGGATGGCGACGAACAACGCTACTGACAGCCTTGCAGCCGGCCACCACAATCGTCGTCCGCAGCCTTGCCCCGCTCATCACCACTCACAAGAGCAGCCTTCCGTTCTCCTCGCTGACAGCAGATGCACCTCGTGCACCGCCAGCCCATTGCGAACCTCATCAACCCCGCGACACCGGCCCGCGATCCCAGAGCCCCATCTACCACGCACAGTCCACAGCGCGTTACCCGCGCAACGCAGCCTGCTGCGCCGAGTCAAGGCAACCGGCCTTCGTTGCTTTCCCTTCCCTTCCCTGCCTCCCCACGCGACAGCATTGGTATCACGCAGGGGACACCACATGCGCCGCCGGTATGGACCGCCGGTACGGCTCACAGCCGAAGGGAGCACCAGCGCACTTGCGTCGCCATGTGCACGAGCCACCGAACTTGGGCCACGGGGATAAGACGGTGGGTTATCACGACTTGCGCGACCACCCATCTTGAGCCCGCCGTGCCACTTAAGCCATCAGCTAGCATGTCGCGCGCGACCCCCTGTTCCTCCAAATCCTTCATGACGACGAGGTCAGCTCCCTCTTGACCGCATAGCAGCATGGTGAGTGGGCGTCGAGCACCGCAAGCCTCGCATCCTGACCATTCCCTCACCCCCTTCGTCGCTTGCCCTCGCCCTACCCCGCCGCCGCCAGCCCTGGAGATCGCACGCGGACATCGCCACCGGCAGCGTCCACATCGGGCTCTCGGCCCAACGGCCAGGCCTGACATGGGACCCGCCCCAGACTACTGAGTACATTGGCAGCTCCCCCCAGCTAGACCCGGCCAAGTGGGTTGACGGGCTCAACACAACGTTCAGGCGGGGAGATGTCAATGCCGGCGGAGGCTACTTTGTCATCCGGTGGTCTTCGGTAGGTAGATCTGGAGCGGGATAGGATAGTCGCGCTGAACGACCGTGCTTGCTCCCTCAACCCTGCGCCCATGTCATCCTCTCCTGGCTCCGCGGAAATCGGCGACCGCCCCGCTCAGGTCGCGGAGCTGGAGGACATCCTGACAGACATGGGCAACCTGCAGGTTCGCAGTTTGGGGGTCGTCAAGATCTCACCGCCGGCGGCCCACTCGTTCTGCCTGGACCATCTCTTCTCCACAATGTCCGTCCCGCAGCTGCGGAGGCTGTACCTCTCCAACTCGGTGCCCTTTCCTCCCCTCTCCGTGCTCGATCTGGCCGACTATCTCCGGCATTCAGGCTCGTATGGGCTCGAGGAGATTGCCCTCGATATCTCGCGCCTATCCGTCGCGGATATTGCGGCTCTGGCCGAGGCGCTCGAGCACAACCTGGGGTCGACGCTCCGTCGCATTGACCTGCTGGATGGAACAGCGCTCAGCGCCGAGTTCTACAAGCTTCAAGACTCTGGCGGCTGTGTCCCAACCAGCAGGTGGGAGCTCGAGGGGCATTATGATGCCCGCGGAATGCTGTACAACCGCATCGAGGCCAGTCTCGCGCGAAACGCCGTGAACAACGACCGCGCGCTGAGCGCGGCAAAGCACTCGCTCGTGCTCGCTCGCGTCGTGCTCCGTGGCCGTCCAGCCGGCCCTAGCGCTAGCCGCGGGTACCTGTCACGGGGCAACCGTGAGCAGCAGCACAAGAGCCGCAAGGGATCAAAGGAAGTTGTTCCTTGGGGTGCCGAGGACAAGGCGTCGGTTCGCAAACGCAAGGTATCGAGGTGGTTTGGAGGGGCCAAGTTCAGTGCACCAGCCGAATACCAGTCCCACATGCATAGGCACCAGGACAGCAGCTCGTCGCGTGCGTCGAGCCCCATCATGGACAGCCCTTCGTCGCGCAGCCGCACGCTGTCATCTTCGTCGTCGAGCACGGGGCATGGGCACCACGCCATGTCCTTCTCGCCCATGCCCGAGTTGCCGCACACGTTAACCTACTTCCCGATCCTCCGGCTGCCGCAGCGCGTGCGCCTCGAGATCCTCAAGTACGGATCTGGGGATGATACTGCCTTGACGGCGGACCAGTTTGCGAGACTGTTCAAACACGCCGAGGATGCAGTCGCGCTCAAGGTGCTTATCGACGAGGTGCGGGATAGGTCGTACGCTGGGCAGAGTTGGAAGGAGGCTATGAGCGAGTGGCTGGCCAACGGCAAGTTCTACTACGAGCCTGTGGGGTCGTGAGGGCGTAAGCATGTGGTCGTGGTGGGACTGGCTCTGAAGACGGTCTCAACGGCTATTGCTGAGCACACCATCATGTGGAGTGTGCGCGCCATCATGTGCGGCGTAGTGGAGATGGAGGGGACAGGTGGAGGAGGAAGTGGAGGCGAGCCACCTCCACGTTCTGAGAGGGATCCGGAGCCGTGGAGGTGGAGGCTCGTGAACGATGGCATACGGTCATACGGTCGGAAGTCGGTGCATACGTCGCTGAGGAGGGTCATGGCCGACGGCCACTTTATAGTTTAGTTGTACGCATGGTTGAAGTGGCGTTGGGATGTGGTTGTCAGTATTTGCGGTGGCCGGGTGGTGTTGCCTCCTCACCATTCCCAGTTGATCGGCACGACCTGGATACAACACAAGCATCTCTCTTATCTCAAGCTCTCCAGCCTCATGCAGTAGTTGTCGCCGCGCCCATCGCCGCCCAATGCCCGCATTTGTTGCCGTCAACACTCGCGTCTATTAACGACCTCGGCTGCTTGCTCGGGTGAAATGAAATGACGTCGGGGCACAATCTCCGAGCAGCGCAACCGGCGCTGGCTCAAGCCGATCACGATCACGCAACAACGACACACCCACAACAGCGAGCTCGACACGCCTCCTCTTGCTGTTAACACCATGCCATCATGGCGCACACTGTCACCTGCCACGCGCGCCTGAACGTCCAGGTGTGCCACTCGGGCGTGGCGCGGCTGTGGCCCGCGCGGCGGAGCGACTCGCCGGCGCCAGCGCCCAAGGTCATCCCGCCCGAGGGCGGCGCCGTCGAGATCCAGTGGGACAGCGTATGTGTTGTCTTGTTTCTCGGCGTCCTCAACTGCCCTCACTGAAATCGCAGGACGACGAGCTCGGCGCGATCCTCGGCACGCTCAACCTTGTGCCGGTGCGCTCGTTATCCATCCTGCGGCTGCACCCGGCATCGACGTACGCGTCGGTGTTGCACCACCTGCTGTCTACTCTCAGCGTGCGCAGCCTGCGCACGCTCCCCGAGCTCGAGGATACGCCCGTCCCGCCGGCGTGCGTGCCCGCACTCGCCGAATTCCTATCGTCGCCCCGCTCCACAGGCCTCGAATACCTCGCGCTTGTGCCGGCTCGGTGGACGCTGGCGGACCGCGAGGCGGTCTTCGGCGCCATTGAGACCAACCCGCGCTCGACGCTGCAGACGCTCGTGCTCCTCGCCGACGCGACGATACAGGGCGGCAGCCTGCCTGTGCCAGTGGCGTTCGGATCCGAGGGGCACGCGACGCGCTGGGTCGAGGCAACTGAGCGGGCACGCCAGAACGCGCGCCTCGAGTGGAGCATGGCACGGAGTATGTGGGCGCGCAAGGCCGTTGGCGACGCGGCAATGGCTGTGCTCGTGCCTGCGCGGGTTATCCTGCGCGCGCGGCGTGCGCAAGCCGATGCCAGGGACGGCCGAGCGCCATCAGCGGCCCCGGGGCCGACGCGCACCCCCACGTCCATCCTCGACCTCCCGCTCGAGATCACGTACGCGATCCTCGAGGCGGTCGCGCCGCCGGCCGTGCTGAGCGACGCGCAGCACGCGCGCCTGTTCGCGCACGCGGGCGACGCGACGGCGCTTGCGCTGCTCGTGCGCGTGGTCCGCGACGCCGTTGTACCCGGGAGCAAGCTGTACACCTGGCAGCGGGCCATGGGGACGTGGCTCGCCGACGGCGGGTTCACGTGGGACCATGGCTGGGCGTATCCCTTGCCCGGGGTCGCGAGGGCATCCGAGCCCGCGATGGGCGCATGAGGCTGGAGTGGAATGTTGTAGGCAGTGTTCGTTGTATTTGGTTGTAACGGCCTTCGTGGCGCGCGCAGTCATGCAGGCCGTGGCGGCAGAACCACCAGACGCCGCGGGCTCTGACCGAGGCGACAGGCTGCGCGGTCCGGCCTTGCTCCCGCTCGCTCTGCTACCTGCGATGCGCGTTCGATTTAGAAACCAACGGGCCGATGAGCAGATAAAGACCGACCTCGGCGTGGACGGAGGGCTTGGCCGACGGGCACTGCGGAGGTATGCGCGGCCGGAAGCAAGGATCCGGTGCCGGATCGGTGGATATCAGGGCGGGCCGCTACGCTATTGATGGAGGCCGGTGGAGGCTGGCCTGCGATTCGGTGCGGAGGTCGGTCGATTGGTGGAGGCCTGTTGTCGTTGTCATGATGCTGGCCTAGTCTCGGCCATCATCGCGTGCTATGTTTAATAACGCCGAGGCAGGGGGTACGCACCTTTGCGCACTATAAAGTGCGGGTGGGGGACAAGGTGCGGTGCCTAACGACCCACACTCACACACTACAACACCATGAGCGCCGGAGACAAGTTTACAAAGGAGACCACGGCGCAGGAGGTCGCTGATGCGTTCGGCGACCGCATCAAGGGCCGCTATGGTGAGTGGGCGTGGCGCTGGTGTACAGACCCAAGCTGACCCCCCTCGCAGTGGTGGTGACCGGCGCCTCGCCCGGCGGCCTCGGCTACGAGACGGCGCGCGCGATCGCGACCCAGGACCCCAAGCTGCTCGTCATCGCCGCGCGCGACCAGGCCAAGTGAGTGGGCCAGGATGGATGATGCGACGCGACACGCTGCTTACCGCCACCGCCAGGCTCGACGCTGCCAAGGCCGACATCCTCAAGGAGACGCCGTCGGCCAACGTCAAGACGGTCATCCTTGACCTCGCGTCGCAGGCCGCAGTGCGTACCGCCGCGGCCGAGATCGCGTCGCTCGGCGACGTCGACGTGCTCATTAACAACGCGGCCATCATGATGAACCCGTACAACCAAACCGCCGACGGCCTCGAGTCGCAGTTCGGCACAAACTACGTCGGCCCGTGGCTGCTCACCGCGCTGCTGCTGCCCTCGCTGCTCAAGACGCCACACCCGCGCGTCGTGTGCGTCTCGTCCGCCGGCCACCGCCAGTCCGACATCCGCTGGGACGACATCGGCTTCGCTGAGGGCAAGAACTACAACAAGCACCAGGCGTACGGCCAGAGCAAGACGGGCAACATCCTGCACGCGCTCGCGCTCGCAGACAAGTACGGCGACAAGGGCCTCGTCGCGGTGTCGCTCCACCCCGGCGTGATCAACACTAACCTGTCGCGCCACCTCACCGAGGAGGACTTCAAGGGGTTCAGCACGTTCTTCAACGCCGATGGAAGCGCCAAGCCCGGCATCTTCAAGTCCATCCCTCAGGGTGCGGCGACAACGGTGACCGCTGCGTTCGACCCGCGCTGGGACTCCCAGAACGGCGTCTACCTCGTCGACTCGCAGGTGGCCCCAGATGTGCCCGAGGGAGAGGGCGATAACCTCCTCAGCGTCCCGGGTATGGGCTACATCTACCCCTTTGCCAAGGACAAGAAGAGCGCCCAGAGGCTGTGGGAGCTCACCAACAAGATCACGGGCGAGAACTTCTGAGCCGAGTAGACGGTTGTTTGTACAGATGAGATGAAGTTTACATGTGTAGAGTAGACGAGGAAGCAGGGGAGCACAGGGCATAGGCTCCGCGCGTAGAGAGTAGAAGTTGTCGGGTCGGCAGGCCCCCGAGGAACTGAGTGGTCGTGCCCCCCCCCCCCCCCCGACGCTCGCCGCCTCTTCTCGTAGAAGTCCATTCAATCGTACACCTATGGGCATTATTAACTACTATTTACAACTCACCCCGCCCTTACTCCTGGTACCAGATCCCGCCCGCTTCAAGCCACTCCTTCATGCCCGTCTTCCAGTCCCCGCCGTTGCCCTCAAGCTCGTTCAGCTGCCCCACGAGACCCTCCAATGCGTCCGCGTTGCTAGCGTGCTTGAACAGTCGGGACCACTGTGCCCAGGTGAGCTGAGCTGGGTGGTCGGACGCGTACACGAGGATCATGAACTGGACCTCGTAGGGCAGGTCAAGAATGCTCAGCTGCCGAGTCGATCTTGGCGGCGTCTTGGACCGCAAGAAGAGGAGAGATGAAAGGAGGGACGCTCTTGCTGGCCGGCGCTGGGTCCGCACTGCTGGTCTCGTCTCTTCAGGTCTCGTAGATGTTGATGTCTTCTTCGGAGGGGCGTGATTTGCTGGTATCTTGTCGCTTTCTGAAATAGCAAGGCCGGTTATCGCTGAAGACAGTGTCCTCGAGAGTCGGTCCACCTCGATTTCCTCGGTCGACCCTGGGGATGATGTAGGTGCGACAGGAGGTTTCGTCTGCCAGAAAGATGACAACCTGCGGCTCAATCGCGACTGTGATGCTCCAGGCGCCTGCATCCCACCGGAGGCGACAGTTGCCACCTTGGCTCCAGGGCTTGATAAACTGCGGTCGCCATCCTCTGCCGTCCGTCTTCGTCCCCGTAGGACGATCCTCGCAGGCGCAAGTGCATGAATTGCCACAGTCACCACATAATCGGCGATCTTGCCGTTTCGCAGCAGTTTACGATCGATGTCATGATAAATTGGCGTGTATCCGTAACCATTTTTCTCCCACCTCGGCTGGAAGCGTACTAGCGGCGATGCGGGAAGCCCCATGGGCGGCTGTTCTGGGCAGATCACGAGTGTTCGAAGGGTGCAGTTGTCCTTGATCATAGACAGTATAGCTTTGCGCTGATCGAGGTCCATGCCTTCCCCGTCGATGGTCAAATGTCGCAGACCGTGACTGCGTCGGCTGGCGAGGAACTGCGCCAGCGCAGCCAGGACGGAGCTGTCCACCGGCCTAATATGTGGGGTCACATCCAGCCGCCTCACAGTCGGCATGTTGAGCCGGTCCAAAAAGTAAACATTGAGATGCGAGTCTGAACCCCCGTTCTTCAATCCGACAACTGTGAAGGGGAAGGTGTGCAAGGCGTCGATTGTAGCTTCGAGCTCTGTGCGCCTGGACCAGGAGAGGCGGTACGTGTCGGGGAGCACGAGTATTGACTTGACATTGGGCTCGGCCTGCACCCATCCCTCAAAGTCGGTCTGGGTCTTCGACAGAACCGAGCTGTCAAACGAAGGAGTATCATCGGCCCACTTGATGCCAGGGTCGATCCGGAGGATGAGCTCGAGCTCGCCTTGGATGAGGGGGTCTAATGTCAGCTTGTCTGTGTTGAGGTACTCACTCACCTGGATCGTCCATAGTGATAAGTTATAAGAATGTGCAAGCAGCCGAGGGGCCGACTTGTGCATGTGCTCAGAGGTTGCTGTTGCGTCGCGGGCTGACGCGGGGAGAGCGAGGTGGAACAAAGACGACCACGAAAGTGGAGGCAAGCAGGGCGCGCAGGCACCAGCATACCGCCGTTCATTTGGTCATTGTCGACCGTGGGAAAGTGGACCGCACCGGCTAACCGTCGTGCCTGTGTTCCGATGTTTCTTAGCGGTGTTCCCGACGATCCGATCGTGTTCCGAGGTGAGGTGGTGGTGTTCGAGTCCTCGTGCTCCCATTTGCTCCTCCTTTTGCTCTCTCCTCTCATACAGACAGGCCCCAGTCGACAATCTTGTTCTCACAACCACAATCACCATCACAACATACCATATGTCACAATTGTCACAAACGTAACCCATCTCCAAACCCATCGCTGCGCATTCGGCCACCCTTCTCCGACATGGCCTGCCCTTCTCCCACCTTACGACATCGGCATGGTCGTGCAGAACGCCCGGGGTGAAAAAGAGATGGTGGCGACCCGGACGTGATATGTGTTGCTGTTGACCTATGGGAACAACGCTTGTCTGTAACAGCAGGAGGTAAGTGGTCGTGTTGGTGGCCACCGTCGACCGTCCCAGCTGTTTGAGGAGCGCGGGTGGGCCCCAGACGCTGATGCCTCTCCACAGCCCTACAGTCCTCGCCAGGATCCACCACAAACAATTGTCCACGTGCGAGCAAATAGTGCTCAGGACATGCCCGAAGACTTGAAGCGCGATCGAGCCGCACATGCTCGCGATCCGCTCTTGGGATCAGTGCCATCGAGTCGGTCAACCCTCCGAGCATTACTGAGAATGACATGGAGGTGTGTACTGCCCGCCTGCCAGAGTGAATAGGAGACGTTGCAGTATCTGACGCACGCGCTTCCAGGTGGGGAGTCGTTGAGCTGCGACACATGACCAACTTCCGCTCCATCTGCTATCACTCGACCCCGCTTGGATCGGACTCGGTCAGCAGGCTATTCAATGATATGCCACCAAAGGTCACAACACTGGAATCAGTTGGGTGTCAGCTCCAGCTGATAGCATCTCCTCTATTGCCCCGCATTCGTGTCATCTCAAGCCGAGGGAGCAAGCCGAGGAAGCTCTAGCCGAACAGGGGCTTGTCAAGGACCGGGAGACTGCTGCAGGCCGCGAAACTCACCGTTGAACGAATCTCAACCAGAACCTGGAACTCGCCATTTGTGTTCGAATGACAGCGGCTCGAGCGATCACCCCCAGCTTGGATCGCGCTTCACGCTGTTAGCCGCAAAGGGATCCAGGCGAACGAGGGCGCTTCAGCCGACAAACCCGGCCATTACTGCCCTCTCCAACTTCCCGGCGAGTATGACCAGTCTTACGTCTGGCATCCTGAAGACAGCCACTAGGGGAGACAAGGTAACTTCGCTCAAACAGCGCAGACCCTCTCTCCTATCGACTATCGCACAACAGAGGCACTGCTATCTGTGCCAAAGCGACGTGGATCACGATAACGAGGCAATGTGAACGCCACTACTTGAGGCGTTACTGCCATGAGGTCACGGCGCAACGGAGTACATCCAACGGGACGGTTTGTGTGTTTGGAAATGTCCCCCCTGTCACAGGTTGTATGCCATCATCGTGCCCCTCGCCATGGACTGCTTATCTCGCTTCTGGATTTGTGGAGCCAACTCGCCACTCAACTCATCAGGGTCTACTTCCCCTCTGTGGCCGCCTTGGGCATCAGTGAACCGTCTCAATCCATTCTTCGCGGGCATGGATGACTAGCCCGGGCTATCGGCGAGGCCGTCGTGCGACCGGCGAAGATCGAGATATAGCAATTCGCCAGCGCTAGACGTCATGCGCACCCGCAAGCAAACTAAAGATCCCCAGACATTCTTCGCGTTAGACCGCCCGGTCGGACCGTCCCGCATGTCATAATGTGCTCGCGAGCAAAGGGTCGATCAAGGCCACGTTGAGCATACGCGGGGATATGTGTTGTGCTTGCCATTGGAAGCCCGGCGAACCGACGGCAACCAGCTCGGATTGTGGATCTCGGCCGGCACCACATTCCTCAAGACGATAGGATAGGTGGCTTCAAGCTTGGGCCGTGTGCGTCGACCCTTCAGCACTCCTACGTGCTCCACCGCGATTGCATTCCCTCCAACGGATGACTCGCTGGCTCCTCGTGCATCGACTCAAGAGTGGACACAACACGGAAATACAAACACCTGGCTGGGCACGTGATCCACTGCGCAAGCTCTGAGCTCTAACTCCAGCTCCACTGAAAACAAACACATTCAAGCCACATTAAACCGCGGCGGTCAACGGCGATAGTGGCTCCACGGCCACACGGCCATTGCGCGAGGACCCGACCAGTGACGTGCTGGTGACGTTGCTACGACGTGACGGCTCGCCAGACCAGAAATTGTTGCATCGCACGACCACCCTCCAGGTCGCCGCCGTCGGGGTCACAACACAAGTATGCATGGCCGACTCAATTCTGGACCACATCGTCTTGTTGTCTGCATCCATCACTTGAGGGGAACGCAATCGTCTTTGAGGGTTGAACTAGAAGCTCTGGAAGTCGTGGATATTGCCATTGTCGCTACCGCCGCTCGCTATTTTCGTCTCTATCGCCAGACAAAACATCGGTCACCGGCCAACACCCTTTGAACATCGGGCTCCACCCACACGTCCCATCCCCACGTCCCATCCCCGTCGCCAGAACGATGAGCGGTCCCATTCAAGACAACAACCCCACCATCCTGTCATTCGTCGGCCGTAACTTGGTCGGTGTCGCCGGCGGTGAGTGTGGCGACTGGACGAGCCGCGCGGTACGCCCCCTGGTCAACTGTCTGACACGTGCTTGCAGCCAACCGCATCCTCCAGCAGGTTACACTGGAGAAGGAGCACCTCGAGGCGCCCCTTAACGCTCTGGGCAATGCTGGGGCTGTTGCGCTCGTGCGCGGTCTTGAGGCCAAGCGTCTCCTATTCTCGAACGATGTGCCCACCAAGCAGTGGGGCCTGGTCGAGATAAACGTAGCGGACAACGATATCGGGGACGAAGGCCTCCTGACCGCAATCAAGTACGCCAGCGATGACCACAAGCTGCGCATGATGTACGTTCAATCAAACAAGATTACTGTGAGTTGTATTGTGTTTGTGGCGATTGGTGCAATGTTAACAGAGTTGCAGCTCGGCGGTGGAGTCGGCGAGTTTGTGGAGCATCTTGGCCGGTCTCACTTGAATGTGCTTGTCCTGGCCAACAATGTCCTGCTCTCGACTGCGGCCATTAAGCTGTTCGAAACAATCAACGCGCCACATCTGCACAACCTGTGCCTCGCGTCATGCCGTCTTCTACCGTCGTGTGCACCGGCGATTGCCGAGTTCCTGTTGTCTCCTCGAGCCAGAAACCTACGCGAACTGCAGCTTCAGGAGAACTACCTGGGCCGGGATGGAATGAAGGTTATCGTCGACGCAATCGCCAAGGGCAACTTCACGCTGGAAAAGGTCTCACTGTACGAGAACAACAGGGACGAGCCGCCCCAGGAGGAGATCGACACGGGTGACGAGGTCCCTCCGCAGGCGGTTCCTGCTGCGGCCCAACCCGTCCAGCAAGCACCGGCCGCTCTTCCGCAGGCCGCTACCGGAGTGACTCCGGCGGACATCAATGCAAACGCCCCCGCAGATGACGGCACACCTCAGGCTCAGCCTCGCCGCCGCGAGTCGTACGTCCTCAACACATTCTCGGAACATGAAAGCTTCGACCCCCTCCTTCGGCGGCTGCAGGGTCTCCTGTATCGGAATTGCAACTTGGCGGACCGTGTGCGTGAAGCAGCGGCTCGTTCCATTGTCCCGGCGCGTATCATCATCCACGGCCGGACTCCAACGCCATCGGAGGAGGAGGCGATGCGGCCAGTGGGGAGCGCCAAGCCGTTCCCACTGCTCTCCCTGCCAACAGAGTTGCAGCTCCTTGTAGCTCGATACGCATCGCTCGACTCGGCGGCTCTCAGCCACTCGCAGTGGGCACGAATTGTGGACCACGCTGCGGACCGCAGCACGATCTTGGACACTGCGCGTCTGATTGAGGAGGCGCAGTGGACTGCCAAGCTCAAGACGAGAAGCCGCACGGGGTGCGCTCTGGATGTGTGGTGCACGCGCCTGCAGTGTAACAAGTGGGAGCTCGACCACCCTGTGCGCTAGGGTTCGGTGGCTGGGACTCGTACCGGCAGCCGAGCGATCTGGTTGCCGTCCGCTCGAGCCAGCCATGTTGTGTGTAACGATAGCTGTGTTGAGACGGGATGTATAGATGGGCATGCCGAGTGCGAAGGCGGTGGGGATAGCGAAGGTAGATGGGAAGCAAGCTGACTGTGAGGGTAGTTGGGACGCCGACGCGATAGGACGACTGGACAAACTGAAAAAGCAGGCGGGTGTTGAATGGGGCGGGGAGTGCCGCTGGGGTGCCGTTGAGCCGTGTCGCGAGGGTATTCACTTCGCAGGGACGCGTTGGCCAGACCGAGGGATCGGCGTCGGGGACGGCTACACGGCGACACGCCGATCAGGGCGAGCGGAGCGAGGGGCGCGGCGCGGCACGGCGCGGCGAGCAGCAGGGCGCCTCATCCACCTCCACCGGCTACCCGCCGCCGGCATCCGACGCGATGGTTTTGTGTTTGGCTGCACCCGGGCCCTGGATCCGTCATGAGAAAGGCGGGTGACTGGTGAACACGCGCGCATGCTTCTGCAGACGTCTGGCAAGCGCGGAGAACGGATCGACCAGTGTCGAGCAGCAACGCCAACGCAGCGGAGCGCGACAAAGACTCACAAGGCATGCCGGCATGAGGCTCTGCTGCTCGGTCGGAGGTCGTGCGCTCGGCGCCGACCATGTCCCGCGGCTCCACACCGGAAGCAAGCAGACGACCAGACGAGCATCGGCGTGGTGTGCCTTGGGGCGTGCTCGCGCTCATGGTCGTGCTGGTGGTTGTGCTGATGGTTGATTGAGCTCGTCGCCATGCGCGTGTGTCCAGCCGAGCACAACAAAGCCGACGTTCGCTTCGCCATGTTCCTCTCTCTGTGCGCCGAACTTCCGCTGTGTAATCGTACCGGCGGCTGTGGAGTGGGCTTTGTGTTGCAGAGCGACGGTCGGTTGTTCCGGAGCGACGATCATGGCTAGGCACTAATCCGAGCTCGCTGATCTGCGCCGTCAGGCTGCTCGTCATGGCGAGCGTGCATGGTCCGTCCCTTCGCCGCCGTCCGTCTGGCTCGCGGCAGAGGAGACGATCTGCACTGAGCGCGCTGGCGGTTACTGCCCGTACACCCGTGCCTCGTGCGAAGACGTGGCCGTGTTCCGCTAGTGGGTACCCCCGTGTACACGGCCAGCCAGTCGGAGCCACGCCGGCCGTGACACCGAGGTGCTGTGACTTGCCGCGGCTGTGCCCCAGCCGACGCCAGACGCCAGACAATCTCCGGCCTACTCTGTCTCCCGCCGAATATGTCTTGCCCGCAACGGCTCCTCGTCGCGTCGCCTTGCCGTTTCTTGGCGTGCGCCAACGTGTACAGGGCCGGCGTCCGTGCCGGCCCGTGCCTTCGGCCCGTACTCGTCCTCCGTTTGTTACTGTAGCACCGCTGCTCGTGACCCTGCAGCACTCCGAAATTCACTGCCACATCATCATCACCCACAGTGCCGAGTCACGCTGCTCCACCAGGCCAAGCCTTCTCGAGCGGCGACCTGAGTGTATACAGTTTGCTTGTAGGTTAGTCGAATGTACTTGCAGGGGGCGACAGCTGCTGCTGCTCTTCGCGTCCGCGCCATTGTCCTCGTCGTCGGTGGGAAGTGCAGGGCACTCATAACGACACGTCCCGCAGCAGCCACGCTCTTGCTCGTCACCGTTTGACCCTGTTCCATACATTGACTCGTCATCTCCAACTCTACTCCACAGGACACCCTGGACGCGCCGCTATCCAACTTTTTTAGCCCACCGTTTGTGAATATAGATTGCAGTGCTATCATAGCGGCGGCCAGGATCGAGACTTTGCGGGGCACGAGATCACACATGCCCCTAAAACTAGCTCGCACTATAGCCGGCGCTAGCTGGTGAATTATCGCGGTGGTCGTGGTGGTGCAACAACACACAATGGATCTATGCAAGCGGCAGCAATGCATGCACCCCTGTCTTTGCGTTGATGATGACAGCCGCCGCTACCGTAGTCGGAGTCGGTTACATCTGCGTTCCGATGCCTGCGCCGATCACGGGCCGACGGCAATCGGTAGTTTGGTAGGCCCCTTGAGGCCGGACAGAGGAACGCGGTCTGGGCCGTGCCCTCGAGGCCCTGGCGCGTCCGTCGCGTCCTGCTATCTTGAGCCGGTAGGTCGGCGTGGCTCGCCGTCATTTGGCGGCGCATGCGCGCAGGCGTGCAGGCTCGCAGGCCGGGTGCTTGTGTGATTCGTGGCTCGGTGGGCAACAGTGTGCCAGTACGCGGGGGGACGTCGTGTCCGTTGGAATCCGCAGGCGGGGTATCCCACTAAAGTCGCGGCCCGTCACCGATGGTGACATTTTGATTTGGTCGTCTGCGGCGAGATATTAGGAGCCGTGTTGGTTGGGCCGCCTCGTGCCGGGGCGTGTTCCGGCCACGCCCGGCAGGGGTCCCGATGATGGATGATGTTGGGCGAGGGATTACGGCTCTGAGATTGCAGGGCCGACGTGGGAGGGCGGTAGTAGTGGTGGTGGCGGTGAGCTGGTGATGAGCCGAGGCATTCGACCAGTGAGTGCATGCTTGCATGCTCGTCCATCGCGGCCATCATTCCGGCTGCTACTACAGCATGCTATTGTTTCTATGCATTGTGCACAAGGCAGGCACACCTTGTGCTTGCTGGATTGGGCCTAACAGATGAGCGAGGGCTGGGTCGGTGGACCGTGTCGGTCAGGGTGAGTGAGTGTGAGCGTGGGAGTCGGGCTCCAAATGTTGCAGGGAAAGGGCCCAAACTGCCGTCGAGCTCGTCAGCATACCCACCCAGCCAGGCAGAGCGGCGAGGGCCGGCCAGGTAAGCACAAGCTGGCCAGAAGTAGCAGAATCAGCACGTAGCAGGATCATCAGGCGGCAGGGAGCAGCAGCAGCAGCTGCTGCTAGCAGCAGCAGCGACAACCGGTATCAAGAGCCTAGTCGCCCCGTCGGCAGAAGTCCAAGGTGGTCCAGTTCCAGGCACTCACATCTTCCAGACTGCTGCTGCTACTGCTGACGGCTGACGGGGGCCTGGTGAGCGAGCGTGCGTCGCGCTTGCCGGCGTCCAGCAGCGACACGGTGACCACAGTGTCAACAAATCCCTTGCACGGCACGACCCACGACCAACCGCCCTCCCCCCTCGAGCTCACCCTCGCTAACGTATCCTCATCTTCCCACCTTCCCATACCAAATCCAAACCGGTCCTGATGATCCAACGCAAGCCTGCTAGCATCATCTCATACAACGACACACTGTGAACCCATCACCCCTCCTCCATCGGCCTTGGCCACCACTCCGGATAAAAAAACACTCTGCCCTCCCCCCGCCCCTTGCGCACGCATCGGTGTCATGGCCAACATCATTGCTGCCGCTTGCCCACCCGCCTGCCCAATATCTCTCTATCAGACAAGTTGTTAAAGGCCAGACTGCCATCACGTCAGCCACAAGAAGACGCGCCCCTGCCCTCTTCATAGAGAGCTAGCTAGCCAGCACTGTTAAAGTCGGACGACGGTGCACAAGCCGACGACCAACACGCCGACTACACCTCGATGGGCTATCTGGCCACCACTGCGCCTACGCAGCACGTCGCTGCAGGCATGCTTGACGGTCTCGCCGCGTTGCAGAGCCTCCACCACCAGAACCATCCTCACCACCATCACCACCACCACACCCCCCACCACCACAACACACACAACAACAACTACTACCACCACCACCAACCGCACCACCCCCAGCACCCTCAGCACCCTCAGCACGCCCACGCCCACCCCCACCACCACCACCATCACCACCACCTGCCACAACAGCCTCCCCACCACCAGCCTCACCACTTCCCGCCTCACCACCACGCTCTTCGGCCTCCGCCACGCGAGGCTCCCACCTTCCACCACCACCAAGTCCCTGTACACCACATTCACCACGACCCCGTAGTTCGTGTCGGCCAACTTGGGCTCGAAGGTACCTTGGCTGGTAAGTGTCCCCACCCCACCCACATCACCATTCCCCATTCACGTCCACTAACATCCCCAGTCCCCGCCATCGTCTCACGCTTCCTCTCCTACTCCCTCCCCGCACCAACATGCCTGTCCGCCAACTACAACGCCCTAGGCAACCTCGGGGTGTCGGTGCTCGTCGACCAACTGGCCGAAACAACACGCGGGTCAGTGGCATGCGTCGCCACATCCGAGGATGGGGCCGAGGAGCTTTGGCCACCCGTGGTCCGTGGCCTTGAGCTTCAAGGCAACGGGATCGGCAACGGCGGCTTTGGCGTCTTGCAATGGTATGCATCCAAGATGCCGGGCATGCTCAAGCTTGACCTGGAAGATAATGACATTACTGTGAGTGACCACGACTGCCATCCGCCCACCGTGACATCACACGAGCTAACCATGACCCTAGCTCGACGAACCCACCCCAGAGGTGGGCTTAGACGTACCCCTGCTCCGTCTCGTCAACAGCACTCACCTCACCCATCTCAACCTCTCGTACAACCCATTGAGGTCTTGCCAAGTCACTCGACTCTTTGACACGTTAGATATTCCTCTCCGCGAGCTCAAGCTCGACTCGTGCGGCCTCGGTATGGAGGTCGCTTTTGCCGCCGCAGGATACCTCGCCTCGGACCGGTCCCACCACCTCGAGACTCTAAGCATGTCCGAGAACTACCTCACCCTTTGCGGGATGACGATGATGCTCGATGCCGTCGAGACGAGCAATCTCACTCTTCTGTCTCTCAGCCTCGACGAACACGAGGGCGAAGGCAAGATTGAGGCGACAGATAGCGAGCGACGCAGCGGCAACAAGTGGACTGACACTGAGCGACAAATGTGCATTCGCCTGCCGCTCGTCTTGGAACGTAATCGGCGATTGAATGCGCGGCTGTCGCAGGCAGTCAAGCAGGCCCTCGTTCCTACCCGCCTCATTCTTTTCGGCAGGCCTGCGCATTCCCCGGATACAAAGGATACAAAGGATGGGTCTTTCCGGCTGCTCGACCTGCCTCCCGAGGTGCAACTGGTTGTCGCCCGCCATTGCTCAGACGACGCTTGGGCCTTCTCGGACGCACAGTGGGCACGCTATGTCGCGCATGCTAGCGACTCTGCGCGCTTCCGGCGTTTGTCCAACGCCATGTGGAATCACACCTCTACTGGTCGTAAGAGCATGCTGTGCTCGCGCCTGGCGCTCGATCGCGCGATGAACAGCTGGCGTCGCCAGGCGGGCTGTGTCTCGTGGGAGGGCAGCGACGAGAGGGACGAATAGGGGTGGGCTGCGGGTCTTGGGCGGCTGGCAAGGCGACCGAGGCCCGCACCCGCGCGCACGCAATGCAAACACCCAGATCCGATGGCACGCATACGCGACTTGCCAAGGTATTTTGCAGAGGCAGACCAAGGTGGCGACGCCAAAGAAGGAAAGGAAGCCCGGCGGTCGGAAGCTCCGACGCTGGACATAGGAATGGATGGATGGATGCCGGAGAGGGAGGCCCGACGGACTTCGGTTGATAGTAGCTATTCAGGGCATCTCCAACACACAAGGGATCGTCGTCGGCTATCCGGATCCTCCGCTTGGTTGTAGTATGGTCATGCATAGGTCACAATGAGCGGCAGTGAGGAGTGGTGACGTCGCAGAGAGCGAGCACTCTAGTGAGGTGGGAAGGGCTCAAGGTGGCGGCGTGCTTGGCTGCACAGAACCCGAACATGGGAGTTGTGATTCCAGCATGGCCCGCCGAGGCAGCAGCAAACGCCGGAGTGCCAGCCACCAGTACCCACGAAGCTTGTCCACCAGCAACCAACCCGCGGATGTCTCGGATGTGGACGACCACGCATGATCCGCGTTGTGTCGTCCCAGACGCCGATCAGCCGCGGGTGTTTGTCGCAGTGTTTCCCCGTCGCGTGCGTGCGCCGAACCGGCGGTAGTGGGCATAGAGCGCACGCGAATGAACGCGGGGCCTGCCGGCTTGGCGACTGCGCACAGATCGATCAGTCCCACCTGCCTGCCTGCCGTGCCGTGGCACCACCCAACCGCAGCGCAGGCCAATGCATGCGGACAAGGAGAATGGCAGGCGGGGAATGCTCACACCCTCCGCCCGCCACCGCTGCCCCTGCTGCGTCAGATTCGTTGGCAAGAGGCCGAGCGTCACACGATCCCAGGAGTCGCTGCACGACGGCGAGCTTATGGCGAGCTTCTCGCGCCTGCCGCTGCTGCAGCTGGCGGTGGCGGCCATAATGCGCTGCGCTGTACCCCACCCCACCCCGCTGCTGGAATCAGCGTTCCCTGCGCGTGCCGGCACTCTGCTGGAATCCGCCACAGGTCGCTCGCTCGCTGGCCGTCGTCGGCGAGCTACACGACAACGGCGTCTGAGCTCGCAGCAGTACATAGCACCAGCGGACGAACGTGCGTCCGTCCGTCGCCCGGTGGTCGCAGGGTCACATGCGGGGCGCCTGCCGGCGTCCATGGGCCCCACGCACGCCGGTGACATGCAGCAGCAGTGCAGTGCTGTTGTCGTGGGGCGTGGGGCGCGCTCGTTGTGGCCGGCGCCGCCCTCCCCCCATCATACATACGCTCTGCCCGGCGGCTCGCGGTTAACCCGCTCACACCCACGCCCAGGCGGCCCCGGATTTGCGCATGTCCGCCCGAACCGAGCCGAACGACAGAAGCTGCGGCTGCTGCGGTGCGGCACGCGCCCCACACATTACACGCCCGTTTCAAACCTTTGCGCCGTGTCAGCTGATTACGGCTTTGTTGGTAGGTGGGTGGTTGGCTTCCTCGGCTCCCTCGCTCGCTCGTTCGGGCCAGGCGGCGCAAGTGTGTTTCGGCCGTCTATGGCGGCCTGGCTCGTGCCAGCATCCCAGTAGCCTAGTAGCCGCTGCATGCCGCTCCCCCCACCCCACGCGCGACAGGCTGACGACGCGCACACAACCCCACGCATAACACAACTAGTCCCATTGCCCATAATTTAATTTCGGTCAGTACCGTGGCTCCTGTTCGCTGGTGAGCTTGACGACACCCGCCTGACGGACTGCTGAGAAAACGACGACAGCTTAAAGCATGCACACACTTGTCGGTGTAACAAGGCACAATGGCTATTAACATACACTACATTACACTACGCCGCCCCTGTGGCCGCTTCCCAGTATTCGCACCCCACTTCGGTGCGCCAAGCCGCGAGCACCTCGTCCCGGCCTTGATCGTCCACGCAGCCGCTCTCGTCTGCATAGATGGCCGTTCGTCTCGCCGCGGCCAGAATCGTGTCCCGCCGCTCGACGTGACGCACTACCTTCGCCCACTGTGTGTCGCTGAATGCGTTTGCGTCACCAGAGCAGTGACGCACAACCATTGACACAACCTCTCGTGGCAGGGAGAGGATGGGAAACCCGGCATGCCTCCTAGTCGCCCCATTGATCCCATGGATCGCGGGCAAAGACAAAACAGCACTAACGCTAGTGTGGCTGACACACCGCCGATGTCGATGTGAGGTGCTGCTCGTGGTCGCACCAACCGTGGAAACAGCGGGGGCTGGTCGTCCGAGCAGAATAATGCGCGCGGGGCCGAGTACTCGCCGCACCGCTTCTTCGATTCGCCGTCGAAGGCCCCTGTTTCGGCAGAGTATGGTGTTCCATCTTGCGGAATGCTTGCGCACGCGAGCGGCAAACGCCTTCTCTTGGTGGGACAGGGCACCGTGCGATATCATCAAGGCACCCGCGTCCGTTTCATTCCAGACGTCCAAGTACTCGAACTCGCCTCCCATTTCCTCGACGCTTGAGTTGCCTTCGAGATTCAGTGTCGTGATCGTAAAGTTACGGCGTTCCACGGCGTTGATGATTGCAACGACACCATCCTCCCCCAATCGATTCCAGCTAAGATCCAGGTGGGAAAGAGACCTTGCCGTAGTCGACGCCAGGTACGTCACAAGTGAAGGTACCAAGGCTGCAGTAAGGTCGCAGTCGCACAGGTCGATGTGTTGGACCGGCGCGGTCAAACCTTCGAATAGCTTGACAACATTCCTCGTGTTCAGAGGGTTGGAAGCGAGATTGAGCTCGATCACCTGTGGCGTGTTGAGGCAGCAAATGGCCTCGACAACGTTCCGCTCTCGCAGCTGTATCGTCAGTCTGAGTCGCGCTCACACCGTCGCACACCCTGGGACAGGCTCGGACTAGAGAGGACCAAGCAAGGGGTTGCGGGATGGGAATGTCCCGGATACTCGCTCAGGCGCGGGCAGGAACATCCCCTACATACCTCGGGCGAAGGAAAGGTAGAATGCCGCATCACAGCTGATGAGGTGACCGCCGGGTGCTATCTTCGGATCATCGGGAAGACACCTCGGATGCAGTGCCAAACCTCCCATCCCACTCCGGAAGAAACTTACTTTGATCCTGTTACCCTGCAATTCCAAGCTCATCAGTCTCTCGAGAGCGCCACCCGGCCTTGAGGCGTCCCGCAAGAGCGCGATGGTGCCTTTGTCGCCAATGTCGTTGGACGCGAGGGTGATCCGTCGGAGACCGTCCAAGTCTTCACAATTCGCCGCCACAGGGCGTCCCCGCTTCTGGGCCAGCCCGGCGACGAGCGCGTGCACGCCCACGTCGCACAAATGGTTATCGTCGGCGAGGAGTGTGTGCGTTTCAGGCCTGAGCCAAGCAAGTAGCATTGTGGCTGAGGAGGTCAGCAGTGCTGACTGCGGCGACAGCCGCAAGGACGCGTGGGAATCTGTCTCGTCTAATAAACATTGACACAGTGATACGGAGAACGGTGTCACTGTCAACCAAGGGACCTCAACAGCTTCCGACTTGGCAAGAGTTTGCTCCGGCACTGGAATCGCACATGGTGACAACCCGTGCCGCGGCGATCATGTCCTCCCCTCGCCCCAGGCGGGATACTTCGGCAAACTCACCACCATATGCCCCACGGTATGCGCGATCACGTACGTCAACCACCTCGGCCCGCGTAGGTTGCGTAACGCCAGGGGAAGCGACGATCGCGAGCCCGGCCGCGTGATTTGTGACGACGAGGGGGAGTGAAGGTTGACTCGGGACTGGCAACGCTAGAGTAAGGGGCGCGACGATCGGTGCGACGACGGTAGGTGATCCTGCTGATGTCGCCGGCGACGATGTCGTTGTCATTGTGGGAAGTGTCGTCGCCACTGCTATCGCGGCCATGGCCGGCCTCACTTGATTGGGCGTTATCTATTTCTGTCGATAAGTGTGGGAGTAGGTGGTTGTGGTTTTTAGCGAGGTGACACGGGTATGCTTGGCGGGGACAAGTGTGTGGCGATGCGGTGGGCATTGACAATGGACTGAATCGGGGGCGTGAGCGAGGTAGGAGAGATGGTTGAGGCCAGTGGTGAATGAGAGAGAGAAAGAGAGGACTTTGAGGGAAGGCGTGGCGGCTGGCAGTGAAGTCGGCGGCGGCGGCGGCGGCGACGATGATGGTGACGACGACGAGTGAGTCAACCGCGCGCGCAGAACGGTGGCAAAAAATCACGTCGGGGCGCGAGACGACTGCAGGCAGCCAACGCGACACGCGGGGCAACCACGGGTGGGCGGGGGCGGCTGTGCGCCCATCGAGGCGTCGGCGCACGCACCACCACCGCTGGCAGCGGCAGCGCGGACACCACTGAAACAGCCACCACACACATCACAAACGTCCACCTCGTCACTTGTGTCCCCCCTTATCCCTCAAATACACTCTCTCTTCTTCTTCACTCGCGACCAGCAGGAAGTATGGCCTGAGGGATGACTTGAGGTGCATAAGACTGGTCGCACCACTCCGCCGCTACCACGTGACAAGGATCGTCGCCAGATCAGCAGCTCGCCAGCCCGCCGTCCCGCCAGATCGGCAGCTCGCCAGCGTACACGCGTCCTGCGGCCCCCCGACGTGCTGTCGGTTACCGCACGCATCGAGGGAGCTGAGTGATGACTGGTCAGGCCGCCAACCGCGCAGGCGCTCCTTCCCCAAGCACCTTCTTGACCGGCATCGCGCACCAACATTTCAACGACGGGGCACCCTTCGCCGCCGGCAGCTCCCGCCACGTCTATCCGGCGGCTGGCACACTGGAAATCTCCGGGAGCCGTCGATTGATTGTGTTAGGCGGCGGGCGGCAACCTGCGATGATCTTGATAAGCACCTCGCATACCGCGTTGTCGGTGCAGGGATATGCGGAGTCAGCGTGTCGGCGACGCCGAAACTCGAGAGCTTGCCGCGTTGCCGCACCACCACTCCACCAAGTGGGCGGCTAGCTCCGTCGCAAGTCACGTGCATGGCGTCATTGTTCAGTCAGCGCGCGGTAAGAGTGGGTCCGGGTGGGTGGGATACTTAAGAGTCGTGAGCACGCGCAACGAGGTGCTCATCAACAACCACAGCACTCGAGCTCCAGCGCCAGCACCAGCACTACAGCCACTCAAGCCGTCGCACTCAAGACTCAACCCGTACACCCAAAACACTTCCACCATGCCATCCACCGTCGCGCTCATCGGAGGCACGGGCCTGCTGGGCTCGCACATCCTCACCGCCCTCGCCCGGGCCCAGGAGGCTGGCAAGTACAAGGTCGTCGCGTTCCACCGTCAGTCGAGCGACACGTCCAAGTGGCCTAAGGGAGTTGAGAAGCGCGTGCTCGACAACGACAAGGCGTCCGCGACTGAGGTCGCCGAGGCGCTCAAGGGCGTCGACATTCTCCTGTGAGCCGCCATGGCCATGACCTGTCTGCAACAGCTAACACCTCAGTGCGGCGGGCAAGAACACAGCCGAGGGCGGCAAGCTGTTCCTCGACAACCTGGCCAAGCTGCCCAAGGGCCAGCTCAAGGTCTTCATCCCCTCGTGGTTCACGGCCAACTGGACGCAGGACGAGCTCGACGACGAGAAGTTCCTGTACCGCTACCAGAAGTACCAGCTGCTCAAGTACGCCGAGAGCCTCGACCTGCCCATCACGACGTTTGCGGCCACCCTATTCGAGGACTACGTCTACCCCGCGTGGGACTTCCTCAGCATCGACGTAGCGGGCAACCGCGTCGCGTTCTACGGCGACGCGCGCAACCAGAAGTTCACGAGCATCAGCCTCGACTACCTCGGCGAGAGCGTCGCGCAGCTCTTCTCGCGCCCCGACTTTGGCCCCGGGCAGAAGTACACCCTCCAGGAGACCGTCTTCACTGGTCAGGAGCTCGTCGACGTCCTCACCGCGGCGCACGGCAAGGCGCCCACTGTGACGGCGTTCACCGACGCCGACGTCGAGGAGGCCCAGAAGAACCCAGGCGCTGGCCTCGGTGCCGCGTGGCGCGTCCACTGGGGCAAGGGACGCTGGAACACGGTCAACCTTTTCCAGCCCAAGGGCGTCACCCCGCGCACGTTGGACCAGGCGGTCCGCTTCTGGATCAACAAGGGAAAGCTCTAGAGTGTGTCTGTGATGTATCTGGTTGTCATGGGCTGGGGCATGGGCTTGAGACGAGCTTGCGCATTTTCGTCTCTCGTATGGCTTACCTGTCTGACCTGGTTTGTCACACTCATCAGGCTTACCTGGTTTCCTGGCTTACCACTACTACCACTACCTCGTGCGTAGCTTCCTACAGGGGTCAGTAGTCTTCGATCGACACAGCGAGCAGATGGTGTTGGGGCATGTTCTGTTACGTTGCCGCAGTTGACTCATGCACGACGGACCACGGAGCTTCCGTGTTCTCAGACCAGATTGCTCAAGCTGCGTACATTCTCATACATATCATATGAGACCCAATTAACACGCTGTCCTTTTGGAGGCACAATAACCCCTACAGTACCTAGGCCTACTTCTTCTCCTCGGCAGAGATTTGGCGCCTGGGCTCGTAGTCCGAGTCTGCGTCCTCGCCCTTCTGGCGGGAGACGTCGGAGAAGCTGGGCGGCGGAGTGTTAAGGTGGCGGAAGTAGGTGGGGAAGACGCCGGCTGCGAGGAAGGACGCAATGGCGAGCGCGACCCACGGCCACACGAGGTGGGGGTCAACGATGACCTTGGACAGCGCGAGGGAGATGGCGCTCGAGATGGACGTGGCGAACAGGAAGATGGCGAGCACGAAGCCCTTCATGCGGGCGGGCGCGTTGGTGTAGGCCACCTCGTAGGCCGTGACGTTGACGAAGAGCTCGCCGATGGCAGGGAGGACGGTCATCGGGAACTGCCACCACAGGTTGACGTTGGACACGCCGAGCTTGCACCCAGAGGCGTAGTTGCCGCACGGCGACGTCTTGTACACCCTGTCCTGGACGACAGCGCCGAAGGTGGCGCCTACGGCCGCGAGGAGGAAGCCGATCGAAAGACGCGTCATGGGCTGGATCGGGCGACCGATCTTGCGGAAGAAGGGGTACAGGCCGTAGTTGAGGATTGGGGAGAAGACGATGATCGACAGAGGGTTGAAACGCGCCAGCAGGTCGTTGGGCACGTTGTTGAGGATCATGGCGGTCGACATGGCGCTCTTCTGGTTGGCGATGCCACCGTCGGCGAGGCTGAGTCAAGTCAGTCACGCCGTCGCAAAAACCACTACGTTACGCACTTGAAGATGGGGATCAGCATGAACACGGCACACGCGTTGATGGACTGCTTGATCTCGTCGACGAAGATGTCGTCCCAGGTAATGCGGGAGGCGCGCTCAGGCTCGTGGACCTTGACCCAGGAGGGCTTTGCGCGGTCCCAGATTGTCTGGGCGTCGGGGTCGCTCTTGGAGAAGACCGACTTCCAGCCGCCGTTGGCGAGCGCAAACTTGAGGACGGCGAAGGCCTCGACGACGACCGAGCCCTTGGGCGGGGCCTTGTAGAGCCTGGGGCCAAGCCAGAGGAGGAGGATCGGCATGAAGAGATAAACGATGCCGGGGATGAAGAAGGCAAGCCAGAAGCCAACGAAACGCGAGCAGTAGGTCGTGGCGAGGGCGAAGAAGCCGCCGATGTTGATGCAGAGGTAGAACCAGAGGAGCCAGCGCTGGATCGTGATGGCGGGGTCGACGATGACGCGCTCGCCCGACTTGAGCACCTTGATGGTGGGGCGCTTGATGGGGTTCTGGTCGGCAAGCAGGACGGACAGCGAGGGCTTGATGAAGCCGGCGGCGAAAGCAAGAATCAGCATCGAGATAATGAAGGCCGCGAGCGCGCCCTCTTTGTGCTTGATGACGGCGGGGATGGCGGGGATGACGAGGAAGACGTGCGCGAAGAAGCCGATGATGGTGCCGATCCAGATGGCCTTGAAGCGGCCGAGCTTGGTGTCGGCGAGGATGCCGCCAAGGATGGGGATGACATAGGCTGTGGGGTTGGTCAGTGGGGCGTGGAACGAAAGAACAAGGGTCACATACCGAGGAAGGAGAAGGTGGAGGTGACACCGTTGGACGCGACGAGGCCCCAGCCGAGCGCGCCGGCCGACTGGTTCTTGCCTGCCGGGAGGGGCGCGACGGCGCCGGCTCCGTTGCCGCCCTTGGGGAGGGGGTTGTTGACAAAGTTGAAGAAGACGGACGAGCACTGGGGTGATTTGTCAGCAGCGCGTTGGGGGTGCCACCGCGGTGCCACAGCCTCGCAGGTGGCCTGGCCACACAACATACCCCGTAGTACGAAGCGCGCTCGGCAAACTCGACAACACAGAGGAGCACTGCGATGAAGCTGTGGGTGTGAGCTCGCTGCCCTGTCCGTTCGGTTCGCTGAGAGCCGCGTGCCGACCGCTGCACGCCCGCCGCCCGACTCACGGCATCGGCGCAGCGACCTTGCGCAGCGTCTCGAGCTCCTCGGCGGTCGGGATGGTGTCGGGGTCGTCGTCGTGCGCGTAACGGCCGTCGAGGACGGGCGGGAGCGCGTCCTCAAAGTCGAGGCCGTGCTGGGCGACCTGACCCGCGCCGCCGGTGTTCTTCTCGTCGTGCTTGCTCATGTCGTCGAGTCGGTGCGGCGTGCGTGCGTGCAATGCGCGAGTGTGCGGGGGCCACATTCGGTGGCCGCCGCTACCTTTTATTGCAGCGATGCATCCGCAGAGCTCACTAGCGCAAACTGACGGTTCCTATCGCAGTGGGCCTGCTGGTGCAACATCACGTCGAGATATCACGCCAAAGCACTCCACTCCCACTGCCGACCGCCGACCAGCCCGCCAAGGATGCCTGTTGGCCTACGGCAATGCCGACCCTGAGCTGATCATCACCTCAGTTTCGGTATGCAATGGCGCGGGTCACGCAACGACGGCCGTGGCCTTGCACCTTGGTTCAGGCGTCTATCGGTTGTGTGCAATGGCATACTGTCAGCGAGCCGTTCAGACGCCTGAGACGAATGCAGAGCCGCCGGCGCTGGCGCCGCCAGCCAGGCACCACGGACGGCGATGACGCCTTTGCGCCTCGCTCTGGCTCCTGGGGAAAAACAAAGTGGCCGCGTGGTGCGTCTCTGCCAAGCCGAGCCTAATTTGCGAGCCGGTAGCACGAGCTCGATGTTTGGAGGGTCGCAGGCCAGGCTAATTAGCAGGCACCGAGTGGAGTGGGTGGGATATCGCGATACGGTGGACCGATGGCGAATATTTCCAGTGCCCGTATGCGCGGGGCATGCACCGGCTGCCGCCGCTACTAGCTTACTAGCCGCACACGCTCGCCTAGGTTCGCCATCACGGCCTTGGGCGACGCCGCCCAGACGGAATAGCGGACAGCCGAAACGAAACCAGCAACACGCCGCAGCTAGCCAGCAGCGCGACGCAGTTGCTGAGCGCGTCGCGGGAGGAGCCGTCTGCATGCCGGGGCCTGCGCAATCAATCACCGACGGATGCAGGTCGCTCGCTATCAGCGACACGCTCATTGCAGCAAATGGCGGCCAAGCCTGCGCACGCATCGCTCTTTTCCGACCCATAAACAACGCAAGACCCCGCATCATGTGCCAAGTTGACCGAGGATCCGAGGACCGAGGCCGGGTCAGCGAAAACGGGCAACCCTTGATCTTGGCGGTGGCGTCGAGATCGCATGTGGAGGGGATGCTGGTGATGTGCCGCTCGGCTGAGGCGGTTTCTCTGTGTAATGTGCATAACCAGCGGGCGCGGGTTGGGAATGTAGACGGGCAGATTGCAGACAGCTCGGAGCCTCACGCAATCACGCCCAGCAGCATGTGACCCAGTTGCCTGGCCTTACGATAAGCATCCAATCGGTGGGCAGCCGATACACACCTCCCAGGCGAGGGCGGAGTGCTAGGAGGGTGGCCCGCCAGGAATCCGGCCCCTGGACGGCGGGCAAGAATAGACAGCCACGCACGAAAACGGCGACAGCGATGGCGAGAGGGTCGCGCAATCGCGCTCCCTGAGTATCGGCGACCGGGATTCATTTCCAAGTCGTGCGCTCCGAGTGCGGCGGAGGCGAGCGGCGCGGTGTTTATCCTTCCAGCGTGCGTGCAGGTCCGGTGCGGACTGCCAAGACAAGGTGCGGGGGCGGAGGCGGAGAGGTCCGCTTGTGTTGGGCAACATCCAGTTCGGCGCGGCGCGGCGCAGCACACAGAGGTGCCAAGGACTGAGAGCCAATGAAGCGTGGCGTAACGCGGTGACCCCGACGCTGGCGGGGCTGTGGCACCTCTGGCCTGTACTCCGAGGGCGCACGGAGCTAGGAAAGCCTCGATCCGAGGTAGGAGATCGTCCGCGGCTGCGTTGCGAAGCATGCGACGCCGCTCATGAGGGTCGACATGTTGGCAAGAGAGCACGGGCGTCGCGTGAGTCGTCGACACCTCCATCGTACTGCACAGCGGGCGAATTGCGGCTGGGTTTCTCGGGCAGGTCTTACGAGGCACCGCTGTGGCCGGTGCCGATATGGAGGTGTGAAGACGGCGCCTCTGATCTCTGATCATCGTCCTTTCAGTACTGCGTTCCGAGTGAGGACCAAACGTCGTAACCTCTCTCAGTGGGCTTAGACTCGTCAGCAACGCTCACTTGCAGAGCGTGGAGGTCGGAGCCCTTCGACGGCCAGCACAGGTCCCGACACCTGCGACAACGGTTGCGCGGTCGTCGCAGTCTCCCCAGCCGACGATGCCGACGATACGGCGGGGCGAGCTGGGCCCGGTGAGGAGGGGACGGAGTGTATGTACGTCAAGGTGGGACGGCCAGCAGGTGGGGCTTTTATCGTTCTCGAGGTTCCCCACGTCAAACACTGCACCATGTGGACATGCGCAGACCAGAGGCCACTAACTCGTGCGGTCGCCTCGTGGTTACCTTGATGTCAGCCTGTCGTCAGCAGCCCCTCTGATTGCTATTCGGCATCCGCTCCGGCCCATTGTTAAGCTTTGGCCATGCGAGGCGAGGTGCCGCCGGCAGGCACCGGCGCGCCATCGCCGAGCTAGTTTAAACAAGTACATGTTGAGGTGAATGCCCTGAATGATGGGTTGTCTATGGTGGTGCCTATGGCTTGAAGAGCTTTGGTGCTGGTGGGCCGGCTACAAGAGCACAGCGACGACTGCGGAAAGGGCAAGCACCCCGCCAGCCAGCGGTGCAGCGCGCGCGGCAGCGCTTGAGAAGCCCTTGGGGAAGGTGAGCTTGCTGCCCGCAGCCTTGATCTCAAACGTGGTAGACTCGGCGTAGATTGCTGGCGGGTTAGCGGGCTCAGAGGCATAAAGAAACCCACTGTCAAGGTTCTCGTTGTTGGGGCCGACCGGGCCCGAGACCGTCTTTGTGAGCTTGACATAGTAGCCGTGCCCGGGGTTGATCTCGGTGGCGTATCTGGCATGTCAGCACCGAGAACATCTGCCGAGTACTCACAGGCCCACAATGCGAGTCAGGTTGCGCGAGCTACCGAGCGTGTTGGCCATGCGCCCGACAGCCGTCACTGCGCCGTTGTACATGGTACCGTTGTTCATGAGCCACACAGAGACCATGGCGGCGGCGTCGCCGCCCCACTTCCACTCCACCACGCCTGTCCCGTTCACGACCCCTGGTTGTCAGTTGGGGTACCGGACAATCGACAACTCACACCAGTCCTTGGAGGTCGGGTACGTCACGGACGTGTCGTTGACCGAGTAGCCTGGCGGAGGGTCGTTTGAGGGCGGCGGGGTCGATGTCGTCGAGGGAAGCACGATGGTGAAGGTATCGATCGCGGTCGGGGCGGGGGTGATTGTTGACAGACGCGATGTTGACCGCCTGGTAGTTGTGGTTGTGGGCTCCTCGTCAACCTGCGCCGCTACGAGCGCGAGGGCCGAGGTGAGGAGGAGAGCGAAACGCATGGGCTGGATGGTGGAAGGGGGAGTGAATGCAAGGAAGCAAGGCAGTGAAGAAGGAAAGCAGGCGAGCCAGGAATGAAGGCAGGTGGACAAGTGACGAGGGAAATCAAACGCGTCGTGTGTGAATGCGCTGCTGCTTGCGGCGTGACGCGTGTCAAAAGTCAACACCATGGAGCAGGTGCCCAAGTGCACAGGTGCGCAGGGTGATCGTCGTGGGCGGCAGGCGGGCAGCCAGGCGGCGGCGGCAGCAGCGCTAGCACCGACGCGGCCCTGAGTTTCCCCTCGCCTTGCCCTCCTTCATGCTCTCATGCCCTCCATGTCCCTCCACATTCATCATCACGTGCAACTTTTGACACACGCCGCGGCCTTCGTGCAGTCGACGCGCGACGCGTCGGGCGTGTAGCTCTGCACCACAAATGACGCATACACTCGAGGCGCGAGGCGGTTGGGCCGCTGAACCATTGCATTGCGGTCGCCCCACGCCACCCCGCACGCCACCCCGCCGCCTCGACCCACGCCGACACGTTATCTTGCGCCGCGGGGGCGCCGCAACGTCATATATGCCACTCCCTAGATCTGGCGGCGGTGCCGTGATGCGCACGGCACAGCTTCAACAACCGCCGTCCAGCTGTGGCCAGATCCATGCAAACCGCCTTGTCGACGCCCCGGCGGCATCCATCCCAGAGTGACACCCGTTGCATGTTGCAAGTATGCAAGGGAGCCACTCTAGCACGGCTTAAGCGGTATCCTCAGTTCTGAGATCGTCATCCCACTCTTGTCTCGCATCTAACAACGCTCACACTACACCCACACAATGTTCATGCCAATAGACCGCTTCACACCGTGGGAGCACAAGCGCCGCAACTTGCTCCTCTGGTTCTGCACCCCCACCCCCACCGCCGCCGTCGATGCCACGCCGCCCACCTCGGTGCTCGCAGACCACCTACCGCCCGAGAAGCGCATCACCGCCGTGTGCATCTCCGACACACACAACACGACACCCCATATCCCCGACGGCGACGTGCTCTTCCACAGCGGCGACCTCACCTCCTTTGGCACCGCCGCCGAGCTCCAGGCCCAGCTCGACTGGCTGGCATCCCTCCCGCACCGACACAAGGTCCTCATCCCGGGCAACCACGACAAGGTGCTCGACGATACGTTTGTCGAGCCCCGGCGCGACCTCGGCGAGCGCAGCGACCTCAACTGGCACGACCTCACGTACCTCCTCTACTCGTCGACCACGCTCGAGTTCCCCGACCAAGGGCGCTCGCTCAAGGTTTACGGCGACCCGCTCACCCCGGCCTATGGCGGCTGGGCGTTTCAGCATCGGCGCAAGGAGGATACCTGGAAGAACACGGTTCCCGAGGACACGGACGTGCTGCTAGCCCACGGCCCGCCCCTTGGCCACCTCGACGCAGGGAAGGGCAGCCCGTGGCTGCTGAAAGAGGTCCGGCGCGCACGGCCCCGACTCCTCGTGTGCGGGCACATCCATGAGGCCCGCGGCATCAAGGCCCTCGACCATGCCGACTGGAACGAGTGGGCGAGGGACCGGCTCAACCAGCCCACGACACCAGGCATCCTCGAGATTGCAGCGACGATTGTCGTTCTTGTCCTCGGGCGGACCTTCTCTGCGATCTCTGGAGAGCGTAGGCCTCAGAACACGGTCATCGTCAACGGCGCGTCGATGGGGCGTATGGGGCCACGCGAAGCTGCAGACGAGTCGACAGGTGTTGTAGTTTATGTGTGATTGATGTATCACCTGCAATCCTTAGTTAGACCTGGAGTGAAAAAGCCAATCGCAAGGCACTAATTGCATGGGTGGTGTACAAGACATATGAACGCGGACAAGAAACGAGCTTGAGGCTCAGCTAGGGTGTTAGAAATTGACTACCATTCTGTCCTTACCGAGGGGGGGAGAGTACTACCAGTTGTCGACTTCCATGGTCTCGTCGGTCGTGGTCTCGGAGGGCTTGACATGGTTGTCATTGTCGGAGAACTTGAAAGGCTCGCTGCACAGTGTTAGGGGCGCAGGACGCAGGGACGTAGGCAGTGAACTCACACCTCCTTCAAATCGACGTTCATGGTCTCGTCCGCGTAGCGGGCCACAATCGGCAGATCCCCAATACGCAAGATACGACCGTTGAGGGCATTGATGGCCGTATGGACATCGGAGGTGTTGCTGCGGCTGTGTAAGCGGCTCCTCACTCACCTCACGGACGCAGTAAGCCATACTTCTCCACTTACCGTACCGTGAGGAAGGCGTACATGTGCTTGTTCCTCTTCGCGCCCTTGAGACGCAAGATCACAATGCTGACCTTGAACGCATCTAGAAACGCCTTCAGGACGAGCATGAGACCCGCCTCTGACTTCCACAGCCCAATCCGGCCCACGAAGACGACGGGGGGGGGCGTGAAGCGGGTGCTGCCCGCCCTTGGCGCCCTTGGCGCCCTGCGCGCGCTGCGCCCCCGCAGTACCGGTGTATAGGTAACTTTTGCCGGTCTTGGAGGTAAGGGTCGGGATGCTGATGATCTGGCGGTTGGCAGGCATAATTTCTGATGAGAGAGAAGAGTGGTAAGGACAAGAAGGCGAGTAACAAGTGTATGTAAGGATGAAAGAATGGTGGCAACACTTAGTGGTATGTCCCTAGCCCCTGCCATATCACACATAGAAAGCAAGCGCGCGCGCGCGATGGGCCGCTCGCACCGACCGCAACCGGTGGCGACACACGACTTTCGCCAGAGGTGAACACTAGTCACTCTTACATCTCACTTGCCCTTCAGTCGACTCCCTTCCACTTCGCCCTACCATGGAGTACCCAGAGGAAGAGGACGGCGACATAGTCTTCACCGGCTACTCTGCCCCATCTGCCCACGCTCCCACCTCTTCCCACTTCTCACACGCGTCTTCCTCGCCGTCTCTGTCTTCCTCGCCGTCTCTGTCTTCCTCGCCGTCTCTGTCTTCCTCCCCGACTCTGTCTTCAACTGGGGATGCGCAAACCCTTCCATCCCATGCTTCCCTACTAGCCATGCTTGCTGGGGACTGCGACACTTCATCGACAGACGGCCACGTCCCCCTTCCGGCTCGAATCCACCTCTACACTCTCGACCAAATCGAGGCCAAGCTACGCGAGCACCGTCATCCCCCCGGCGAATCGGGTAGAGACTTTCAACGACTTGTGAACGCTGTACTCCTCAAAGGAAACGAGAGCATCAAGAGCATTCTGGAGCGGTTGCAACACGATGGAGTGAGAACCTGCGGTTGACCTCGCTGACGTGAACAAGGTCTCAAATGCAACGTCGCGATACTACAGGCACCGTCGATGGATTTCGAAGGAGGGGGAGCGCGTCTCCATCCTGATTGAGCGCAAGCAGGTACTGGAGAGGACGGCGCGGGTAATGGCTCGGAATCGAGAGCGTGCATGTGTAACGTGAATTAGGCTATTATTGCTTTTGTTTCAGTTCATATAGTTGTGCGGTGTGCAAGCAACGTGATGCACAGACTTTTCATGTATGCACAATTGCATTGCAGAGGGGACGGGCGCAGCATATCCTCTGGTCGCTTGATTACATTGTGAGGGGGGCATGACGCGCCTGATTTTGACTTTTGCACCACCAGCTCCCGTCCGCCTGCCGCTTCCCACTGTTTTCGGTCGCAACCCACCACCCAGTGGGCACAATGTCACCAGGTGCCCTCTTAACCTGCCCAATATCACCCAGTCTCTCATGCATCCATCATGCTGCATGCACTCCATCATTCTGCATCGATATGCGCGTGAATGCGAGCCTGTCGTGGCAACTTCCAAAAGGATGCCCTCTCCGTCAGTCGGCGGACCTGGTGCTCGACTCGCCCAAACGGGCGAGCCTCCCCAAACGGGGATCGAACAGCAGACCTCCAAACGGAGGATTTACCTCCAAACGGAGGGTCCGCCAACCGGACAAGAGAGGGCATACCAGAAAGGGCTTGGGTTGCTTATGTGGTGGCTGACGGAATCAACGTCTCGCGTGGCTCTCGCGCGGGGGTCTGGTGCAGCCATTTGGGTTTCTGGCTCGCCTAGTTCTCGATTATTACGTGTTGTCATCGGCAGACTGGTTGCAGCGCTCACAGTCGCGAGCTCGATAGGCGTGCCAGAGGTGGAGGCAGGAGGGAGGGGGGTAGCGGGCCTTCTACCGCTGCACGCATGAAGCCCACTTTCAGAGCTGCTAACTCCCAGCTCTCGAGAAACTGGTGGTTTGCTTGCTCTCAGAGCTCTCATGCCCCTACTGCACTTTCCCGTGTGACGAAGCTGGAGTGCGCGCAGCGTCATGATTTGTTGTTTGTGAACGAGTCTGTCTGTCATCGTCCTTGGAAGAGCGCAACGCTTTGCATGTTCGTGTCAACTCTCAATATCTACTCATATGCACACACCCCAATTTTCGCTCGTATGATGGGTGGTAGGCGCGGTGCGTGTTGGTAGGACGTGGGCGGTGCCAGGTCGCGTGTCAGGCGTCTGTTCCCGAGTCATGTTGTTTCCAGGCGAGTGTCTGGCGCATTCGCATTACCCACTCGCTGTAGCCAGTTCACAACTCCATCAGATCAGGGCTTTCATTTTTAGCGTATTTCCAGCAAGACCGTTGCGTGGTTGTATGATGATTCTGGCAACGCCGCGACGTCGGGCGGGTTGCAATGTCGCGCCCCTCCCTTGCACCGCCGTCATTATTGATCCAACAGGCACATGCACCCCGGTGCGAGCCCAATTGATTTTGTCGGATGTTGTTTTACCTCGTTCGCAGTCCGCGCTTGGTTGGCTGGCGGAAGAGTACTGTCTCAGACTTCGAGGTGTCTCAGAAGCTCAGACAGTGAGCTACAGTATCACCCTATACGTCTTGCACTGCCACCGATGTCAGGGTGGACTATGTGGATATCCGCCAATAGGCTCCAAGCTACAGAGTTGCAATATTCAGAGAACAGGCTTCCACGTTGCTCACTGAAGCGCATCTTACACGACTCTTCGGTAGAATGTTGCACAGCTGCCACAGATGGACGTCAGCATTCGTGTGCAAACAATCTAATCGGCATCGTGCCCAACGCGCAATGCGTCATACACACAGCATGCAAGCAATCCACACCGCAGTGATCGTCGGCTACGTCACTTCATCAAGATGCACACCATCAACGCAATGCATTAAGCATCAACTACCGCGGAGGCGGTGTAACCTCGACATAGCCTTGTTTTGATCGGCTAGCTTCTGATCACCGGCACGCAGACTGAGGCCCGAGTCCATGACGGCGCGAGGCTCACGTCACTCTAGTGCCAGGGTCAGCGGTAGAACCCCTAAGCGGAAAGTCGGAATCGTTCCAACTGCGTTAACAAAGCCTTGGCTATTGTGCCTACATTCTTGGACGCGACCAATCCCAATGCAAAGTCCCTGAAAAGAAACCCGACCCGCGACCAGTGTGCTGGACGGTCGGCGGCCCCGCACCTGCGCACGTTGGAGGCGGCAAGCAGCCAAGCCTTTCGGGGCGGTCGTCTCCTGAACCAAACAGAGGGCTTCAACGCCACTGCAGCGGGGGCTGGGTTTCATTGTGCCGGCTGCCGACTTGCTGTGCTCGCGGGGTCATGAAAAGAGGGTCGCGACGCGTCAAGCCAGCGCGAGGGCAGGCTGGTGCTGTGCCAAGCCAAGCCCGCCCGCCTCGCCGAGGTCGGCCGTGGCGTTCTGTCGCAGCAAGAAATGGATAAATAACTGGCGACGGACACGGGATAACCCCAAACGCGTACCCTATCCACCATGTCCCCCATCACCACGTTCACCGCTGCCTTCACGCTTCTGGCTGCGCTCGCCAGCGCCCAGGTCCACCTCGACCCCAACGGCCCGTCGCTCCGCTTCAGCTGGACGCTGGCGGTCAACGACGTGCCGGTCCGCCTCACGCCCAGCCCCGTCAACAACGGCTGGATTCAGACGACGACCGGGCAGTTCCCGCACCAGCAGGCGGCGCCCAAGAACAACAACTATGGCGTCGAGTTCAGCTACTGGGGCGAGGGTTTCCAGCTGCTCGGCAACTCGCCCGACTATTGGAACGCAACAGAGACCAATGGCAAGACCATCCTCTACTCCGACGACGACCCCAGCGTGTCAGGAGGCAAGGAGATCACGGCGCCCAACTCGACAACCGTTATCACTTCGCACGTGAGCCCGCGCTTCCAGAAGACACGCTACTCGCTCTCCCTCGGCGAGGGTACGTGGGGCCTGGACGGCCTCGTCGTCAACACGGGTATGCAGAGCGACGCGCCAGACCTTGCGTCGGCACGCACCCTGGTGCAGGAGTTTGTTGTCAACGGCACCGTCAACCCCTTCTTCAACACGACTGGACGCTGGGAGGTCGACCAGCCATCAGACGGCCTTCCCCTCCGCGCGACATGCTTCGAGGGCGCCAAGAGCGTCTTCCCTGTCCCCAATGGCGCTTCGTACGTCGTCCTCAACGGCACCCGCGGTATGGGCAGTGTCGACGCCGCCATCCGCATCCGCGACTCGGTGGACGACGTCGCTGGCGACTACATCGACTTCCTGCGCATGAGGTACCAGAACTCAACCACGGCTCTGCTCTACATGGCGACTCTCGACCCCACCAAGAGCCTCGTCTTCGAGTGGGACTGCGTCGACAGCAACGTCCAGGGCACCAACAGTCTCACCAGCATCACCTTCTACGCGGCCGTCACGTAAGTTGTGGTGCTAGACGTGTCAGGACTCGGCTGACTGTCACAGCAACGGCACTTGGGACGACAAGGTCCTCCCGTCGGGTGCGAGCGGTTCGGCAAGCGCCGGCGCCAGCAAGACAGGCGGCGCCTCAGCCTCGGCCTCGGCCAGCTCGTCCGGCAAGCCTAGCGCTGCCGGCTCGAGCTTGCCCTCCAACATGGGCCTCGCCGCTGCCCTCGTCGCCGGTGTCGCTGCTGCCGTCGCTGTTCTCTGAGAGGCGAACAATGACTAGCTGATGGCCCGTTTCTCACGTCTTTCGAATAGGTTTGCGCGATACACGACGCGCTATGAATGTCATCAGCATCTTGATCAAGAGCAGATACACCTCCAGAATGCACATGCTCCAGAGGAAGGTAAAATGAGCAATACATTCTAGTGTAGCATCACGTCTGTGCAGCCTCGAGCCGCTTCACAGCGCTATCCAACTCAAACAGATATGGGTCCTTGACGTGAGGATAGAGCTGGCGCACAGCCTCGGCAAGACGGTACAAGTATTCCTGAGAAGTCAGCTCACAGTCTGGTGGTTCTGCTACAGGTCGTGACATGCCTTGTTCGGGCCTGAAGGTCCATGGCGCTTGTGAATCAGATCTGCGACGACGTCGAGGGGTTCATAGCCGACTGCTCACTGTCAGCAACGACTGCAGCGACGACACCCCGGCACCTGGCTCACCGAATGCCTCGTTGTCCAGGTTGCCGATCCAGATAGTCGACTCCGGCACAGCAATCGCCTCGGTACCGTCCTCGGCAGTGTGGTAGACGGGGACGTCGTGGGAAGTGTAGCCGTTCTTCTCTCGGTATTCTGCACGATACGTCAGTGAAGGACTATGAAGCCGAAGCGATGGTCGTGGTTCATGAGGCGAAGCTTGCTGCATACCACACCATCGAGCGCAGGACACGACCTTAAGGGGCACCAATACGTGCACGCAGTACGTGCGGAGGCCAGCACTGCGTTTGCCAACCACATGTTGTGTCCTGCACATGCTGTGTCCTGAGACTCACCGAGGTATGCGCGCACCTCCTCCTCCTTGCTCGGGTCTATTCTGTAGGCGACGCCCCAGACAAGGTCCTCATCGTCTGCGTGCGGGTCCTGCGAGGGGTCAGCAAGGGCATCTTCATCTCGACCAGCGGCGCTGCTCACTCCTTTGGCGGCGAGACGGTGCCAGTCGGCGGCGTTGATGACAGTCACGACGCGGCCGGGGTTCTCAGGCGTGCCGCGGTGGTCATTCGATGACTGCGCAAAGCGGCGCACAACCCCTTTCACGTATCCAGGGCCTTGTGCGCGTTAGCGGTGGCGAAGGGAAGCGGCGTCCAGCCATCGGCGACATACGTTGTTCCACGGTGTGGGGGCTGGACAGGTCAGTTTGAGCGCAGGCAAAGCGTAATGTCGCATAAACTCACGGAGGCTTCCAAATGAGCGACCCGTATCCAAACACCCAGTATGGGGTGCCCACTGTCATGGTAAACTTGCGCAAGCTTATGATGAAGATGAATGAGAAGAGAGGTGATGTGGACGCGACCAGTTATGGCTTCGCGTAATGTGTCGTGATTAGACAAGTTTCCCACGGTCGCGTCATCATCGCTCGGCTACCGCCGGCCACCGGAACACCGACCACCGCCGCGAGGCTGTACCGTCTTGTAGCCCTCAACTACTTCATGCATCAATCCACGCGGCGGCCGATGTCACTGGAGTGAAGAGAGCGGACCCAAAATGCTGATATCCATTACCCAGGCTGTAGATCGTAGAGCAGTAGGAAGGGAGGACACGGCTTCCGGCTCGGGCTTCACAATTGCGCCACATGCCACACTGCATTTCCGGAACTCCACAGCGATACTACTGAAGCCCGAGCTGCGAGAACCTGAAGTTGTCATAGTCTGGGCCATCCCACTCCTTGAGATTCAGCGACTCAGCCCGGCCCTTCGACTGGGGGTCCAAGAACGGCCTCTCTCCCAAGCTGGACACTCGAGTCCCGTGGCGGTCACCCACCCAGTCAAAGCTGAACGTCAGCACTTCGTTGACGTACGAGCAAGGGCCGATCACATACCTGACTGTGTGGTTGACAACGCGGTTGTCTCAAACGGCACTCGTTCCAGGGGTCCACCGCCAGCGCACCTGAATATCGGTGCTGCGTTCAAACACATCGTTGAGGTAATCGAGGATAGTCGTCGCCTCGGGGCCGTCAAGACCCTCGATCCCCACCGTCCACCAGCGGTTCACAAACAGAGACTTCCAGCCAGTAACAGGGTGAGTGCGGACCAGAGGGTGCTTGCGAAGAATTGGCTTGGGCGTGGCGTTGGGCTTTGTCGCGTCGGGGTACACGTTGGCAGAACGGTAGATGCCACTTCGGGTCAGATCAGCTTCATAGGCTTGTAAACTCACTTCAAACCCTCGATTAGTTTCCTGAAAGTGGGTGAAAGCTTGTCGTAGGCGGCATATCCACTGGCCCACAGAGTGTCCCCTCCAGTGACCGGCACCGAGTCCTGATAGAGGTGGGTATAACCGGGAGGAAATTCCTCGTGGGAAAGATCCGAGTGCCAGCCGTAGTGACCGCCACCGTACGGAAGGCGGTGAGACCGCGTGCTTGGGCCCCAGTTCTTGGGCCGCCCCTCCTCCCAGATGAGAAGGACACCAGGCTGGCCCGGAACTTGCGGCGCCTGAGGGTGAACCTCAACCCGGCCTTGGCCCCAGTAGCGGCCAAGCTCCTTCTGAGCCTGCGGAGAGAGATCCTGGTCACGGAAGAATACGACGCCACGCTCGGCCGCGAGAAGGGCGAGCTCATCCTTCTGCTGATCTGTGAGAGAATCAAGTTGAATTCCAGAGATCTCTGTCTTCAAAGGGAGTCAGCATCAACCTCCTAAAGCAATGGTAAGAAGCTTACACCGATGTGCTGCGTCAAGTGGTCGACCTTTGTGGCAGCAGAGAACAGCGCCTTCTTCTCAGGGTCGGCACGCGATGCGGGGTCTTCATACCCGACGTCACGCGAGCCTTCATCCGCGCGAGCGGCCTGCTCGCGGTCAAGTCCACCTCCAAGGGCGGCCTTTGGGACGTAGGGGTACCCCTCGGATAGGTCGATTCCGGCCTTCTTGTATCGGCGAAGCGTGCCGTCAGGAGGAAGAGGGAAGTCGCCCTTGTGCTGGAGAGTAGCAGCGCGCGCAGCCTCCTTCAGGTCGGCAATGTCGGCGTCGGATACAATCTCAGGGGTCGCTATGGGAGCCATTGTGTGGGTTCTTGTTCCAGACAGCTTTTCGCTCTCTGACGAGTTCTTAACAGTGGCGGTGCCGGGCGCCAAGACACGATTTAGGTTGACAGCATGGTCAAAACCGTGCTCGTATCGTCAGTATCATGCATGATGTCGCCATCAAGCTCACCACACACGTCTTGGTGCTTTTTTTACCCTGGACGACAGGCAATTTCGGCTTGCTGGGACGGCCATCGGGGTCATCGGCTACAACAACCAGTGGATATTCGCCATGCCCGACGGCCTCAACGGAGTCCCTGTCGGGGAGGAAGCCGATCATCCAGTCCTCCTTAGAGCACTCTGCCCACGCTGAAGGCTCGAACGAACGTCTGTTACACCTTTAGGTGGCATTAGAGTGAATGCACGTGTTGCTCGCTGAGTGGCGTGATCCGAGGTATATGTAAACTGACTCAGCGCTGAGAGTGGTTGCGCTTGGCAGCTCAACACTGTCCCATGTTCAGGCTGCTATCATTGGACCGCGCATGGGGCACCTGCATTTCTACCCTCGCATCGCCGACGGCAGCTGAAGCTCAAGAGATCCAAGAAATCTCTGAACCTCCAATGGGCGTGAGCGACCGATCTGGACGGCGACATCATGGGAATGATGTGCAAAGTTCCCCATCTCCGCCTCTGGCGAGTTAGGGCAAAGTGGCAGTCTTGTCTCAAATGTTTCCTCGATTGTCCTGCACTACATGATCGTGGCGAAAGATTGCGACAGTTATTGCATCACTGGATTGCACGGTAACAACATCGAAATAATAAAGTGAGAGTAGCTGGTTTGTTGATAAGAAGGCGGCTCAGTCGACTGTGTGCTGCGCGCCACTCCCCAATCAGAACTCGGACACCATGGCTGCAATCCCTACTCTCCAGTATGGCGACAGCAAAGAACAAGGATCGAATCAACCTCTAGGAGAGATTGAGGCTCGCGAAAAGCAGCACGAGATTCACAATCGTGTCGCAGCCACCTGGAAGGGACGAATCTGGGACACCTTTGACCTGCCACGAGATGAGCGCCGTCTTCTGTTCAAGGTGGACGCCCTCCTCCTTACGTTTGCGGCTGTGAGATGACCGTTGTTGAGACTCAAGTTTCAGCTGACATTCTCAGCTTGGTTATTTCTTGAAGTATGTTGCTACCGAAACAAAGACGCGCTCAGAATCCTAACCCAACGCCATCAGGAATCTCGACCAGCGTAAGTCGTTGGTGACGGCCACATGAGCACAGGTTAACTGTATGTACAGAAAATGTCACAAACGCCTTCCTCAGTGGTATGAAGGAGGACATTAACCTCCTCGGAAATGAGCTCATTACATCCAACACAATGTACACTGTCGGCTATGTTATCGGCCAGGTACCTTCCAACCTTCTTCTCACTCGTGTCTCCCCGAGATGGGTGATTCCAGCCGTGAGTGGCACGTGTACCTCGTGTTCACAACGACCTGACCGCAGTAGCTTGAGCTTGGGTGGGGAATTGCAACCCTTGGATCCTACGCCATCAAGGAGTAGGTGGCTGGCCAAGAGCTGCGCTAAGCCCACAGCTATCGGGGGCTCTACGCTGTTCGCTTCCTTGTCGGCCTGTTTGAGTCTGGATTCTATCCCGGTATTCAGTATCTCCTAGGCGGCTGGTATACTCCGCGCGAACTTGGGAAGCGGGTCGCCATTTTCTGGCTCTCTGGATCCCTGGGCGGCATGTTCAGTGGCATTCTGCAGGGGGCGGCCAGCAGGAACATGGACGGTGTTCACGGCCTCGAGGGCTGGCGTTGGATGTTCATCATTGATGCGATCATCACCATTCCGATCGCCCTCTTTGGGTTTGTGTTCCTGCCTGGTCTGCCGCTCCAAGACAAAAAGTCGTGGTGGTTGTCGAATGACGTGAGTTGTGGACCGAAAGTGGTTGAAGCTGACGATATATGTACAGGAGTGTGCACTTGCTCAGAAGCGCTTGCAGGACATTGGTCGTGCGGGAAAAAGCCCGTGGACGAAGAAAAAGATCATCGGCCTGCTGTCCACCTGGCACATTTACGTCCTGCGTGAGTGTCACCGAATGCCCTTCTCGGCTGACGAACACAGCTTTACTCTACGTACTTTGGAACAACTCTTATCCTTACCCTGTCATGGGATTCTACCTTAAGAGCTTCAATACCAAGCCAGCTCCTGTTCCTGGCCGCCACTACACTGTCTCCCAAATCAACCAGCGTGAGCATTGCTTCCTACATACCAGCATAATCTGACTTTGCAGTGCCCTTGCCACAGTCGGCTGTCTTTGTGGTGGTTGGATTCATCTTCGCTTGGTTGTCTGATGGCGTTTTCAGAGGACGTCGCTGGCCCTTCATCTACATCGGTTGCATACTCACCGTGAGTGTTTAACTCTACCTGGCCGCCCAGCTGAGTGAAGACGTGTATATGTATCTGGGGTTTGGGACAAGGAAGCGCGCCAGCGAGACCCCTCGTTCTTCTCCACCTTCTTTGACCAACGGCCATCCTGAAGTGCTGACATTTACAGCTGTGCATCGCTATCCCCTTAAGAGTCATCCCTTTGTATGACAACGTCGAGGCCCATTTCGCTCTGTACTACTTGAACTATCTCGGTATGGGTGCCGGCGGGCTGATCGTCACCTGGGTTGGTGAAATTGCTTCTGGCGACTCTGAAAAAAGGGCCATTCTTGTCGCCCTGTGCAACGACCTCGCCTTCATTGTGCAAGCCGTCGGGCCGCTGTTTTACTGGAAGACGACCGACATGCCTGCTGCACGTAAGGGGTGGACCGCCGTCATCATCTACACCTGTCTTCTCAGTGAGTCGCTGCGTGAGACAATGGCTGACCACCGAAGTGCTCTGGACCACACTGGTTCTCGCCCTTCTTGAATGGGACCGGCGTGCAGGTGTTACAGAGGCGAGGGATGAGCCCATCGAACCGGCCGTACAGACACCTCTGGCAGACTCCAAGGAGTCCTTGGGCGTCGGCAAATTTGTGTAGGGGGGATTTAGGAAAGCACCCAGCACGGGTGCCCATGCTCTTTTCCAAGAAATGAATGTCTTGCTTGAGGGAAGTCAGCGTGTAGTCGCACACGCAGGGTGCCGGTGCAGTGCGCAGCTCGCGTTGGGGCGAGACACGAAGATGGCCTGATCCTGCACGGAGGCAACCGCCACTTGGTTCGCCCCCGCCACACATGGCCCAACGTGCGCTGTAGCTTCGACACTCGCAATTGGTGGAGAGGGGAGTTACATGACACAAGCAAAGTGGAGAGCTACGAGATACTAGACAGGTGCACTAAGCTACAGCGATATGTGCGTCACCGACATGCGTCACCGACGCAGAGTCACGGCCCAATGATGAACACAGAAGACAACCTTGGAATCACTCGGAACCCTCAAACAAGTCGCACCCCACCTTGGCCTCATAGTCCAGCATCTCGCGATCAAACACGTTCCGTGCCGCCTGCGTCGTATCCATCTGCGAGGGGGCACCTCGTCCCTCATTCTGCGCTGTCTTCCATTCTTCCAGCGCCGCGCGTGATCTTGCTGCCATGCTGCGTAACTCTGACCTGTCCGACGCGTAGGCTGTGACGCGCGACCATTGCGAGTCGGAGAGGAAGAGAACAGGCGAGTCTGGCGGGCTGGTAAGATAGCGCAGGATCATGACCTGGATTTCGCGTGGCAGTCTGAGAAGATGCAATGCCGATTTTGCGCCAGCGGTGTCCTCACGCCCGAGAAGAATGACCCGAGCTGGGCCGAGAACTCGCCGCGCTGCCTGCCTAACTCGTATTGCGTACCGTTCGTTCCGTTTCTTGAGCCCGTCTTCGAATCGATGCAGGTCTTCGACGCGACGCATGAAGTGCTGAAGCTCGCGGGGACGCATCTCAGGCGGGAAAGCGTCGTCCTGCAGGTCCTTCTCGTACGTGATAAAGGAGTCGACGTACTGCTCGTGCCAGTACTCGTTGTCAGCATACCCTTCGATAATCGGGGGCTTTGCGTTGAACCAGAAGAATGGATCCGAGAGGGTGTAGTTGGACCTGTTGATGAAGCTTAATATCACGGACACGCCGTCAAGCCCGAGGTTGTTGTGGGTGGCATGGAAGGAGACTAATCGTCGCGCTGCAGGTGACGAGAGGTAGCGGGCGATTGCCTCTGATGTTGAGGTGTGCAAGTCGCATTCGTCAAAGTGGAGGGTCGACAGGGGCACAGTGATACTGCGAAGGAGACACGAGAAGCCGAAGCCATCGAGCGTGTTGCCTGAGAACGAGAGACAGTCGACCGCCGAGAGGTTGAGGAGTGTAATCATCTCGTCAACGCCCGTGTGAAGCTAGAATGTGAGCATAAGGCAGTAAAGAAGGCGTACTCACACGAATGTCCTGGCTTCGAAAGTCGAGCTTCTCGAGCACATGGTCCTCGCTCGCGTACCGCAGGGCGTGGAGGACGCCCTCGTCTGTCATGCCGTTGCCCGCGAGGTGGATGTCGACAAGGCCTGGTGACACCGCATCGCCTGATACAATGGCGCCGCGCTTGCGCTTCAGTCGCCGCTCGCGCAGGCCCTCGAACAGGATACGCGCGCCATCGTCGCCGAGGCTGTTGTCCGACGCGAAGAGGACCGTCGCTGCTGTGTCGAGCTCGGCGAGGATCTTGATCGCTGCAATGTGAGCTCGCATTTGAAGCACACAAACGAAGGCTCAACCTACCCGCCTCGACGCCGCGCACGCCGCAACGATTGAAGTTGGCCGTTCGTTGTTGGTGCTTTTGAGCCATCGGTCGAGGGTATCGGGCTCCGAGCTGATATTCTGCTGTGCAATCACGGCCTTAGTGCCATGCTCGTGATGACGCAGTTCAATGGGCTGTGTGGCCTGCGCGGAGCGAATGGCAAAGGAAGTGAGGGCACAAAAGGAGTTGTTCGTATGTTATTGTGCATACGACGTGTTCTGTTTGTGAGCTGTGTGAGCTGACGAGTCGGTCGACGGACCGACATTGAGTGATGCCATCACGTGATTTTCAAGGGGTGGCAGCTGCGTCGCTGTGGAGCAGGCGTTGCACGTCGTGGCCGTGGAAGCACGGTTGGTTTGCAGCATTGTATAGGAGGGTGAGTTAGTTGGAGTCAAAGAGCGGCAACCTTGGTGGCCTGGTGATGTTTCGCAGCCCATCTTATCTTGGGCCAAGCGTGCCTCTGGCCGGCATCCACAAACAATGATGCGACACAAGGGCCACAAAACAAGACCAGCAACGCGCAGCAATGTGCTCGCCGCCGGCACCAAATACTGGCTGTCCACCCAGGAACAGATGTCGTCATCGGCCGGACACGCCCGATGTCCGCGGGGGCAATCAGCACAACAGGAGGCACGCGTGGGCGGGCGCGCTATCTACAGTGTGCGGTGTGGTGGTGCATGCGACCTGAACGGAATGGCGTCGAACGGCGACTGACTCGAGCAACAAGACCATCATCCACCTGCTCTGGACCGACCGATCATCATGACAAGGCAGGTGGCCGGGGGTCCCATAGTACCCCTACCACGCGCCCCAGACCCATACTCACTCACCGTCGATCAACACCGTCTCAGCGGCGAGGAAGGAGGTAGGTGCACACGGCCTATCGCGATCGCGCCGCGTCTTCCCGCGTCGCCTTCCTCGCCTTCCCCCGTCTTCCTTGCACCTCCGGGGCACACGATCACAACTGACTTGCCCCAGCTGCCGCCATCCTCACCCGGGTGACGCGGTCGACGCGCAAGCTCACAACAAGCTACAACTGCCTCGGGCCTGTTGGCGCCCGCGTGCTCTTCGACGGCCTGCGAGCGTTCCGCAAGGAACAGAACCAGGGCCGTAGCCAGTATTGTCTGAGGGCCAACACAAAGCCATCGCCAGAGGACGCCTTGTTCCCAGAACAGCTGGACGATGGAGCCAGCACCGAGCCCCACGCCCCCACCGAGGAAGAGTTGAAACGCACCGAGACCGACACCGACATCTGGGGCCTGCGCGAGATCCGCCTGCGCCGCAACGGCCTCGGCGACGACGGCCTCCTCACTGTGTTGCGCTATGTGGCCGAGGACAAGACAACTCGCGTGCTCGATGTCGAGGACAACGAGATCAAAGTGGGTGGACAGTTAACAGGACTGTGGACACCCGCTGACCTTGCAGCTGCTCAACTCGACTTACGAGCTTGCGGTGGAGCTCCTCAACGCGTCCAACCTCACCGAGCTCTACCTGAGCTACAACTTCCTGTCAACACCAGGCGCTATCCACTTCTTCAACAACCTCAGAATACCTCTGCGCATTCTGACGTTTGACGAGTGCGCCATGCCGACGCCATGTGCGCGGCCGTTGGCAGGGTACCTTGCGTCCCCGCGCGGGCAGAGGATCGAGAACCTCGACATCTACAACAACGACCTCCGGGCACCTGGCTTGGAGGAGGTTGTCAGCGCCGTCGAGCAGGGTAACTACGCCCTTGTGGTGAACTGTATCGACGGCAACTGCCCCCGCCCGCAAGCGGACCTCGAGCGCGACCTCAGCAGACGCATGACGACCGCCGTCATGCGCAACTATGCGCTGCGCGAGCGGGTGAGGAACGCAGCGAAGCGGGTGATAATGCCCCTCCGCATCATTGCACACGCCAAGCGGCCTCAATCCACCGGCAAACGAAAACGAGAAGATGACACCGAGGCAGCAGGCGACCGGCCACGCGAGCCCTACTTCCCCCTCCTCGACCTTCCGCGCGAGCTGCAGCTACTCGTCGGCCGCCACTGCAGTCGGGACGCTGAAGCGTTCAGCGAGGCGCAGTGGCTTCGCGTCTTGGCTCACGCCCTGGACCCAACCAGCCTTGCACGGCGGGCTCAACGAGCGAGAGTGGCTGAGCGGTGCACCGGGTTGAAGTCATCGAAGAGCTGGGTCACGAAGGGTACCATGGTGGAAGAGTGGCGAGAGGAGGTGGGGTGTATGTCGTGGGAGCTGAACCAGCCTGCGGAAGCGTGGCAGCGATATCAGAAGCAAGCCAAGGAGGAAGAGGAGGCATGATAGACAGCGTAGACGAGTTGTACCATGTATCTGTAAGTTGGTCTGAAGCCTGGCACTAACATGATATTAACCGAGCTGACTAATCGGCGGTCGACATACCTCTCTGTAGCGATCTCACCCAGAGCTCCTGGCCCATCTCAACCTCAAACGGCGGTCTTGATCGCGATCTGCCACACCAATGTGTAGTCGAGAACCGTCCGCAAATGTGACGCCACTTGCTCATCTCCATCTCCTGGCTTCTCGTCCGAGGCCTGGGGAGCTGCTTCTGCGATCGCACTTGGACCCGTGCTTGCTTTCGCGTGCGCATGAGCCGCCCTTCGCACCCCTTTCGTCGTGACAGGAGATCCACCCAATACACCATTTGCCTGTGCGCGTTTGCTGCACCGCATCATGTCAATCGGTGTATGGAGCGCTCGCTCGGCCCACCTGCAACGTGCAGGCAGTTGGTGTGACAGCTTGGGTCCCGCGCATCGGCCGGCACCTTGGCTTGCACCTTCGCACCCCAACACCCTCCACGTACCCCGTGCATCGCTCCGTCATAAGGCCACCACCACCTGCAGTGCGCTCATCACATACCCTCATCCAACATGGCTCAGTACCAGCAGCAACAGTACGCCCAGGGCCAATCGTAAGTTACCCCAGGGATGCCGCGTCTAACTCGCCAGGCTTGAGCAGGCAACCGCCAATCTCTCGATCTCGGGTGGTGGTGGTCAGTCGGCAAGCTACTACCAGCAGGGCGGCGCGGCGGCCGGAGCTGCGGCTGGCGGTGGAGCGCAAACGACTACCACCACCACCCAGACGACCACCACCAAGATCAGCAACAACAGCTCGAGCAGCAGCGCGTCTGCCTCGGCCTCTGGTGGCGGTGTCTCCGCCTCGAGCCAGTACGCTGGTGGCGTGGGCAATGTCCAGGTCTCCGGCCCGTCTGGCACCCAGTACACAGTTGTCCAGCAGCCTGCGCCGGCCCAGGGCGGCGGAGGTCTTGGTGTCATCGGCAGCGTTGCTGCTGGTGGTGCCGCTGCCGCCGGTGTGCTTCTGCTCGGCGAGCTTCTTGGTGGTGTGAGTTGATTGGGGCCGCACAGACAGTCGTTGCGTCCTGAAAGGCCGGGGTCGTTACTGACGTCGTGCAGAAGAAGGACGACAAGCCCCACCGTCCCCACTCGCCTCCTTATCAGCAGCCTCAGAACGGTGAGTGTTCCCATATGTCTCGTGCTGACGACATCAGGTGCTGGCTGGAACCAGTACAACGCCCCGTACAACCCTAACCAGGGAGGTGCCTACGCGGGCGGCTACAACGGGGGCCAGGGCGTCGGTGTCGGCGTCAGCGGCCAGGCTGCCGGAAACTTTCGCGCCAATGCCCACATCGGTAGCCACAGCGCCGGTTTCCAGGTCGGGGGCTCGGCTGGCGCGTCAGCGTCTGCGTACGCAGGCGGCAACGGTCCTCGTCCTCCCCAATCCGGCTACGGCGGCGGCGGTGCAGGCGTCAGTGTCGGCGGTCAGGCCGGCGGATACGCTGCCGGCGTCAACACGGGCTACGCGGGCGGCTACCCCGGACCTCAGCAGCCTCCTCCTCGCCCCACCGGCGCAGGCGGATACGGCGGCGCCGCTGCCATTGCCGGTGCCGGCGCTGGTGCTACTGCCGCCGCTATCGCCTCTGCTGGCGGCTACTCTGGCGGCGCCCAGAATGTCACCAACGTGACCAACATCACCAATGCCACCCATGTGACTGGCGGCGGCGCCGGCGGTTACGGCCAGACCGGCGGCGGTGGTGGCTACGATGGTAGCGCGCAGAGTGGCTACGGCAAGACCACGACCACGACCACGACGTCGGTCAACACGCAGCAGGGCGGTTACAACTCTCAGACTGGGGGCTACAACGCCTCAGCTGGTGGGTATGGCGAGCTTGCACGCGGTTTCATCCACTATGGTGGCAGCGGCCAGACTATCGGTGGCTGGACGCGTGGGACCGGCTTCGCTGTCGGCGGCTCGGGTGGCAACGCCATCGGTGTCGCGTGGGCTGTTGGCACGAGTGGCTCGGGCGCCGCATACATCGGCGTGCGCCAGGGCGGCGGTGGTTGCGGTGGTGGACGCGGCAGCGGTGGCGGCTACAGCGGCTCGTCGACTACCACGTCGGTCAACGTCAACGTGTCGAGCAACGTCGCCGGTGGCGGCTACCAGGGTGTTAAGACCGGCAAGAGCGGCAAGGGCGGCAAGGGCGGTCACGGGCGTCGACACGGTCACGGCTCTGGGTCGGGCTCCGACTCGGGCTCCGACAGCGGCTCGGATCAGACTGCGGCAAGGGCGGACGCAAGGGCGGCCGCAAGCACGGTGGCGGCGGCTACAAGGGCAGCGGCGAGTGCAAGGCCAGCGGTGGTGGTGGAGGCTATGCCGCGGCGTCTGCGTACGCCGGTGGCGGCGGCAGCAGCAGCTCGTACCAGGGCGGTGGCGGGTATCAGACTAGTGGCGGCTCATACCACGCCGGCGGCGGCGGGTACCAGCAGGGCGGCGGTGGGTACATGTACCATGCCAGCAGCGGCGGATACCAGCAGGGCGGCGGAGGCTCGTCGTCGTACACGACGACCACGACCACGTCGTCCTCGTCGTTCAACGAGTCGCACAACTCGAGCAGCTACCGTTACTAGGTCGCTTGCGGGGTGTAGTGCACCGAGTGAGATATGAGACGTAGCGAATGCATTGTCTGGTCTGTGCGCGAGGGGCGTGGAGGGTTGGGTGAGACGATGCGCCGAGCGCCGAGCAACGATGGCAGCGTGTGTCTGCTGTCACTATTCCTGCCACAGCACATCAAATCGAACGATCACCCGCTGCGCTGAGTGTCTTCCTCTCCGCCACAAACTCCACCAGCACCCACACACCCCGGACACGCCATCGCCTCGCCACACGGTCCGTGCGCAGCACAGCACGCCCGCATCCTCGCACAACAACACCACGTCCACACTTCACTCTCACCCACCAATCCCAGCACCATGTCGTCCGCGTCCGAGCCGCCTCTCCCAAAGCCATGGTACGCCGCGCCCACCGCCGACACGCTGACCTACACCAGGCTCTGCCAGTGGGACCCATCGCATCAGGCGCCATACTACGTCAACCCGACTACCACGCCGCCGACGATCCAGTGGGAGCACCCCGCCGGCGCCGAGCAGCAGCAGGCCAAGGCGAGCGCCATCGGCAGTGCGGTCGCTGAGCAGACGTGGGGCGCACCCATGGGCCCGTGGAAGCCTGTTACCGCCACCCCGCCGAGCACGGCCGTCGGCGCGACGTTTCCTGGCGGACAGAGCGGTGCGGGCACTGGTGCTGGCGTCGGCGCCGGCGGTCCCATTGGCCCCAGTGGCCCCCCTCAGCCTGGCTCTCCTGTGCCCGTTCAGAGCCAGATCCCCGCCTCTGGCCCTACCGGCGGGCCTAACCCACCAGCATACTCGCCGCCGAACTTTGTCGCGCCGAGCGGACCCCCGCCGCCGGGCGCCAGCCAGCCGTCCGTAAACACCGTTCATGGGTCCACCAGTCCCAGCGGCATTGCCGCACCGCAGGCCCAGTCGGCCGGCCTCGGCGCGCTCGGCTCAGTCGCGGCTGGCGGAGCGGCCGCGGCCGGCGTGCTCCTCCTGAACCAGCTCTTCAACAAGGTGCGTGTGGTGCGCTGCACGGGCTGACACGCAGAAGGACAAGAAGCACGACGCGCCGGGGTGCAGCTCGTCGCCGAGTCCACCGCCTGCGGGCTATGGCACGTACGGCCACGCGCAGCCGCTGTACGGCCATCCGGCGGCGCCGTATGGTCCTGGTGCCTTTGGTGCGCCGCCGGGCGGCTACGGCGGACAGCAGGGAGCATACGGGGGACCGCAGGGAGGCTACGGTGCACAGCAGGGAGCTTACGGTGGTGGTCATGGGTACGGTGGAAACAACCCCAGCGGCTACGGTCACAGCGCCAACGCTCCGTACGGCGGTGGTGTCGGCGGAGGCGTCGCCTACGGTGGCGGTGGCCAGTATGTGAGCGGCTACGGCGGTGGCGGTGAGCACGGGGGCGGGCCCTACTGAGTATCGAGTAGACTGCTCCATGATGATGTATATGGAGCGAGTGTGAGAGCTCAGATGCATGGATGGTAGTATTGTGTCGGCTTGCAGGGCCGTTGACGCTGCTTGGAGTGGAGTGGAGGCGCTGTGAATTCAGGACCGATCGCGTGGTGTGGCGCTCAGGTGCATTTTCAATGAACCGACGTCAACCTGCGCACCAACCTTGCATGCCCGTCCGCGCGTCTCTGTACGTGTGGACGCCCGTCTCCCATCATCACCATGATGCATCACAACGTCGTGAGCTACAACGCTTCCTCACTATGCACCCACTCATGCCAAAGGCGCTTGCTACCGGAAAATGAGAGGAAGGTCGCTTCGCCTGCCCAACCTGTCCCGCCACACTGACCTCCTTTGAAACATGTCTCAGATAGCGTCGCCGATCCAGGCACCTCCGCTCCTCCAACCACAACCACCTCATCTCACTCCCAACGCGCAAGTTGGCACCAATATCTGGAGACATAGCTCAGCTGGGAGAGCGAGCGACTGAAGTTCAGTCATCAAATCGCTAGGTCGGGTGTTCGATCCACCCTGGCTCCAGGGCCCCTTCGTGGGCCAGCCTATCAGTGGCTTTAGCACAGTGGTAGATTGCGGCGGATTGCAATGCAAGAATCCGTAGGTCCCCGGTTCGATCCCGGGAAGTCACTAGGCTCGTATAGTGTAGGTGGTTATCACTGGTCGTTGTGGCGCAAGCTGTAACATCCGACCCGACCGCTGTTCGACTCAGCGTGCGAGCATTTTTGGGGGTCGGGAGGTGAGCGGGATGGTTTTTGTTGGGTGCTGAGGAGGAGACGGAGTGGAGGACCGAGGGGATGTGGCTGTGGGCGGTGTCAAAGTGTGTGTACCCAGCTGCGATGCAGCAGTTGATCGGGTCGGGGTCGAAGGCGTCGAGTGTGGTGGCCGAGGCGTGGTGGCGTGCGCCGCGGGTCACGAAGTGGACCGCTGGCACCGGGATTGGGCGTTACAAAGTACTCGAGCTCCCGGAATGTAGAAGTACAGAAGACGACGAGAGACGAGCGACGTCGACGTCGGCGTGCTCATCTCGGCTGGCACTTTGGTCGCCATGACGATGCTATCAGCACGTCCCTCCAGCGGTGGCCGGTGCGACGATCGCCCTCCAACGCCACGCCACGCCATGCCATGGCGCCGCCCCCGCCCCCGACACTGCCTCTTCTATTCTTCCCCCGGCGCGTCCGACTGCCAGCTGCACTGCACGCCCTCTTACGCCCGCCCGGTCGTCGCACATCGCGTCTTGCTGCCCGCGCCGCCCGCACGCTCGTGCCTGCTCAATCTCGCACCGTGATCGACCTGCGCTCGGGCCTCCAGGCTGCACTGCGACCAGCCAGCCGTCCTCGGCAGCGCCGCGCACCAGCCAACTCTCGCCCCCCCGACAGCAACGCCCCGTCAGCACGCCCAACACGCCAACACGCACCAGCACGCACCGACCGCGCACGGCTTCTCTCTCCCTCTGACCGCTGCACAACCCCACGGCGACGGCACATGCGCCAGCCCCCTACTTATCCGTCATCCGCCGCCCAGCCTGGTCCTCATCCCAACTCATCCACCCCCTCAACTGTGCACCCCGGCGACAACCCGACCTTCTACCTCGACGTAGAGGTCTCACACCACCCACAAGTCGCCACCATGGCCAGCATTCAAGCCGACTCTGTGGTCAACAAGGAGCTCGTCCTGCCCTTGTCCGCCGCCAGCGTCCCACTCCCACCCGACGACGACGATCTTCCGCCCGGCTGGTGAGTTCTGTTCTGCTCTCAGAAGTACTGACCACGCGACCCACACAGGATTGCGCAATTCGACGAAGTACACAACCAGTTCTTCTACGTGAGTGCTGCTAGAACGCTCACATCGAACGGTGCCCTCCAAGGCGAGCTCACACCCCAGGTCAACCCAACAACTGAGCCCCCCACGACGCAGTGGGAGCGTCCCACCCATCCCGTTGGAGGCGCGGCCGAGTCCTCGCCCCCGCTCCCGCTGTCCGCTCTGCCCTCAGTCGGCGACGACGATATTCCAATTGGTTCGTTGGTTGACGTCGAAGAGCAAGCACCCGCCGCATCAACTGACCAGGCAGTGGCCAAAGCTGCTGCCGTAGCCCCAGTAGCGACAACGGAGAACGACTCGGCGGCTGCCGCTACCACAGCCGAAGCTGTCTCGACCTCGGCTACGGCAAAGACGGCGACGACCCGCACGACTGTCGAGAAGGTCGAGGAGCAGGCCCAGACTTCAGCCACTCAGGCCCACAGCGAGAAGCACAATGCCGTGACCGCCGCAACGTCGGTCATCGAGGATGCTGTTACTGCAACTGTGGGGCAGGCTGGCGAGCGCGGCTTTGGCAGCCTCGTCAACAACGTCTTGGGTGGTAGCACCGCCACAGCTGTGGGGGAGACTGGCGAGCGCGGCTTCGGCAGCCTTGTCAGCAACGTTTTGGGCGGCAGCACTACAGCGGCCTCGACAGCTAATGCGACAGCCACTGCCGCGGCAGCAGCTACCACCGAGATCGACACAACCCAGACCACCACCACCACAACGAACACCACGTTCGCCCCTGCCCCCTTGGTTCCTGCCGTTACTGTGGCTACCGTGCCGGAGCAGCCACAAAAGCAGGGGCTTGGGCTAATGGGCAGCCTTCTCGCAGGTGGCGGCGCCGCTGCAGCTGCCCTCATTGCAGCTGAGCTTCTCGAGGTAGGCGCTTCCAGCTTGAACATGATGTGCCTGATCACAAGCTGACCCCATCGTAGGATAGGAAGAAGAAGAAGAAGAAGAATGACTGCCCCAACAGCCCAGGACCCGAGGACTACTACATCGGTCCCGACGGACTCCGCCACCCATATGGCCCTGAGACCGAGAGCCCCAAGAAGAAGAAGCACGGCTTAGACCTGGGCATTGGTATCAGCGGCGACGTCAGTGCCAACATCGAGGCCCATGCCGGCAAGCACAAGATCGGCTTTGGCGCCGGCGCCGGTGGCAAGACGGGTGCCAACGTCGGCGTGCACGGCGACAAGTACGGCGTTGGTGTCGACAGCCGTATTGGTGCTCAGGGTGGCGCCGGTGCCGGTGTTTACACCAGCAACCACCAGTTCGGAGTCGGCGGTCAGGCCGGCGGCCAAGTGGGGGCCAACGCTGGTGTTGGCTGGGGTGGTCCTCAAGGCATTGGCTTCGGCGGCGGTGTTGGCGCCCAGGGTGGCGCTGGCGCTGGCGTGAATCTCAACGGTCACCAGCTTGGCGTCGGAGGCCGCATCGGTGGAGAGACTGGCGGCCAGGTTGGCGTAAACTTCGACAACGGTATCGGCTTCCATACGCAGGTTGGCGCTGGTGGCGGAGCCAGCGTCGGCGCGAACTTCGACGACCACAACGTCGGAGCCGGAGGACAGTTTGGAGCCCAGACCGGCCTCGGCGTTGGCGTCAACTTCAACAACGGCATTCAAGGGAGCGTTGGTGGCAAAATGGGCATTGGCGGTGGAGCCGACCTCACACAGCAGGACTATGGGCTCATCAACCAGGGCAACAACCAGCTTCCTCACACGCCGGGGCAGCTCATTGTCCAGCCTGGTGCAAACGTCGCCGGCGGTCCCTATGTTGGCAATCAGATCAACGTGGCTGGCGGAGCATACGTTGGGAACCACCTCAACGAAAACAAGCCCAGTCAGTGCAACGAGACCAAGGTCAATACATCGACGTTTGGCACCACTCGCATCACCGACTTCACGGTCGACGAGGGTCATGAGTCGTCAGCAAGCAACCGAGTCGACGGTCGCAAACGCCGTAACAGTAACTCTCGCAAGCACGGCCGGTATGAGTACGAAGACCGCCACGATGACTACCAGTTTGAGGAGCATAACGAGACAACCACGACCACTGTTACGACCACGCACGCCGAGACGCACAATGACAAAGTCACTGGCACCACCTCCGGCTTTGGCCATCAGGAAACGTTCTCGGATGCCATGGGTGGTTACGTCGGCGGTCATACCAATGGCATCGCCGTCTCCACCAAGTTCAACGAGGTCTCGGTGGGCAGCTTCGGAGGAAATGTCGGGGGCCCAATCACCGGCCAGACTGTCGGCACAGGGCACGCCGAGGTGAAGGTTGCCAAGCACGACCTCACCAAGGTCTCGTCCGGCCACAACACCATCGCCAACCAGATCAACAACGTGACAACGGCTGGGTTCAACAACGTTGCCGGTGGAATCGCCACACGTGCGGCTAGTGCCGTCACTGGTAGCGTCGGTGCTGGCATCACGGGAGCCGCAATCGGGCTTGGTGGCAGCGCCGTCACCTCTGCCGTTTCTACTGCCGCTGATTTCGCCACCAAGACGGGCTCCAAGCTCATGGGCAGGGTGAATTCAGCCGACACAAGCACCGCGAGTGTCAACAAGTCGGAGGAAACTACGGAGACCACAACTACGACGACTACAACGACCACCACGACCGCATGCAACAACGATGTCAAGAAGGTTGATGTCGGTACCACCAAGGTTGACGTCGGCTGCACCTCGAATAAGAAGACGGCCTTTGTCGAGGAGATCAGCGACGAGGAGTTTGTCAAGGGCGCTCGCAAAGGCAAGCATGTCGAAAAGGTCATCGAGGAGGCTCACAAGAAGAGCGACTTCCGACTCGATGAGGACAAGCGCGTGCACGTCGACGAGCACTTCGTCGACAGGCGCGCCTACCCTCTTCGGCCCATCACTCCCCGGCCTCTCCCGCACCCTCATTACATCCCTCATCCCTCTCCTCCGGGCGTCGTTGTCGATACGGGTTGTGAGTCCTACAACCGTCAGGACATCTACGACGAGTACAACGTTACTCAAGACAGCTGGCTCCAGGAAACCCGCGCTCGCCAGGCGCGCATCGTCAACGTCGAGCAGCAGCGCTTCGAAGAGGCTTCGCGTCGCGCCCACGAGGCCCGCCTTCATCCCCGCCCCTATGGATCCCAGTACGTTGGCCACTGCATCTCGGAGAGCTTTTACGACGACTGCTACGACCACTCGGCCAACTATGAGCACCAGTATCTCGGTACCCGGTCGGCGCAGCACGTCCCGCACTACCTTGCCAGCTCGCCTCACTGTGGCACTCAGCACCTCGAGCATTCGCCCGTGGTGAGCAACCGTGACCTCGAACTCTTCACCCAGGCCCAGAACCGCGCCAACTCGTACACCAACGGTGCCTATGGGCATCTGTCTACCGTATCCGACGTGTATGACTACCGCCCTTACCCACACTCCGTCGACCCCTACGGCCACCGTCGTGTACACGATACGTATGAGACAGGCCACGTCGGTGAGGAGGGCCACCACAGCCCCAACCACACCCATTACCATGGTTTCACCCAGGCACAGGCTCATGGCCACCCACACAGCGCTGGCGGCCACGGTGGCCACCCTCACGGCCACTCCGCCCTGTCGACTGCCACGTCGACGCGCTCCCAGTTCAATTATCTCGACGTGGACACATATGACTACCAGGCGGTGCGCTACGACACCTACACGGTGGACGCGGCGGCTGTCGGCCACGGTGTGACCGTCGGCGGGTACCGCTAAGCGTGGTGGGCGACGCCGGGCCGGTTGCCCCGTCCACCGCGTTGGATTCGGGAGTGAGGTTCTGAGTGGGCAAATGAGCCCTTGATACGATTATGCCTTATGAACTGTGTCATAGATACCTTGGCGATGGGCTAGACTGCCGCATCCATGATATGGTTGCAAGGTGCGACACATCGCAGCGGCCCAATGGCGCCAAGTGCGGCTGTGTCCAAAAGAGTCCAAGTGACGTAGGCGGGGTGGGGGAAGTGGGGGGCCGGGGGGACGCCGATTTCTTGGCAAACACCGCCCGAAGCCCTGGCCTACCGACCGACTCGGTCGACAATGCAACTCGCGTCCAACTCGTCCCTCTCCCCCTACTCCCCACCACCACACAAAGCATGGCAACAACATCCTCATCCTCGTGGTGGAAGCGGCTCAAGCCCGCGTCCTTCAACTCCGAACCCGAGCCGCTCTCGCCCGACCCGGCGCTGTCCAAGCTCCTCGCCGAGGGCTTCAAGGGCGTGGACGCACGCGCCGCCCTAGCAAAGCACAATTGGAACCCGCACCTCGCGGCCTTCGACCTGCGGCACGACTACCACCTCCGCGGGCTCGGCCAGCCCAAGACCAAGGTGCTGACCGGGTGCGTGATCTGCGAGCGGGCGCGCAGCGCCGCCGCGACCGCCGCGCGGGAGAAGGAGCGCGCGCGCGTCCTCCTTGCGCTTGAGGGCGCGCGGCTGCACCGCGAGCGCGTGGGGCGAGGGCGCGGACGGTGAGTCGCGAGCCTTGGCGAGGCTGACGCCAGCAACGGCACCGCGTATCCGTATGACGCTGGCGGGTCGTCGTTCGGGGGCTACGGCGGTGGGGGTGATGGCGGCGGGGGTGGAGGCGACGGCGGGGGTGGCGGAGGAGACGGCGGCGGCGGCGGAGGCGGCGGAGATGGAGGCTGCTGAGATTGTGCTGAGATTGTGAGTCCTGTTCGTGCGTCGCCACTGCTCGCGAAGTAACTGCAAATGCATTGTCCTAACTGCTGCAGTGAATATATAATGGATGGATGTCTAGCTACGCTGACGTTTTGGCCAACGCCCTCGGCGCCGCCTACACCTTCTCGTTAGGGTAGCCGCTGTAGTTGGCACTGGTGCTGCCCGGAACGGCGGGGAGCGCGCGGATCGGCGTGGGACCAGACTCGGGCGGGGACATGGACACGGGGCCGGCGTCCCGCTCGACAGTCGGCAGGCGCACGGGGTCATTGCCGGCTGGGACGACGTACGGCGACTGGGGGTTGACGACCGGCGACGCGGTGTACGGGTTCTGCGGGGGCGACGTGGGCGGCGAGAACGAGTTGGCAGTCACGGGGGCGGGCAGCGGCGAGCCGGGTGGAGAGATGGCGGCGGGGACCGCAGGCGGGAAGTAGCCCGCTGCGGCGGCCTGTGTGCTGTCGGCGGGCGCAGAGAGCAGCGGGTCGACGGTGCGCGGCGTCGAGTCGGTCCATGTGTCCGGGGCGATGCTCGAGCGGACCGACTGCGCGATGGGCGGGTGCTGGCTGCCGTCCGGGCCGGGCATCTGCGTGCCGGGCGGGAACGCGTACACATACTGCACGCCGGCGTTAGGCGGCGTAGGCGCCGCGATAGAGCCGGGCGGCAGCGGCGCGCCCAAGGGGATCGTGTACAAGACCATCGAGACGTGCGGGGTCTGCGGCGACAGCGTGCCCGTGGCTGGGCCGATACCGGGGTGGGGGGCGGCGGCAGCAGCATCTCCCGCACCGAGGAGCGGAGCGCCGGCCGCAGCAGCCGGGTCGGGGTACACCTCAGCCATGACGGGCTTCTCGGGGCCGGCGGCGCGCGTCTCGGCCTCGAGCGTGGCAATGCTCTTCCTGAGGTTCGCCTTGCCAGGCCAGAACTTGCGGACGTAGAAGAACTCGAAGAGGGCAATGCCGAGGAGCTGGGGAACTGGTCAGCTGCGGGACGGGGAGGCCACACGGCGGTGTGCACTCACAAGCAGCCAGAGGATCCAGGCCATGGCGACGTTTGCCTGGTAGATGCTACCATCTGTCAGCTGGTGACACCAGCACTGATGTCTACTCCCTCCACTTACGAATGGAAAGACGGACTGATAGCTGAGAGAGCTGCTACCGCGCCGAGGCCGAACACCAGCAGGAAGGCAAAGGCACAAAGGTCAACCAGGACTGAGACGAGACGTGTCGCCGGCTTGAGGATGGAGACAATCAGGCTGCTGGGTCAGCGCTTCTCCCATGCTGCTACTACCACGACAACGTACTGGAAGATGGCGTAAAGAACCACGAGGATAGCCCACACCAGAACGACGATGTAAGGTGAAGCCTTCACCTTGGCCTTGGCCGTCCAGTTATCCGAGTAGCTACTGCCGCTTCCATTGGATCCGTTACTTCCACTGCTTCCACTGTTTCCGCTGCTGCCGCTGTCTCCGCTGCTGCCTCCGCTGCTGCCTCCGCTGCTGCCTCCGCTGCTGCCTCCGCTGCTGCCGCTGTCACCGCCGCCGCCACCGCCCTTGCCCTTGCGCTTTAAAAGATCGGGAGCCAGGAAGGCATTGTCGGCGCGTTCCTGCTGCCTGACAACCTGGACGGCAGCAGGGCCTGTTGGGGCGGGAGTCGGCCCTTCCGGCGCAGCCGTGATGGCCGGAGTAGGACCGTCGGTGGGCACGGGGCCAGCCACGTCGGTTGCCTCGTGGTCGCGCTTGTACCTCGTCGTGTAGTAGGTGCTGTATCCGTAGGAGTAATCGCTTGTGACGAAGGTTGAATAGATTGTGCTGTAATCATAGGAGTGATACGTGTATCCCCGGTAAGTCTCTGTCGGAACTTTGATCATCGAGAGGTCGGCGAATCTCGTAGTGGTGAATGTCGTATAGAACCTTGTGTACTGGGACGTCATAAACGTTGAGGCTGGATGTGGGTCAGTGGGTCTTCCATATGGGTCCTACTGGAGGGACTTACGACCGTAGAGGCTACTGTAGAGGTTACTGAAGCCGGCACCGAAACCAGAGCCACCACCGGTAAGGTCACTCGGGAAGCTACCGGAGTCGTTGATGAAGCTGTAAATGAAGCCCGTGAGATAGCCATCGAGGCCTAAAACGATAATGCCAAAGAAGATCGTGGCCGAAAAGAGCGCGATCTGCGCGACACGCCCGGTGATAGTCATCGGGGCGGCGAGTGTGCGGTGCTTGACGCGTCGAGTCGAGTGTGGATATGTCCTAGGAGGCCACGCGCCAGCGGTGGTTGGTGTCGAAGATTAGGGGGGGACTGGGCATCATGCTGGGTGCACTGCGTTCTTCAAGTACTCGAGGTGCAACAGCCAGACAGCAGCACTACTTGTCTAGGCTCCGAGCGAGTGGCGAGTGGCCGCCAGTGGGCCCAGGCAGTGCTGTTCCCCGTATGTTTTGTCCGTCTCGCTCCGCCCGCGCCGCCTGCTAATGGCTTGGGATGTTGTGCGTTGCTCACCGAGTGCTGTGCTCCAACGGCCAGCCAGCCGGTGTTCCGTGCCCCTGGCCGTCTCCGCGGATGAAATGGTGGAGATGAGGTTCAGAGAGTACGCGCGCGAGGTGGAATGCCAAGCCAGGGGAACGCGGCCATCAAGTGCCCGTCACCGCTATTCAGGTCACGTTAGCTCTGTCGTCAACAGCGCTATCACGAAATGGCCGAGACTTGCGAGACTTGCATACGATGGACGGGCCTTAGGCAGTGCAGCGGCGTGTCACCAGGCCAGGGGAAGGAGTGGGTGACTGGGTTATTGGGTGACTGACGGGCTGCCGCCGCTTGAGAGCCCAAGCCGGTCCGAGATAGACTCGGATGGATTTGGCCCCGACAACAACAAGGCACAAACCCTGGCAGGCGCGGTCTGATGCGGTGCCCACCCTCGAGTCAGCTATCCCAATCAACCAAGCGTTGCTTGCATGGCTGCCGAGCGGCCGGCTGCCCAGCTACCAGGCTACCTGGCTGCTGACGGGTGCCCACGTGTTTGAACGGACTGGTGACAGCACGCTCAGCGGGATAACGGAGAACGAGCGCGCCTACCGTTCCTGCCGAATCCGTTCGAGGCAGCCATGATGCCGTCGCACTCCGCGCGCCCCTACGCAGAACACCGACATTGCGGGCAGTGCAGACCATGAAGGCACAGGTGGGTTCCTGCAAACATTTGTGCCCGTTGTGCCCGTTGTGCCCATCAAGCTCGGACGTGCGTCTTGATGTTGCGTACATTGTCGCCATCTTGGCAGGCGGGCATCGCGGTGTTGCGGCATCTTCGGTGCCAGCGCGACTGCGCACATCGCCGTGGGAGCCGGGCTGTTCAACGTTCTGGGGTTTCTTGCGGAGCACAGGAATGCCGAGCCGGCTGTTTGGGGGGTGCGAGATTCGAGGTGGTCGTGTATGCATACATATATGTATGTGGGGAACTGCAAGGCGAGAAGCGCCTCCACCCCGCTTCTGATCGCTGGATCCCACATCAACCAGCGAAATCACGTGCCAACCGGCGAACCGGCCAAGTGGAGTTGGTTAGGCAACGAGGCGGCGAGGCGGCTGTTGCTGTTTCAACTTGATTGTGTGACGACCTTGTGTCTCCTATCGATCACCCTATCTCTGCTGCGATGCCAACTACAAAGCTAAGGAGGGCAGGTGTGCGCAGGCAGGAGAGCAGACCCTTGCGGGAGGGTGTCACGCCTTTCCACGCACAGAGATCGTCAACACTGAGGCCACTCAGCGATCAATACAGGCACACTGACACTCTCCTCGCCCAAACCCCAGGCCTGCAGTTAGACGACAGTGCCCCTCGAAACACAAGCAATGCACTTAAGGGCACTTAGATTGTGGTAAGAAGTGGGCTGACACTTTGCCTTGTCGAGCATGTCGGAAGTCTTAAGTCCTCGAGACGGTGAGCAGCCCCAACCAAAGCAAACGCCATGGAACAGCCTCCCACCGTGTACACGCAGCAACAACATAAAGCTCTACATGGGTCCATAGAGAGCAATTCAGTCTTCTAACAAACTGCATAACCATGTGAAGGATCATTGACTTATCAGGTATCTCCCGTTCCTGCCCATTTTCGCCTAAGCAGGTTCTAGGAACGCTGCTCGACGCTCAGCCGCATCCGGTCGTCCACTACACCGTCCACTACGCGCAGCCATTTCCAACATTACCCACCACGTCGGCACCACCGATCCAAGACCGCCTACTGGCTGTAGCGTGCTGCATGGTGCCGATGTTGCGATCAACCAATCAGCAGGGGGTGTTGACTAGTCCAATCACAACCGCTTGTAGGGGTGACACCGGTGGCGTCGTCGGGTCGGTGATCACCCACGACGATCAGCGTTGCTCCTGTGGTGTGAGTGTGGGTGGTGAGGATTAAGAAAGCTGATAGTGTAGCATTGTCGGTGTTATGTTGATCTTTTGAGCGAGGAAATGCCCCCACTCTCCCTCGGTCAACATCCGTCGATCTCGTGGGGACCTGCCGTCCCAGGCCACTCATTAAAACTCCAACAAGGTTGAGCTTGCATGGCCGCACCGCTGCAGTGTCAGTAATTGGCGTGATTGCCGCTGTCTGTGTGGTAGGTGATTGCATCAGAGCAGGTGGGAGGATGGGAGTTGAGGGCGACACGCACGCGCTGGACGACGCTCGACAAAAATCTCTCACTGTAGACGGGTGGCTAATGATCGCCTTTTGGTGAACGGCAGCCCGCGCTTGACAGCTCCGAAGATGTAGAGGTTGCTCGTGTGAAGAGGGGAATGAGGGAATAGAAGAAGAGTGAACAGTGCACTGTAAATCCTTGAGGGGCGTACGGAGGAGGTGGGTTTAGGTTGAGGCCAGGCGCGCCTGCCTGGCGGGTGGTACCCCACCGCAGTCACAGCTTCATATTTCCAAACTTGCCCTGTCGCTCTGGAGTAATAGGGCCAAAATGAAATTAATAAACGATTAAGAAAGCACTATGGAGAGCATCGGCGGACCACATAGGGCGTGTCGTCGATGACAATGCTAGCTGGGGTCAGTCAAGTTTGAGCGCGCCCGGCGCCCAAAGCGCCCCAGGTGACTTGTTGGCTATGTATCCACGCAGCTAGCTGACATTCGATGCAAACCTCTGGTATTTTACTCCCGCTTCTAACCGCCCTTGGTCGCTCACCACCATTCCTGCCGTGCTCGCTATCGTCACCGCCCATCCGAGCGTCACCATCCACCCGTCGTTGCGTCCACTCACAGCCTGTACACACAACCAACGCCCTCCAATTTGCAGTCCATCATAAGCATTATTTTGTACAACATCCCATGCTTCTACCTTGTAGCATGTGGACGTCACGCAGTGCGCTTCAATACGCTACAGTACACGAGCTGCCGCTGTGTGCATCCATGGACCGTACAGGACAGCCAAAATACATACGCAGACCTCAAACAAATAGGAATTCGACGGAGGGGAGGGAATGCAGGATTCACCAATGTGAAGATTGATATGTGGGTGCCCGCCTGCGTTTCCGCAGATATACAGATGATTGTGCTGAGCTCAGCGCTCATCCACGCCGCCGCGATTGCTTTCCCCGCCCCCAGAGCCAAAATACAGTCGCGCTACAGTGACGAGCAACCTCATAATGACCGACTACAAAAATATTTGCATGCGATGGTCTACAACTGCCCATGGCATCTCCGTACAGGAGATACCACTGGCGAATCCTTGGGCACTGAAAGAGTTTTAATCTTGCAAGAAGGCGGATTCGGCGTTTCTGAAAAGCGTCATGTGGTGCCCATCGAGCTTCAAGCATGCAGAGAGCGTTGAGGAGGCCTGGACTGGTCGTTTGCAGGGATGTGAGACATCGTGTAGTATGAGGTGCGGTGGTAGAGCGCAGCGCCACATGTTGAAACTCGTTGGGTGTGGTGGAGGTGAAGGTCAGTCGCGTGGCCGATTCCCTGAAAATTGGTGTGCCTGTGGTGCTCTACCCCGCGTGCCCCGCGCCCCGCCCCACGCTGATGGCGTCACGTGTGTTTGCGGGCAGACGTGCAGACGAGGAGTCGCGCGGACGCGACGACCTTCTACCGTCGCCGCCGCCGTCACTCGACACTCATTGCAAAATACTACACAGCTTAAAGCAAGCTTAGAGTCATGCCCTGCACTTTTTCAATTTTATTAGGAGAGCCCATCGAGCTCGTTCTCTCATGCGACGCCCACTCTTACTGCCGTTTTCCCAGTACTGTGCTGTGCTGTCCATGTTCATTTTCAACGCGCACAAACTGACTGGTAGGGCTTGGGTCGCTACACACATCGTGCATACAAATAATGACCGGATAGCCTGACGTAACGTGTAAATGCATATCATCAACTGGGTTCCAATCCTTCTCGGACTGTGTCTTGTAGAGACTGGCCGCCTTTTTGTGTCTGCGGGTAGTTAGCAGCTCCCAGCTTGCAGTTTGCAATGGCTTGGGCAACTGTCTGCTTGAGAACGTGGTTGTTGGTAGACCGACGTCCGACGGACGGGTGTGGAGGGGTTTATGAGGAGACTAGAGCCAGTACTGCACCCTCCGGTAGCCATCTGGTCAAGGCGGTTAGGCCTTGCTGAGCGCAGGGCCGTTACCGGAGGTACTTGGGTTCCAATCCCTCTCGGATCTGGAACCTGGGGGAGTGTCGCGCCTTTTGTCATTTGATGGACGGACGATGGTTGGGTCGGTTGAAACGGCGAGTTGCCGGTACGATCGGCGCATTGCCAGGTGGCAGGCCGTAGTAGGCCGACAGACATACAAGGCTCGGAAGGGCATGGAAGCCACGCGCTCTGATGTGCTGTCGCACCGTCGCGCCGTCACGTCGTCCTGCTGCCTCTTGCGTGAGCGGAGCTCGCCGTTGCACCGTAGTCACATCACTGTACGACTTGGCTCACAACACTCGAAACACCCCAGTGGTGCTGCAAGTGCTCGATGACCTGAAGGCTCACCTTCTAACCTATTAAACGATTGATATGGTGCACACGAGCTGCAGAGATGCACTGCAATCCTGTGGCGTGATGTTGCTGAACGGTGGAGTTTACCTGCACTGTGACACTACAGTGGCCCCTGCTGACGCGCGTTCATGTTGACAAGCACCTGTAGGATCTGCTTAGGTGTTCATGGTTGTGTTGAGCAGCATGATTTGGATTGGAGGCTTGGAACAGAAGGCGTAGTGGGGAGCAAAGGCTCCGTCCAAGCCTGCATGAATACGTGTTCCCGTCACACACAACAGACGGCTGGCTAAAAGCGTTTGGAATGCCCTACCGGCAGCCCCCCTAGTCATCGTGGGTGAGTCGGAGTGTTGCAGCTCTGACACGATGACTTGGGGGGTTACCGGGTTCTAGTCCGAGAAGGACTGGAATGTTGGCACCCTTTTGCTGCTCGCGCCGTTTTCATGGCGGCTGCTTGTTGGTACGGTAGTTGCGAGACAGTCGGACGGAAAACGCGGTGTGTGTCGGAGCCGGTGCGAGGCGTGGGAACGCACACGTGCCATAGCACACACCGCGTTATGTACAGTACATAGGTGAGTAACGCTGACGCGTATCTCTTCTCTTTGCACCAGTTGCTGTGATTGCTGCGCTGCCGGCTTTTGCGCGCACGCGCGTGGCGGGCTCACTTTTTCAGTACTGAAACCTGTAGCTGCACAAACGCCATCTTCCTTTGTTGTCGTCAGCTGGTGTCGAGGCAAAAATCACATGCACGGTGTGCTCTATCTGTGCGAGGCCCAAAGGCCCTTTTACACGTGTACATCCCTTTGAAGGACGTTACCCGGGCTGTCACTTGGCACGACGCCTTTGTAAGCATAGAGCTGTTGAAGCATGCATCCTGGGCCGTAATGGAAGACGTTGCTCTGCAGTAGACGGCAAGCCGAGGAGATGAGTGGTGCAGTAAGGGCAGAAGAGCGACGCGCACACACTTGAGCGTGGCAGGTGAGACAACTCATTCAATTGAAGCCAGGCACCGCCACATCTGTCAACCCTGACCTACTGCACCTGTCCACCTTCACACGTCGACTTGCACAACAACTCAACAACATTGACAGCAGCCCAGCTTCCAAACTGTAGTCCAGAGTGCATGCATCTTTGGAGCTCTGTGGAACTCGCAGCGACATGTTAGGGGAAGCTCTGACCAACTAGTCGACGAACAAATCCACCCGTTCCTCAAAGCTTTCCACTCGTGCGTGCTCTCCAAACAACGCAAGAGCCAACGCACTGGTGTGGTGGTAGGCGTGCAAGCATCGGCAGCGGTCCACAGAAGCAATTGTCCAAGTAAAGGCGTGTGGTGGTATGTACGCGGTGTCGGCCGAAGCAAGCAGCTGCGCTGAGCTCAAATGGGACTGGAGCAGTACTCTGTCATACCTCGTCGCGTGCCTGTTCGGGCAGCGGCCTTGACAATAGGCAGTCTTGGTTGCGCAGTCGTAACTGCGCCGAGGGGTACTGAGCTCTAATCCGAGAAGGATTGGAACTTTAGAGGTTCGCCCCTTTTGCTGCTCGTCGCTAGTTGGTCCGGCAAACGCGCCGTAACATGGGAGTTGTCACTCGCCTGGTGCTTTCCGCGTGACCTGCTGCCGCACGTTCAGCGCGCAGCGCACGCAGTGCCTCTGGCCTGGAGTCTGGATACATGCTAGAAGTAGTCTTCTATGTACGTGGAAGAAGGGGATGAATGTGCATCTCGAGAGAGCCGATCGCCACCACGCAGGTGACGCAGAGTGGTATCCAGCCATGCGCACGAGCTCATTGCGCATGGGTACGGTGGTTGGTTGATGCATAGTTGATCATGAGCTGAGTAACCATTTTTAGGTGTTGCGATGTGTAGGGCGGACTGGTGCAGGTGGCGTGGTAGCGTGTTGATATGTCGGCATTGATGACACGCATGGAGGGCTCATCTGGCCTTGTAAAGGCTTAACAGGTGCTGTAAAATGATTAGAGATACATTTCAGAGGGAATGAATGGCGCTTGGTGTGCTGCAATCGCGAAAGACGCGCTGACGACGCGCGAGACGCTCTCATGCGAGCAGCGGTGCAGGGTCTGAAGACCAGCGGCAGGCGCGTCTCGCCTCCCATCGCGCCTGGAACTTATGAACTATTTTCAATCCACCTCGTTTGTTTCCCCTACATATTGTGTGCATCAACATGCATGCACACCGCACCGTACGGCAAGCATTACCAGCGCATCACACACCGCAGCATCAGAATCCACGCCTCAACAACATTGCCCCCGCTTGTCCCGCCGCCCACGTGGACCCACGTGGCTTCACATTTTGCCGGTCTCAACGTCCACATTCCCGCGTCGCGGCTTGTCAACAACCATCTTACTCTGCCCTGCGGCTTGTCCCCAAGCACTATTCGCACGACGACGACCACGCCCTCAGACACACCGACGCGCCCGTCGCCGAACGCACGCCGACGACGACATGGCGTTTCAGCAGATCAACCTCGCTGCCGAGCCCGGCATCGAGCTTCTCCCGAGCTGCGATCGCGTCGTTGCGGAGCGGCTCGAGCTCACTGGAGAGGAAGGCGGTGAGTCGAGTAGGACGTGTGACGAGAGGGTGCGCGGGAGTTGGATATAAGGTGGAAGCCGTCGAAGGGACAGTGGGCTGTGTGGAATGCCTCGCGATGCCCCAACCTCGGTCGGCCGGGCACGACATGCGCGTCGCAAGCTGGCAGCGATCTGGTCGCGAACGCGCCGGCATGCCTACAGGGACCTACGGCAGGCGAGGAGGGAGGATGGATGGGACTGTGTATACTCCGTGGAAGTAGAGAGCTGACTCGCCGCGCCGCTCCTTGCTCTTGTCCCGCGCCGCACCGACCACCACACAGCCATCAAGATCTTGAACGCGACGACGAACCGCGCGGCGCAGATCGACGCTGGGCACAACCAGCTGACGGCAGCGAGTTGCCGCGTACTCTTTGAAGGACTGGCTATCCGTCACCAGGCCGTCCCGAACTGTCCGACACGGCGGCTGCCCGAGACCAAGCGGCCCAAGCCCCTTATGAAACCCCAGTGCATGAGCACTATCGACCTGTGCGACAACAACATCGGCGACGAGGGCCTCCTCTACGCGCTCAAGTACTGTGCCGAGGACCATGGTATGATGCGGCTCAACTGCAGAGGCGCGTGGATCAAGGTGGGTGTGGTGATAGGCAGGACGTTGACCGGCAGCTTGACGAAGGCTACGTTGACCAGATGGTCGAGTACATCAATGCCTCGCACCTCGAGACACTCGACCTGGGATACAACCACCTCTCCCCGGCCGGAGCGATCCGTTTCTTTAGCCAGCTCGAGGGCCGCTTGTGTGACCTGGAACTCAAGGGCTGCGTGTTGCCCGTGTCGGTCGCTCCCGCGATTGCAGAGTACCTCGCCTCACCACGGTCACGCTCCCTCCGGCGGCTGGGAATGAGGTACAACAACCTCGGTTTGAAAGGCTTTAAGACGGTAATGGCTGCTCTAGAGCGCTCCAACTTCACCCTTGAGGAGCTCGAGCTCTTCGCGACCAACGACCCATACTACTCGCGCGCGCCAAGAGAACACGAGTGGTACGGCGGCAAGCCAGACGTCACCGAGCTCGCAATTGCCAACATGCCTGCCAAGGAATACGACGAGCTGTCGAGCATCATCGACGAGCAGATCTTCGACGTTCTGGGACGGAATGAGGAGCTCGGCGGTCGCGTCAACGAAGCCGTCACGCGCGTTCTCGTCCCGGCGCGGATTATCCTGCATGGCCGAGAACCGACCAAGGCCGAGGCCAAGCGACAAGTCAAGAAAGCGGCTGCCGCTGCGATCGAGGCTGAGAAGCGCAAGAAGCGGAAGGAGAAGGAGCGCGAGTCGTCGGCGTACCGGCACCTTTGGGAGGACCCATCGGACGAGGACGAACTGAGCGAAGGCGAGCTCGAGCAACTAGAGGAGGCTTACCTCGAAGAAATCAATGACGAGCAGCACAAGAGCGACGAGGACTGGACGACCGACGACGAGGTCGAGCATGTCCCTCCTAAGCGCTGGGTCAAGGGTGGTGACGGCGTTTGGGCTGCCGAGACGATCGAGGTGGATAACGCGGACACCCAGGTCGACCCGACACCACCACCAGAACTCACAATGTTCCCGGTCCTCAAGCTCCCACCAGAGCTGCAGGTTATGATCGCCGAGTACTCGAGCCAGGACGTGGCGGCCCTCAGCCGGGGACAGTGGTCTCGCCTCTACGGCCACCTCAAGGACCCCAAGAGCCTGAGCGAGCTCGCGCGCCAGCGGCGCGAGTGGATGAAGGGTCACCGCGTTCTCAAGACGGACGACCCGTTTGTTGCCGGCATCCAAGGTGCCGAGTTTGAAACGCAATTCCTGCAGAAGTACGGCCTCATGGGCTGGGAGGACGACGCTGTGAACCGCGACGTGGCCGCCGCGGCGAAGGGTAAGGGCAAGGCGCGCGCGGTGCCGCCACCTGACGTTGCCAATGGCAGCTCGCGGGTGGACGAGCTCACCAGCGCGATGGACGACCTCGGTGTGGGCGGATCGGGCACGGGCTCGAGCTCGGGTTCGGGCTCTGGCTCTGGCTCTGGGTCGTCGTCCCGCCCCCAACCGCGGTCGCTTGCGGCACGCGTCGAGGAGGTGGAGGATGAGGACGCTGACCCGATACCGTCATCGTCCAAGGGCAAGGGCAAGGCACGAGCTTAGAATTGCATTAGACCTGTTGTATAGCATGTATGTGTACTACGGCGTGTGGTGGTGCAGCGAGGGGCATTGTCGCTGGTGCTATGAGGCTCTCACTATCAGGCTCTCACTCACCCCACTCATCTACCTTGGCCCTGACACGCCGCCGACCGAGCAGTCTCACAGAACTCGCAACGCTCTCAGGTAGCGCGACGAGTCTCTCACTTATCCCACTCGCTTCCTTGGCACTGACACGCCGCCAATCTACATGACGCCAACCCGCAGGCTGTCGACCACCCGCATAACAGCCTGCACCATGCTAGCGGAAGTGCTATCCCGACCACAATACCCGTCTCACATTGTGGACGCCAACGTTACCGGACCCGCGACCACGGCCACCCGCTCACAGGCCACGCCCCCGCCCCAACGTCACCGGTCGCGTGGCCCAATGGCAAGGCGTATGACTACGACGCAGTGCGCAGTAATCATGAGATTGCGGGTTCGATCCCCGTCGTGGCCTGGATACGGGGCGTGTAGCTCAGTTGGTAGAGCGTGTCATTCGCATGAGGTCGACGAGACCTCGGAGACTTGACAAGGCCTTTGGTTCGATTCCTAACTCGTCCAGCTTTTGCCGGTTGCTCTACGGTTTTGGACAGGCCGGCCAGAGGCCGCTGTCTTTTGTGATACTGTGCTTGGACTGCATGAGCGCCGTTATGGTTGGAGGCTTGTGAGTGGCCCAAAGTGATAGGGAAGTAGATGAAGAGTGCGAGAAGCGGTGGCGGTGGGTCCCCGTGTGGCACCGTCCGGGGTAGTGGCACCGGCGCATCCGGCAGCAGTCACAATCTCACTATTCATCCGCGCTACCATAACAACTATCTCAAGCATGCCAGGCTTAGTGCTTAGTGCGGTTTGCTTCTCAAGCCTATCAGGCACCAGCTTGCACATGTCTCGGGCTTACCAAGCCCTTGCCCACCGCCCATGGCCCACCTACTTCGCGTTCTCGATCTCCTCCTGGCTTGCCTTGTCCGCATCACCAAACTTGGCCGCGGGACGGTGAGCGTACTGCTCCATTTCGTCATCGTGCACGTCGTTGTCGAGGATGTACTTGCCGTACGACCGAGACTTGATCGCCGACGACTTGCGCATGAGGATGTCGATCTGCTCGAGCGAAAGCCTAGCAGTCTCGTAGACGAACTGACGAGGTTAGCGAGCTACACAAATACAGTCATGATAGCTCACAAAGTAGGAGAATGCCGCCGCAATGATACAGCAGCCTCCCCAGATCCAGAAGACGTTGGTGTGAAGCCCGGCGTTCCCGGGGCCGCTGTCGACGAGGTAGGGCGTGGCGTAGCTGCTCTATCAGTGCTGAACGGATACGCACAAGCTGGATTGCTTCACTCACCCGATCCCGAAGTTGAACAGCCAGTTCGTGCTCGTTGACAAGCTCATGCCCTTGGCACGAAGGGCGAACTGATTCTGGTCAGTTGAGGGCTGCGGCCACAAAGGAGACTGGCTTACCGGGTACATCTCACTGGTGCACACCCAGCCGCCAGGGCCCCAGCTGAAGGCGAAGATGGAGATGTAGATGCAGACGAATGCGACCAGGACCTTTTGTACGACGAGGTCGTCCGAGTTCTTGTGGGCGACGCCGACCGCGGCGACAATGATCTGGGCGACGCCCATTCCGACTGCGCCCCATACCATGAGGGGGCGACGGCCAACGCGGTCAAACGTCAACATTCCTACGACGGTCATGCCGGTGAAGACCGTGTTGACCGCGATGGCAATGACGAAGGGGTTGGTGATACCAGACGACTGGAAGAACTGGGTGCCATAGTAGCTGAAGGGTTAGTTCGCTTCGCTCTGAGTGAAGCAGCTCAACTGACATGATAAAGTTGATTCCCTGGTAGATTCAGCGGCTGGTACGGCGCACTGTACTCACCGACAGCTGCTGGAACGCCTGGATGCCCATACCCGTGATGATGCGTGCAAAGTTCCTGCTTTCGCCGTTCTTAAGGACGTCGAGCCAGCCACCGCTGCCACTGAGACGCTCGTGGTCGAGGTTGGCCTTCATCTCTGCGTAGTGGTTGGTGACTGTCTCTGAGTCGGCGGGCTCGCCAAGCAGGCGAGAGAGAGCCTTGCGAGCCTGATCGTCCTTGCCTGCCATGACGAGCCAGCGAGGGGATTCAGGCAGAACAGCGGTTCCACCAGCAATGATGGCGGCCCAGACGAACTGAATGCTAGCGGGGTCAGCCTTGTTTTGGAAGCATGTACCTACGCAATCGGGATCTGATACGACGAGGCATCGGGGCGGCCGTGGGTCGCATACACGACGATAGCCGCAAGAAGAAGGCCAAAAGTGATGAAGAATTGGTATGCCGAGATAATCAAGCCTCGGATGTGCTTGGGTGCGCACTCTGCCTGGTAGACTGGCACAATGACGCTGGTCCCTCCGACTCCGAGGCCGGCAAAAACACGGCCAGCCGAGAAACCGCCAACATTCTTGCAAGCAGTCTGGAGGGCAACGCCAATGCAGAACAGAACTGGCGTGTCAGTCAGCGCCGCCAAGACTAGCCAAGTCTTGGCACTTACTGATGTAGATGATGATACCCCATCGACGGCCAAACCTGTCGGCAATGGTTGAAGCGAACAGCGCGCCGAACAAAGTTCCGACAGAGAGAATTGAAGTCACCAGCGACGATGTGGCTGTAGGCAGCACCCACTCGCCGTGCTCCTGCGCGCCGAACGTCTCGATGAACGGCACCATGACCTTGATGCCAGAGATGTATCCCGTGTCATAGCCTGCGAGTTAGTGAAGTCAGAGTAGGTAGACATACCGAAGAGGAAGCCTGCAAAAGATGCAAAGGCACCGAGGAAGATTGCCAGAGATGGCATGGTGGTTGTTGTTGATCTGGAGGCAAAGGTTGTGGTGGGCACCTGGCGGTGTGGGCGATGGGGTCCCGGTGGGTCTCCTCACTTCCTCCATATATAGACCGGGTGTACACCATCTGTCGGACTGCGCATGTTACCGCGGAGTGTCTCCGGGGCGCGCTGCATTCAGTGCACGTCGGCCGCTTGTCGCGTAGGTGTGGGATGAGCACGGGGCAATTGCGGCAAAAAGGTTGCTGGGGTGTTTTCGGTGTGCCAAGACTTGCCAACTCTTTCCGGCGAGCTGCCACATGACAGAGGTGACGACTGGCTGTTGCACTGCCCAGGCGTGCTACAGCTTAGGCGCAACATCCCATCAATCATCCGATGTGACCCAGAGACCAGTCATGCTGGTGGTGGCGTGGCATCCATATGCCCCGATCCTACATTTCGGGAGACCTGAGTTGTGTCAGTGTGTGTCCTCAGCGTGCAACAATTACGCACTATGGGTCGGGAACTGCCGTTCATGATGTGCCCGAGAATGCACCGCTCATCGGAGCCGGTCCTAGTAACGAGCAGGGGCGTGTTGTGGAATCGATTCTCCAGCTCAACGCAGTTGTTGGAAGTGGCTCGGTGCAACTGCAAAGAGTGGAGGTGGAGGCAGGCATCTGGTGCTGCGGTAATACCACAATGACGGGGGCTTGGACGAGGCGTCCGTCATGTGGAGGCATGGAGGACGCTACTTGCCCCGCTTGCCGATGCTGGAGCCAGTCAGCCATGCACCAGCGCCACAGCAGCGTGACCCACTACGCATTTCAGACCGCAGTACCCACAGAAGTCCTCCACCTCTCCTCGCCAAGTTCGCCCCGGCAAATCGGCCGCGGCACAATGCCGTGAAGGCGGGCCATGTCATCATCTGAGAGAGCGCATTTTCGGCGCATTGTCGCCGGATTCCCTGTCCCCCGCGTGGTCGGCACATGGCCCCAGTACGGGCGGGAGAATGACGCGAGGTTAACGGGCTATCATGTGCTCATGGCGGTCGTGGTGGGGCATTCGTTGTCGTGAGCTGAGCGAGGAGCGATCGAAAGGCTGGTGGGACGGATGGCTAGGTAGCATTATCCTACACTAGCATCCTCCCTCGTACAAGTCAGACGCGTCTTACTCACGTCTCACTCGGCGGCGGCAGTAAACTTGAGGTTCTTGCCGCTGACGTAATGGCCACGTGGTGACTCAAGGGCCTTACCGGCCTTGCGCTCGGCGCCGCGCGCCGCAACAGCCATTGCAAGTTGCGACTGACCGCCTGCAGTGACTTTGATCTTGGCCGCTCACCACACAACCCGACTCGCAGAATCGACACGCTCGCGTCCACCTACGTCTCAACGCTGAGCACAATACACACCGCATAGAGTCACCCTTGCTGGGAGCCGCTGCGGGGTTTCCCAGCACAGGAACAGCGCCATCCCCGCCGCAACTTCCTCCACACGGCGGACCGCAACCGGCAGAAGCGGGAGCATGGTCGCGGGTCCCCGCCCGACGGTCGAGTCGTACGCTGGGAGGAGCCGCATCAACGCGCGCAAGCTGGGGCTGGAGGGTGTACAAGGAGGTGAGTGTGTGGGCGCGCCGGCGGGGAAGGTGGAGGTCGGTTGGGCTCACGCGACGCGTGTGCCGGCGGGTATGGAATGGGCGCTAACAGCACGCAGCACACCTTATCGCCTCCAAGGTCACGCGACAGACGGAGCAGATAGATGCGCGCTTCAACGACCTCGGCCCCAACGGCGCCGTCGAGCTGTTCGACTGCCTGACCGACCTGCTGTTCACCGACGAGGACGAGGAAGACGAGCCGCCAGGGCTGGCGGGACGGAACGCGGGCCAGTGGGGCCTGTACTCTGTTCTCATTGGCGAAGATCTCGTCGGCGATGATGCACTAGCGGCTGGCCTGCGGTACGCTTGCGAGGACCGGTCGCTGCGATGGCTCAGCCTGTCATACTGCGGCATCAAGGTGGGTTCGGTCGCGATGGAGCACCTCTGACAATGCAGCTGGACAAGCACTTTGATTTCGACAACACGGCTCAAGACCTCAATCTCTGCGACTTGGAGGAGCTCACTCTGTCCTACAACCGCATCTCGGTGTCTGGCCTCGCCCAGCTGCTCGACCGGCTCGCACCGCGCAACCTCCGTACTCTCGACCTGAGAGGATGCATCCTCGAGCCCAATGCGGTGCCCGTCCTCGCTGCATTCTTCAGCTCCCCGCGCTGCCGCTCGATCGAGACGCTCGATGTATGCTACAACCACTTCGGCTACAAGGGCATCCTCGTCCTCCTGGATGCGCTGATGAAGCACAACTTCACGTTGCAACAGCTTGAAGTGACGTACGGCAACTTGGAGCAGATGGACGAGCCCGACATTCCAGAGGAAGAGAAGGCAATGCCGCTTCACGTGAGGGGTAGGCTGTATCAGCCTCGTGGCGCAAGACATTTTGGAACCGAACACCCGACGACCACCGAGATGGACGAGAGCATGCCCGAGGTGGAGCAGCAAGCCCTGTTACACCTCATGCCCTTGACGCGACGAGCGTTCCTCGAGCGAAATCGTACCCTCTACACTCGCGTGGGAGAGTCTGCTCTTCAGCTGCTGCCGACGGTCCGGATGTTTCTCCACGCACGCCCGCCGGCAAACGAAGCCGAGGTGGCCGAGCTCCATGCCGCTGCGAGGACGTCAAGGCAAAGGCAATTGAGCCGACCACGGAGATGCGATTGCGGCAAGTCTCGCTCGGTCGATGAACGAACGGGCAAGTGGGCCAAGCGGAACAACGGCATTTCGCTATACGAGCTGCAACGCAGCTCCCAAAAGATACCGACAGTGAAGCGCGTTGGCGTCAAAGGGCGCAAAGCTATCAAGGGGAAGAGTTCGATAACGATCACCACTCCGACAGTCAAATGCCATCGCTGCGTGTCCAACGAGCAGGCACAGCCCGATCTCGAGCCGTTCCCTCTGCTTAAGTTGCCTCGGCATCTGCAGCTTCGCGTTGCGCGCTTTGCATGTCACGACGAAACCGACTTGAGCGATGCGCAGTGGGACAGGCTGGTCGGGTACGCGTCGCACCCCGACAGCCTGGCGCAGCGTGCGGCCGAGTTCAACGCCTTCTTTCAAGGCATCGAGGCTGGCTCACAGGTGTACAAGTTTATGATGGGCGAGTTTATCCGCGAGTGGCGTGGGCGCCTCGGCCTCGCGGGCTGGGAGGCGAACACGGCCAACTTGCGGTACATGAAGGAGATGCGGCGGGAATAGAGCTCGTGGTTACCTTGCATGGGGCCGATGTGTGTACATGTAGCTTTGTGTATGTATATGTGACACTAGTGAGCTGGCGCCGGGAGGGGGGTTGGGGGTTGGGGGTTGGGGGTGGCGTAGGCTGTCAAGAGGGCTGCTGAGCAGGGTTGTGAGTAGTCGACAAAGGTGTGATCGGTGTGCGTCAGTGAGACTGGAACGCCGGGGCCCCTGTAATTGCGACAACACGGTGAGCTGTGAGGTGAGTCGCGATCAAAGATGGGGCGGGTGGGTGCCGCTGTGTACGGTCCGTGCTGCAGACATTTACGCCGGGGCACCGATGCACGGTCGGCAAGATGTCAGGCTAGACGCTTGCAACAGTTTGACCATAGTCTTTCCGTCTTTCCGTCTGTCCGTCGAGAAGTCGGATTGAACAGGCTGATTGTTGTCGAAGTCGCCATTTCGCGGCGCTTAGAAACCGAGGAACCGGTTAAGCGCAGCAAGTCAATATGCGCAGTTGGGTTGAGGGCACCCGTGGGAGAGTCATTGCCCGCCTTCCCCTGCTTGCGCCCCGCCACGCCGCCACGCACGTAACCGAGCAACAGCAATCACACCATACAAAGTCGCGGCGGCAAGACAAGACAATGACGACAACCAGCGACGCCCTCCACATCCTCACACGCGCGCCCTCTTAAACCCGCAGCAGATGCAAAAAGGTCGCTTCAAAGTTCCCTTCCCCAACAAGCGCGGCTACACTGCGACAAGACAGCTAGCTGCAAGCCAAGCATAACAACCCCAACCGAGCACCCCACAAGCACTCATTCCCCGGACTACTGCCCTACTCGCTACGCGCGCGCGGGGTAACCGATCGACTGGGTGCCGGCCGTGGACCCACGCCACCGTCACGCAACATTTGTCCACCTGACCGGATCTCGCCCGACGCGACTACCAGCCCACCCACACACACCCACGCAACACCTCGCTTCAACAACAACACGACGACAACCGCAACCTGACTTGTTACATCGCCCATCCACCCATCATGGCGCTCGTATCCGTGCCCAACGGCGACCTGCTCTATGTCGTCGGGCAGAACCTCAGCGGCATCTCAGGCGGTGAGTATGACGTCGGGCACACGCTTCCCTGCCCCCCTCACCCCCACCCCCCGCACCCAGGGCTTCTTTCCCCAGCTGACCAACCCAGCCCACCGCATCCTCATGGATATCAAGCCGCGGATTCACCGCCTAGACGCAGGGCACAACGCGCTGGGCAATGACGGCGCCGTCGCCCTCTTCGGCGGCCTCACGACCCAGCGCATGCGTTACCGCCGCGCCGAGAAGGGCGCGCCGGCATGGGGCATGCGCGAGGTCCACATGCCGCAGAACAATGTCGGCGACGAGGGCCTGGCCAACGCCGTGCAGTATGCTAGCGAGGACAAGGAGCTCAAGAGCCTGGGGATGCAGGCGAATGGCATCACAGTGAGTTGCGGTGTCTGGAAGCGAGCCGCCGGAGTGGCCGACCCGACGGCTAGGGCACAGAGCACTGCTAACCGCCCTAGTTCCAATCAGACCCAGCACAGCTCTCGGCTCTCATCCAGAAGCTCAACAACTCGCACCTGACAGAACTCCGACTCAGCAACAACCGTCTGTCCCCCGCTGCGGTGGAGCAGCTGTTCACCAGCCTTGAGGCCCCGCACCTGCACGCACTGCATCTCTCGCAGTGTCGGCTGCCAGCCGAGGTGGCGCCCGCGATCGCGGACTATATCGCCTCGCCGCGGTCGTATGGTCTGCAAAGGCTGCAGCTCAACGCCAACAGCCTCGGGAGCAAGGGCGTTTCGGCGATTGTGGATGCGCTGCAGTCGAGTAACTTTACCCTCATCCACCTCGGGCTCGCGGCCAACTCTGCGCGTGCCAGAAGTTCGGGCTCGGACGACGACTGGGATAGCGAAGAGGAGTGGTCGAGCGCGAGTGACGCCGACTCTGATGCGGCCGCGTGCAGCCAGCAGACGGAGCGCCGGCTGCCGGCACTGCTGGGGCGGAATCGCATCCTCAACCGCCGTGTCAAGGATGCCGCGACCCGGGCACTCGCGCCCATGAGGATCATCCTGCATGCCTTGCCGCCTCCCGAGCAAAGCGACGTGAACGAGCAGGACCAACTCGAGAAACTGAGCCCCGAGGCTGCGACTGGGGAGAACGACGCCAACTCTGTGGCACCTGCACAAGCATCTTCGGAACCAGCACCCCTCGAGTCCTTCCCCCTCCTCCGACTGCCCCAGGAGCTGCAGCTGGTCGTGGCGCGCCACTGCTCGGGGGACGCAGAGGCGCTGTCCGAGGCCCAGTGGACCCGGATCATCACGTACGCCGGCGAGCGCGCGAGCCTCAAGCGGATGGCAGAACGGTCACGGCTGGCACTGGTCGACGCCGCCACCGGGCCGAGCCGCGCCGCGCGCCACGAACGCAAGGCCAAGATGCTCGAGGTTCTCGAGGAGTGGCGCTCGCGGCATCGCTGTGACCAGTGGGAGTCAAACCCCAAGCCTGCCAACCTTTGGTAGTGTAATTCGGCTGCCAGCCGGTGTACAGTAGGACAAGAGTCCGTTTAGTACGTTGATGTGTACGATTAGAGCGATACAATGCATAATTGCTGTGGAGTGGGTGGAGATGGGCAGTGAGCCAGCTGACGACAGGGGTCAAGAGGTGACCGAATTGGTGAGTAATTACAGCTGTGACTTTGCAACTTACGCACTGCAGTCGCTTCTCGTCAACAACCTCGTCACAGTATTGCCAGATCACACGGATGCCGACTAACCTTCTTCCCGACTGCCTTCTGATCCGGGCGCTTTCGTGCCAACCTCGCCTGACGCTTTTGTACCAGCCTCGCCTGCGGGGGCACAAGCCCCACGACGCCGTGATGGTTCTGAGCGGCGGCGCGTGCACAATGAGGCGCAGGCGCAGCGGCAACAACAACAAGAACCTTGGTGCTGACACTTCCACTCATCGTCTCACTTACCTACTGCATATGTCGAAGAGGGGTCGATAACCCCGAGCCATCCGCCGCCACCCGCCGCCCCGCCGCCGCCGCAATGCCCGACTCGCCCAAGAAACGACGCAGCTTCTTCTCGGCCAAGTTCCTGACCTCGCGCGACCGGACCGCTGCGGCGCCGCCCAAGCAGCCGCAGAGCTCGGATGGCCACAACTACCGGCTGGCGGACACGCCGACGCTGAACACGACACGGTCGCGCGCGAGCGTCCCGCCGACGCCTGTCGCCGTATCCCCGCCGTCATCGCCTGCCGCGCGCATGTCGATGCCGCTGCCGCTGCCGCTTGCTGTGCCCGTCATCGCAGTGCCCCACCCCCGTGCCCGCCCACTGCCCCATCAGCCACCACCGCAGGATCACCAGCAATGCTCGCCCCGCGCGTCGGCGTACTGGCCAGTGGACAACACCCCCGAATACGACATGCCCGAGCGCCGGAGCACACTGTACGCCGCCGCGACTGACGCCGAGGGGTTCCGCGCGCGCGGCGACAAGCCAGTGACGACGCCCACGCTCGGCGCGTATGCCGTCGCTGCACGTGCTGTGCTCCGCCCGCCGAGCGGCACGCTCGGGTCGTCGTCGCCGCGCACGGCGCCCTCACGCATGCCCAGCACGACGATGGATCCGAGCGTTGCCGAGGAGTGGCACAGCGACGTTCTGCGGCGCGAGGAGGCGGTCTCGCGGCGCGAGGAGGAGATGGCGAGACGCGAGGAGCAGCGGCTGCGGCGTGAGGAGGTGCTCGGGCACCGGGAGGACGTGCTCGCGCGGCGTGAGGAGAGCCTGGGCGAGAGAGAGAAGGAGACGCGCCGGCGCGAGGAGCACCTCGGCGCGCGGGAGGAGTACCTCACGCGCGTGGAGGAAGAGGTCGCGCGGCAGCGCGCGGCGGTCGACGAGCGCGCCGAGGCGCTGGCCGTGCGCGAGGCGGCGGCGCGCTCAGACCCGGGCCACGGGGCGATGCAGGACGCCGAGCGCTCCGACCTGCCGTACGTCGCGAGTGCGCTGTCCATGAGCGAGCTGGAGCGGTCGTACATCGCCGACAACGAGCAGCGCCGGCATAGCAGCGCCGACTCGGGGGTGCGGTACGAGCCAGTGCGGCAGCCGACTGGAGACTCGTACGAGCCGGTGCGACAGACGACCGGCGACTCGCTCGCGCCCGACGCTGCAGCGCTCCTGCCGACCCCAGCACAGCAGGTGCAGGCGCAGTATGCCGTGTCGTCAGGACATAGTCACAGGTGGTTTGGGCCCGACGCGTACGCCACCGACGACGCGGCGGCCATCGCGGCGGCGTACGCGGCCGCCACTGCACGCGCCGCGACGTCCGCGACGCTGGCGCTGAGCGCGCGCTCGGCGCCCACGTCCCGCCGCCAGTCGACCGAGACGCTCGCGTTCCCGACCGCGACGCCGACGCCGCTGCAGCCCGCCACGAGCCCGCGGGTCTCGAGCGTGAGTGGGTGTGTCGAGTGCAGCGCTAACGAATGCCAGGTACCGCTCGAGGCCGTCCCGCGCCCGGTCGCGACCCGCGCCCTCACGCTCCCCACGCTGTCCACGCTGCCGTCGCCCACGCCGGCGCTGTACGCGCCCAAGCCGCATCACTACCAGGCGCACCCGCCCCCGATCCTCGCCGATCTGCTGGACACGGAGAACTCGGCGTCCGACGACGGAAGCAGCGTGCCGCCGCTACCGCCGCGCCCGACCGGCCCGCCAAGCCTGCAGATCTGGCCGCCGGCACAGCACATCAGCTTCAGCGCCGACGCGCGCGCGCGGGAGCGCGAGCGCGAGCGTGTGGCCCCCCCGAACCGCCGCACGTCGGCGTCGACTGACGGGTCGTGGTCCACGCGCACGCCGCGCCCGCTGTCGGATCTCGAGGACGACGCGGTGCCGCCACACCGCGACAGCGTCGGCAGCCAGGGATCGGGGGCACCGTCGAACCCACCTGCGCCGGAGGCCGTGTGTGGCCCGCGCACGCAGAACGGCGGAGGCAGGGCGCCGAGGGCTGAGGGTACGGCAGCAGACACGGACACGAGCGCGAGCAGCGCAAGCTCGTACTCTGACCCTCGACCGGCGCCGGCGCCGCGCCGCAAGGACAGCGTGCCGATCTCGCCCAAGACGACCGTGCCGCCGTCTGTCCCGCCGCCCGTGCCGCCGCCAGCACCGACGCCGTACCCCTCTGCTTCGACGCCGAGCACCAACCCGCCGGCGCCGAGTAACCCGCCCCCACCGCCCGCAGGTGGGATTGCATGCGGGCTGACCCGCCTCGGCGCTGCGCCCCGTGGGCAGCGGCCTGCACCGCCGAGCTCGATGAGTCGTGTGACATAGTATCGTAGCGCATGTATATTGGCACTGGAGAGCTTCACTCTGGGCTCACGGACGCGCGCCGGCTAGCTGGACTCTCGCTTCCTGCACGCACGCTTCCTGCCACAACACTTCATATCGTAACATACAACTACTACTGCCCGATCTTGATGACCACCTTGGAGGCCGACACGCCCTTCTTGTTGTCCGCAAGACCCTGCGCGACGGCCTCGATGCCAACGCGCTCGCTCACCGGCGTGGGCTTGATGCTGTCCTTCGTGATGAGCTCCGGGACGAGCGAGTAGAACTTGGCAGTGTACTTGTGGTCCTCCTCGCGGTACGTCGCCTTGTTGCGCTTGAGCGCGTACCCGAGGATCGAGAGGATCGCCTTCTCGGTCGGGTCGCCGCCGACGATGGCGGCGAGCGAGCCCTCGGGCACGACCTTGCTCGAGATGTCCCACGACGAGCCGCCGGCCAGCTCGGCGCCCTGCGCCACGCCGCCCGTCGTCTTCTTGATCTCGGCGATGGCAGCCTCGGCGTCGTGGTAGTCGACCACGAGGTCCGCGCCAAAGTCCTTCACGATGCCGAAGTTGGAAGGCGACGCCGTCGCGGCCACCTTGTACCCGACGCCCTTGGCGAACTGGACGAGGAAGAGACCAACGGCCGTAGACCCGCCCGACACGAAGAACCACTTGTCCTTGGGCTGGGCGGGCTTGCCGGGCGTGGGGAACTCATTCTGCAGGCTCTGGAACAGCACCTGCGCGGCCGTGCCGGCGCCGATGCCCCACGTCGCGGCGTCGGCGGTCGACACGCCCTTGGGGAGCACGAAGGCAAGCTCCTCCTCGAGCAGGGCGTACTCGGACGCCGCGCCGTTGTCCTTGAACTTGTTGCCGGGGGAGAGGCCGGCCACAACGTCACCGACCTTGAAGCGCGTCGCGTTCGGTCCGAGGGCGACGACCGTGCCGGCGACGTCAACGCCGACGACGGTCCCAGGCCCGGTGGCGCTCGTGTCGACCTGCTTCCAGTCGGTCGGGTTGACGGCGTAGTGTGCGACGCGGATGAGCACCTCGTCGTCCTGTGGCGTGGGGACGGGGATGGTGGTGATCTCGACCGAGCCCTGCTGTCAGTGGTGCTGCCAGGGGCAGGTGCTTACCGGCTGGGCGTGGACGACAGCGCGCTGCGTGCTGGGAATGGTCTGAGTCATAGTGTCGTGTGAGAAGGGGGTGTGGGATTGAGAAGGCCGAGTCGCGTCGCAATATATAATACGCGCTCGTTCCAAGGCTGCTCACTCGCGATGGTGTGATGCACACGACGATGGAATGTCGAGCTGGAGGGTGTGGTTGAGAATGACGCCATTGTTGTTGTCAAGTGGTCGGACTTGATGGCGGCTGATAAATCGGTCGGCCATGACCGAGCGCGTGTGCCTTCGCTCGTCATGGCATGAGACAGCAGGTCAGTCAGCCTTATCTCGTCATGTTAGCCGTGTCGCACGCACGGCGTCGCGTGTGCAAGGACATTCATTACGTTCAATGGCAAGATACTTGTTCATACTATCACAGGCAAACTCCTCATGTCCGTTCAACCGTCCTCGTGATCCCTACACCTCCCACTTCCGGCAGTGGAAGCCGGAAAACCACTCGTCCAAGTCCCGCATCAACGAACACAAGTTGAAGTCGTCGAGCAGTCCACTTGCCAACGACAAGGCACCGTTCCCAGCGTGCTTCGGTCTGCTGCTTGAGCGATCAGGCGGGACCACTGCGTATCGCTGAGCGCCAAGGGATGACGAGAGCAGTGGCGTGCAATCTGCAGCTGAATCTCGCGTGGGAGGCCCAGAAAACGGAAGGGCTGGGTTTGGGGTTGAGAATTTGGGATCGACATGGCCGCCAACGAGCTCCTTGAGGAGCCCGGGTCCAACTCATTGGGAGGAAGCGCATGGACAATGATGCGCGTTGCGCTCAAGGCCCGCGTGGACGCCTCCTGAACCCGCCAGGTGAGGTCGGCGTTGCGATTCTGGATCCGAGTGATTTCCTCCCCATCTCAAGACCAGAAACGAGAGTTCTGATGGCTGCATCGTCCGGCTCCATACTGTTTGCCTCGAGCCAGCCCGTTTCATGTGTCAATTGGTCAAGAAGAGCTTGAGCTGATAAGGAATTTATTCAGTGCTGACAATCCAGCTTTTACTCACCGCCAGCTGTCCCGCGCGGCATGAAGCGCTCGGAAAACACATGGTCTATGTCCTCGCGGGGGAGCGTTATGGTGTCAACAATGTTATCAAGCGAGAACTGCATATCGAGTAGGAGGTAGATTTGAGTGAGAGACTGAGCAGAGCAGAGTGAGTGTGAGAGTGAGAAAGAGAGGGAGAGAGAGCTGCTTCGTATGAGTGGAAATGTCCTGGTGGCGAGAGATAGGTGTATGGGTGTGCGTTGTGGCTGCCGCGGCTGCCAACAAGAGGAAGCTCCAGTGAAAGGAAACTGCAGTGGATCAGCATGGGGATGGGGGGGGGGGCGGGTGGCCGATCGCGCACCACCTCGGCCTGGTGCTGCACATCACAAGGCTGGTTACATGAGCATAAGTGGTCATCGCCATCCTCCTCCTCCCTCCTTGTCATCCTCCACTGTCTCTCTGCGGTTGCCGTCGTCGCTGCGTGTTGTCATTGCGTCAATGTTGACGCGTGAAACAGGTGGACCACCAAAGTGGAGGTTGCCGTTGTCGTTCGCCCTGAAGTTGCGGAACGCCCGCTCCCGCCGCGGCGTTGTCCACGACACATGCCCGAACAACACTCACATGTCTCTCATTCTGCCCACACATACAAACAACTTGACGATCCGCGTCGTTGACAGACGTGGAGCCGAAGCTGCAGGCGACACACACCTGCTTGATCCGCCTCCTCGTCCGCCCTCTCCGCACAGCACCGGCCGTGACGATGGATCCGCGTCTCGCTTTCCTCAATAAGCCGCCGCCCAAGGCCAAGGCTGCGACGGCGACGGTAAACGGCTCGACAGCCAATGGCGCCGAAGAGACGGTGCCCTCGGTCCCTCAGCGGCACAAGTTTGAGCATGAGAAGAACGGCGCACAGGGTACCGTGCTCGTCGACTACTGGCCAGCACGACACGGCATCGACTCGCCACCCGAGCATGTCCTCTTCTTCATCCCAGGTGCGTTTGGGACCGGTGCAGATCGTCTCTGTGACCCGCTGACAAGTCCAGGCAACCCCGGCCTCCCAGAGTACTACCACAAGTTCCTGAACAACCTGCACGACCAGCTGCCCGATTCGTACGCGATCATCTCGTCGTCGCATGTCGGCGGCGACCCGGCGATCGACGCGCCCGAGGAGCCGCTCAACATCTATCAGCAGACGACGACCAAGGTCGAGTTTGTTGAGGCTCTCCAGGCGTCGTTGGGTCACTGGGCCAAGAAGCATGGCACCGACGCGCCCAAACTCAGCATCTCGGCGCATTCGATGGGCACTTGGATGACAGTGGAGCTCCTCAAGCGCATCAAGGGTATTCACGCCGCCTACCTCCTTTTCCCGACGCTCGGCTGGATCTCAAACTCTTACAACGGCTGGAAGCTCTGGGTAGGTGTTGCTGGTGCTTCCGTAGTTCGGTGCCCCAATGTGTAGGATATGGGCGGGTCTTCGATGCCGTCGGCTATACACCAATCCTCAGTGTGTTGTCTGCTAACGCCCCCAGCCCATCTTCCACAGGCCGTTCCGCACTGCGATTCCGTACTTGGCCCATCTCGCACCATATCTCCCATCGTACGGACGTCTTCCGGCGCCGACCCAGGCGCTCGTGTCATCGTACGAGACGCTCAAGCACGTCCTGCACCTTGCCCACTCGGAGATGGAGATCATCCGCACACCTGACCAAGCCTTCTTCCTGGAGCAGGCCGATCTGCCAGAAGGGCAGGGTGTCCACGGCCTGTGGTCGAGCGGCAGCCTGGACGGCTGGGTCGGTAAAGACGGCCCGCTCATCCGCGAGTGGCTCGGCGAGAAGCGTGCACAGACGATCGAGGCTCCACATGCCTTCTGCACGAGTAAGTGACGTGTAGAATCACCGCTCAGAATCTGACGCCCGCCCAGGCAGACGCCACTCGAAGAGCGTCGCGGATCACGTTGCCCGCTGGATGCTGGCCCCCAAGCATCCCGACGCCGATACGGGCCGTGTCCACTCGGTTGAGAACGGCACCAACAAGTCCAAACACGGACGGAAGCGGTCTGGACGCTCCAAGAGTAAGAGCACCCCTTATTCCCGATGAGCGTGAGCGCGCGCCGCTACATGCGTTGTAGATGCTAGAGACGACGATTTATGAACGAGTGACGGACACCGACGACCACCGAAGGCTCGCGGAAGCAAAACGTAATCTTATCAGTGGCAGAAAATTTCTCCAAGCCTCGCTTGTCCCCCGGCGTTCAACTAACCAGTGACAATCGAGCATTGCGGCAAAGGTGCAGGACCAAAAGAGACTCTTTCAATGTTGTCTGGTAGAAGAACAACCTGCAAAAGCTGGACGAGTTAGGAATCGAACCAAAGACCTTGTCAAGTAGGTAGTCGACATCCGCAGATGTCCTCGTGCTAATGACACGCTCTACCAACTGAGCTACACGCCCGGGAGTTGCGCACGTCTGTGCTAGGCCACGACGGGGATCGAACCCGCAATCTCATGATTACTGCCGCTACGAGTCGTAGTCATACGCCTTGCCATTGGGCCACGCGACCGATACGGAAAGAGGTAGAAGCTCCGTTTTATACCAACCGGCGACCATCTAATCTGAGCCTCACCCTTCTGCTGCAATTCTCACCAAGCTGACTTGCGTGTCGAATCCCATGGAGTCGTGCGCTATGCAATGGCCATGTCCAAGTCCAGCCCTCAAACGCGTTCGCCCCCACACGATATCCGGAGGCCTGGGTCTCGCAGGCGGATCGCGGGTCGCGCGCCAAGCAGGCCACCACCGCTCTCTCTGCTGATGACCGCCTCCCAATGCTGATCTTCCGCTGAGGATGTGTGCCTTAAGTGCGCTACGCCCTTGCCCGCTGCAGCTTCAATTGCACTGGCGTGTCGGAGTGGCTGGAAGGCGGCTAAGGGGTGGTGGCTGAAGTCTGCCCGCCGACGTACTCGCCCTGTCGCCTAATCGCGTCCATTCGAATTCAGTCGGTATCCTGCCCGGCCGGTTCACGTCACTGAACAATTCCCAGGTCTTCCGAGTCTCCGACTCGCTTGGGGATGGGCGTTCACGTAGAGAGGAGAGCAAGCCTAACTGCGAGCAAACCCTAATCAAGAGCGGCATTTCGGGCGACAAATGCACTGCCAACAACGCGCTGTGGTACCCACCCAATGGTGAGCTCTACTTCTATTGGTGACGTCGATGTGATACATCGAAATGGCACGTAGACTTCTTGAACAGCAGCATGCTCTCGTGACTGCTGGGGTTATCCATGGGCGGTACATGCGCGCTTTGTTTGGTAGTCGGCGCTCCGGATTAATTTCCTCCGATACTGGCGGCGGCACTGCGCAGCGGTGGCGTCCGGGCTGGCTTCAGTGACTTGGGAGTGACTGCTCCATGGGGATTTCACCGGTGCTACAGTATGCGGACCACCCAGGGCGAGTTTATCCCCCAAACGGCTAGCAGTGTGCTTGGCTCATCATGCTGAACCTGCACTCAACTTCGAAAGTCTTGGCCTCTTGGCCTCCAGCTTCCGAGGACCTGCCGCGCTTATCTCTCAACAACGGTGATGTAACACAAACAAATGGTCGAACATTAGCATAGCCACATTGCTATCCCCAACTCCTCTGTCGGTTCCAGGTGTCGTGGTGGGGATGCCAGTTTAGGAACTGTTTGCCCACGGATGGAGAGACGTCGGTATGTGGCGAACGAGACAGGTTCGAGCGGCCAACAAACCTCCCAACTGATCCCCCAGCCTAAGACCATGGCTGGCAGTCCAGACTCGCCTTTCAATTGAGCGGGCCGACACCCGGGGCGGGGTGGCGTCGAGGGTGACGGAGAGTTCAAGGTTAAGGCCGTGGTGGCGTCCAGGGTTTTATCAAGGCGTAATGAATGTCTGTAGCGGCCGCAGACGGCTATCAGTGGGGGAAGCGTCAGAGGGTGTATGTTGTGGCGTTCAGAGAAGCCCGCTCCTACGCGGTTAGGTGTAGCTGCACTGCAGAGGGCCTGGTCTGCGATCAGGGAGTATTGCAATCCTTCAAGAGGCAGGCAAGCACCGTCAAACTGGCGTCAACGCGAGACGGGAGACGTGCGGTGTCGTCGACAGTACAATACATATAGCCTCTCTGCTGCACTTGAGCGCAGGGCGACACAAACCGCTGCCCTTCTACGCCCATCTCTTCCAGCTTGGATGAACTTCCAGAAGTGAACGCCGGCCAAACATTTCCTCTTGGCTTAGAAAGGCTGTTCGGAGACAATCGCGAGCGGCGAGGCTGAAAGATGGCGTATCTGCGCATCTACCTATCCTCTACTCTGGTACCGCCCGCTTGCCAACAGCGAGCGCCATCAGGCGTCGGGCGTGAGAGGCAACCCGCCAGCGCCCGACAGGCGACCCAGTGGTTGCGTGCGCGGGCATTACAGTGGAGCCAGCGCGCGCTTAGAGTTAGCATAGGATCGCAGCCGCGACACATCCTCGGATAAGTGTAAGTTCTCCACTCGGTCGAGGGTCGGGGCCAGCTTCTGTACATCGGCCTCCTGGCGCCGGGCATTGATCTTATCACCCAGACTTTCGGTGTGGGCGTACAGCCTGCAATGGGGCATTGCCACCGTCTGTCTGTTGATACTGTTTCATTGAAATGATGTTGAGTTAGACAGTGGGCTAACTTGGACGGGCTCGACCACAACAGTGTGATGACATTGCCTTCTATAAATTCTTTGCAGAACCTCAGAGCGCGCCGTTCTTCTTCGGATTAGCTGGCCGACAAAGCCACAGGGCCGATACGAAATGCTCTCTCCCCTACAGACGAGTGCCAAGACCTGGCTGGTGGATTCAGTGCCACCACTAAATCTGTCGGGAGTGGCGGTGGCAGCGCGGTGGCAGCGCTGTGGCAGCGCGGAGGGAGCGCCACCCCCTGCTCTTCAGGATGTGCTGTCTAAGGCTCGATAATCCTTGCGCACCGTCGCTTCTCGCCATCGTCGATAGATGCCAGATGGCTCGTGGAAAGTTACATGCGGCAGGAACTAGACGCCTCAGCAGAATTGGAAGGGGTGTCTGTATTGCAGCCTCGAGGGTGGTGACTGCCACCCAAGGTTCTAGGACGAACGCGCCCCGTTCGCCACATGACCATTGACAGATCTTTTCCCTCGGCCAGCACGTGTACGTCTAGACACGGAGGACTACATAGCTTGGAGTCGGCCGTGGAAGTTTGTTCTTTTTGCCCTCGACTCACCCCCCACCATGCCCGGCCTCGTCCTTGCCCTCACCCCACTGGTGTGGCTCGTTTCCGTTGTGGCTCAGAATCCCAATCCTGAATTCATCGGATGCCTCAGTCAAGATTGGTGGCAGATCAACCCCGAGGCCAACCTCTACCCAAACGTCTATACTCCTGCCATGGGCGACACGCTTGAGGACTGCCAGGTGGGTCCTCATCCTGTGAGCTGGAGGAAGGAAACTGAGCCGCTTGCAGTCTCACTGCAATAGCGCCAACGGCGGCACCGGCTACTCTTACTACAGCCCAGGGTTCTGTGTGTGTTCAAAGGAATGGTTCCTCGCTGGCGAATTCACGGATCCGGCAACAGGACAACTCACCGCCTTGATCACAAACCGTGAGTACCACAGACGGCCGCCAGGCATCAGCCGTGAGCCAACAATCTCGCACAGCAACCGACGCGTATGGCAACTGCGATGCAAACTCCAAAGTCATTTCATGGGTAAACCCCCCCTCTGGGGGCGGTCATCGCTCGTTCGCTTTCACCGTTTGTATCGCAGACGACACCCTCCCCGAACCTCCGTTGACTCTGGTTACGAGTGACCCTAATTACTGCTACGAGGTCTGTCAAGGACTTGAGGGCAACAGCCTGGGAGTCAAGATTGACCATGTCTGGGGGCCGGGGAATATCTATCCTGGGATTCCTCCAACCCACGGGTTCACCTACTTCAGCTGTCTATGCTACCACAGGGAGGACCCCACTGAGGAGCTCCCGCCCAAGGTTCCCTGCACGTGGGACTCGTATTACCTCTACAGCAGAGACAGCCCTCCTGAGCCTAGCCAGGCTGCCATCAGGCGGCGACGACTCAAGGAGCTGGACTCACACCGGCGTCAGTTTAGTGGTATCGGTGGACGTGGGCAGCACCACCTCGCCCTGTGTCCTCGTCCAAGCCTGGCCTGCAACGTCCCCAACACAGACGGATACGAGTGCATCGACGTGGCAGATGAGCTCGAGTCCTGTGGCGGTTGCGTCCACGGCGAGTACGGCATCACGGCTAATGCCACAACGTTTGGACAAGAGTACGTACATTGTGCGCGGTTGAGCCAGCTGACATGACCCAGCTGCACGGCGTTGCCTGGTATCACCGCTGTCGGCTGCGTCCATGGCAAGTGTGTTGCAAAGGGGTGCCAGCGCGGGTTCTCGCTGGTTAACGGCGCATGTGTGTAGAGAGGCTATAGATTTCACGGGTAATTTTTCTTTCTGGGCGGTCGGTGCGGAAGCTTGGGCGGAGTCGATGGCGCTGAGACCGTGCCAGTCCGCTGTTAGTGGTGGCGGAGGTGTCATCCGGGTTCTGGAACATGCCGACACCGTCTTTCAACGTCTCACCTACGCCAACAATGTAGGCTGATGGCATGGGCATCAGGACCAAGCGTCCGCACCCAGACCAAGATGTGGATGCACAGCTACATCGTCAAGGAAGTAGCTATCCACATAACAGCAGCGGCTCCGCGCGATTGTCAAGCGAACCACCGACATGGGCGAAGCTCCGCCCGTCACCGCGGCAGCTGCAGCGCTCACATGGACTTGCATAGCCCGCAGACTCGGTCCGTAAGCAATACGTTTGGCCATCGGCATCCTTGGCCTCGCATTGCGCCTTGGCACGCCAGCGCGCCGATTCCGAAGGGGTGAGTTGGCTGGCCAACAGGCGTTGCGACGCGGCCGATGGCGCGACCTCGGTTATTTTCAGCTCGCACCCATCCCTAACTCCAAGTCGCCGACACGGGATGCCGCAATGCTGCAATGAAGGCAACCAGCCCCATGCAACGGTGGTCCGCGGTGTTTAAACTCGGTTGCATCGCGCAAGCCGTGCTGCCCATGGCGTATCTTATCGTCAGCAGCCTGCGCGCCTCCGTCGATGGCGGGTCCGTCCCTGCTGTCCCATCTCGACGCCAATTTCCACACCTCGTGAGCAACAACCGAGCTTGAGTTGGGGTTGGTTTCCAACTCAGTATGGCAGATATCCGCGGACGTCTCCTCTTCGCTTTCGGCCAACCGTTGAAGCAGCAACCTCGCTAACTTCGCATCTGGGTCGCGATGGCGCATCTTATCCCCTCTTCGTCCACTTGTGGCGAGGGAGAGGAGGGGGGTGGGGGGGGGGTTGGCTGGACGAAGGAGCGGTGGCGCGCTGTGGCGGTAGCCGGCCGGTGGTATCGCTCGCCCTCTTAAGGCGGAGAGAATGGCACGTTCAGACTCCCACCTCACCAAGATCCGCAGCATGGCGCCCACAGCCAGCACCGATGATGGTGAGCCACCAATTCGCGCAGCAGCTCTGACTGACCTGAGAAGCCGGCCTCGCCGCCGCCCCGACCGGCCTCCGTCTCTTCTACCGCTCGACGCTGTTCCAGATCCTCGTCGTCGGCGCATGTGCGTTCTGCGCGCCGGGAATCTGGCTCGCAATGAACGGGCTCGGCGTTGGCGGCTCACAGTCGCCCGAGCTCGTCAACGCCGCCAACGCCGCGCTGTACGCGTGCATGACTGTAAGCCTCGCCCTACCCACGCCGCTCACACCCCACCCCAGGTCATGTGCTTCCTCGGGCCCTTCTTCACCAACGTCCTCGGCTTCAAGTACACGCTTGCGCTCGGTGCCGTCGGCTTCCCGCTGTACGCAGCCGCACTGTACACCAACAACCGGTTCGGCACCGTGTGGTTCGTGTACGTCGGCTCGATCGTGTGCGGCATCACCGCCGGCATATTCTGGTCGGTCGAGGGCGCCATCGCAACGGGATACCCCGAGCCGCACAAGCGCGGGCGTTACGTCGCCACCTGGCTTACGTTCCGCAACTGCGGCAACCTTCTCGGCGGCGCCGTCAGCCTCGCGCTCAACGCAAAGGACAACCATAAGGGCAAGGTCGGGTACAAGACGTACCAGGCCTTCATTGCGATCCAGTGCCTCGGCGCGCTCATTCCTTTCCTGCTGTCCAACCCGCACAAGGTGATCCGCGACGACGGCAGCCGCATCTCCGCGCCGAGGGTCAAGATGTCCGAGCAGGCGCGCGCCATGTGGCGTCTGCTCATCTCCAAGCCCATCCTCCTGCTCGCCCCCATGATCTGGTACTACGGCTGGACGGAGGCCTACCCGGGAACGTACATGGCGACGTACTTCACCGTGCGGTCGCGCTCGCTCGCGAGCTTCACCAAGGCCATCGTCCAGTCCCTCTCGTCCTGGGTGGCCGGGTGCATCGTCGACGTAGCGTGGCACAAGAGCCGGCGCGTGCGCGCGCTCACGGCGTTTGGCGTGCTCGTGCTCCTCAACACGGGCACATGGGTGTGGGCCGTGGTCATCCAGACCGAGTACCACCGCACCAAGCCGGTGCTGGACTGGGCCGACCAGAGCACGTTTGGGCGCGGGTTCGGCGCGTTCGTGTTCGAGAGCATCTGCTTCGGCGTTGTTGAGAACTGGATCTACTGGTCGATTGGCACGCTCTCCGACAGCCCAGGCGACCAGGTGCGCTACTCGTCCATCCTGCGCGGCATCGAGACGGCGTCCAACGCCGTCGGGTACGGCGTGCAGGCGACGACGTCGAACCTCATCATCACCGCCGCCCTCAACCTCGGCTTCTGGATCGTGGCCCTGCCGTTCAGCTACTTTGCCGCGCTCGAGGCGGTCAGCCGGCTGCGGGAGATTGATGGGAGGGGCAAGGTGGGGGAGAAGCGCGCGGACGCCGAAGAAGGTGACCTGGACGAGGCGAAATGATAGGGGACAAGGCTGGCTACATGGCCTCAGGACAACGCCGCCCAATGCGGCTGACTGGGACGCGCATCGAGGCCGATAATGATGACTGAGAGGTGATGATGAGTTTGCGACATCGGTAACGCGGCTCTCACTTACCGGCCATCTCCGGCTCTCGCATCTGGCCGTCTCGGTCTCGCACATGGCTCCTCCTTCCATACAGTCGTCGTTATCCTGCTCCTGCTCACAATGCATCTAATCTACGTCGCTCGCACAGCCAGTCGGCTCGCGTCCGACGAATAGCATCACAGCTGGGCGACTATTCTGAGTGCGCATGCAGCCATGTGCAGCAGCGCACGAGCTTGTTGTATGCGCCAGACCACGCCGGTTTACCCGTGGATGACGCCATTTGCGTGCGGTCGAGCACCTGGTGATAAGTCAGCCTCCACCGTCGTGCGCTGTCGCGAGCACAACATAAAATATTGGGGACAGGCCGTGTCTTGCAGCTCCTCATCCCAGACAGCCCCTCTGCACCATGACTGTCGTCGCCGCCGAGACCCCATCGCCATACACGCCCGTCGCCGCGCCCCGCGTGCCCGGCTACCACGAGTTTGCCAACGTCCAGCGGGCCGAGATCGGCGCGGTTATCCCGAGCAAGGACGCGCCGAACGCGCCGCTGCCCAAGCTGTTCGAGCCGCTCACCATCCGTGGCGTCGAGTGGGCGAACAGGCTGCTCATCGCGCCCATGTGTACCTGTATGTCGCGGCTCGTGTGTGGCGCTGACGACGCTAGACTCGGCGGACAACGGCAAGGCGACCGACTTCCACCTGGTGCACTACGGCTCGCTGACGCTGCGCGGCTGGGGCTCGGTGCTGACCGAGGCGACGGCCGTGCTACCTGAGGGGCGTATCTCGCCGCAGGACGCGGGCCTGTGGGAGGACGCGCAGATCGCGTCCTGGAAGCGCGTCACGGACTTTATCCACGCCAACAAGGGCAAGGCCGGCGTCCAGCTCGCCCATGCCGGCCGCAAGGCGGGCACGCAGACGACCTGGGTGCTGAAGGAGGCCGGGTGGACTGGTGGTCAGATTGTGTCGGACGAGAATGGCGGTTTCGCCAAGGACGGTGAGTGGCTATGCTGCGCGCGGGGCTGACAGGCTCCAGTGTACGGCGCGTCCCCGATCGCCTTCTCCGACGGCTACCTCGTGCCGGCCGAGGCGACGGACGCTGACCTCAAGCGCGTGGTCGACGGCTTCGCGGCCGCCGCACGCCGCGCCAAGGAGGCCGGCTTCGACTATGTCCAGATCCACGGCGCGCACGGGTACCTCCTGCACTCGTTTGCGTCGCCCAACACGAACAAGCGGACGGACGCCTACGGCGGCAGCTATGACAACCGCGTGCGCCTGACGCTCGAGGTCGCGCGTGCGGTGCGTGCGGCCTTCGATGGGCCGGTGCAGTGGCGCATTAGCGCGACCGAGTGGATTGATGGCGTCGCCGGCAAGGAGAAGCAGTTTGAGGGCGAGAAGGAGGAGTACGCATGGTGGTAAGTGGCGGAGACACAAAACCCAGCTAGTAGTGGCTAACCTCGCTCGAAGGGGCATCGAGCAGACGACGCGCCTCGCCGCGCAGCTGCGCGACGCCGGCGTCGACCTGCTCGACGTCTCGTCGGGCGGCAACGACGCGCGCCAGCAAGTGCCCGTGACGGCGGGGTACCAGGCGCCGTTTGCGGCGCACGTCAAGGCGCACGTGCCGGGCCTGCGCGTCGGCGCGGTGGGCATCATCAACACGCCCGAGCTGGCCAACGCCATCGTCGCGGCCGACGAGGCCGACTTCATCTCGCTCGGCCGCGAGGCGCTGCGCAACGCCGACTGGCCGCTGCATGCTGCGGCTGCGCTCGGCGTCAGCGCCAACCCCGCCGAGCAGTACCGCCGCGCCTGGGGCGAGCGCGAGATCAAGGGCGCGGGGACCAAGGTGAAGCTTTAGACAAGTTGTACCGCAGTAATGCATAGAGTAGATGCCGCAAGTGAAGGGCACATGGACACATGTCGCCGATCACGACTGATATCGAGCTCGGCACCAGTGTGGCCAGTGTCGAAAGCTGCCAGCTGCCAGAATCGCGGTCAGTGTGGCATTGAGCGTCCGCGTGCTGCGACGCGCATGTCCTTTTCCGACCTATGCATGCTGCAGACCTCGGATGCGCCGGAGCTTGCCTGTCGTCACGGCGGCGATGCTTGGCTGTGCTGCCCCGGCTTTCGAGGGTACCAGTCCAGGTAGTCGCTGTGCCTGTCGCCTCTCCGCATCACGTATCAGGGGCCGCAAGCACGCACGCTCCCGGCCAAACCTTGTCGCGCCGAGGGCCCCCTCTTGTTGGTGGGAACGCGGCTAGCGACGGGCCAGAGCCTCGCATGCATGCAGCACCCTGCTTGGCTGGATCGGCGTCGTGTGGTGGTGCATGGAGCATGTTTCCGGACAGCCAAGCCAGTCGGTGCACGCTGCTGCGGGCGTTAAAGAGGTCGGGCCGAGCGAGTGGTGCACGCACGACGCACCCCCCAGTCGCCATTGCATACACGTCGTGCACCATCCACATCCTTGCTTGTCCTTGTACACCATCTCGCCCACACCCACGCACCCCCCCAACACCCACACACACACCTCTTACCGCATACCGTGCCACTGCGCCCCATCCCACTGACCGACCGACGGTAGGTGGCGTTGAGATCCGCCAATCCCCCCTGTCTGCCTTTGATAGCCGCGACATTGCGTGGGGTTGTTTGTTGGCGCCATTCCGTCCGGCCTCGCCCGCTCGCTGGCGTCATATAGGCGGAACGCTGCGACGCGCGCCGCTCCCACTACACACTATACACACACCAGCATGTCCGTCGAGGTCGAGTACAGCGACCTCGAGGGGGTCGAGGGCGGTGAGTCTGCACCACGCGGTGGCGCCGCAGGCAAGCGAGCTGACCCCGCCTAGCTGAGGTGATCCTTGCCGCCGCCACGCCCCAGTCTCGCGCTATCAAAGCCGCGTACAACCAGCTCGGGGACGACGGCGTCGAGGCGCTGATAGCCGCTCTACCCGGTAACATTACAAGCCTCGACCTCACCGATAACGAGGTCGGCGACTGCGGGCTGCTCGCCGCACTGCAGTACGCCTCACGCTGCCCGCTGCGACACCTCTCCCTCGCCTTCAACACAATACATGTAAGCCGCGATGCTATCTCCGCCGTTGACTCGCAGCTCGACGACGCGGCCGTGCAGCCGGTCATCGCGGCGCTCAACGACGCCTCGTCGCTCGAGTCCCTCTCCCTCTTCTCCAACCACCTCGAGCCCGGCGCCGTGGCCGAGCTGTTCGACGGTCTCTCCGCGCCGCGCATCGCCAAGCTCGAGCTGAGCAGATGCAACGTCGACGACGGGGCAGCCGGCGCTATCGCGGCGTTTCTGGCCTCGCCGCGCGCAGCGGCTCTCACAGCCCTCGACCTGGGCAACAACTGGCTCTCGGCGCTGGCGGTGCGCGAGATCGTCGACGCCGTCGAGGCGCACCACCTCGGACTGCAGCACCTGTCGCTTGCGAGCCACGGGCTGCGCGGCACGCGCGGGTGTATCCTCTTCAAGCCGGACCTCGACCCCAAGTCCGCGGCGTACGGCGAGCCGCAGGTGGTGGAGATGGCGCACGAGCTGCACACGCGGCTGCCGGCCGTGCTCGCGCGGAACCGGGGCCTGCGGCGTCGAACAATGGCGGCTGCAGCACGCGCCGTCGCGCCGGCGCGGGTCCTCCTGTGCGCCGGCGCGGCGCGCGATGGCGACGAGCCGACATCACCGACCAGCGCCGTGGAGCGCACACCCCCGGCGTTCCCGTTCACGCGCCTCCCGCGCGAGGTGCAGCTCGTGATCGCGCGCCACGCGTCCGGCGACGCCGCGGCGCTCAGCGAGGCGCAGTGGGCGCGCGTGGTGCGGTACGCGTGCGACCGGGCGACGGTGGGCGCGATGCCGGCGCACCCGGGCCCCGGGCTGCCGTTCGACGCGCGCGTTGGGCTCGCTCTTGGGGGCTGGTGCGAGGGGCTTGGGGTCGGGCGGTGGGAGGCGGACGAGCGGGGGTGGGAGCCGCCTAGCCCGCGGTTGAGATAGACGAGCGAGCGAGCATAACACACCGCGCTTTGCGCGCACAGCATGACACGACACGACACGACACGTACGACACGACACCACCCATGTACTTTTTAGCATATGCATGATAGCGACGACTAGTGGGAGGGTGATTCCCCCAGCGCAGCTCCAGCCAAAGTAACACCCCCGGTGCCTTCCCACGCTGGCACCTGCCGGCCTCCACCCAGCTCGTCCACTAACGTGTCTGCGGCGCATCTCAGCTTCTCAGCCGTCTCCACCACCCATCCCACGCAGCATGATCCTCCGGCTACTCCTCCTCGCCCTAGCCGCGCTCGTCGCCCTCGCTCTGCGCCTCCGCGCCGTCCTCCCGCGCGGCGCACCACCACCGCGGCGCACCTCCCCCGCACGGCTGGGCGTGTTCCTCGGCTCGGGCGGGCACACGGGCGAGATGCGGTCGCTGCTGTCCGCGCTCGACGGGGCGAAGTACAGCCCACGGGTGTACGTCTACGGCGCGGGCGACGAGATGAGCCTGCGCGCCGTCGCCGATGTCGAGGGCGCGCTCGGCGGCGCGAGCAGCGGGTCTTATACCCTGCTTGCGCTGCCCCGCGCCCGCGCCGTCGGCGAGGGCAAGCTGTCCACCTTGCTCTCGGCGTCGCGCACGCTCGCGGTCGCGCTGTGGCACACTTTCCTGCTGCCGCTGTTCACCCGCCCCGCGACGCCCTGGGTCGACGTGTTACTGCTCAATGGCCCCGGCACCGCCGTCGTCCTCGTTGCCGTCGCGTACATCCGCCGCGTGGGTGCCCGCCGGCGAGAGCGAGCTAGCTGACACGTCCAGATCCTCGGCCTGTCTTACACTCGCATCATCTACGTCGAGTCGTTTGCGCGCGTCACCAGCCTGTCTCTCAGCGGCAAGCTCCTCCGGCCGTTCGTCGACACGTTTGTCGTCCAGTGGCCCGACGCGGCCGGGCCGTCGGCGTCGGCGTCGACGAAGCCAATCACCTCCAACGCGGCTGCCGACTCACGCACCCGCCCATCTCGCGTCACGTACCGCGGCTTTCTTGTTTAGACATGCACTCGTCTTGCTCACAGTCTACACATGACACATGACATCGCAGCTGATACTACTGCTGGACTGGCCTTCACAGAGGCTACACACGCACACACATTGATGGAACACGACGGTCAACACCAACACGGCGGCAACACCCGCCTCACGCCCACCCCAACAGCTTGATGTCCGGCTTAAAGCCAGCACGCTCGAGAATGTGCCTGCACCGTCAGCCGAGCATTCACAGTCCCCCGCACTCACACATAGTTGCTCTTGAGCTGCCCACGTCAGCATCTCCTCCCCAAATCACCCTCACCGATTCACAGTGCTGATACACCGACGGAACAGACTGGCACAGTGAAATGGCCAGCATGCACCAGCGTTGGCCTTGACCATAGCGCTTGTACCTGTGCGTGGGTCAGCTCCAGCGCACCACCCCTACCCACTTCAGGTGCTCGGTACCCTCTCCCCACGCCGTCGACACCAGCCACTCCCCCTCGTCATCCGGGTAGGCATCGGCCCCACCTGGCGCATCGATAACCCCCTTCGCCTTCGTCAGGAGGTTGAAAGCCTTGTCGCCATTCTCCTCTCCCCCGCGGTGCAGAAGGCTCATCACCAGCGACCGGTTCCACCTGGCGTAGTTGACCACGTCTGACGGAGACGACAGGGGAGCACACTCAAGGACGCGCTGAATGTCAACTTCGATCCACATGGGGCAGCTCACCTCGAGCACTCGGCACGTCACTTTGTCCCAGTGGTCAGCGTGGCTATGCCCTCGGCACCTACACTTTGTCGGACAGTGCCGATAGTGGGCCTGTTGCGTAAGCGTCGATCAGCCATTTACTCACCATAACTGAGACAACCGAAATCAGTGACATGCGGGGATCGCCACGCTGCTCGACATCGCCGGCGGCTTGCTGTTCGACCTTGGAACACAGATCCTTCACGTCAGCACATGTTACAAGCACGTCACACCTCGATGGTAACACCAAGCATGTCCCAGTTCGATTGGTCACACAGCAAGGCCGTTTCATGTTGAACAAGAGTGCGGATCATCGTACTGAACGGCTCGGCTTTGGTGCGGGCAGGATTAATGTTGTCGATTGCCATGCGAACGTACACGAGGTACTCGAGGAGCCGGCCGGAAAGCTCGCTCTGCTGGTAAGTTGGCGCCTTGTCTCGCCCCTCACCTTCTCATCACCTGCCTCCATCTCACTGTAGCCGGCCACTGGTAGGTGTCAGCGGCATCTCAAGTCCCTCCGGGCACTCACTCTTCCCCTGAAGGCAGGCAAAGCAGCAGGTCGCGTAATGGATGCCGATGTCGGGGTCACAGTCAATAGGAGCGATCGCCTGGTACAAAGAGATGATCTACACTGTTAGCAGCTTCACCTCGGCTGATTCATACCATTCCCGTATAGTCAAACAGCTCAGACACCACAGCAGACGGCCATGATAAAGCGCCTGTCACGCCGACGTTAAACGCTTCGGGAGCGTCAGTTATTCCACAATACAGTGACGCACAGGTCTTGTAAAGCCAGGCAATTTCCTTGACATATTCGGCCCCGTCCCCGCTGTTGTAGAGATGATTGACAATTTCAGCAGCTGAAGATCCGTGAGCATCGAGTGCATGGCAGTGTGCCCTACCGCCCGCCATGTAGTTGACGAAGGTAACGGCAAGCCCCTCGCTGTGGGCTCAGCAGCGATAACCAATCTCAATCTCACCTGTTGCTGTCCTCTCTCATTTGAGACACTGTCGACTCTATGAGGCACCTCGTTGTCAGCCCAAGTTTCGCAAGCCTACACACCTGACGAGGGTGATACTGTGCGTCTGAATGTTCGATGCCAAAGCAGGGTTCCTCAAGGCCTCGAGCAGTGCCTGGAGGCTCTTTTCCAGTGCGCCGTGCATCTTCTTCTCCACCGAGACTTGCCTGGGGAAGGTTGTCAGCTGAATCAGCCTGGGTGTGCACTACACTCACACCATTAGGAGCAGCTGCTTGCTATCAAGGTCGTTGCAGTTGAGAATTGCCCTGATGGCCGATACAGCTGGTAACAGTCAGCTCGGTCACAGGAATGAACGTACCAGCTAACTCCCTCCCTTGCTGAGCCGCAATGAGAAAGCCCAGATAGTGTGTAGAGGCTTCCGTTGCCGGGAACTGGTCCAGATGAGCTTGAGCAGTTGCAAAATCCCCTGCGTTGATACAACACAGAGCCGCTTTACTGAGCTCATTAGCACCCGAAGAGGACTTGCACCCACCGCCGGCACTTGGAGGCGTTGTACCTCCCCCAAGGCAGAAGAGCCTTATGGCACCCAAGAGCATCTTTGGCACGTCAGCTGACCCTGGAGTGCAGAGAGTTCACTCACACCACTCGGCAGCGAGTGAGAAGTTGGAAACTTTCCCTAACGCTTCCCCCAAGCCCCAGATGATCTGAAGTCAGTTGAATCTCACTCTAATCCGGCCTCACAGTTTGACAGGCAGCTGCGCTTGCCTTGCCGTCTAGCTCGATGTCTGCTGCCCCAACCTCTGCAGTGTCAGACTGAGCACAAGAGCTGAGCCCACATACGGTCAAGGGCTTGCTTAGCCACACGGAGAGCAGTTTGCTTGTCCTTTTCTAACTTGCGGACCCCAATCAGGACGCCCACAAGGATGCGGGAGACGTGAACAGGACTGGCATTGACCTTGAGGGCCTTGTTGAGCAGCTCTTGACGAGCGAAACGCTGCAGATCAGGACTGCAGTTAGAAATCTTCATGTCCAGGTAAACTTACTACTTTGTGAGGGATAATATCTCTCCGAGAAGCCTACAGTTAGATTGATAAACGCTTCGAGAAACCCACTCGATAACAGTCTCGTCCGATACCGTCACTGCTTCAATGATTTGCGATAGAGCTGAGTAAGTGCCACGTGATTCTCGGTTTCTCACCAGCCCTGACGTCCTCTTCTTTTGCATTCTGTTGTTGAAGCATCTGCAGTTGGAGAATCTTGACATCATGAACCTTCCGCGGATCCTGCGGATGTCAGCCTTGGTCTGTGATTGAAGTCTTACGAGAGTATTTGTAACCGCCACGAGATCGGAGAGCATCTTCGCCACCCGTTCCAAGTTTGGAGCATCAAGAGGCTTGAGAAGCTCTACACGAACTGAGGGATGGTCAGGGAGTTCCGCCTTCCTAAACTTGCTTGCGCTGCGCAGCAGTGAGATCTGTGAAGGTTAGCAGCTGGGAGAGCTCATATTCGATTTACCTGCAGCTCCTCGAGACCCAGTAGAAGACCTATCGTCTTGGCCTTCTCGACGATCTCTATACCCAGAGAGAACCATATTGCAGCGTCTTCAACATGAGGGGCGGCACCCGCCTTGCGAAGTGCTTCACCGACCTCGAACGCCCGTTGCCCAATGGTGAGGAGCTTTGGGTTAGTGGTGCGACCGGATACACGCTCCCTCACATTGCTGCCACCCAAAATACCCTCGGCGTCAATGGCTGAGGTGTTAGCCTTACGCAGATAATGGTAATGAGAGCATAACATACTTGCAGCCTTCTCGACCATGGACAAGGCGAGGTCGTAGTTCTCGTCTGTGGCAGCCTAGGAGATCAGCTAGGTCAAACCTCCCAGTCGCACAATGTCAGAGCGAGCGAGGTAGTAAAGGGTGAGTGCAGATAGACGGCTCTTCAGTTCAGCTGGCTCATCAGTATCTGTAGGGTCGCAGTTGAGTAGACGCTGTTCGAGCTGCAATGTTAGCAAGGGAGCTACTGCGGGCACATACCTCTGCCGCTCTCTCGCATAGCGAATTGGCCTTGAGCGAGTCACCAGCCACTGATATGATTAGTAAAACTCTCGAGTCACGCTCATACTGGAGAGGGAAGACGCTGCTTTTGAGGCAAGCATGAGAAGGCGACTCAGAACTGGAGTGAGCTGAAGAGGTGCAGTTCGGAGCTCACAAGGCCCGAGGACTCCAGGAGAGGTCGCAGCATCAATGAGCTTGAACGCAACATGCTTGACTAAAGTGGTATGTCAGTATCAAACCTATTCTTGGATTTAACTGACTCTGAGCGACAACTAGTCTGTCTTCCTTTGCGATTTCACGCTCGTTGCTCATCCTGTAGTCGGCCGAGAATGCAAAGTTCCAGAGGCGGATGCCTGGGCGAGGTGAGTAAAGGCACAAGTATTCCACTGGAGGAAGGTCATGATGAACTACCTACCTTCCTCATCTAGCCAGTCAGACTGCTTGAGCTCGTCGGCGTCGCCTCGACGCCTGTTGGTGCGACGAGGAAGGCTGTCCACTGCGACGGAGAGGGCGTGGAGAGCATCAGCGAGTTGAGAGCGCCCATCAGGTGGAGTGTGGGGGCCGGTGGGAACTTGGAAGTGTTTCATTGTCTGATGGAGGGCTTGTAGTGCATCTGTGGTGTCGTCAGTAGGGAATTCTGACCTGCAAGGTACTTTGCACTGCCAAATGTGCCGGAGCTGCCATCTGATGAAGAGCTGCGAGTGAGTCGGCGAAGGATCAGAAAGGTGGTGAGTATAGTAAAGGCGTGGTAGCTTGTAGAGAGAAGTACGGATCACTCTTGGATGAATGGAGGAGATGGGAGGAAGAGACGAGGAAGATGAGGAAGATGGACAAGGTTGATGCATGCACTAGAAGACGACGGCGGCGTAGCCGCCGTCAAGTAGACGTTTGGTGGGCGGCGGATGCAAAATTGACCTAACGCGGACGCTGGGCACGCCGTCATCACAACACGACGTCGCTGCTTTTCACCACCAAACACTCACTCGAGCACCACCTCAACCCACCCATCCACCTCACCTCATCATCTAAACACCTGTGCTCACCACCAGAGGACCCTCCAGCACCATCTCCCACCAGGCAAGCACCTCCACCTCTCCCCTTTTGCCTCACTGACACCCATCAGCACCACCAACACACCACACACTCGAGGCACCGGGCCACTCACACACACACCCGAGGCTGCGAGCCACCCCCCGAGACCCCCTCTCCCCCCCTCTCCACAACAACCAAGGACCTGTTCCACAGCTCAGGGGCTAGCTCACACTTTTGTGTAGCCCTAGCTGACATCACTTGGCTTGCCATCATCACACCTCTCTTGCTCCAACACCTCGACCTTTGCCCGACACCTTGGATCTTGGGTGAGTCCACACTGACTGACACGACCTGCACCCACCCTGTTGGGCCGAGGTTTCCCCTTGCATGGTGCGGACCTCTGTCAATCCTTGCCTGGCAAGTCCGGTGGTGGGTCGGGCCTCTTCGAGTGCCTGCCCACTCCGGCGCCTGAAGCACAAGGTCGTCACTCAGACACCCTCTGTGCCCAGGTCACCTAGCTCCGCAGGTGCAACTTGGTCTGTCACGGGTAGCTTCCTTCTCACTTCTTAACACTTGGCGGCCTCGATGCGCAAGTGGAAGTGGGTTAAGATGTGCTGTTAGCCCTACCGCCGCATTGAGTTAAGGAAACCTTGGTCTGATGGGGGGTCACCATGACATTCTGCTGTCATGGTGATACGGGTTGCTGCCTGGGTTGACTGGAGGCGAGTCTTCATCGGGGCTGGCTGGGTTGGTGACAGCAGTGGCTGTGCCTTCATCAGATAGACCATGACTTGTGATCATGCCCAGCGGTGATCGTGTCCACTTCCCCATGGCAGCGCTAACTTGACAGTCACAATGACAAGGAAGGGAAAACGCGACCGACTCAAGGCCGAAGCAGCTGGTGATACAGCATCAAAGAAGTCGAAGCCTCCAGGCAATGCCCAATACTTTGACAACATTCGTTTTCGCGACCGTGACGGCACCACCCACCTCGATGCAACCGACTTTGCACCAATTGAGCTCCAGCAGCTATATCACCCTCTCGCCACTGGTCGCCGCTTGACACGCCCAACAAAGACCTGGTCCAAGGACAAGAAGACCATCCTTGAAACAGTGGCAAGCAAGGTTGATCCGGTGATCGCAGAGTACGACCTCCCACCACGCAGGATCATCAAGCCTTCCGAGTTCCCCTTCTTCATCCCGTGCACACTTCCAGGTGCCGGTGAGCCTGGTGGTCCTCCCAAGTTTTGGGCATGCGGGTTCCACCTCCACGATGATGTCAAGAACACCAAGATGGTCAAGGCGTACGACGAGCTCATGGCAACTGGCGCCCATGGATCCATCAAGTCCAAGGCCCGTTCAGCAATGCACACATCCCACAAGAACATGCCCTTCCACTGCGGTTGTTGGTTCAAGGTCGGACGCGATGGAAACCCCTACTTGTCCAAGGATGCTCGATGCCTGGCAGTGCAGGAGTTTGCTGCAAAGTACGACAAAATCAGCACTTCTCTTCACGACTCGCTTGCAGCCCACGATCGTGTCACTGTGTCTCGCCACTTGATGCCCCACCAGTGTGCACACAAGTACACCGACTTCAAGAATGTGAAGCCAGAGGACTATGGCACCATTCGCCTGGGCAAGACTGGCTGTATGCTTGCCTTCAACATTGGCCAGGCTGAAGTTGGCCACTTCGACCCCGGTGACGACTTGTCAACATACACCAGCCTCTCTGTCTTTGGCGAGCAGTGGGATACCTCCCGTGGCCAGGGCAACTTGATTCTCCCTCAACTCAACATTGAGATCGAGATCCCGGTTGGTGCTTGTGTGTCCTTCCAGGCTGGGTCTCTCTACCACTCGGTGCGCGCGCTCGATGAGGATGACTGGGGCAAGCGTCTTGGGATCACGGCTTTCTTTGAGAAGCGAGCCATGGAGTACTATGAGGAGGCGCAGGAGGCTGAGACCTCTGGTTCTATGTAGATAGTAACACCAGTGATAGTTGAACATGGCTCAAATATGATATACACGGATGACTTCAGAACATGAGTATACTGCAGTCACACATCCCTGAATCCATAGCGCAACCCATACATCTGCAGGCCTAGCCTGTCTTGGACTTCTTTGCGGGGGAGGGGGAAGGACTTGATGGACCAGCTACAGCTGATGGCTCATCATCGTCATCAAAAGGATGACCAGCAATCAGAGCAGTACTGCGGGTGACCTTGCGTGGGATTGCAATGTTGCCCTTTGCAGCCCTCATCGGGGATGGAGCACTGCCACCCACAGGAGATGTGGACTTTGTCAACTTTGTAATCTCAACTACGAAGAAACCAGTTGAATGGCGGCCGACAATGTTCCCTCTCACGTGAACATTGAGTCCATCAGCTGGGACAGTTGTGTTGGCCCAACGCTTGGTGTTCGGCATCATCACGACATACTTGAATGAAACGGAGGAGTTGGCAGGATCCTAAATACGTGAGCATATGTCCCAACCCCAGCAGCTTACTTACACCATAGAGCTTGCCAGCAACCCCAAATGCCTTCTGTGTTGTTGCGTAACCGTCTGGTAGCTTGACAATGGTTCCGACAATGTCGACAGGCACAGGGAGGAGAGGTGGAACTTGTTCGAGCCAGCCCTCGTCTTCTGTCAGCATAGTCCAAAGGCAAGGACGAACCGTCATAGTTGACCCAGTCAAACCTGTTGACACTCTCTGCAAAAACCTTGATGGCTCCATGGGTAGTTCCGTCATGTGTGATGCTTCCACGAAACTGAAGAACCTCATTGACACGGGGTTGTTCGGCCAACCAAACATGGACTTCGACCTTGTGCGAGACAAACTCCTGGTCGAACTGCACCGAGGAGAGGATGACTGTGGATCCAGGTCGTCCTGTGGCCGTGGGCTTGTTGGTCCCTCCGAAACCCTCCACAAGAAGGTTGATTGTGGTGCTGGTCTCGTGAAGCATTGTGAGTTGGGTGGTAGTTTCGAGCTGGCGGTTCACTGCTTTTGCTTATGTATCATGTAGGCTGCATCACAGGCTCCTATTGTTCCCGACCACCATCCTCCTGGCTATCTGCTATTGGTGCAGTCTCTCTGTCAAAAACCTCACTGTACACGACATTGCGCGTTGTTCGCTCAGCCCCTTCGGGTAGTCTGGCTTTGATGGACACCACACTGGTGGCCCGTGACAGCGCCACATACAGCTGCCCATGCGAAAATACAGACACAGTGAGGTCAAGCCCAACATGCCTCAACGACTGGCCCTGTGCTTTGTTGATGGACATGGCAAACGCCAACCGAATAGGAAACTGAGTGCGACGGATCCGGAAGGGGAATTGACTCCTCGGATTATGCCCAGTTGTCAATCGAATCCGAGGGATAAACGCCTGCTGGCCGGCATGAGTTCCAGTGACAATCTGTCCCTGGATGACCTTCGAATGAACTCTGGTCACAATGAGTCGGGTGCCGTTGCACAGACCTTTTGCTGGGGCAAGGTTTCGCAAAAGGATGATGGGGCAGCCGATCTGTGCGTCAACAATGGTCATGCAACACACTTCCTCACCTTGAGATTAAGCGAATGCAGGGGAAAGTTCGGAAAATTCAGGCTGTTGAGCATCTCGCTTGGTACCTCCGAGACAGGCCCGATATCACCAACTGCTGAGTCTGCAGAACGTGTGGTGCGTATGTCGCCTGGAAACTTGTCAAGGACATTGTTGTTGAGGCCATCAACAGAGGTGTTGTGTGGGGCAAGGATTACACGCTCCGAGAAAAAGGTTTGGCAGTGTTTTGTGTCTTTTGGGTCGATGCCGCTGAGTCCTGTGAAAACCGAGTTGATGAGGCCCTCCGAGGTTGTGTCATCAAGGATGATTTCGTCTGGCAGCTTGATTTTGCCCTCTTGCGTTGGCACCTTGCCTTCGCCAACCTGCAGCAAGAATGAAGCGAAACGTGCAACCTCCTCAGACGCTCCTTGCAGGCGCATGTTAATTGTGAGATGCAGGATCTTGACAGCATGCCAGAAAGGAGATCGTATTATCGTGGCATTGACAGTATCTGTTCTTGAGCCATTTGGCACAACTGGTAAGCACTGCCGCAGATCACCTGGCATCAGCATGACTGAGGAGTTGCACACCACCCACCCGCAAACAACACAGTGATGCCGCCGAACAGTTCATCACTCTCTCGGACATCCCTCAACATTCTGTCCACCACAGTGAAGCATGCTTGGTTCTGCATCACTGCCTCGTCCCAGACAATCAGGCGGGTCTGGCGAAAGAGTGTGGCAAGGTCTGACTGTGCTGAAACTGCACACGATGAGGTGCTGTCAAGTTCGATTGGGATCTTGAAGCGAGAGTGTGCAGTTCGACCACCAGGAAGGAGCAGAGCCGCAATCCCAGAAGATGCAACAGCCAGTGCGACATGACCAGCGGCTCTGACCTTTGCAAGACATGCCTTTTCCACAAAGGTCTTGCCAGTCCCGCCGGGCCCGTCTAGGAAGAAGATCTCACCTGTATTGGAGTTGACAGAGCGAAGGATTGCATCAATGGCCTTGCGTTGATCAAGGTTTGCAGTTGCGTGACTGTTCTCAAACTCTGTTGAAAGGATGTTCCTGTCGTACTGCAACTCCTCCTGTAGGACTGATCCAACCCGAGAAGGCAAGAAGTTCTCTGTTGGCATGGGCAGGCCGAACAACGCCAACGACTTGCCATTCGATTGTGCAATGGCTTGAAGCTCTGTGAGTGCAAGGTTCCACCGTTGTGACTCTGTTGGTTCAGAGATGTTGTAATCTCGCTGCAGCCGTCGGAGGCAGTCATCCATCAAGTCTGCCTTGAACCGTATCAGGAGGTCGACAGGGTTCGCTGGTTCACAATGAATCAGAATGACCATGAAGAGCTCCCGAAGGGCATGCCCTGTCTTGAATGTTGCAGCCTCTGTTAAGCAGATTATGTACTCATTGTCACCTTCAAGGAGCCCCTGCGCTTCACAGGCTTCTTTGAAGGTGGTCATGGTGACTCCATCCACTGTGCGGAGGTCGACAAAGCTTGTTGGACCCTCTACTTCATGCAAGAGCATACGAAGATAGTGAAGCTATGTGTGAGCATAATATGAAACAGTCACTCACTTCACCTGCAGCAGGGGGGACCCAGTGAACCCGACCAACAGCTGCTTGACTCTTGTCACTGCGTTTGCGCCATTTCCTACTACTTCGCACCCAAGTCAACTTGCCTGGCGCATCGCAGTACTTCAACCCCTGCACTGCCTCCGGGTTCTGTGTGGCGAAGCTGAAGAAGGCGTCCAGTGACGATACCTTGATGTTATTCTCAACATCGTCCAGATCGTCGTCCTCCCGAAACATCACACGATGCTCTCCAGGCAGATGAACATGAAGTCGTGTCACTGATGGCCATCGTTCTGTGATCTGGTACTTGAATATCCGAGCACAGGCTTCTGCAGGTGAGATGTATCTTGTGTCCAGATAGTTCTGTAGCTCATCTTGGTTGACAACACGTTCCATATCTTGGAAGACAATGGCTTGTCGGTCGTGCCCTTTGTAGACATACTTGAAGAGGTACTTGACAGCGGTGATTGTAGACGCAATTTCAACATTGATGTGTGCGTCGTACTTGGCTGTCAGGTATGGGTTGTGTGGAACAACCCATTGATTGTCAAAGGTGAAGTGGGGTGTGACGTGACCCCGTCCATTGTCGGGTCGCTTGTAATGGGGATACCCATCCTCTTCAACAGACGTAGCATCCCTGAAAGAACGCGGATAACGAAACCGGCATCGCTTGGGCTCCCCCACCATGCAGGGGCAGTTCGGGTTTGCAGGTCCGCAAGGTCCATGAAGAAGGCCCGTCGTGACTGTAGCATAAAGCTCAGGCTGTGATTGTGGGTCTGGCAGTTCCGCAGACACAATGCTGTCGATATGCTCTGTTGACAATGGTCGACAGCGGGGATGCAGGATAACCAGGATATGTGCGTGCGGAAGACCTCGCTTCTGGTACTCGACAACATATGTGCCTCCAACAGTTTTCCCGAAAACGTGCTTCTTGAACAAGTCATTCAGCAGTTCTTGGAGCTTGAGGTCAAAGACCCTTGCAATGAGGTCTGGCCGATCAAATGCCCTCTGTCCTGGATGAAGTTGTTCTTCAATCTCCCGCCAATGCACATTGGTGGTCATAGTGATGAACAGTGAGGGGCTGCCACGTGCACGCACAATAGCCATGCAGTCGTGGTAGGACTCCCCCATGTATCTTGGGCTCCCAAGATGCGATGACGGCAGCACAGTCTTGATACCAATCTTGCGCAAAGGGATGTTGTTCTCCACCGCATGCCGAAATTGGACATATGATTCTGCCCGTAATGTCTTTTGGTTTCTGCTGTACCACCGCATCTGCTTTTGATCGATAGCCGCAAAGGCATCCACGACCCACTCTTGAAGTAAGAGTCCACCATGGTGCAGAGTTGAGAACCCGCCATTACATCGCTCAAATAGATGAAAGGCATGAAATTGCCGGAGGCTCATATCTTTGGCTGTGTAAGCTGGACAGTGTCAGCCAGGCACCTTCAAGGGAAGTCACACCCGGGATCACGATGGTATTTAAGAAAGTTGTGCCGTTGGCCAAGGCGCAGGGCGGGATGCCAGCCATGAGACCCCAGTGGGAGAAGCAAGACATATCGCAGAGCCAGATACAAAGAGTGGTTTTCGGATATTTGCTGGAGCTGGCCGTCTCGGTACTGAATGATGATATCACGATCATGCCGCTCCACACCATGACCTTCAGGGATCAAGACTGCAACCTCATCGGACCTGGGCTTGTTGTAACGACGGGCATCCACATTACTTGGTTCGATGGTTGATATTAACAGTTCGTGGTAGGCACCTTGAAGGCGGGCTTGTGCCTGGACTAAACTCTGTGCAAGCGGGTTGTATTGAAGCAGCATGTCCTGTATCTTCACAACAGTAGCATGAGACAGTGGGGTATGCCGTGCCAGAATGCGCCGGCGGGCAGCAGCCGAGTTGTCTGAGATATACACTTGAAGGAATGCTGGCTCTTTGTCGGCTAGGGGAATGAGAGAACCCATGAGGTGTCGAAGCTCGCCTTGAATTTTGAACAATGGTGGCCCACCACCTTGGAAGCAAATGGGATCCATAGTGACACCTGCCGAAGTGAAAGCAAAGGAGTTGTTGTACATTCGAATGTTTAAGCGGAACGCTTTTGCTTCTAATGACATCAATGAATCACTCTGTGACACTAAACTGACCTGCAGTTGGCGCCGACAGCAGCTCTTCAAGCATGGGTGGTGGAGGTGGGAAGGGCGCAAGATCCACAGTTCCGTAACTGCAACACAGACTGTACTTCGTTTCCGTTCCAGCAGGTGCCCTTGGCTGGGCCTCTTGCCGCCAATGCAGTGCATAGCAGCAAGGACAGACAGCATCCATCCGACCCAGATAGTGTCGGTAGCTCTGCCCAGGAAGTAATGGCTCTCGGGCAATCATCGGTTTGTCAGACACATCATCATCATCATTGACATCGGCGTCATTGATAGTGTCGGAAGGATGCTCAGGTGCAGGGTCATCTTCAGGCAGTGGGACAGCTGCGGCAGCTCTGGCAGCCCTCCGCTGAGGCGGACACAGGGGTGGAGGAGGTGGGGTGCGACAGCACAAACAGTTCACATGAGTTGACCGCAACAGACGACCTGACCGTGACTGTCGAACAGGTGGAACATCTTCAGTTTGTACTTCATGGTTGTTGGGCTGATGGGCGGGAGACAGAGCGGGCACAGGGTCCGCCTGTGCTGTTGAGGTGGTAGCTTGTTGCGGGCTGGGTGGTAGGAAGGGCTCATCAAAAACAGGCGTAACAGGCCGGACTTGGTGTCTTCGGGGAGCGGGTCGCTGTCGAAATGGCTCAGGAGAGTACCTGTTCGGGGCTCGTCGGGCACGTTGCCGGGTGTTTCTGTCAGGCGGCATGATGTTGCATTGAACAAACAGCTAGACAGCATTATCGCAAGAAGCATCGCCCCACGACTCGATGCTTGGACCGCTTTCAACAGGCAAGCTACAGCAAGGTGGAAAGCATGGACCTCCTGGAACCAGCGAACATGCTGCAATGGGCTCACTATCACTTGAAGCGTCAACGTCACGAATTAGAAATAGGCGTGCCAGTTCTCTTGCAGGCAATGAAATCATAGGCGTGGCACAACCAATCGTGGCACCCATTGCACACAAAGCGGAGATGGGACATTGTCAAGTTGATGCAAGCATCAAAGAACTTGTCGTGGAGTGTTCGTTGGGCTGCAGCGCACCTGTAGATACCTCAAGCTTGCTGCTATGAGACGGGATGACTGCAAAAGATGGAAATCGGGCCACTTGAGGCGTTCAAAACCCGTCTGTCAAGCCGGACCTGCATAGAGGATGTTATGCATCACGTACAGTGCACAGGTGAATGCGCGCCAATGGTAGCATCACAATGGTCCTACTCCCGTAGCTCTATGTGCATGTTGAGTGGGTGAACGACGGAATCGACGAAACATGTAGTTGCTTGTATATAAGGTGTAGAAGAGTATTTGGTTCTGGCTGATGATGGGAGGCATGGGGCCCGGGGCCCCCGGTTTGTGTCACCATCTGCCCTGAGAATGAGATAAGGTAGGCGCGCGCGAGCTGGCCGGATTGCGCATGTGACGCACAGACGCATTTGGCCACGCCATGAGACGCATTCGCCACCCACCCAGCGCGCCCAGCGCCCCCAGCGAACGGTGCGCCAGCCCAGTCATCCCACCCCGCCCCGGCTGACGCCCGGCTGACCTCCACCCCGCCAGCCGGTCTCGCCTCGCCGCCGCCGCTGCTGCGTACCCGCCCGCCGCGCCCGACGCCAGTGTCTCACTCTCACTCTGGCGAGGCAGTCACGCACTGGCGACCGGTCACCCGTCCACCCACCATCCCCCCAACGCCTTCTCCCAACCATACACCCTCCTCTCATTCTCCTCAACGCGTCTCGCATCACTTCATCCTTCTCTCACACCACCCACTCTCACTCACATCCTCCTTAACCCCTCCCCCTCCCAAGTGCCTGCTATCACTGCAGTGCTCACACCTCGTCGTCGCTCAACCCTACCCGCCGACGTCACCTCGCCCGTTGCCACCCGCGCGCCATGGCGTGGTTCAACCCGCTTTCATTGCCCACGGTGCCCGCACCGCCCAGCTATCCCATACAGCCTGCAAGTGAGTAGTACCCTCGTCGAGCGTCGGCCTATGCACCCGCGCGCGTCGCTGGCGCGTCAAAGGCTGACTTGATTACCCTAGCTAAGTACCTCCGCCTGGCCATTCTTGGTTCCAATGATAAGCCCACCACGGCAAACGACCTGAGCCTCAACGAGCTCGTCCTGTCACTCCCCGACACCGACGACAAGCCTCACTCTGCCCCCCCGTCGAGAGGCGGATACGCCATCGGGCGCAAGGCTGCTGGCAATACTCCTCAGGTTCGTGCCTTCACAGAAGTCGAGCAAGGGGATCGTGGTTGCGTCGCGTCTCCCTTTGATACCATCTGCCAATGCGTCAGTTGAAGAGCACCGCTAACACATTCCAGGCTTTCACCTCTCGAGTTCTCTCGCGCAACCATGCCCAGTTTGTCGTCGATGTTAACGGGCTGGTTTTCATTCACGACCTCGAGAGCTTGCATGGGACTTCCATCCAGGGGGCGTCGGGAAGTTTCCCCATCACTGTCCCTTCTGGCCGCGCCCTTCAGGTGGTGGACGGCGATATCCTCATCTTTGGCAAGCAGATTTCAGTGGCAGGCCAACACCACCAGCACCTTCGCATCAAAGTCAGCTTCTACTATCCTGCCGCTGGCAAGCTCGACGCGGATTGTCAGCGCCGTACCGAGGCCACGTTTGCGACAACCGAGGACATCGGGCTTATCGACTCGCACCTCAACCCCTCTCCGGTAGCTCAAGACGGCCAGTCAGCCCGTCGCTTCAGCTACGGAATTCCCGAGTCTCTCCTTTACGAGTCTGACGCCGACGAGGACCTCCCGCGCGGCACGCCGACCGACGACATGGGCGACGCTGTCGACGACGACATCATCGTCGTCGAGGATGACGAGGATGAGGACATTCTTCCTGGGTCGTTCCAGCCCGTCGTTGTCGTCGAGCCTGTCGTTGTTGTTGAGAACAACGACGTCACTGTGAATGTCGAGCGTATCGAAAACGCACCCGTTCGCCCCAACCTCGTCTCTGCTCCAACCATCGACCTCACTTCAATCGCCAGTGACGCGGGTGACATCAACATTGAGCGCGAGCATGATGACCACGGAGACGATCGTGAAGACTACGGAGACCACGGCGGTCACAATGACTCCGACGAGGGAGACGCGCGCGTCTTGTCGGACCACAACGACGATGGCGACGACGACGATGGCTACCAGGTGTCGGAGCGCCACGAGGAAGACCGTGCATCGCGCAGTTCATCGCGTTACCGCCCTGAGGCCAAGTCGCCGCCATACCACGTTCACGAAAGCGAAGCTGAGGACGACCGTGAGCCGTCTCCTGACCAGTACATCGTCCCCCAGCCCCAGGTCGATTTGTCTGAGCGCTCTAATGAGCTCAACGACGAGTTGGCCGCCGGAGTGGAGGAGGCCTTTGGTGAGACCCTCGAGACCATCAACCCTTTCTTTGCCCACATTGTCAGGAACCTCGGCGAGGAACTCGACGACGACAACAGCGACGCTGAGTCGAACGACTCCGACACTCACGATTGGAGCAAGTCGCGTCGCCGTGATTTCAACATCGCCCCCGGCTTCTACGAGTCGGACTATGAGTCATTCTGGAACGGTCACTACTCTGATGGCGACGAGGATGAGGACGACGAGGGCTCGGACAAGCACTGGGGCTCCGAGTCTGGCTCCGAGTCCGAAGCGAAGGCGTCGGGCTCTGAGTACGAGCACTCGAGTGAGGGCGATGAGAGCGAGGAGAGCGATGAGAGCGAGGAAAGCGAGGATGACGATGTGAGCGAGTGAGTTGACGAGAGAGCTGTTGCAATTGAACTTTGCTGACAAATGGCAGGAAGACGAACGAGGACGTTGTCATGGCTACCCCCAACACGCAGGACAAGAGTGTCGGTATTTCGTCGTACCACACTGCGGCAGGCTTCCCATCGCCTCCCCTGTCGGCGGGCGACAACAGCCCGATTTTCGTGGCCACGGCGCTCGAGACGGAGAAAGACGTAGCTACGCCAGCGGTTACGCGCACCGCCGGCCTCCTGACGCCGCCGTCGACCCGCAAGCGGTCGTTTGCGGCCTTGGAGGAGGCCGATGAGGAGCCGACTTGCTCCGCTCCAAACGACGAAGTCTCGGTTGTGCTTGACACGCCGACGAAGTCCACGCTCAAGACCTACCAGGCTAACGCGGCCGCGGACGTCGCGGTGCAGCCCCCTCTCAAGCGCCAGCGCAGCCTTGCGGGCGACATTGGTATCCTCGTTCTAGGCGTTGCCATCGGCAGCGTGGGCACGATTGCTGGTCTGCTCCAGCTTGCGGGCGAGTAAGCCGGCATGAGGGGGCATAGGCCCGTTGTATAGCATGTATGTATTGTCCAGTAGCTTTGTACGTGTGGTACTGTGAGGATGCCGTATGGATGTGTACGAAATGTAGGTCAAGAAGCCAACGAGATGCATGACAATGTTCTTCGCCGGAAGGGTTCACGGCATGTAGACCTCCCGCTCATGGCAGGTACACATCCTCGCCGTTCTGGACATACAAGTCGCGCACGACGTCGCGCAGCCCCGCCTCGAAGCGCAGCCTTGGCTCAGGATCGAAGGGAATCATGGCGCCATTATGCACGCCGCCGACGTCCTCATAAAAGTCGACCGCGACACCATCACGCCGCATGCCCTTGACGAGCGTCTCGATCTCGCCGAAGAAGAGCTCGCGCGTTCCGGCGGCGATGAACACGCGCGCGGACGCAAGGCTGCGCCACGCGCCCTCGTTCGCCAGCGCAGGCGAGAACAGCAGGCCGCGCACCGCATCGGGCGTGTAATGGCGCGTGGCGGAGCGCGCCGCGCGCGCCAGCGAGCGCTGTGTGATGATGTCCGTGTCCGCGTTGCTCTTGTACGTGCTAAAGCTCGCCGTGAAATCCGCCCAAGGGGAGAGGAGCGCGAGGCCCCCCGGCACCGCCTGACCAGTGGCAGCGAGCTGCGAGACGAGCGCGAGCGCCAGGTGCCCGCCAGCGCTATCGCCTACCACGACGACGTCTTTCGCCGCGAAGCCCAGCGTGCGCGTCGCGTAGCCCCACGCCGCGAGCGTGTCGAGCAGCGGGGCGGGGAACGCCGACGCCTCGTCGACCGTCTTGCGGTACTGCACGCCGAGGACACGCAGCGCTGTGCTCTGCGCCAGGCGGCCCGGGAACGGCGTCCATAGCGGGTGTCCGCCGATGTACGCGCTGCGGGGCGCGTCAGTTCTGTGAACGCGGCGGCGGCACAACGCACGCACCCGCCATGGATGTAGAACAGGAGCTTCTCGCCCGGCCGGGCCTTGTCCTCGGCCTTTCCCCGCGCGCCGGGCGGCGTGATGATGAACGCGGGGCGCGTCGCGGGGCGCACGGTATCCGGGCCGAGCGCGAACGCCGCCGGCGCGTCGCCGCTCGGCGGGACGGAGACCACGCGCACCTCGAGCGCGGCGTATACCCTGCGCGCGGCGGGGTCAAGCGCGAGCGGCGCCGTGGTCGCCGCCTCGTCCCATGTCTCCTGTGCGCGGAAGCCACCGCCCACAGCACGCAGGGTGCGGAACGCGCGCGCGAAGAGGTACATTGCAAGCGACTTGGCCGGCGGGCGGGTGAGGAAGTAGAGGACGGCGTAGAACGGCAGCGTGAGCGCGGCCGCGAGCACGCTGAGCGCGGCGCGCAACTTGTAGACTATGGGCCGGACGCCGTTCGGCGCGCCAGCGTCGGGCGTGGTTCGGAGCGGCGCGGACATGGTGTGGTTGTGTGGGCGGTGGTGAGCGCGGTGAGCGCGGTGGTGTATGCCATACATAGGTTGGTGCCATTGCGTCATGGTGCGAACGAGATGCCCGGCTGCCTTACTCCGAGGTTCGGCGGCGGCAAGTACATTGCCGGCGTTGTCGTGCATCGCATCGTGCAGGCGCAGCTCGCGCCGCGGTGCCGGCTGTCGGCCTGTCACCAGCGTCCGCCGCGACGCCGAGCCCGACGCGCGGCGCGCGAGGTAAATGCGAGGTAAATGCTCATCTTGCGCCACAATCGTAATCTCGCCCCGCGACCGCGGGAAGCTTCCGAATCGGCGATGCGATATCACGCGAACGGGCAACACACAGCAAGGCTACAATGTTACCACCGCCCAACCCGCGATGAACGCGCTCACAGCACTCCGCCCCGCTGCACGCGCCGCAGCATGCCCCCTCCGGCACGCATGCGCCGCGCGCCCCGTCCGCCGCGGCGCGCACACCGCCGCGCTCGACAACGACAACACCAACGCACACGCCGGCCCGTCCCGCCCACGCCGCGCCGCAGCAGACGACTACCGCTTCCCCCAGAAAGGGCGCCGCGGCGGCCCGCCGGACCCGTACGAGGTCATGGCGCTCACGCGCGGCGCGAGCGCGGCCGACATCAAGGCGAAGTGTGAGTTCGGCGTGTGGTGGTCGTGTGAGATGGCATCGCTGCACTGTGCTGCGCGCCAGACGCGTTGCTTTCAAAGCCGCCGCCGCCGTACACGCCAACTCCCCGGCCCGCTGACACCCCAGACTACAAGCTCGCGCTCATCCTCCACCCGGACAGCTCGCACCCGTCCGCGTCCGCTGAACACTTTGCGACGCTGAACCGCGCGTACAAGCTGCTGTCGTCGCCTGCAACCCGCGCGAGCTACCTGCAAACAGGGCACGGATGGAGCGGGACGCCGTCGGACGGGGGGCCGCACGCCGAGCCTGCGGCCGACGCGTGGATGCGCGAGGCCGTGCACCGCGCCAAGCGGAACGGCGCGGGCGCGTACGACGCACACGGGTGGGGCAAGGCGGGCTTCCGCGCGTCCGAGGCCGGCAGCGGCGCGTGGAAGCGCTACTCTGACACGCGCGGGTGGTATACCTTCGAAGAGGCGCACCTCGACCAGCAGGGCACCGGCGAGGAGCGGTACATGAGCAACAACAAGTTTGTACTTGTTGTCGCGGCGCTCATGGGCATCGGGCTCTGGATCCAGCTGTCGCGCGTGGGCAAGGTGACGGACAGCACGAGGGAGCATCTGGTCGACCGGCACGTGCAGTGAGTGGGGCGGGGGTGCCGGCTGGAGCTGAGTTGCTCACACTCGCAGCGCTGCACACGCCCTTGATGAGGCCCGCCGCGAGGCGCTGATCCACGGCAAGGCGCGCCGCGAGCACATCCGGCGACGGGTGACCGAGCTCAAGACGATCGAGGCGAGCGAGGCGGGCGGCGAGCACGGCATCGTGCCCGTTGACCCAAGCCACGGCGCGGGCGCGCGGCCTCGCGCCAGCGCCGATCACGCGCTCCACGACAGGTCGTAACTGTCGTAACTCTTCATCATGCGATGGTGTTCAGATGATTTTGACTATAGTTGTGCGGCAATTGCGTCTAGATACTAACGATGACCCACGCCGCGGCGGCGATGGCGATGGCAGCGACGGCGCCAGCCGGCACTGCTCGACTTGCGGCGCTCTCGATGAACGAGCTAAAGTTGCACGGTTTTCTGCCGTCAGCGCCGGCATCACACCCACACACCCATGCTTGGCCGTGATCGGCACTGGAATCCAGCCGTACACGATCCCGAGGGAGAAGGACCAGTCGGCAGCCGCCTCCGTGTTCCAGCAGCAGAACGTCCAGCCCGACTGTGCGCGGGGTCAGCGCGCCGCCACCACCCCGCAATGCCAGCCCACTCACCCCGGCCGACTCGTACACATATGTCTGGGTCTCGAACGACTCGCCCAGCTGGCGCGTGTAGTCTGCCGCGAACGCACCTGGGCCGCCGCTCTTGCCGCCACACGACGCAGGGTAGCGCACGCGCTCCGCCCCCGCCAGCGAGTTGTCGTACCGCGCGCCTGCGCCCCGGCCGTTCAGCCAAGGCGCGCAGTCCGTCGTCGCGGCCGTCATCTCCGCCACGGTCCATAGGTTGCGGCTGGAGCGGGTGAGCGTGTCGTTCCACCCGCACGTCCAGCGCAAGTTGTCGACCGCGCCGTACTGGATCGTCGTGGTGTCGAACATCGGCAGGATGGGCTGGGCGGGGGCGGGGTCAGCCAGCGGCCAAGCGGTGGGAGCGGTGCAAGAGCCGGCGCAACCCACGAACGCAGCTGCTCGCCCACCACACCCACCTCGCTGATCCCAACCCCCTGATACACCGGCGGCTGCATGAACCCGCTCCAGGCGCCGAGCGGGCCCGCGGACCCGAGCAGCAGGGTGACGCTGCTGACGGCCCGGACGGCATAGTACGTCTGGTTGTAGTAGCTCCTGAGCCACTCGTGCTGCCACGCCGCGGCAGGCCGCGGCGCGGGCAGCAGGCTGATGGTCGCCACGGCGCCCTGGTATTGCGGCTTTGCAAACTCGGCCGCGAGGGTCACGGTCGCGGCGGTCGTGCGGTCTGCGTTCGTCCAGTTCGCGTACCATCCCGTGTGCCCGGCGCGCCCGGACGACGCGAGCCCGTTCTGCGAGCCCGGCGCGCCGGCCAGGTCGACGATCACCTTGAGATTCGATGCGGCGGCCCAACTAACCGCGAGCTTGAGGTACTCGAACGCGCCGGGCAGGTATGGCTCGCCGTTGGCCAGTGGGATGAGGGACCAGACTGGGTGTGGGTGTAAGTTGCTGCTCAGCTGGCGCACAATGGACGGCCCCACTCACACCCGATGGGGATGCGCACCGTGTTGAGCCCGACACCGGCGATGCTGCGGTCAGCGTGAGCCGACGCGCCACCACGCACCTCTGGAAATCGGACGCCGTGTAGAAGCTCTTCCAGTGCGCCGTGAGCTCGGCGCCAGGGCAGGACCGGTTTGCCCAGTACTGCGCGTACGTCCACTCGTCGACCACCCAGTCGGGCTTGGAGGTGAAGAGGGAGGGTGTGATCCAGGGCTGGGGTGGGCGTGAGCGGGGAGCGGCTCAGGAGGGTGTCCGACGACGACGATCGGACGATTGGCCAGCATGGCTTGGCCTCGAGAAGGCAGCCCAGCTCGGAAATCGTCGATCCAGTCTGGGCTCGCGAAGTCACTGGCGCTTCGCCGCCTACATCGCTGCGCGGTCAAGAGGACTCACCTCAAGCACGAGCCTGTGACGGTCAGTGGCGCGCCAGTGCCCCGCCCGCCCCTCGCTACTCACCAACCTCCGAGCGTAACCCCGCGCACCTTGTCCCGATCCCATGCAAATGCCGGCGCCTGGATCGAGAAGTTTGCCTTGATATTGGGGTCGGGGGTGATGGGCGGACAGGACGGGTCGGCGTGGATGCCGAGGAGGCCGAGGAGAACGACGAGGAGAAGGGGTAAGAGCGTCATGACGAGGAGGCTGGGGTATCTGCTATCTTGCTGAAACCCTTATGTACATGTGCCCGACTGGCGAGGCGAGGCGAGACAAGGAGGGCCAGCGATGTGCTGTTTTGTCATGTAGGGGGATCATCACACTGAGTGTCCTTGTGTGTTGTGCGCCTGTCCTCGCACCATCGCACGCGCGTTACATTGTCTGTGTGATGCGCAGCTGTGATCAAGCGTGTTGGGGGCGTCGGCACGGGGCATGTTTGCGACGCTGCCCTCGCGACGTGCCGCACCGTCGTCGCCAACAGACACGCACCGTGCACCACCCCACTCGGCGCCACAAACGCGAGGCTGATGGGTGGGCCATCACGTGACATGTAAGGGTTAGCAGGAGGGGCGGTATAAGCACAACACGTGGCTCGGGGACTGATTGACCGTGTCTGAGCCGAAGGCATGACCGCCCATCGCCGAGGCTGCAGAAGCCCCTCGGCGAGCGAGGAGGCATCTTGTCGCCGTCCGAGCTGCGACCGGACCCATGACGACCCACGATACAGACGATGGCTTGGCTGCCTTGGCTCGGCACACCCGTGCCAGGAGCACGAGCAGCCGCAGCACCAAGCAGTGCAAGCGAAAACAACAAGAACATCGGCCAGCGCATCCATCACACGACAGCGACTCGCGGCGTCTGAAATCGAACATGACATGAATCCACGGCCCGTGAACCCACGCAGACGCCCCCCCAATAACCACCAGATTAGGGTCGATTGGAACCCATTTCCTTGGGCTGATTACCTTTTCGCGGCAATTGATTACTAGCATCATCTCCACCACCGCCCACTGCCGCTGCCAGCCCGCCTGCACCAGTTCGCACCACCTCGGCGTCATCCTCAGATCCCACCACCCTCACACCTCAACCTTCCCGCAGCATTCCGGCTTGCCTTTCTCTCCGCTCCGTGCTTCTACATCGCACTCCACATTGCAATGACAATGGGCGAAGACGACATCGACCTCGACTCGGGCAACGAGCTCGACAACGACGAGCTCACAGCAGAGGGCCAGGAACCCTCGTCTGGAAAGGGTGAGTCGTGGCGCGCCCGCCTGCCCGTCAACAAATCTTGCCGAGACGCTCAAGGGCTGACGCGTCGGGTCCACTAGCTACACTCAAGCGGTATGTCGGAGCCAGGCTGCGTGGCAGTGCGGTGCAGCGCACGCACTGGCCCTCATTACTGTCCTCGCCGACGCGATACTGACAGTACCCAGCGGCGATGCATGCTTGGCCTGCCGACGGCGGCGAATCGTGAGTGATGCCCTCGACGTGGAGATGGCCGAGGCGCTTGGCAAGCGTGCCCTCGGCGCTCGCTCGTATCTAGCGAGCGCAACCGGGCTACGTGCCGAGCTAGTTGATCTAGTGTCTGGCGGGTTAGAGGTGGCCGCGACCAAGCTTGGCGCCTGCCGAAATCTCAAAGCTGGTAGCTAGCACTTGCTCACACCACAGCGTTGCAACGCCGCCAAGCCGTCCTGCGCAACATGCACGCGTCTGAAGAAGCAGTGCGTGTACGAGACGGGCAAGTCGACGAGCCGAATCGCCGTGCTCAAGCAACGCATCGGTGAGCCCACGCCGCTCCCATTGCATGACTAACTAACCCCGCAGCCGAGCTTGAGAACCAGCTCAAGGGCCAGACCCCCGACGCAAGCAACGGCCCGTCGCCTCCAGTGCCAAGCTCGTCCGAGGCCACCCCGGCCGGGATCAACATCGCCCAGACGATCAACCCCGCATCGCTCGGCTTCACGACGCAAGCGTTTGGCATCGAGGCCACATTCAACAGTGCGGGGCAGCAGGTGCACGCGACACACACCCACGTCCACGGACATGTTGGCGATCAGCAGCAGCAACAGCAGCAGCCGTACGCGCCGTCTTTGAACTCTGCGCCCACGACCGCCAACTCGAGCACCAACCACACGACGCCGGAGCAGCAGGCTCAGTCACAGGACGCGCGGTACAATGCCAACGGGACATCAACAGCAGGCTCGCGCCAGCTCCCGTATGCGCAGAGCTCCAACCCGCGCCCATTCGGCCCACCCGATCCGAACTTTGACTTTGATCTCTCGTTCCTCGACTACAACGTCACCGACATCTCGCAGTCAATGTTCAACATGCAGACCGGGCCCCAGGTGCCTTCGCACCCGAACATGAACGCGAGTATGATGCCGCCTCCGCAAGGCAATGGACCGCCACAGCCCGTCCCCCAGTCACACGCTCCGCCGAAGGTCAGCCCCTGTTTTGACAAGAAACGAGAGGTGGTCAACCAGATGACTTCGCACCGTGAGGAGGCGGAGAAGGCAGTCCATGCGGTGAAGAACCTCGTGGGAGTAAATGGCTGTTCGACGGGGTCGGTATGCAACGAGGGCCCCTCCTACAAGAACTCGAGCAAGTCGCCAGAAGACGACGTTGACGACTTTCACTACCAGGTGCCGACGGAAGAAATGTCCATCTTGCCAAACATTCCCCAGGGGCGAGAGCTCGTTGGCGGCTGGTTCGACCCCAATGACGTTCCCCCTCCTGTCCGCGACCATTTGTAAGTGACGACCAGCGCGCTGGATGTTGACTGGCGCCAGACTCGACCTCTTCTTCTCGCGCAACGCGGCCAACCTCGTTGTCGACCTGACCCTGCATCTGCCGCGGTTCTACATGCGCCTGACCCTGCCGCCATCCAAGCGCCCACACCCGGGACTGTTGTATGCTATCTACGCCACGGCCGCGCGCATGTCGACGCAGCCAGGCATCAAGCAGCTCGAGTCGCAGTTCTTTGAGATCGCCGACAAGCAGTTGCGCATCTCGGTTGCCAACCATGACAGACTGCTGGACACGGTGCGGGGCATGACCTTGTTGACGAGTTATCTCTTCGCAAAGGAGAAGTACAGCTTGGGATACCACATGTGTGGTGCGGCTGTTCGGTGAGTGGAGACGTTGATACCAGTGCTGAGCTTGTGCAGTCTTGCAATCGCATGCGGCCTCGACCGCATCCCGTCGTCAGTCTGGACTGCACCTCCGCCGTTCAATGCTGCCATCCATTGCACATTGCGCACCGGTGGCTACTCTATTCCTCCGCCTGATGACCCTGTCGAGCTTGCCGAGCGCATCTACGCCTTCTGGTCGGTCTACGAGGTCGACCTCTGCACAGCCATTGCGTACCTCTGGCACACTGGTCTTCCCATTGAGGACGTGCGGACGCCCTTCCCGCGTCCCTTGTTCGAGTACGAGCTGGGACTGGTGTCGATTCAAGACGACATTTCGCTGCAGTCCCTGCTCGATCCGCCGCCATCAGGTCTCGCCCGTAGCGCCGACTCGTCGTTTATCGTGCTGCGAATGAAGGCGCTTACGCTGCTCGCAAGGGTGCTCAAGCTCAGGCAAGAACGTCCCGAAGTTGACTCGCCGCCCTCGCCGTCCGCTGGCCCTCCCACATGCTCGTACCCTGGCTCCCCGGCTCCGGCCTTTGCAACTCACCCTGCTGGCTTTGTCCGCATCAAGCGTGCTCTGGACAACTACGCGGCCCAGCTGCCACAGGAACACAAGGCCCCGTGGCAGTGGGACGAGGGTGAAAACATGACGATGCCGCGGGTGGCCATCTCGCGCGAATCTTCGGTGCTCCACTTCCTCCTCGGCAACGCATACATGCAGCTTTGGAATGTCCGGGCGCTCGATGCCGACAACTCGGTCGCGCTGCTCGTCGCGCGCCGCCTCGTCAACGTCATGTACCTGTTCCAGACGGAGCCCATGTCGACGGGCTACGACATTTTCATGATCACAATCTGGAACGAGGTGGCCATGGTGCTGGTGCGCGAAGTCAAGCGTCTGTCGCATATCGGGGAGCGCGCGCGAGCCGCCGAAGTGGACTCGGACCTCGGCGTTGCCATTGCGGCAATGAAGAAGTGGGGCGATGTGGACATCTCCAACCAGCACGACGGGTCGGACATTGCGGCCATCAACGGCAAGATGCTCGAGCAGCTGCGTCTCATGTCGGAGGAGGACTGGGCCGAAGCGATGGCCGAGTCGTCGCGGCGGTTTGGGGGCACGGGGGGTGATTCGGCTGGGTGTGAAATCCCGCCGGTGGCTATTGACCGCGCGCGAGGTGGGCGAGTGTAGAGGCGGGCATCGAGCGACGCGAGATGGCAAGTTAGTACGAGGCGGCGGCTAGTCCCGACCGATAATATCTGTACCATCAACTGTACCGGTGTGCGTGAGTGCCAAGAATGTATGGTGTCTGTGATACAAGTGCATATCGTAGTAGCTACGCTATCAGCTTGCCCTTTGGTGCGGCGGCGAGCGAGGCGGCGGGGTCGGCCGCGTCCCAGACGACCTCTCCACGGAGGTACGTCTTCTCTACGCGTCCTTTGAGCGTCTTGCCGATATACGCCGACTGCTTGTTTTTGAAGAGGAGGTCGTCGCGGGTGATGTCGACCGAGGCTGCGGGGTCGAAGACGGCAAAGTCGGCGTCATAGCCTGGCGCAATGGCGCCCTTGCGGCCAGTGAGGCCGACCTGCGCCGCCTGGGGCAGGGTCAACCAGCGCACGACCTCGGGCAGGGGCACGCCGCCGTCGCCGCCAAACTCGGTCCACAGCAAGGGCAGGCCAAACCCGAGCCCGCTGACACCGCCCCACGCGCTCATAAAGTCGCCCTTCTTGAGCTCGGGCGTGCACGGCGAGTGGTCGGACACGACGTAGTCGATCGTGCCGTCGAGGACCGCCGCGCGCAGGAGCTGGCGGTTCGCGTCGGACCGGATGGGCGGGCAGCACTTGTAGCTTGTCGCGTTGTCGGGAATCGCCTCGGACGACAGCGTGAGGTAGTGGAAGCAGGTTTCCACTGTCAGGTTGCGCACCGGCTCCCCGCCGTCGGTGCCGGCGCGCGCGGCGCGAATGAGCGGCAGCGCGTCGGACGCGGACAGGTGCACAATGTGGAACCGCAGCGTGGGGTACCGCCGCGCAAGGGAAAGGATGAGGGCGAGCGCGTCGAGCTCGAGCGACGGCGGGCGGGACGCAAGGAACGTGGCGTACGTTTCCGGGTGGGTGTGCGCCGGCGCCGCATCGCCCGCGTGCTGGTCCAGCTCGGCGTGGAACATGACGAGCGCGCCGGTGCCCTCCAGCGCGTCGCACGCGGCGATGAGGTCGAGCCCGCTGACGCACGGGAACTCGTCGACGCCCGACTCGATGAGGAAGCACTTGAAGCCCTTGACGCCGGCTTGCAGCAGCGGCACGAGGTCGCCTGCGTTGTCGGGGATAATGCCGCCCCAGAAGCCGACGTCGCACCGCACCCCGGTGCTTTCGGCTGCCGCGCGCTTCTCGGCCAGGTTGGCGACGGTTGTTGTTGGTGGGATGCTGTTCAGCGGCATGTCGACGAGGGTAGTCACGCCGCCGGCGACGGCCGCGGCGGTGCCGGACGCGAAGCCCTCCCACTCGGTGCGGCCGGGCTGGTTGAGGTGGACATGGGAGCTGAGGTGTGTCAGCGGGGTGGGCGGGGAATCAATGGTGGCAGCACCCACTCGATGAGGCCGGGGACGAGGACGCGCCCGGGCGGGACGACGACGGCGCTGGGCACGTCGGCGGCGATCTCGTTCGCCACGGCGGTGATCTTGCCGTCCTGCACCGTGATGGTCGCGGGCACGGGCTGGTCGTGGCCCGGCAGCACGGCCTGCTGCGCGACAATGGTGAGGGACATTGCTGGGTGGGGGGAGATCGGAGAAGAGAGAGCGCCAAGTTGTGTTACGCGCTGTTGATGGACATATGTAGTAGCGCGCTGGCTGATAAGGTGCCAGTGGCCGATAGGACGCAGTTTGCGGCTAAAGCCGGTCATATCGGCGACGACGACTGGCTGGCTGGCTGGCTGCCTGCCTGGGCAGGCGACTGACCCCTCGACGTCATTGCCGGCAGCAGCAGGTCACCAGCCCATCTGCTGTGCACTTGCTCGTCGTCGCTTAACCGCACCCACCCACGCCGCGGCATGCAAGCTCGCTCTTATGTACGACCGCACGACTGACTGACCACACGACCGCCGCTAACCATCCACACCGCACTCACCCACACACTTATGCCCCGCTGGCTGCATCGCGTCGTCGACCGCGCGGCGGACCGGCTCGGCGCCGCCGCCGACGCTGCAGCCGCCGCGCTCGACCCCAACGACCCGCCATGGCACATGCCCGACGAGGGCGCGCCGCACGCGCGCACATGGATGAGCTTTGGCGCAAGCAAAAAGATCTGGGGGTCGCGCCTGCTGCCGCTGGTGCAGCGCAACCTCATCGCCATAGCATGCGCGATCGCGCAGTTCGAGCCCGTGACCCTGCTCGTGAGGCAAGAGGACATGGCGACGGCGCAGGGCCTGCTCGCGCCGAATCCCAACGGCAACATCACGCTGCTCGCCGCGCCGCTCGACGACCTGTGGGTGCGCGACTACGGCTGCGTGTTCGTGCGCCGCGCCGGGCAGGTCGCGGGCGTCGACTTCAACTTCAACGGCTGGGGCGAGAAGCAGACGTGCGACCGTGACGCGCGCGTCGCAAAGACCATGTGCGCGACCGCGCGCGTCAACCACCTGACCACCGACATATGCCTCGAGGGCGGCGGCATCGAGGTCGACGGCGAGGGCACGGCCATCGTCACCGAGTCGTGCGTGCTCAACTCGAACCGCAACCCCAAGTGGACCAAGACCGACGTCGAGCAGGAGCTCGCGTACCTCCTCGGCGTGCGCAAGGTCATCTGGCTGCCGGGCATCAAGGGCAAGGACATCACGGACGGCCATACCGACTTTTACGCGCGGTTTGCGTCCCCCGGCGTCGTCGTCGCCGCGCTCGACAACGACCCCGAGAGCTTCGACTACAAGGTCACGCGGCGGCACCTCGACATCCTGCGCGACGCGACCGACGCACGTGGTGAGCGCCTGCGGGTCGTGACTCTCGCCGCGCCACAGCACATCCGCAAGCAGTGGCGCCACGACGAAGACTTCAGCGCGGGGTATGTCAACTTTTACACGTGCAACGGCGGCGTCGTGATGCCACAGTTTGGCGATGCGGCGGCCGACGAGGCCGCTCGCGCAACGCTCCAGAGCTTGTTCCCCACGCGCCGGGTGGTGCAGATCGACATTGACGGGCTGGCGGCGGGCGGCGGGGGCATCCACTGTGCCACACAGCAGGAGATTGTGCATTGAGGGGGAAGAGGAGGGGGAGCTTGTCCTTGCAGCCTTGTAGGCTGTACTTGTTGTGTCTCTTGTGCTGCTCTGACGTATGCATGGCCGCGCCGACTCGCATGCAGCCGTCGTGCTCGTCGTAGAACTTGCGCTAGGTCGGTCGGGATGTGCTGCTCTCGCGGCTAGCCGCGAGAGTCTTTGTTCAGCGTTGCGATACACCAAGCTCGTCGATGGCGTATCGGACAGCGATAGGGTGAGATTGACATTTGGTGGTCTGCAGCTCCTTGGTCAGCGGCCTACACCTTATTCGCCAGCACCGACTTGTCTTCAAGGAGCACGGCACCGGTGCCACTTAAGGTAGTGATCGCAGCGAGCTCGACGGCTTGAGTCTCCAGCTACCTCTGCAGGCCGCGAGCTGCTGTTTTCTTGCAAAGAGGACATCCGCTTCGTGAGATCTTGCTTTAAGTCGAGAGCGCAAGACGCTCAGGAGGTTGTCGGACAGGGTGACCTGCTCATCGTAGCGCTCGGAGACTGCCGTGCACTCGGCCGTAAGAATCGTCGCCTTTCTCTCCCTGCCCTCGCAATCGGTGGCCGCATCCGTCAGTCCTCGTGTCAGTATACCAACGTCACTGTCGGCCCCCCAGCAAGCACCCGCCGCGTGGTGCAGGTCGACGTTGACGGGCCGGCGGCTGGCGGTTGGCGGAGGTGGCATCGATATCCACTGTGCCATTGAGCAGGAGACCGTGCATTGAGTGAGGGAGCGAGGTGTTGTCGGGCGATTGCATGTAGCCTTTTGTGTGTCCTGCACGCGCTCTGACGTATGCATGGCTGCTTTGTATCAGCCAGTCACGCAATGTGTCTCCGCTACCGGCGTCTCGGCGCGATCCCTCGTGCTTTTGCCCGAGAGCACCCGACTGGCTGCTGCGTCGTCGCTCCGATCCCCCACCCTGGCTGTCCCCCAACCGCCCAACCACTCACCGGCCAGCACGGCAACCCGCCCTAACCGACTCCTCCCCCCCTCCCTTGCACGCGCGCCCTCACTCACCCCAGAAACACGCCCTTCTTCCACCTTCTCTTTCATCCATCTCTCACAAAACACCAAAATGTTCGCTCGTCGCTCCACCAACCTCGTCCGTGGCTTCTCGACCTCGGCTCGCTCTCCCTTCAAGGCGGTGGTCCTGGGTGCCGCGGGTGGCATGTGCGTCTGTTCTGAGCATTGGGGGACATCTGGGGCATCTGGAAGACGTTTGGAGGTTGTTTGAAGACGATGAGGACAAGATGAGGAAGTGTTGTCGGGTGTCGGAGGAGGTGCCACACTCGCGAGGCCCTCAGGGCCTTTTTTCGTGGCATCCTGCTTCCTGCCAGGCAGTGCTCGGCGCATCCGTGTCAGCTGCTGCGCGCGGTCCAGCCTGTCGCGGACTCGGTCGTGACGTGGATCTGGTGGATGGATGGACGGACGGTTGGAAGGATGTTGTGACGAATGCCCCAGTGTCAATGCCCCCGCTCCTCGGAAACCCATTACTAACCATCCCCAGCGGCCAGCCTCTCTCGCTCCTCCTCAAGCAGAACCCCCTCGTCACCAAGCTCGCCCTCTACGATGTCCGTGGTGCCCCCGGTGTCGCTGCCGACATCTCGCACGTCAACACCGCCTCGGAGGTCAAGGGCTACGAGAAGGACGAGTGAGTAGCGCGCGGCGTGCTGAGACACCGGGTGGGCGCTGTCGGCCGAACTGGATGCCGTGGGGTGCCGATACGTGTCACCGTGGACGCCCCGGTCTTCGGACGGCGTTCAAGCTCGTTCAAGCTCGGCACAACCCGGTCCAGCCCAGCCCTTGGCCGCTCTTAACCCACCGCACGCCTCGCTAACCCTCCCTCTCAGCATCAAGGACGCCCTCACCGGCGCCGACATCATCATCATCCCCGCTGGTGTCCCCCGCAAGCCCGGCATGACCCGTGACGACCTCTTCAACACCAACGCCTCGATCGTCCAGACCCTCGCCGAGGCCGCTGCCACCCACGCCCCCAAGGCTCTTGTTGGTATCATCTCCAACCCCGTCAACTCGACCGTCCCCATCTTCGCCGAGACCTACAAGGCCAAGGGCGTCTACGACCCCAAGCGCATCTTCGGTGTCACCACCCTCGACGTTGTCCGTGCCTCGCGCTTCCTCGGCGAGATCAAGCACGCCGACCCCAAGGACATTGAGGTCACCGTCGTCGGCGGCCACTCGGGTGTCACCATCATCCCCCTCCTCTCGCAGACCCCCCTCGGCAAGGACGTCAAGGGCGAGGAGTACAAGAAGATCGTTCACCGCATCCAGTTCGGCGGTGACGAGGTCGTCCAGGCCAAGGCCGGCACCGGCTCGGCTACCCTCTCGATGGGCTACGCCGGCGCCCGCTTCGCCAACTCGCTCCTCCGCGCCCTCAACGGCGAGAAGGGCGTTGTTGAGCCCACCTTCGTTGAGTCGCCCCTCTTCAAGGACCAGGGTGTTTCGCACTTCTCGTCCAACGTCGAGCTCGGCCCCGAGGGTGTCGCCAAGATCCACGACCTTGGCGTTCTCTCCGCCGAGGAGGAGGAGCTCCTCAAGGCTGCTCTCCCCGAGCTCCAGAAGAACATCAAGAAGGGTGTTGACTTCGTCGCTTCTAAGTAAGCGATGATGTAGGGGGTGTTATGCATGAAGTAGAAGTGAGCCAGCGAGCGAACACGACGAGCGCAGCGAGTGGTGCGAGGCTATGAGGTGGTGGGGGCAGGGAGGTGGGTTCACGGTACAACTAATGACATCCCCGCCGGAGTAGAGAAACACCCACGCTCGAGAGAGCACCACGGGTCGAGAGAACGCCCCGGCGTACAGAACACCCCCAGAGTGGAGAACATCCCCAGCGTAGAGAACACCCCAGCGTAGAGAACACCCCAGCGTAGAGAACACCCCAGCGTAGAGAACACCCCAGCGTAGAGAACACCACCAGCCAGCGGGTAGAGAATCCGATGAGGCTGACCTGATGCCGGGAGGAGGTCCTGATGACCCCGATAACAGCGCTGGTTGCACCGCTATGACGAAGGCAAGGTGGTAGACACGTCGTGCAGAGTACTCAGGTAGCACCTATTTGAGCTGAAGGCTGTTGTCATCATTGGATGCGGGTGAGCACGGCGCGAGAACGCTCTGTCGTAGAGACCTTGGTCACCCCCTTAATCTACACACCCGATGCATCACTACAGCTTGACCCGCGCAACAATCTTCCACTCCGGCGCGGTCCCATTGATATCCACGACGACAGCCTCCTCGACGACCACGTCGCGCGGGAACGCGAGCTGCTTCTCGGCGTCCTTGACGAGCTCGAGGCGGCGCTCGCGCCCAAAGTCGCCATACGCGAGGCTGAGGTGGGGGTAAAAGACCGCCGGGCGCTCGTCGAACGCGTCCTCGACCGCCGCGCGCAGCTGGCGCAGGGCCTTGCTCTTGTCGCCCGACTCGTCGACAGGCGTGAGCACGCACTGGAAGTACTTGTCCCCTGCGACCGGCGTGTCGAGGGTCAGGCTGATCGGGCCGCTGGCGCCGCGCGCGGCGTTGAACTTCTCCACCGCGCCCTCGAGCGTGTGCGTGATGTCCTCCGGGGGTGAGTTGGCGTCCTTGCCCAGCGGGTGGAGGAGGGTGATGTGCGGGTGGAACGTCGGCGACTCGGCCTCGCTCGCGGCCAGCGTGTTGATGAGGTCTTGGAGACGGGCGACCTCGTCTGCCGTCGGGATGAGCCAGAGGCAGTGACCTGGGGTGTTGGTAGTCATGCTTGTGCGGCGGGGGAAAGGCAAAACTACTCACCCTCGAGAGACTTGCCCATGTTGTTTCTATACAGGACGCAGTGGGTGGTTGCACGCGGTGAATGTGGTCGAGACGAGGTTGTGGTTGGACAGGGTGCAATGACGACATGGTGTGTAAAGTCGACAAAACGGTGCCGCCGGAGATGTCCATCTCAGTCATCAACAGCATCGTCCACCACAACAACATCAACTCGGGCGACTCACAACCCCACGCTCAAGCAAAATGACCACTCCGCTTCCACCAGACGTGCTCGAGGCCGTCACGGCCCACCTCGGCACCGCGCCGTCGTCCACCAGCCCGCTCGACATCCTCGCCGCGCATCTTGCCTCGCTGCCGCCCTCACTCGCAGCACAGGTCGGCGCACACACAACCGCAAAGGACCGCACCCGCATCCCGGCCATCCGCGCGCGGAGGGTGCTGTACGGTACAGGCTCCGCGCCGTCCGCGCTCTCAGCCTCGTCCTCGTCCTCCAATCCCCGGCTCTACGCTCCCGGAGTCGCGGCAGTCGCGACGCCGCCGCCCGAGCTGACAGCTGAGACTGGCCGGCAGCGCTGGCCGCTGCTGTGGGAACGGTTGGGCGGAGATCCGCGCCCGGCAGAAAGTACAAGCGCGCAGGCGGACGAGGAGCGTTGGGCGGGCGAGAGCTTCATGCCCGGCTCGGACGCGTTTGTCGGGCGCCTCGGCCGCGTGCTGCGCGAGGACGAGGAGATCCGCGAGTGGGAGGCGACGCGGGCTGCGCGTGCGGCCGAGCGGCGGCTGGACGAGCAGGGCGAGGAGTTTGACGACGAGTCGGACGAGAGCGACGGCGAGGACGGCGCAGGCGCGGCCAACGGGGCCGGGGCGAACGGACGGACGCCGGCGCCCGGGCTGCCGCAACTGCCGTACACGGGCACAGGGGACGCGGACCAGGCGGCCGTGGTGCGCGAGTTCGAAAAGCGCCTTCTCGAGCTATTCATCGACGGGCTGGATGTAAGTTGCTGGCCGGGCTGAGTTCCGCGCTGACGCCGACCAGACACTCGACTACGCGCCGATCGACTTTGCGCCGGCCGACGATCCCATCGCGGCGCGCGATGCCGAGGACCGCTGGTTTGACGACGAGGCGCCGAGCGGCGGCGCCGTTGGAAACGGGCTGGGTTCACGGGATCGCGCGCTGGAGAATGGCGAGGGAGAATATGATTACTAGGGAGGTGCAGTGGTAGGCGGCCGACCGCAGGCGCCACCTCCTCTTGCGGTACTCCGCCTTGACAGCTTCAGCCTCCTCCTACCCCGATGCAGCAGTACAATAGTAACATCCAGACTAGTACACTCGAGTACAGACAGATAGGCCTGTAGCAGCTACGCTCGCTACACCCGCTACACCTAGTACGCCACGACGCCGTCGAGGTACAAAATCTTGCCGTTGCTCGCCTCGGTGACCCCGACAATGGGGATGTCGCCCGGCTGGAGCACCCACGCACCCTCCTCGCCCTCAACCTTGACCTTGACGTCGGGGTTGAGCGTCTCCGTCTCGTCGGACGGGAGCGGCAGGTCGCCGGGCACGATGTGCGCCGACAAAAACTGCTGCACGTTGTGCTTGCTGTCCTCGTCGTCGGTGGCGCCGTCGGGGTTCTGGTGCGGCTTGCGCGGGAGCGCGAAGATGGCCTTGTCGATCGGCACGAGGACCGTGGTCTTGCCTTTGTTCGAGAGGCGGGATGTCTGGGGGAGGGGGTTAGCATGCCATGTCGGGTGTGCTTGCCGCGGCGGGGTGCGAGGCTTGGCCACCGGCGACGGCGTACCCCGCACCCCACCGCCACCCACTCACCACGCTGGACACATCCCGCGCATAGTCCCACCACACGCTCGCCCTGCGCTCGAGCGTCAACGCATCCGCGAGGCTGATGCCCGGCGCGGTGCCGACATCGACATCGATGGGCTGGATGACGAACTGGGACGGGTCGTTGTTGTCCGGGGTCGCGGGCGAGACCTGCACGGCGTCGGGGAGGCGCACGGGGCGGAAGGCGGCGGCGGCCGAGGCGAAGAGCACGAGGGCGAGGGCTGTCCTGCGCATTGCGGTCGTGGTGTTTGTGGTGGATGCGGCGGTCTCGTCGAGAGAGTCGTGTGCGCGCACACGGGCGGTTTGTCGTCGTCGCCGCCGCCGCCCGCCCGCCGGCAGCAAGGTTTGACACCACGCCGCCCGCGGTTTATGCGGCCCGCCCTGGTTGCCTGCTGCTGCCAGTCCGTCCTTCAAATGACCTCATCGACGAGACTAGATGGTGTGCTCTCACCCCAGTAGGCTATAAGAAGAGCCTGTTCGGCGTGTGCATCTCGACAACCCCCTCCCCATCAACCTCACACAATGCCCAAGCTCCTCATCATCGGCGGCGGCGGCGCCATCGCGCGCCACCTCGCCAGGCTCGCCGTGCCGACCCACACGGTCGTCAGCGTGATCCGCAACGACGGGCAGTGAGTTGTGAGCCGCACCCTTCCAACTGACATTGCAGCGCCGCCGACCTGGCAGAGATTGGCGCCAAGCCGCTCATCCTCTCGCTCGAGGACGCCTCCGCGGGCGACATCGCCAACGTCTTCTCCGCCGAAAAGCCCGACGTCGTCGTCTTCGCTGCCGGCGCTGGCGGCGTCGGCGGCGCTGCTCGCGCCCGTGCCGTCGACTACGAGGGCGCCGTTAAGGTGTACGACGCGCTCGAGCAGAGTGGCACGCGCCGCTTCCTGCTCGTGTCCGCGTGGGACACGCGTAACCGCGACAAGCCGCCGCCCAAGCACTACACGGAGCAGTCGCTCGCCTCGAGCGACCGCGTCTGGACCGCGCTCAAGGACTGTGAGTGGAGCGTGGTTAGAGCGCGAGGCGCTGCTAACATCACCAGACTACCATGCAAAGCGCGACGCCGAGGTCGAGCTCCATAAGCGCAAGAACATCGACTACACCGTCCTCCGGCCGGTGCGGCTCACCGACGAGAAGGCCGGCGGCGCCCTGCTCGGCCTCTCGACCGGCGGCGTGGTCAGCAGGGAGCTCGTGGCGCAAGTGCTCCTTGCGCTTGCTGGGAAGCCCGAGACGGCCGGGCTCACCCTCGACCTCGAGGATGGCAAGGACAGCGTCGAGTGGGCCGTCGCGCGCGTCGCTGAAGAGCGGCCTGATGCGTGGGAGGATTAGGTTAGAAAGGAACGAGGCAGTGAATGTAGCGACATGGATGCAGCAATGTCGTGCCAAGAGTCTGTAAGCTTTTTTGTGCCATCTTTCACCTCCAGCTGGCGTGTAAATATGCATGGGTATTGAATGCAGGGTATGAGGTGGGTGTGGGCGGGGTTGGTCGCAGTCGACAGCACCCCGCCGTGGTGGTTGGCCCAGGGGCCAGCATTGGCCAGCACACTGACCGGCTCGCCTACGCATTAACCCCGGTGATGAGCTTGCTCAGCCGCTGTTCAAACAGCGCCGAGTTGATCGGCATCTCGGGGGTATGGAACGGGTTCTTCATGACCGCGTCCGAGTCTGTTGTCAGCCTCCGCTCCCCCTTTACAACGCACAGATCTCGTACACGCGCCGGAGGGTGTCGTCCAGACCCTGCTGGTTGAGCGAGTGGAGCACGACGAACTTGGTGCCTGCCGTCAGCTTGTCCCGCCCGCGAGCCGCAACCCACCTGTCGGCGTGAGGAAGACGTGCCCGCCCCAGCCCTCGGCCTCGAAGGACGTCAGGCCAGCCGGCACGGAGCCGGGCACCGGCGCGGGCGCAAGGCGCGCCGTGATGGCGTGGATACCGTGCAGGGTACCCGCAAGGATGAGGACCGTGTTAAGCGGTAGTGGAGGGAGCGTGTCTGGCTGGGTTAGTACGGTGTATGGTCGAGAGGACGAGGACGGGAAGGGTAGCACACCGACCCGGCCGCAAGCGGCACCTACCCGAGTATGACCGGTTGAAGACGAGACCGCCGGCCTTGTTGATGACCCAGAGCGCGTGGATTGTCATGGCAGGCGATGGTGAAGAGCGGGGAGGCGATGTGGGAGTGAGATGTCGTCGAGATGGACGGATGATGGGTGTGGTCGATAGCCGTCGTCGTCGATTTCGACGCGTCACAGATGTCGAGATGTCACAACCGGCTCACGTGGCAGCCAACTCGGCTTCGAGTGGCATGGTGGCAGCATTCTTCCGCTTCCTCTTGAGCTCTCCGTCCCACTGCAGCTCTCAAACAATGAATGCATGTGTCCAAAGTGACGGTCTCCTGTGCATGCATCACCACATCTCTCCAGCACGCCTTGGTCAAGGGCTAGGCCGCCGCCTGCCTCCCCCCCGGTTCTGGTGCCCGCTCCGCCAGTGCCCCTCCCCACCCAGCCCCCTCACTTCTTCCCCTATTGCCTCTGCACGACAGCCAGAATGATACAGTAACATTCAAAACTACAACAGGACTACACCACCATGCAGTACCAGCAGCACACGGGCCAACCTAAAGCAGTCAGCGACCATCCCAACAGACGACAGATTCATGAGACGGAATGGGGCGAGTCAGACATCCAAGGAAGAAGAGACTTCAAATTAAGCATCGCTCACCGGCCACAGCACACCTTGCCACGCTGCACCCTTGCGGGCGCCCGCAGGGAATGTCCACAGCTCAACAGGAGGTTCAACCCGGAACTGAGACACTCAACCTGCAGAGGCTCGGCGGCGCGATCGGCGAGACAAACTCCCGGCGAAAGGAGGACGCGTTCAGTGGAAACTGCGTATGGTTTTGAAATCGTTTTCATCATGAGAAGGGGGCGGGGGGAGTAGGGGCGAGGGCGTAGTCGAAAGACACTCACTGGTCGATGAGCCGCAGCAGCTAGGCATAGACTGTCGTCCAACCTGTCACATTGTCAGCGTCGCGTTCAACACAACAGCAAGTGGCAGAAGTAGGGGATCAGTCAAAGGCACTGGCAAGCGCCATTAGCCCGCGTGCAAGCACGAAGGGGTCCGGGAGCCCCCCGCGAAGGGGGTCCCTATCTCGTTCGACATGGTCGGTAAGACGGGGAGAGAATAAGAAGGTCATCAGATCAAGCGGCGTGCACGTCCACGCAGGGCGTGTTCGTGCGCGTGCAGGCGATGGGAAGAGGCCGAAGCGGTACTCACCTGCTGCTGCTCTGCTGTCGCTGCGGTTGTTGATGGTGATGATGAACATCAAGGCCGCGCTGCGAAAATAAATAGACGCGGCGAGCAGAACTTCAGTGCGAGCCTGGCCAGGGTGCGGGCGGCGCTATTTCCGGCTAACACCGCCGCGTGGCGATTCCATGTTGTTGTGCATCGAGTTGCCGGGTCGGCTCGTCATCGCGTCGGAGTGGACATTTCATTGCCGGCCAGAATGCGACAGCATCATCTCTCACTCATTCTCACTCTGCATTCATATCCACAACAGCAATGAAGGGACCACCATTCGGCACAGAATCAGCATACTCCGACTCGTTCCCCGCGGCGCCACCCCGTGAGCTCACCGTGTCGGCCGAGACATGCTTCAACCTCACCGTGTTTCGCGGTAAGTGGTGGCGGCCAAGTGTCGGCGGCGGCTAGCCCGCTCACAACTCCAGATGTCGTCCGCCAGTACCGCAAGCTCGATGACCAGGTGGTCACGCGCCTCAACCGCGCGCAGGCGCAGCTCCGCGACGAGGCGCGCGTGGGCAAGGGCAGCAGCCCAGAGGGCATGTGTGCCAAGATGTGGACCGAAATGATCGGTGAGTGGGGGAGGGTGTTCTATGGGCGGGGAGAGCGAGTGTGCTCGAGGGTCAGAACGGAGGTGAAGGTGCGCATGGGGCGGACGACGCAACACCACGAGCTCGTGCTACCTCACTCGCTGCAACGAGTCACTACCCCGGCAGCTTCCCAAGCTCCGAGTAGGCCGACGTCCCATGCTCTTGTCACGGGCCCCAACTAACAAATCCAGCCGGCTGGACGCACCGCCAAACACTGCTCACGTACTGCATCGGCACGGTGGAGGGCTCGATGGCCGCAAAGCGCGCGGCGGCCGGTGGGCCGACCGACGAGCGGCTGGCTGCGACGCCAGCGCGCCCAGTCGGCGTGCAGGGCGGCGCGTACGAGCGCGGCGTGCGCGAGGAACAGGCCGTCAGCGATTCGCTGCATTCCGAGAGCTCGGTCGAGGCGATTGTGCGGAAGGGGACGCTGGAAGGTGAGCTACAAAGCATCGCATGCAGCAGCTCACACCACAGCGTTCAAGACAAGGTGTCCGTTCTTCACGCCGCCTCCCGGGCGGGATCGGGGATGGTGGGATATCGCTGAGAGCGGGCGCATTACGACCAAGGGGCCAGAGTAGGAGAGAGCATGGATCACGCGCACTCATTGTTGTTACATCATGCACATTGTCGGTACATTTGTGGCCTGCCGTGTGACTGTCGCAGTGGTGGCCACGGCCAGCCGGCCCCTCCGAGTCTGGGTTCCCTTTGAATCTTGGCTGGTCAAAGCGGTACAGGCCCAACCTGTAGTCTCAAATACACGTCGGGAGGCTGACGCGTGTGGCGGAAGTGTGGCGGATCGCGGCCAAGGCGCCGCGGCAATCCCTCCTGCCGATCACCTCCACAACCACCCAACCACCCCACCACCCCACCATTCCATTCCCGCCTCCCTCCTCGCCGTCCTCGTCTGCAAAAGCTGCAACACCCACCCCCAAAAGTTTAAGCCTAGTATGGGGCTCGAACCCATGACATTTTGATGTCTTAGTAGTAAGAGTCAAACTATCTACCGACTGATATAACCAGGCTAGGTGTTCTCCGCCAGGGAGTCGAACCCTGCTCTACCGCGATGATGTCTCTCGATGAGAGGCGGTTATACTAACCGATATACTAGCGAAGAGAACGGCGCTGAGCGCGCGTATGACCTCTGGCGGGATCGAACCGCCGACCTCATGCGTAACGCTGTCAAGTGTTAAGCATGCGCTCTAACCAGCTGAGCTAAGTGGCCTTGGATGTGGACTGGGGCTGCGACGGAGTTAAATTTTGCCAAAGTGCGAGCGAGCAGTGCGAGAGTGCGAGGGTGCGAGTGCAGGGAGGCGTTTTGCACACACATGGCGTCTGCGGGAGGCTCAGTATTCGTCCGCTTGCACCTGTGCGTGTGCGAGTGGCTTGGTGCGAGGTGCGACGACGGGGACGACAGCGGTGGCAGAAGATTTGCGCGAGCCAACGCCACCGCTCGCACCACCGCCACCGCGCCCTATATAAACCCCCCGCCGACCTTCCTTTGTTCCCCATGTGTCTATACTCAGTAGGATCTCTCTACAGTATACGTCTCATTCTCGCTAGTCTACACTAGCCACATTTTCCACGTCGAGGCGATGATCTAGCCCCTCCCGGCTCTTCACAGAGGACCCGGGCGCCTGGCGCCCATCGAAGAAGCTGGCCGCGGGTGAGTCTGACCCCCGCAAGGGGGGAGGGCGAGCCTGTGGCGGGCTTGGGAGGGCTTTCTGATCGACTGTATTAGTAGTAGTAGCTTGTGTGTGGTATGCAGGCCAAGGTGTAGCTGGAACATCGTCGGAGATGCACCTGCTGTCTCACGGGTAGTAACCGGACGGGAACCCGCGGCCATCCATGCCCGCTGATAACGCAGCTCTCCATGTAGCCGAGGGTCACCTTGCATATAGAGCAACATCGATGCCGAAGGTAGCCGGGGACGTCTCGACAAGCAAACCCGTACAGTATTTGTCTGTACCATACGACACGCCGCCTAGTCAAAGGGCACAATGCCCAACAGCACCGAAAAGCTACTCCCCCGGGCCCATAGTGTCAGGTTCCAGCGGAATCGACCACGGCGCAACGGATCAGCTGCCACACGGTTTCAGGCCGACACCAACCGCTGCCACACGCACCCTCCGACGCACTTCAGAAGCAGTCACATCCGCCATGTGCACCTCATAGTCACTGCGACACGTGCATCAAACACGCACTCGCGCACCTGCACACCACGTTGCCCGGCGCCCGACTTTGGCTCACCACACACCCTGGTCGTCAAGCGCAGCCGCGCTGGAACCTGGTGTGTAACGTAAATTCGTCCCGGAAATCTACCGCTCTGCAGTACTGGTCTCTCTTTCTGCACCAGTGAGACGTTCCTCGTCTCATACCAAGCCGTTACGGTGTCCTCGTCGCCCTTCACCTGGCTGTCACGACATGCTGCACGGCACTCGGGACGCGTCGGCGACCCAAGATCCGCTCCTTAGGCACTGCACGTCTGGGTTCACTGACTCCCGTGGGCACAAGGGGACATTGGCTCCTGCTGCGGGTACTGGTTCGCTCCTGTCTGGGTTGGTTTAGGAGGGCGTGCGCGGTGAGACGGCCTGACGCATGCTTGGCTGTCTGATTCGCCCCATTCGACATAGTCTGGCGGACGCCGTGTCTGCACGTGACGAAGCTCAGCGGTGTAGATGCAAGCTCGCGGGTGTCTTCTGCAGCCACAAGCCGCTAGTCGTTCGTCTCACGTCTCCCCCGCCCCCATCCCCTCGACGAAACGACACGTTGTGCAGTCCTGCGTACAAGGACGCATAAAGCCCCACGCACGCGGCCTGCGCGTCCCCTACGTCGGCTCGCCACAGACCCTTGTCGTCAAGATGAAACAAAACTCTGTTGCAGCCTGATAACGTAAAACTCAACCCCGAATCTAGACCTCGGGCGGCAGTTAGTCGCGGTCCGGTTGACTCAGGAACGGCGGCATCTGCATTGATACTCCGCGCACCACACCATCCCCATCGCTATGGTGGTCTGAACTCATCTGAGCAGCGGGGTGAATTGGAGTCCATAGGCACAAGACAACTTCTCTGTGCATACGGCACAAGGCCGCTCCCCCATGCACACCAGTGGGATCCGACCTGCTTGGCAGGAGAAAGGCTCACCCGGGGTCAAACTCAGGCTTGTGTGTGCGAGTGAGCTGCTGAGAGCTGCTGCAGACTTGCGAGCGGCCTGGCTCTAAGGAGAGAGGTTTAAAGCAGCCTCACAGCCCTTGACGAGCTTGCCCCACATATTTCATCTCCTGCCTTGCACTTCAACATGCTGGTCAAGGCCGTCATCCCCTTCCTCGTCCTGCTCTCGTCAAGCCTCGCTACCCCCGTCACCAACGAGGGTGGCGCCCTCGAGATACGCGACGCGATTGTAGAGGCTCCCACTCATCAACACGTAGACAAGCGCAACCGCTACTACGATTGCTGGGGTGGTGGCAAGGGCTGCGGATGGATGTGGTGCCCTGGTAAGAACATCCAACTCTTCGATTAGTCGACAACTGACGATCTTCTCAGACGGGAAACACAAGTGCGAGGGGTGAGGAATAGGGCCGATCCATCCCCTCATATCTTGAGTATATTACTGACCTGAACAGTTGGGAATGGGACAGATGCGAGTGGAGGAACGGGTGGAAGTGCATTCACTACTACTAAGAATTCTGGCTATCTGAACGATTTAGTCTGGGCGACCCGAAGAAGAACGCATGCAATGGCATTTCGGCCCGCACCAGGGCTTGAAGAGTCTTATCTTTGCCTGTGGGTGCATAGAGACTGGACTATTCCACTACCGCAGAGCCCATCTGCGTCTCGTGCCGGGGGTACGGGAGAGTCAGCCTTACTTCAGTGCCACACGCCACTGCCAGGGCAGCCACGACGCTGTGCACAACTGGGTGCGACTAACTGCTGCGGTGAGCTGTAGACACAGACACTAGCTCCAAGGAAGTCTTGGAGCACGGATCCCGAGTCACGCCTGCTTCCATGCGAGTGCCGGGGCCGGCAGACTAGACAGGTAACTATTACTCAGGCTAAACGATGCAGTATAAGACACCTCCCTCGTTTCCTATTATCCCGCCAGATGGACCAGGTGTCTCCGGCATCGGTCCCCATGCAGTCCCCGCCAATGCGGGGAAGAGGGTGCAAACAGGCCTGCATGCAGTGCCCTCAGCACTACAGGCGTTCTAAAGTGCTTGACAACTGACTCCGAACTTGACGCCTGGCGCCAAGGCTGGCACACGCACCACTCGGCATCCACAAGCCAGCCTCCGGCTCCACAGTGCGGCCGCCTCGGCCTCCCCCAAAGCTGCATCCCCGATACCCTCCCGATCAGCCCCGTCCGCCCAGCCTCCACGCCGACGCTAGTACCCCGGGGCTGTGAGAATCGGATCGGGCGTCGGAGGACTTGGCTGCAACCAGATTGACCAGGAACCGCTCACCAACCTTAAAACAGCTGGCTGACGACAGCCGCCGGCGCCCATGCCCCGTCGGGTCGGGTCAAGGAATGGATACTGTATCCCTGCCCAAGTAATGTTCGACCACATGGGCTGCGACTAACTGCTTCCCAGATGCACATGACTACTACACTTCTGCATGGACCCAGTGCTCTTTTACATGTCTACTAGCGCAGGCAGCTGTACCATCCCCTGCCGTCAGGAACGCAGTCGCGGTTGTAAGGGCTGGCACTGGTCAGTATTGTTCTCGAAGCGCCCTTCCAAATGATTCTACTCACGCGCGGCAGACGGCACCGGCCTCAACTAGCACCGTGTCAGCTCATATCCAGTCATGCACGAGTCGACTTACTAGGGTTGCAGCACTTTGTCGTGAAGGGGTCCTCACGGAGGCAGACACCACCACACCACATGCCATTGCCCCAGCAAGGGCTGTATCCGCCAAAGCCCCTACCCTCGACCTTCTGGCCGGACTCGAGGTCTCGCATGTTGAGTGCGGGGACCGCGACGAGGTCCTTGGCAACGAGGTTGGGGGTTGTGTTGAGGGTGGGGGCAGCCAGGGCTGGTGCCGCGACGGCGATGAGGGTGAGGGCAGCAAACTTGGAGAGCATTGTGTGATGTTTTGTCTGGGGAGAGAAGGGGATCCCGACTGTCGCTGCCGCCTTTTATCCTCCCCCGGCGGGGCACACGCTCGCCCCAAGACTACATATCGTCTCCTCGGGACCCCTTTCTTGCGTATCCGATCTATTCCCCCGTCTTCGTCGTCCCATGCGCTCTTCGGGGGTATGAGGGCTGTCCCCGACGCGAGGCGCCTCGAGGGAGCCGACCTCGAGGCGCTCATCTAGTGCCTAGGAGGGCGGCAGGTTGGGGTTCATGAGGGTACCTGCGGACTCTCCCAGGAGACTATGCGCTGAACGGATGGGGAATCTAGAGGAAGCAAACGTCCTGAGGAGAGGGAGGCCAAGGTGCGGGCACGACCTAGAGCGATGTCAGCCAAGGAGGGATGCAGGATGGCGGGCGCCGCGCGCGCCGTGGCCGAAGGGTCATCGCGCGTCTGATAGTGGGTGTTGTTCTCGCGGCCCCATGCTAGGCGTTGTGCCTGTCGCCAAGATGAGAATGCGCCTAAAGGCTAATACAGCAACGGTTTGACGTCGCAGACTTGTCGCAGGTGGGTTCTAACAAGGCCAGAGCGCTGCTACAGTGAGTGTTTGAGAACGCGGCGTCCTCGTGGTGTCTGTCTTCGTGCTCGTGCGGCCCAGGCCGCAACGTCATCCCGGTTGCCGTTGCCATCAAGATCCAGGAATTGGTGCCTGGAAGTAAACGACCATGCCGCTATCAACGGCAGTCGTCGGGGCAGCTAAACGATGCGGCGGACGCTGCTGGCCGCCGTTGCCCCGAAAGCGTGCACCTCGCGTGCGTGTCTGCATAGCTTGCTCGCTCGTCAGCACGGCACAGTCACCGACTATACCTTCGGTCGGTGAGAGACAGCGGCCTGCTCAGAAGCCACATTACGCCAAGGCCATCGAGGCACGCGCCAGAACCGGCAGGTTGCGGCGTTTGGGTTTGCGCGTCGCCGCCGCCACGCTACACCGGCGACATTGCGAGGCACGTCGACATTGCGCAGGCCACGCCGACGCATGCAAGCCCTTCGGCGCCGGCTACCCTTGCTCGGCCGGCGAGCGCTTGGCTTTGGCCGGGCCGACGAGGGCCCCAGTGGCTGGTCGCCAGCGCGAGCAAGGTTCACTGAATTGCGGGTGGACAGGAGCCGGTTTCCAGGCACGCCATATGCGCCGATAAGCATTCCCCCTGGCTGACAAGACGACCTGGTCGTTCTCGTCAAGCGTAGAGGGGGCGAGGGGGGCGAGCCGGGGTAAAAGGACTTGAGATTCATCATGGGGGGGCTGTGCAGTGCTTACCTGCCTGCCAGTCTGATGTATTGTACCTCGTGGCCGGCCTGCACGCCTAGGGCATGTGTCGGGCGACAACGGCCGTGTCGTGTAAATACCGATCCGTGGCGATGTCCGGACCGGGCACCTTTCGTGAGCTGATGCGATGGTACCACACATGTGGCGGCGGCATGAATCCCGTGCGCTCCGAGTGCGCATCTGCCCACGAACCGAGCCCTCAGCGCCGACACCCAGTGAAGGAAGACGTTGTGCGATACTGCTGCAAATACAGCTGTCCGAACCGAGGGTGCATGCCGTTGCGTTTGGGCCGAGAGGCACTCGGGTGAGGGCCGAGTGACGTGAGTCCAGGCTTCAAGGGCAGGGGTATCGCGCATGGATGGCAGCCGGCGCGCAGGCCACATGCATTCCCCCCAAACCATCGATCGGCTGTGGCTCGGGCACTCCATAGATACGCCGGTGTCCTGCGCTTATAGTACAGCTAAGAAGGCAGCGGTGAGTGGGTCGCTCTACGGAGACGGGCAATGATCGTCGACGGCATCCTTCAAGCCCGCAGCCCGTGGATTGCGCGAGCATGGTGACTAGATTGTCGTTCTGAAAGCTGGATGGAATGCAATGCCATCTCTCTTGACCTAGCTCTTGGCGGCGCCAACTGGCCTTATGCCAGCGCCTCTCCCACTCATTATCCCCACAACGCTGCGCTCTCCTCATCATTCCGAGCACCGATTTCCCACGCCCCCCGCAACCATATTACCTTGCTGGGATGTGAGCCAACGTCCCGAGCACGAGTAGCGCAGTGCCTCGGATAAGCGTGCGATGGGTTTGTGTTGTAGAAAGAATTGACCGCCAGCGCTCTGGCGCCAGTGTTTTCACATGCTGAAGACACAGGGGTGCGTAATCCCGGTGCGCGATGCATGCTGCTGGGCAATGCCGGTCCACTAGGCCTCGGGGCCTGCGGCCCTTTTGAGCGGGTGTCAGCCATTCTGCCATTGCGCCAACGCACCACCCTCGCACAGAAGTGCAGATCGGGACGGCTTATCAAGTTGGCGGTGACGTCGGCGTCGATCGCGATTGATTTCGGCTGGCCCCAGGACCGGCCACTACAAAGGCACTGGGCGAGCAAAGGCACTGCGCGACCACTATCAGTTATCTGTCCGCCCATGCTTGGGCCTGGTGAAAAGAATGCAGGCGGCAGCGGGGGCAGGATCGTAGCGGGCCGTGTCCAGATCGGCACTGGTGTAATGTGGCAAACGTCGGGCCAAAGTCGGCGTGCTTGATTTCCTGCGCGTGGCCGACCGTCCCCGCCGCTGTGTTGGCTTCGTGTCCAGTATGTAGACCCACTCTGTGCGAGCTTGCAGACCGCAGACAGTGATCTCAGGCGTGAAAGCCTGCTGTACTACCCCGCACTGGCGTTCCTGTGTCGTCGTTGTGCAGGTCCTGGCGTGCCACAAGGTCTTGGGCGCGCCGAGTTGTCGACGTGCCGCGGTGTCGTGTGCCTGCGCTAGATAGCCCTTGTAGACGGGCATGAGTCTGGTTGTCTGGCACGACCCAAGGCGTTCGCACCCGCGTTGTAGTCCATGCGACCTGGAAGGGATCCCCGCTGGTCCACACACATTCACCACCTCACTCCACATCGCCCATTGACATGCAATGCTGCCACTGACATGCCAGTCGTGCTCGCCAGTCCCCTCGGCAGTCACCTCCAGTGAAGTCAAACCAAACACACAGAACAATGCTATAATCATGTAGTGTTACGTGCTATACAGTGCGTACAGTGCGCGCTAACAATGCAGCTAAATACATGTGACAATGATGCTCCATGCCCTCCTCCTCCTTTTCCTCCCCCTCAGTGCTCATCACCCGAGTCTGATGCAATGCTGATCGCCCGGTCGGCACTCGTCCCAAAATCGTTTCTAGCTGCCTCGGACAGCTTTTGGCGTTTGAACGCAGGCTCCTTGGAGGAAGGCTTTCTTGACGTCGATCCCGCATCCCTCCTTGTTGGCGCGGGGTCCGTTCGCTTGAGCTTTGAAGCAGTCGCCTTAGAGGTAGTAGCATCAGCCAAGCGCTTCGGCAACGACCTCGGCCGCTCTCGGATGCCTGAATCCTGATGCGAATCGCCAGGTCCATCCAAGGTGCTTGCGCTTGCCGGAGACACATCGCTTCGGAGGCGCTGGTTTTCCTTGCCGTCCGCGTTTTCCTTGTCCGACGCGCTATCTGCACTCGAAGGCGTATGGCGCGACGAGTCGCCGTTTAGAGACTCCCGAGGGCTCTCACGAGAAGACTCGATCGACGAGTTTATCATGCGCGGGAGTGGGCCCACCCCGGCAGTGTGGTGCAGCGGCGTCGCCCGCCCATGAATATCGTGCCTGGACGGCCCCGGCGTTGCGGCAGACGACGACCCGGCTGCTGAAGGAAGAGAGTAACTGCCTGGTACACGCTGCACCAGTACGTCGACAAAGGGTTGTCCCCCACCCTTGCGGCGTGGGGTGGTCCGCGGTCCTTCCAGATCTACAGGCTGATACAGCTCCGCCGAAGAACCGCGGGCTGTTCTCTCGTCATCCGAAACACCTTGATCTGCAGTCGAACCTGGTTCCAGCGACGCCTCGGAGCGGTTCTCAGGCGACAATCTCATGGGCGCAAACGTCTTGTGTGCCGGGAGCTGTCGGGATAAGGTTTGAGGGCTTGCGGGTGGCGAAGGTGACAGGATACCGGGGCTATGTGTCGCACTCGTGTAGCCATCTGCCAGCAGATGAGCCCGAAGAGCAGCGGCTTGCCGAGGTTCGTCTTCGCCCTCCAACGCAGTGACAGAGGCGTTGGATGCCTCCATCCCTTTCGTCGGCGCTGGAATATCGTGCAAGCTGTTCCACTTGGCCGTGAGCTCATCGAGGGTTTCTCCCCAAGAAAGGCGCAGTTTCTCCGTGTCCGAACGCCTCCACACCCTGTCGAGCTCAGCAGCATAGTCTTCGTCCACCTCGTTTCGGACCGGCGGGGATTTCTAATCTGTCAGCAATGTCTGGGATGTGAACTTACTCCTATGAACTGAAGCGCGCTTTGAGGCTCACTGAGGAGACAGTGAACGTAGTGAATGAGAAACACTCCACAATCAGACGAGTTGGGTTGTTCGATAACCTTGGCGTCGATGTACACGGCCTCAGACATTTCGTCAGCGTTGGGAACTTCCCCTGGCTGCAGTTTGTCGGCCGCCTCGCGCTGAAGCCAGCGCCTGAGGTTCTGGCCAACTGCCTTGTGAGTACCACCAAGAGAGTCGAACAGAATGATGTAGGTTCTGACGTCAATCTCTGCCCCGTGCGCTGCGCTTACTTGTCCTTCGTGAGAATATCATACTCTCGACGCCTTGGCTTTTTCGTCGATTTTTTCGGCGGTGATGAGGGAGTTTGCTCCCCCTCGGGCGCCGGCGGACGGTCCTGATCGTAGAAGGCTTGTAACGTGGGCGTATTGATAGGTTGAGGTGGTGGAGTGTCTCGCCTCTTGGGACTTATGGACATGTTGTTGACTTGACCAGACATCTTTTCGATGTCTCCGTTCGCATCAGACGAATTGCCATTGCCAATAATGTCGAGGGGGTCATCGGAGTCGGTCACTTTGGGTGATGAGCGCTCCGGTGACTTCCTCGACAGCTGTCGCCCCATGTCGTAGCCTCCTTGGACCTTGGTTGAGTTGCGCGTGGCTGGGCGATGTGTTGCTAGAGTCGCTGGATTCGAGTCTGGTTCAGGCTCACGTTTCTTCAAAATGCCACGAGGGTTGTAGATGACAGCCAGGAACCAGTGCAGCGACTCATTGATGGGCACAATGATGAAATCCTTCTCAAAGATCCTGGCCGTTTTCGTCCACTTCTTCACAGAGTCGTATGCAGGCCATTCTTCGTCTGAAACTTTGAAACTGAAGCCGGTTAGAATTGCGCCATACTTCAAACGTACCCTTTCTCCTTCTTCGACAACTTGTCATAGAAGAATGAGTTGAACATGTGCACCTTCTCGCCGACGCCAGGGTTGGTCTCCGAGCTCGTGTGAAGTGTGTAGCGAAGCCCAAAATCGAGGAAGTTGTCGTTAAGGAAGTCCCCTTCATCGAGACGGTATTTGTCGCCTTTGGTCACTTGGACGTCACTGCGGCCTTCCAAGGGCCACCCGAAAAGACTGGGTGCTTAACTTCTCTCCAAACACGCGAGACTTACACCTCATTCCGGTCAAGGCGTGGAGTCTTTGCACGAGCCGGAGGCTCGGTCTCGAGGGGCTCGTCAGAATCCGACGGATCCTCCACTGTGCCCCGTGGCCTAGTGGATCGCAAGCTGCGTCTTGTGGGCTCTGGAGGGGGGCTAGTGCACAGTCAGAATAGAAGATATAAGACGAGAGCATAGCGTAAACTCACAACTCGAGTTTGGTTTGTTTCGGATCATCTGCGCGGCCTTTGCCCTTCCTCTTGTCCGGTGGGGGCTCTCTATACTCCTCCGAGCCGTGGCGTCGACTTAAGACTTTCTTGATGAGTTGGCGCGTGCTGGCGGCTTGAAATGCCTTCTCGGCAGGGCTATCCTTTCGACGATTCCCATCTGCTTGACCGGGTTTGACCACCTTCTGGAGGCGCTCATCTGCTTGGCTGGCTTTGACTTCCTTCTGTAGTTGCTCATACTTCCCAATCATAGCCCACTTGTACCCCTCCCCGCCATCACTGCCATCACTGCCATCAGCTTAGGATACAGGAGGCACGCACGGAATGTGGCGAACTTTGGTGTGCGCCGGCAACATGCTCTTCAACACCTTCAGGAGGTTTCTGCTGGTCGGAGCTTCCGGCAGGATCATGGTTCGTTCCGGCTCTACATCTGCTGACGTTAGTCTCCGACAATGTTGCAGCCTGATGCTGCCTCACCGTCCACCCATTCTTGAAAGTCCTTTAGTCCAGATTCAGGATCGAGGAACATCGACCAGACGGGCGGGTCAAGACACACCTAGAGACGGTTGTCAGTCCAACAAAGCCCCAATGGCACTCACAGTCACCTCCCTGATACTGTGCAAGGGTATCTCCTCATCATGTTTCTTCACTCCTGGTGCAGCCGCGCCGGTGAGGCACAGGACGTTGTGCCCGCGTTCGAACTTAACAACCGCATCGACTATTGGTCGATCGCCACTGAAACACCACTCCAATTTGGTGTTGAAGCTCTCTTGGAGCCGAGTGCTCTTCTTTATCAGGTCTGTTTTCGCCTTGGTGGCCTGGTGATCAGCTATTCTGAGCGATGACAACTCACTGCAGGCTTAGTCTTCACAGGCTCAGTAACGGAGCCATCTTTGTTCCTCATTGGAGCCTTTACTCGCTTCTCCAAAGAGCTTGGCTGTTTCAGCGGGCTCTGATCTGACCTTCTGGGCTTCTTCTGTACCGAAGGGGGGACAGTCTCGGCAGACGACGAAAATTGCTCGATGGACTCAATCGGCTCATCCTCGTCTTCGTCGCCCACCGATACGGGAGACTTGCCGGCCCCAGCTTCTGGGGATGGGGCGACGAGACGATGCGGACCTGGCGGATTCCGGGTCGCGTCCGACTTTCGAGGCGAAGCGCTGCGACTATGGGTGCCCCGAGTCTTCGCCACAGTCGAACTCAAGGCCTCTCCTGCCTTGGCCCCACGCTCGTCCTCAGATGACTGGACATCGATAACCTCAGAGGGTGGAGGGTGGTGACGCATACGCTCGCGAACATTGCTTGGCCCGGGGGCACCAGACATCGGATCGAAGCTCTGCTGTCCAAGTTTCAGACGCTTCTTAGGAGGCGCGTCTGCTGGCTCTCCACCACCGCGTAGCTTGATCGGAGACCCATTCTGGTTTATCGGTGACGAGTTGCCATGCTGACGGGAACCCCCAGCCCTCTGCGCAGGGTTTGGTTCTACCCCATGTGTAGAGCGAGCATGACGACCTCGTGGAGGCGGCGCCTGTTCGGGGCCACCTAGTGTGTTACGGCCAGGTTGGAAAGGATTGAAAGGAGAGCCATTGGCCGGAGTGCTGTGCCTCTTCAGAGGATAGAATGGTCAGTGCTGTTCCAGTAGTGCTTGCTGACTGAGACGGGTGCAGCGGCACGGAACTCACAGGCTTGTTCTTGCGCTTGAGGTCATCCTCCTTCTTCTGACGGTCCTCAAATGCCCCCCTGGTCTGGTTAGCTCTCAACCTGTCGCGTCTGCACTCACTGCTCTATTCCAATCGAGCGTCGTCGCCCGCCTTCGGGCCTCATAGGTATTGATGGACGAGGATCGCCAGGCTCGCGGTCATCCACAGGTGAAGGTTTCGGTGGTGATTGCGAGTGGGTGTTCGCGTACTCCATCTAGCGGTCGGCCCGCGAGCCACCTGAGGGCAGGATGACCACTCTGACTGGGGCAATGTCAGCCCGGGAATGTGCGTAGAGGGTACGAACCTGATTCTAGCACTCAAGATTGCGTCACAAGAGCATGTCCTCCGAGGGTGGGAGCCGCGAGTTGGAGGAAGGGGCGTCGAGGGTGCGAGACAAAGGAGTTGGGTTGGGCTCGGAGTATGAGCACGAGTGACGGGTTGGCCAAGACAACACAGGGGGAAGTCTAGGAGAGCAGCTTGGCGTCAAGCGTTGCAGTGATGCGAATGGAAGTGTCTAAATGTATGTGAAGAGAGAGTTGGCGAGAAGGGTTGGTTGATCAATGGACGCGTCGCTTCAGTTGCTCGCTCGCACCAGGACAAGCCGAGCGAGCGCGGGCGCGCGGATTTGGGTGTGGTTGTAATCTCCTAATTTGCCACCGTTCATGTTGGATGGCGGCAACAACAATACACACTCAGCTGCTGCCCGGCCTCCTCATTTCGTCATCGAAAACACGACCATTTGCGGCGCACAGCCGTCCAAGACAACGGCAAAAACTGCAAAGTGCGGCAGCAGCGCCATCAGAAGCATCAGTGATGGCACAGCAAGCCGAAGCCGAGGCCGCGACACAATGGCCTACAGCGCCATTGTACGACTTCACCGCTCCGCAAAGACTAAAAGCAACAATAGAAGCAGCGAGCTTGCCCTCCACTGCCGCTGCTTTCTTCCGCAGCGCGCGATGGTGCGTCCTTACACGAGCAAGCTGACGGCAGGACACCAGACTGCACCGCGGTGCTCACCACAGCCGAGGACCACGTGCTGCGCGTGTTTGGCGGCGCCGACCTCGCGCCCGGCCTCGAGGCGCCGCAGCCTGACGCGATCCACGCCGCAGTGTGGCACCCTGCCGCGTCGGCAAGCACGCCCGAGACCTTCTGTTTTGTTGCCAGCGTGCGCGACACGCCTGTGCGCCTTGTCGACGCAGCCGATGGACAGGTGCGCCCCCGTGCAGGGCACGCTGCTCACGCCAGATACGTGCGTCGTACCCCATCGTGGACCACCGCGAGCGGTTCATCGCGCCGCACAGCTTGGCGTTCAACGTCGGCATGGACAAGTGAGCCGCGGGTTGTGGCTCTGCTGACCTCACATCAGACTCTATTGCGGCTTCGAGAACGCGATCGAGGTCATCGACGTCTCGAGTCCGGGGTACGACAACCATGAGCGTCTCAAGACGAACGCGACACGGCGGGACAAGGGCGGGCAGAGGGGGATCATCTCAGCACTCGCGTTCAGCCAACACGACGTGGGGACGTACGCGGCGGGATCCTTTGCCGGCTCAGTGGTGCTGTATGACGAAGACACAGGCGCACGTGCCGCCGCACACCTGGACGGCGTCGAGGGCGGTGGTGTCACCCAGCTCGCGTACCACCCGCTCGATGGGAACACACTCTTCGTCGCCTCGCGCAGGTCGGGCGCCGTGCAGGTGTTCGACTTGCGGGATACGTCCGCGCCAGTTGCGCAGCTGGAGCGTAGCGCGCACACCAACCAGCGCATCGAGTTCGGCCTCGACCCGTGGGGCAGGTATCTCGCGTCGGGCGACGAGGTGGGTGTTCCTATTATATTGCTCCTCTCACCCACCAGAGCGGCACGCTGCGTGTTTGGGATATCTCGGATGGCTCGTTCAGTCTTGTGCTCGAAGACAAGCTGCACGAAGGTGAGAGGTCACAGGCTAAACTCCTGGCTGACACTCCCAGATGCCCTCCATTCAGTCCAGCTGCACCCGTACCGCCCCCTCGTGCTGACCGCGGCCGGGTCACGAGCGTACCTCAACGACACCGCCGATGACGTGCCCAGCGACGGGCCAGACTCGGACAGCGATGAAGATGAAGACGATGCTCCGTCTGTCTCGTTGAGAAAACCACAAGACACGCGACTCGTCATCTGGGACTTTGAGTGACACCATGTAGCATATGCAAGATCTATAGAGTAGCTACTCGGGCGGCGTCATGTCGGGCAGATTCACACCACCGTACTGGACGGCAATGTAGAGGCCGATGAGGCCAGCAATGACAAGAGTCACGCCGTAGGCGATCAACTTGTCTCCAATCAGCGTGTGGGGGTCGAAGCGGATGGCTTGACGGCACGCGCTATCGAGCTGACGGCCGAGCGACTCGGAGCTGAAGTTGTCCTGCACCCGCTTCTTGCCGTTCTTGGACACCTTCCTGCGGTCGTCGCTAGAGAGGATGACAAGGTCAGCCAGCGCAGGCGCCCACTCGTCCGCTGTCGGCTCGCGGAGGAAGCCGGTTGGCGGCTCGTCCTTCGAGGCAAAGTCCACCACCGTCTCGGTTGGCCCGCCGCTGTTCGCCGCGAGAACTGGCAGACCGCATGCCATAGCCTCAATGGGCACAATTCCAAAGTGTTCGTGGGCGGGTGTGTAGAGCAGTGCGAGCGTCGACTCGGCCAGGAGGAGCGCGGAGCGCTGCGCTGTAGAAAAGTTGAGCACGAAGAGCACGTCGACGCCCTTGGGTGCGGGGGATGCGGTCTGCGACGTGAGGGTGTAGTGGGAAAGCCCGAGGTTGTCGCAAAGCTTCTGGAGTTTGACGAGGGTCTCGCGGTTGTCCGCCAGCGCGTCGTCGTACCCGCCTCCAACGACAAGGCGCAGGTCCCGTGCGATTGACTTCGTGACCAGCCCCTCCTTCTTCACCTTGGCGAACGACTCAATCGCCAACGCCACGTTCTTCTTCGCCTCGAAGCGATTGAATGAGACGAGTGTGAGGCGGTCGCTGAGAGGTCAGCGCTACCACATGACTCAGTACAGCGCAAGACTTACTCTGCGACGAGCTCGACGCCGTCTCCTGACGTCGGGGCAGCCTTCTGGTACCCGGCGACATCAATTGCGGGGTACACGACGCGCGGTGCCCGTTTTGACAGCGTGCTGAATGCCGCAGCATACACCTGAGAGGTGAATTTCGAGTTGGCGAGGATCACGTCTGACTGGCCTGGGGGTGTGAGAACTGTGCGTGTTCTTCCCACGTACCGGTGGTCCACTCCTCCAAGCGGTCGATAGGCCAGCGATACAGCTTCTTCAACAGCGGCGCATTCTGGCGCGAGAGGGATACATTGCCTGGAGACGAAGCCGAGTCAATTACCCAGCCACCAGAGAGCAGCTTGTCCGGAAAGTGGCAGTAGAAGACGACGGGCGTGCCGGTGAGTGCACGGAGGAAGGGCACGCAGACTGATTGCTGGTCGACAACGAACACGTCGAACTTGTCAAGCGGGGCAAGAGGGTTCAGAATTCCAACTGGGCCAGGGAGAACCTGGGAGAAGAAGACGAGGAAGCTCAGCGCGATCGAGCGCAGGATCGAGAACACGATGGTCATCGGCACCTTGGGGTGCAGGCGCTGCGGGATGCGCGAGGCGAGGACATGCACGGGAAGGGTGCCTGCGGTGTCAGTGGGATCCGAGGCAGCAGCTCACCATCTCGTGTTTCCTCAAAGCACCTCGCCGTGTCGTGCCGCGACGTGAACATGACCACGTCGTGGCCCAGCTGCTTGAGCGCGACGGCGGCGTCGACCACGAGGCGCTCGGCTCCGCCTGCAGTGTGGTGTCAGGGTTATTCTCAGTTGACAGACTGTTTCCCGCCCACCGATGCCCAGGTCTGGGTGCACGAAGCCTATGCGCAGCTTCTTGAAGTCTGCCATTGTGATGTTGGACGTCGTTGATTGTTGACAGCACGTTGGCATCAATCATCGTCGTCGCTCAACTAATCTCGCAGCCTGAAGCGGTGACGCTGCGATGTGGAGGTCGACCACGTGCTTTTAAAGTAGGTGGCTGAATAAGCGCCGGCCGTCATCGAGATTTCGGCTTGATGTCAATGACTGGGATGAGATGAGATGTCTCTGTCATCAATCGCATCTCTTCACGCAAGAACAGCGACCATGGCAGCAACAGTAGCAGAAGCAGCGTCGTCCTCGCGCCCGCAGATCACCATCCTCAAGCGGCAGCGCCAGGACCTTCCCCTCGCGCAGAACAAGTTCCTCAAGAAGACGGCCCGCGGAAAGGTTCTGCAGTGTGAGTACCGGCGGCTGGGTTTGAGAGGCCCTCCTGACGCCGTCTAGTCCTCCGCGAGCGCTATGTCCGTGATGACATTCCGTGCGGCTTCGCCGAGTGCCACCTCTGTGCCGAGTTCCCCGGCTTCAAGCCCGTGCTCCCAGCACGAGGGTACGCGCGCCACGCCAAGTTCAACAGCAAGGATGGACACTGGCTCGTGATCGACACAAACATTGTCCTGCACCAGGTGGGTGGAGCTGCTACATGCAACTATTATACATGGTTCAGCTCTGACTCGCCAGATGGACCTCCTCGCCGCTCTGCCGGCCCAGCTCCCGCTTGTCATCCCCTCCACCGTCCTCCGCGAGACGCGCCACCGCTCCCTTCCGCTCTTCAACCGCCTCCAGCAGCTGGTGCAGGACGAAGAGCGCTGTGTGTGGGTGTGGTGGAATGAGGAGTGTCGTGAGACTGCTACGGCTGGCATTGAGGAGGCCAACGAGATTGTCAACGACCGCAACGATCGAGGTGAGCTAGAAAGCACAGCGAACTGTAGCTCACACTCAGTCATTCGCCAGACGCTCCACTTCTACCCCAAGCACATTGCCGAGTCGTCAAGCGCGTCCCCACAGCTCATCCTGTTGACAGACGACCGGAGGAACCGCGAACTCGCGTCGGCCGAGGGCCTCACCGCCACCACGACGCGCGAGTACGTGGACGGCTTGCAGGGCGAGGTCCGCGACCACCTCGTGGACCTTGTCGCTGGCGGTGTCGACGCTGCCGACCCCAGCGAGCGCAAGAGCAGGAGGATCTATGACGACTATCTTCCCCAGGAGGTGCTCAGCAACGGCGTCAAGAGTGGGCGTTTCCTGGAAGGCTACTTCAACGCTAGCCAGTACAACTACCTCGAGGGCACAGTCCGTTCGCCACGGTTGGCAAAGAATATTCTGCTGGTGGGGCGCAAGGCCATGAACCGTTCCGTCGACGGTGACCTCGTCGTTGTGGAGCTCCTGCCCGAGTCGGAGTGGAAGGCACCCGGCGACGAGGTCCTGGACCAGGATGTTGCCCTCAAGGACGACGATGTTGAGGGCGACGAGGCTGGCGCGGTGGAGGCTGAGAAGGAGAAGGATGAGGAGATGGACGTCGAGGAAGTCAAGAGGAAGGACCCGAAGGAGATTCTCCCCACTGGTCGTGTCGTCGGTATCACCAAGCGCAACTGGCGAGCGTGAGTGCTTCGGGGTTCAAATGGACATGGTTGCTGACACCACTATAAGTTATGTCTGCCACATCGACCGCTCCTCGCTGTCCGATGCGGCGCTCACCTCGCTCTCCCAGCAGACTGTTTTCGCCACGCCTGTTTCGCGTGCGCTTCCCCGCATCCGCCTGCGTACGAGGCAAGCGCCCGCCCTCATTGACCAGAAGATCCTCGTCACCATTGACGGCTGGTCGACCTCGTCTCGTTACCCCGACGGACACTTTGTGCGTGCGCTCGGCAAGGTCGAGAGCAAGGAGGCCGAGCAGGAGTCGCTTCTCCTCGAGTACGAGGTACCGTACCGTCCCTTCGGCAAGGCCATCCTCAACTGCCTTCCCAAGGAAGGTGACGAGTGGAAAGTGCCGGTCAAGAGCGACACCTCGCCAGAGTGGCGTGACCGCGAGGACTTGCGTGACCTCGTCATCTGCAGTATCGACCCTCCTGGTTGTCAGGATATTGACGACGCGTTGCATGCTAGAAAGCTGCCCAATGGTAACATTGAGGCTGGTGTCCGTGAGTTGCTCAATGCCCCACGAAGAATGCGAACTCTAACCCTCCAGACATTGCTGATGTTTCGCACTTTGTCCACGCCGACAACCCTATGGACTCGGAGGCGTCGTCGCGCGGTACGACCGTCTATCTCGTCGACAAGCGTATCGACATGCTTCCCGAGCTCCTCGGCACGAACCTGTGCTCGCTCCGTCCATTTGTCGAGCGTCTCGCCTTCTCTGTTATCTGGGAGCTGAGCCCCGAGGGCGACATTGTCAAGGTCCGCTACACAAAGTCTGTCATTGCCTCCAAAGAGGCGTTCACCTACGCCGCTGCTCAGAAGCGCAAGGACGACAAGTCGCTCAAGGACCCGCTCACTGAGGCCATCCGCCTACTCAACACCTTGGCGATCAAGCTCAAGGCGAAGCGTATCGCCGCAGGTGCCCTCTCGCTCTCGTCTCCTGAGCTCAAGATCCACCTCAACTCGACCGAGTCGACCGCACCGATCGACGTCGAGCAGAAGGAGCAGCTCGAAACCAACTCGCTGGTCGAAGAGTTCATGCTTCTTGCCAACATCAGCGTTGCCCGCAAGATTCAGGAGGCTTACCCCGCCACCGCTGTGCTCCGTCGCCACGCTCCGCCACCAAAGACCAACTTTGAGGCGCTCCAGGACATTCTCATGAAGCGCAAGGGCATGAAGCTCGACGTGTCGAGCTCCAAGGCGCTGGCCGACTCGCTCGACCAGTGCGTTGACCCGGACCACCCCGAGTTCAACACGCTTGTGCGCATCATGGCGACACGGTGTATGCTGGCTGCCGAGTACTTTGGCGCTGGCAGTGTCTCTAAGGAGGCGTACGGGCACTACGGTCTCGCATCGGAGATCTACACCCACTTCACATCACCTATCCGTCGTTACGCCGACGTGCTTGTGCACCGACAGCTGTCTGCGGCGATCAACTACTCGCCGCTGCACCCTTCGCTGCAGTCCAAGCAGCACGTCGAGCGCATGCTCAATGTGGTGAACAAGCGCCACCGCCTCGCGCAGATGGCGAGCCGTGCGTCGGTCGAGTTCTACGTCGGCTTAGCGCTTAAGTCGCGCACCGAGGGCACGGCCAACCACGCGGTTCGTGAGGAGGCGTTTGTGATCCGCACGTTCCGCAACGGCCTGGCGGTGTTCGTTTCCAAGCTTGGCCTGGAGGGTCTCATCACGTTTGCAAAGGACACGCACGAGTTTGACCCAGAGAACTACCTCATTCACGTGCCTCGCCCGGATGGCAGCAAGGCGACGATCGCGGTCTTTGACCGCGTGACGGTGGACATTTCGATCGAGAAGGACGCCAACACGCAGCGTGGCAAGGTGGTCATGACGCTCGTGGAGCCGGTCAGCTCTGAGGGACTGTAGGAGAGTTTGGTACATCAGTGTATTATGTATGCATCTGCGAGAGCATGGCATGAGTCTTGGAGTTTGCATCAGGATGGATGGTCACCACTTCGCGCCACCGACCGCGACTCGGCCTCCACCACAAGTCGGCCAAAAGTTCGAAACCTCCACCTTCATTCTCCCACTGACTCACCACACCCTCGGCATGACAACACCACCGCCAGGAGACACAGCAGACGAGGCCTACCCGCTCTCGCTGGACGAGTACGCGCGGTATGGGCGGCAGATGATGATGGACGAGTGGGGACTGCCTGGTGGGTAGCGCTGCAGCCGCGAGCTAACCCCCAGGCCAGCTCAAGCTCAAGGCGGCGCGCGTGGCCGTTATCGGCGCCGGCGGTCTCGGCTGCCCGCTGCTGCAGTATCTTGCCGGTGCGGGCGTCGGTGAGTCCCTAATTCTGCTCGCGCAGCGCTGACGGCAGGCGCGATCACCATCTTTGACCACGACACGGTGTCGGCCAGCAACCTCCACCGGCAGGTGCTGCACACGACCGAGCGCGTGGGGATGAACAAGGCGCTGTCGGCGTGCGTCGCGCTCGCGGCGTGAGTTTCTCTTCTCTCTGTCTGCTGACCCCAGCCTGAACCCGCACGTCAACCTCGCGCCCAGGCCCGAACCGATCCTGCCCTCGACCGCGCTGGCGCAGCTCGCAGGCCACGACCTCGTCGTCGACTGCACCGACCGCCCGTTCACGCGGTACCTTGCCAACGACGCGGCCGTGCGGCTGCGGCTACCGCTCGTGTCAGGTGCGGCGATCGCCGGCTCGGGCCAGTGGGCCGTGTACGGCGGCGCGCTGGACGCCGCCGCCGGCACCCGTCGCGCATGCTACCGCTGCCTGTGGCCGCGGGTCGTGGGCGACCCCGGCTCGTGCGCTGACAACGGCGTGTGGGGGCCGGTCACGGGCATCGTGGGCACCGCGATGGCGAGCGAGGCCATCAAGGTCCTCATTGGGAAGGCGGACGCGCAGCCCCTGCTACACCTGCTGCATCTCGGCGGCAGCCCGCTCGTGCGCAGCGTGCGCATGCGCGGGCCGAGTGCCAAGTGCGTCGCGTGCGGCCCGGCGGCCGAGATCACCGACGACCTCGACGCAGTGGGGTACGATGCGTTCTGCGGCGGCGACGCCGTGGACGAGAGCACCGGCCTCGTCGCGGGAGGCGTGGGCGAGCGTATCGGGGTCAAGGTGCGTTGTGGGGGCCGTGCAATCTGACCCGCAGGACCTCGCAGAGCTGCTCTCCCCCGAGCTTGTGCTCGTCGACACGCGCCCTCCAGCCGAGTTTGGCATCTGCGCCCTGCCCCACTCGACAAGTACGCCCCCGCCCCGCTGCCGACGCCGCTGACACGAGCAGACATTCCACTCCAGACCATCCTCGCCACGCCCGACGCCGTCCCGCCCGCGCAGGACATCCTCTTCATCTGCCGCCGCGGCAACGACAGCCAGATCGCTGCTGCCCGGCTCCGCACCGCACGGCCCGGCGCACGCGTGCGCGACGTCCGTGGCGGGCTGACTGCCTGGAGCCGGGACGTGGACGCCAAGTTTCCCGTGTACTAGCCGCTGTGTGTTCTCGTCTATACCCTGCATGCAACTAGATGCCCCGCGCGAAACGCACCGCCTCGTCGCAGGACCCGTCGCCGCGCACGCAGACAAAGGGCGGGCCCTCGCCCTCGTCGCGCGGCCGGGTGTCGGGGACGACACACTTGATATCCTCGCTGCGCGGGTTAGCGGGGCGCGGACGACAGCACATACGGGTACGGGCACGGGCAGTCGGCCGGCGTGGGGACACATGTCAGGCTGCCGGGGCAGACATATCCGGCGCGGCACGACACTTGGGGTCAGCATACCACAGAACGCATCACGACGCACCGGCATGCAGCTCGTTCCACCCCTTGTGCTCGCGGCGCGGGCCCTGCTGCTGCTGTTGCTGCTGCTGCTCGTGCTGTTGTCTGCCGAACCCGCCGCCGTGGAACGCCTGCTGGAAGAAGTTGCCGAACTGTGCCGCGACCTGCAGTGGGAGGAGGAGCGCGAGCACGAACAGGATGAGCCGCGGCATGGTAGGCGAGGTGAGTTGAGACACGCTGGTTTTACAATGACCGACTTTTGTTGTCGTCGCCGAACGGCGAGCCACGTCGCGCGTCAGCGAGATTAGGCCGTGCCTGGCTGGATGGCTTGTATTCCATCCCTAATTGAATTAGCTTTTAGCACTTGCCTTGGATATATCTGATTTGAAATCCGGCCTACATGTGTTTAGGACCAACGTCACAACCACGCGACAACTGGCCGACGCCGCGACGCCGCAGCACCGCCGTTGTTGTCTCGACCAACGACCGACGCCCACTCCAACATCTCCATCAAACACCAGCCGGAACCCACCCCAGATGAGCTCCTCCCCCGCCTCATCGACCCCGCCGCGGCGGCCGGCCAAGCGCAACACGCTGCAGGCAAGGCCGCCAGACACGCCGCCGCGCCGCGACCCCGCGATCCAGAAGGCGGTCCAGCTGAGCACATTCAAGGTGCGTGCGTGGTAGACAACACCTCTGACGCCGCAGGATGGCTACTCGACCGAAGAGTTTCTCGGTGTGCTGAGCGAAAAGCTCGTCGCAGAGTCCAAGGCGACGCCGGGGCGTGAGTGAGATGCGTGGTGCATCGCTAACCGCCGCCGCAGCGTTCAACCCGACACCATTCATGCAGACGTTCTCGCCGGCGCTCGATGCACTCCTCAAACTGCGGTCAGAGGTTGGCGAACAGACCAAGGCGATGGAGAGCGAGGTGCGCCAAGCGCACCGCCAGTACGGGAAGCGGCTGCGCGAGCTCGACTCGGGGTTCGAGGTGGGTCTGGTGTTGGTGCGCTTCCTGCTGACGGTAGGCCGTGGGCAACTCGTTCTCCACGCTCGAGGGCAAGATCAACGACATGGGACGCACGGCCGCACGCATCGGCGAGCAGCTTGAGAGTCTGCATCAGACGCGCTCCACCGCACAAGCCACGTCGATGCTGTTGAGCTACTACTTTGCGCTGGTCGAGTTCACGAGCGTGACGCAGGAGGAGGGCACGCCGAGCCCGCTCGACAGCCTGTACTCTACGCGTAACTCGCGCGAAGGGCGCGCGCGGTTAGCTGTCGTGCTCCGCCGGCTCATGGCCGTGGCCAAGGACGTGGCGGACAATGCGGGCGCGGCGCTCGACGACGCCGACGCGGCGGAAGCCAATGCCGACGAGGCGGCAAAGCAGCAGGCGCACCGCAAGGCGATCAAGGCGCGTGCGCAGAAGGAGCGCGCCGACCGCGTCCGCGACGAAATCGAAAAGTACTGCGAGAAGTTTGAGAAGGAGTTACTCCGCCTGTTCGACAAGAGCTACCGCAAGGGCGACCCGAGATTAATGCAGCACTGCGCAAAGGTGCTCCAGGACTTTAATGGCGGCAAGTCCTGTGTGCAGATCTACGTCAACCAGCACGACTTTTTCATCCAAAGGGACAATGGGTCGAGCGTCCGTGAGGATGTGGATGCCGAGATGGACGGCAACGCTGATATGTGAGTCGCGACCGGTGTCGTGTCGAGTGCATCCAAGCTGACAATCCCCAGGTGGTCCACCATCGGCGACCCCGACGCCCCACCACCGACCGTCGAAAGCGGCCTCCAGACCCTGTTCGCGGAAATCCGCGCGACTGTGAGCCAGGAGGCACAGATCGTGCGCGCCGTCTTCCCCAACCCCATCGCGGTGATGCAGGTGTTCCTCGAACGTGTGTTTGGCCAGGTGGTGAGTGACTCGATTAAGGCTTCTCTCACACCACCTAGATCCAGCAGCGCATCGAGTCGCTCGTGTCCCGGGCGTCGGGCATCTCCACCCTCGCCATGCTCCGCATCTTACAGCTCTCGCATGTCATGTGCACGACGCTCGTCGACGACCTCAAGACGTACGACGTCAGCTTAGGCAACCAGCCGTCGCGCTCGTCCAAGCTCGCAGCGGATAGCAACTCGGGTCCCCTGGCTGTGCTGCTGGATCAGTCGCTCCAAGAGATCTTTGTCCCGTGGCTCGAGGGCTCGCGGTATCTCGACTTGGAAACCAAGAACCTCGTCGAGCTGTACGGAGGCCTGCTGACCAGGTTCTCCGCGTACCACGAGGCTGTGGCAAAGGTCAAGCCGACCAACCTGCTCGACCGAGTGGTCAACACCATGCCAGGCACAGCGGCGCCGAATGCGTTCCATGCCACGACTACGATGTTCGCAAAGTATGGCAGTATGCTGTCGTCGTCGGCAACATCTGTACTCCCGGGCAACAACAGCCGCCCTGCTGTTCCGTCACGGTCAACGGCTCGTCTCAGCGTCCAAGGCGGCTCTGGCAGCCTGACGCCGACGAATGGCCCTTCACGGCAGGGCAGTCTGCGCGAGGATCCAGGCGACGAGAGAAGATTAGAGTCAGACGGGCAGGTGTCGATCGCCATGGCTGAGCGCATGCTCCGCTGGCATGCGGAAGCTGTTGGACGCATTGTCGAGCTCAGTGGCGCGGCCGACGTCGGGAAGAACGCGTTCGCGCTGTCAAAAGTCCTTGCCGAGGCCATCGGACGGTCGTACATCGGCACCGCGCTCGACTCGGTCTTGGCCCGGCTGGAGCAGCAGGAGAGCAAGTCGGAGCCAGACCTCACGACCCTCACGGTTCTTCACCCTGTTGACCTCGTGTGCCACCTCTTCCAGCGCTATGCGTCTACGGCCCTCATCCCCCTTACTGGCCCTACTACCAGCGTCCGCCGCGAGATCACCGCGTTCAACCAGCACAATGTCATGCGCATTGAGGGCAAGACCAACGAGATTATCCAGAAGGCCATCGACCTCATCGTCAGCTGGCTGTCGACGCTGCTCCAGAAGCAGAAGAAGACGGACTACAAGCCCAAGGACGACGACTGGCGCGGCAACACCGAGCCCTGTATCCTGTTGTGCGAGTTCCTCGGCAAGGTCAAGGACATTGTGGACGAGAGCATGAGCGGCAAGAACGCCGAGGCGGTGCTCACCGAGGTGGGTGTCGCGTTTCACGCCCTCCTGCTCGACCACTACAAGAAGTACCCCATCAACCAGGTGGGCGGTATCATGCTGTCCAAGGATCTCGCATCGTACCAGGAAGCGATTGTGCAGTATGGCATCCCGCCGCTCAACGACCGGTTCGACATGCTCCGCCAGCTGGGCAACAGCTTCTTCATTACCAAGCCCGAGGAGCTGCGCAGCTACCTCACCGAGCCGAGCTCGCACCTCGGGCGCATTGACATGCGCCTGCTGCGGCCGTACCTCGAGAAGCGGTCCGACTGGTCGACCGTGTCGCGGTCGATGGCCCTCGACGACCCCGCGACGTTTGGCGACAGCCCGTCGGGCAGCGGCACGGGCACGCCGGCGGCGCGCAGGGCGCACAACCGTCTGTCGGCGATGACGGGCGGGCTGACGGGCGCTGCGGGCGCGCAGATGGCGCGCATCTGGGACGGCCTGCGCGACTATGACAGCGACCACCAGAACGGCGAGAGCGCAGCCCCGCGCAAGAAGGATAAGGAGGGCGGCAGCCCCGCGCTGCCGCCGTCGGCGTTCTCGCGCCAGCCGTCGACGACGTCGCAGACCAACACGACGACGACGACGACCCAGGGCCGCGCGCCAGCACCGCGCAACATGCCCCACATGTACCTTCCCATGCGATGATTGTAGACTTGTAATGTAATGATGAATGCGTAGTGACGTTATGTAGGCAGAATAGGCGCGGGGCACGGCGCGCACTGTTGCGCGGCAACCGGCGACGCGCCGAGCCGCGCCGCGATCGGCCCAATTGTGCGGATGGTGCAGCGGGTGACTGCACGCGACTGCGAGGCCAAGGATACGCGTGTGCGGTGGTTGGTTTGTGGGCTAGCGCGCTGGCGCCACTGTATTTCCCACCCACCACGACGCTTCGAATGAATTCACATGTTTCTAGCTCGGCGACCTTGGCGCGTGCTTGGCTGCCTGGGCATCGGCCTCGGCGTGAAATCGTTCATTGACTATGACTGCGGTGGCTGCGGCAGGGCGCACAGCCCAGCCCAACCCCCCCGGGGGGGATCAAGGAAACACGCACCGCACCCAACTGCGCAGCCAGCCCACAGAGGATCCACCATGAGCAAGCACCCACCCAGACATGTCGTCACCCAGGGCAGGTAAGATATTCTGTCAATCAGGGAAGCATGCCATCACCCTCAAACCAGCCGACCTGACCCAAGAGCAACCAAAGCACCGCCTCGAGAAAAACATAACAAGTGGCGCTGCTCGTCGTGTTTGCACTGGGTGTCGACGTCAGAGCCACACTCGCCGGCTCTAGGTATCGCAATGCATGATGCAACAAGTGCAGCCGGCCTTTGGCCAGGCGTGGGGGTGTGGGTTGGCTCAGCCGGTGTGCGGGGTAGGTACGAGTAGGAAGGTAACGATTTATCAAACTCTATGAAGGGGGGGGTTGTTTGGTGGTGTAAATCGCTAGGTGCGCCCGGCGCAGCTTGATAATACCGCTGCGGCTACTTGTTTTTGGCGCGAAGAAGCAAGGTCCGTTCGTTACGATCCGTGATGAGTATGCGGCGTGAAGAAATTGGGAACAAGGATGTGCGAGAGGCGGGGGCGCCATGGGATGATGTTGGGTGCGAGCCACGCGCATTGTGACGGTAGGGAAGGAGGTAGTGGCTTGTCGGTCTAGATGGTCATGTTGTTTAGCAACCACCAAACTGGTTTTTGGGGTATGTGCCTCCAGCAGCCGGCCACGTCGAGAGGTTAGCGTTGGTGTAGGCGTTGATGTGCCTGTTGATGTAGTCGGCCGTAGGGCGCTCCTCAGGATCGCAACCAACGCTGCCACCCTCCTTCTGGTAGACACGGACGTAGTCGATACGCATCTCGTTGGGGAAGATCATGTCGTTGAAACGGACCAAGTCGAAGTTATTGGACATGCCGAGGTTGAAAATGAGTGCCATGGGCTCCTCGGAGATGAGGCGCTGGCCAATCTCAACACGAGGGTTGGGGCCGACCGAAGAGGGGTACATCTGCCAGGCGGGCTTGCCTTGGTTGATCCAGCCCACATAGCCATTCTGGCGGTTGGTGAGGTCGGCCGACCACTCGACACCGAACGTGCGGAACTCGCCCGAAACGTTGGCGTAAACGGCATTGTCGACATACGACACACCAGACACAGCCTCCTGGTACACACCGCCGAGGTACGAGTTGAAGTGGGTCACTGCCGGGTCCCAGATCTTGGCAGACCTGGTCGAGTTGTCGTACTGGTAGTAGTCGTCGAAGGGCGCAAACTGAGCCGATTGGGACATGGCACCCTTCTCGACACGGGGGTCGATCTGAGCCTCGATGATATCGATTTCGACAGCACCACGGCCCACACCGGGAGGGCCTGGGTGGTCGTCACCAGGGCACGGGCAGGCGGACAAACGCTGGCCGGGGAGGAACGACAGAGATCCGCCATACAGGGGGTTGGGGTCACCAGTGTTGAGGGCTGCCGTAGGACCCGTGCCGTTGGTTCTCGCGTAAGTCTGGTTTGGCATGATGCCAACGTCACAAGACGAGTACGAGTAAGGCCACAGACCGTCGTTGGTAGCACCGTAGCCAGGGCGGCCGAGGTTACCCATTGTCCAGATACCGGGCCAGAAGCCAGAAACGTCGTTGACACCGGGAAGCGAAGCGCTGACCTCAATGTACGCGTTCTTGAAGAAGCAGAGCTGGTTCCACGACTGGACCATGCCCGACTTGAACATAAGGTTATGGATAGGCTGCTGGGTCAAAGTGATGACAAGGTGGCCGTCCCTAGTTGTGACGGTGCCAGGGTCGTACCACTCCAAATCGCTTGAATGGTTAGCGTGCGTACACACTTGTGCCACTTACTTCGTAGGCCAGTAGTGAATGTCGACGGCGGTAAAGAAAGGGTCGTCACCTGGGTAGAACGAACGTCCAGGTTTGTTGAACTCGTCCGAGAAAACGAGGTTCCACTGTTTGCCCGAGTCGTCAAAAGGACTGTTCCAGATCTTGGCACTCTCGGGGGTGTCGGGGTCGATCAACTGCGGGAAGTTGGAGAGCTCTGGGTACTGGCCAGTGCCATTGATACCGCCTAGGTTGTAGCCAGCCGTGTTGCCACCGTTCGAGTTCTCGTTGTCACGGTAGTAGTTGATGATGGGGTAGCCAGCGAACAGCATGACGAAACCGGCCAACAGCACAAACAGTGTGAGGGCGTTGGACCATCCACGCCATGACGAGAAGGAAAAGGGCGCCGACAGATCCTTGCGGTCGGCAGCCGTGAAGGTGTGCAGCTTGTCGTCAATCTCCTCGTCATGGTCATAGCTGTGGCTTCCAGGTGCCGGCCCACGGAGCGCAACACTTTCTGATGTCACGCCGGGGGTAAATCTGTTGGCGTGGCTGGCCGAGGATGAGGCCGGTGAGAGATTTGCCGTTGGCCCATAGCGGGCGTTGGTGGCTGAGCTGAATGAAGAGGGGGGCATGCCAGGCTGGCCGGCTGAGGGGCCGTATCTTGCGCTGCCGGTCTGTTCGTACGACGAAGCGAGGGAAGCCTCAGAGCTACGGTTTTGTTCTGCAAGACGGCTGTATGCGCCAGCGGGTGTCTGTGCGGCGGCGAGCAGCGGGGCCGATTGAGTAGACGAACCGAACTGGTGATCGCGAGAGGGCATACGTGGCGAGGTGCGGAGATGTCGATTAGGGAGGCCAGTTGGTGAAGAGTCAAGTGGTGGGAGAGTGATTGGTGGACGTGAAATGCAGAACGCAGTGTGTGGGTCGATGACGACGGATGGAGACGAGTGCAAGTGAAAAGCGATGTAGCAAAGGAGGAAAGGAAAGGAAATGCGTCAGTGTGTGGTTTGTGAAACACGGACGCAGAGTAGCAAAGAGGTGCACAGCCAGACTGTCAGGCGCTGAGGCAAGGTAGAAAGAAGGCTGAGCTAGCTAGGGATGGGCTTGGGCGTGATTGTGTAGGGAGGGAGGGAGCCAGATGCGCCGACAGACCGACGGCGAGACGCGTCCGCCAGGATGCAAATGCACTAGACACGCAGAAGACGGCAGCTGCTCTCAGGATCATGTGAGCGAGGTCACAGGCCTCGTCGAGCTATAACCGGCCCAGTGGAATTGATGGTGGTGGTTGTAAGGGGTGGGTGGGTGGTGCCAGTGCTGCTGCGCTGGTGCTCGTGCTGGATGGCCCCGGCACATGTAATGATGATGGTGCAGGGGAGGGATGTACTCACAGTCTTTGGCACGGTGAAACCTCCACTCTTCCTTGAGCCTTGGTTGCGTTGCTTAAACATGTCGATGGAGAAACGACGAGATGTCTCCAAGGCGGGAGACGATGGGGGTGGTGCGGCTGCGGCAGCGGCGGCGGCGGCGGGGGCGGAGGCCGAGTTGAGGGCGGCGGCGGAGGAAGCAGTTGTCGTAGTGCGTTGATACGTGACGGCACCAGAGGTCGCAGCTGCTGCAGTAGTAGCTTGACGGGAAGGTTGGGTGAACTGGGGAGGGGGCGCAGTAAGAGGTGCTGCCGCTCGCGTGGTACGAGGGGCCATGGAACGTCTCAGGCGTAGGACGCGGGAAGAGGCACTGTGCGTGTGCTTGCCGATGGGATGGGAGGTCGGTCAGCGGTGGTGCGCTGGCAGCTGGCAGTCTGTCACAGTAGCCGTCGATTGTGACTGCGGCGCTGTGTGATTGATTGCGCTGGGCTGGCGTGCGTGGCGTGGCTGGGCTGGGCCGCTGGGTGGTAATCGCGCTCACTCTCGGGGAGAAGCAGCAGCAGCAACAGCAGCAAGCAACGAAGGCTTGGTTGGATACGAGGCCCGAGCTTGGCAAACTGCGCGTCGGAGGCAGCGGCAGCGGCGGCGGGTGGGAGGTGGTGCTGCAGTCGGTCGTTTAGGCCCAGAGCTTGTTTTTCCTCTGGGTGCTAAGGGAACGAGGGGGGAAGAAGCAAGGGAGGGAGGGAGGCGAGGGGCACAAGCCAGCCAGGGGAAATCACAAGAGAAGAGAAAAAAAAAATCAAAAGGGAGCAAGAGCGCGGGTTTTTTCCTGTCGCACAGGGAAGTGGGCCAGTGCCGATGGGAGTGGGAGGCTGTGCGCGTGCGTCTGCGGGCGTACGCGCGTGTGAGCCAGTCTGTCGGTCGGCCGGATTGATTGTCGAGGTGGTCGCTTTGGCGTGTTACCTGACAGAGAATGGGCAATACGGGACTGGAGAATGGAGCGGCCGTGCGCCAGTAAGCGGAACGAGCAAGCAAGGGAGCACGTCGAGGTGAGGGAAGGAGGGGGAGGCGGCGGCGGCGGCGGTGGGGGCGGCGGCGGCGTGGTGGTGGTGGTGGTGGCACTCGTGTGCACCGGTGCTGCGTTTAGGCCTGGATGGTGGACGTGGGCTCTATCTTTGGCAGTCATCATGCGGTTCCTGCTGCGTGCTGCTGCTGCTGCTGCTGCTGCTGCTGCCTGGCGCTGCCTGGCGCTGGCGCACTGACACACACACTCACTCACTCACCGGCGCGCTGGCCTTTGTTCTCAGGCCCAAAAGAAAAACTGAGATTTTACTCCCGCCTCTGGTATTGTGATGAGTGTCAGGTCCAGGGGCGTAATGTCAGGGTTTCAGGCCACGCCCTCCCTGATCCAGCAGCTGGGCAAGAGTCGATGGCACCCACCACCACCACCACTACGGCGACTTTTGCTTCTCCCTCCCTCCTCCCTGCCAGCTCGCTTGGCGACTGAATGATTCCGGTGTCGCTCTCATCCTCTGGCCGGCACCCGGTCTGCACTACGCCAGGAACAGATGCGTCTCATACTCAACTAAATCTGGGCGGGTGCAACCTGCCCACTGCAGCCCACCCCAGCCAGCCCTTGGCCCTGCCGTGATCCCGAACAGTCTCCACATGAAGCAGTCATGATGATGATGTAGGCGTGCGTACGAAAGGAGGTGAAACGGGGCGCGCTGAAGGGGGGGCATTGTCGGTGTCGTCGCATAGTTCTTGATCGCAGCCGCGCCGATGAGTGGTGCGCAAAGGATTGTTGGCGCCAGTCAGCCGGGTGGGTGGGTAGGCCAGACATGTCCCGACGAGCCTGCACGAGGGTGGATGAGTTATGCCGGCGACACCTCCCCCGTCCGCGACACCGAGATGAGCGCTCCCGCCCTCGCCTCGGTGAGTGCCTCGAGTGCCAACGACTCAGGGAAAACCAACCCGGTGCACGCGTCCTGTCGCGTCTGACGGCCTGCCGCGTCCACCGGCGTCTATCATCCTGAATACGAACACGCCGGCGTGCACGGCGCCGCGTCGGACTACAGGGCGGAGAATACACCGGCGTGCTCGGTGCGCGCCGAGGGACTGGACCGTCAGCCAACACGTGCCGGCGAGTGCGAGCCTGGCCAGCGTGCGTGCTGCAGCGCCAGGTCGCTCTGCTCAGATCTCGCCGAACAAGTCCTTCAAGGTGGGCGGGTGTCTGCTAGGCCAGGACATCAGGACACGCGACAGCTCAAAATCAAATCACATTGGCGGTGCAGTGTGCGTGCTCGCGCCTCTCCGCGCGCCCCGGAGGAAGGGGCCTGTCAAAGGCAGGTAGACACCTAGGCTAGTGGACGCGACGAGGCATGCGGCGTTGCTAGTTGCAGCTGTGGCAGTGTAACACGCGGCTGGTGGCAGCACGCAGGCAGCCGCGCTTGCTTGGCTGGGGCAGCTTGAAACACGGTTCAGGCGGTAGTCGGCAGCAGCGGTGTAGTGTCCCGGCGTCTGCCGCCTAGCCTCGTCGCAGCGACCAGAACAGGCAGGCAGGCAGCTATTGCAACTCGCTAGCAGCATAGGCCGAGTGGCGGCTGTGCGGCGTGTGCAGCAGGCAGTGGTGGCGAGCCGCAGGATGCAGCGCAGCGCATCGCGAGCATCATCATCATCATAATCTCAATCTCACGCCCGCCGCAGCGTCATCTCGCAGGCATCACCGTTTGTTCCAGGTTGCAGCACTGCCCACGCCCGCCCAGCGGGACGAGTGCCGATCCCGGGCGAGCCACGGTGCATTCAATCTGTGGCACGAGTCCCGTGTGCGAGGCGCGAGCTGCTGCTGCTGCTGCTGCTGCTGCTACTGCTACTGCCACCCGTCACGCGCGAGTCAGTCAGGTCCGTCCCAGGCTGGCGGTAACGGCGGTGGCGGCGGCGGCGTGGCGTGGCCAGATGCGTCCACGCTCGCCTGCGTCCCCTGCCTTTCTCCATGTGCCCTGGTGCCGCGCCACACCTTTTTCTGTCAGCAATGAGCAGCAATCAGCAGCAGCAGCCGCTGCTGCTGCGACAGTCACCCGCCAGCCGCCAGGTCGCGGCCGCCGTGCCCGCCCTGGCCGCTGTGGCCGGCATGAGGCGCAGCGGTCGGTACCGCATGAAACTAGGTGGGTGTGTGGGTGGGTGGCAGGTTGCCTGTGCGATCGCGTCGAGGCGTGCGGCGCGACGGGCAGCGGGTCCTACGCCAGCGCGCGATGCGCTGCGCTGCGCCCCGAGGCCCGCGCGTTGTCGTGCGACGCGGCGTCGCGCGTGGTAGGTAGTGGTGCATCTGCATGGCCTAGACTGTTGCAGCTGCAGCGCAGCGCTGCAGCATCCTTCCTCCCTGCGTTAGCCATCTATTGTCGTCTGCCGGGTGACGCTTCCCTGTGGCGGCCCCTGGTCCGGTCCCTCCGGTCCCTCGGATCCGTCCCTGTCCAAGGTGGCAGCCGAGCGGCATGACGCTTTGCCTCTCCTCTAGCTGTGACAGACATCTCGTTGCAGCAAGTGTGATGCGGGGACCGTGCTCGCTGCCGCAGCTGCTGGCGTGGGTGCTGCCTGGCCTCGTCCTCGACGCTCGCAAGGTGGCCCGGGCGCCTGCAGCTCTGCTAACGTCCTCGTCGTCCTCACCCTCCCTCGCATTGACTCTCTCTTCGACTAACAACATACACGACGTCCATCTCGACACCCATACACCCACACACACACACGCCCGCACGGCGCTGACCCAGCTGCCAGCACCCCACGCTCCTTACTCGACGCTCTTTACACCGGCTGCGACCTCCTCACCAGCACCGCCTCTTGCCTCGCCTCCCCTCCCCTCCCAGCCCATACCCCGCACCTAATACCATCTCGCAATTGATTCCCCAACGCGCGCCAGCCGGCTAGCCAACAGCACAGATCACCATGACAGCCCGCATCCCCCAAATGTACGCCCCCCGCCAGCAGGCGGCCGCCTCGAGGCGAGTGCCGCCGCCCACCGACGTGCCCGAGGCGGTCAACCCCTTCGCGTCGACGGAAGCGCTCGTCGCGCCGCGCTCTGCGCCGACGAGCGGCGGAGGCGGGCTCGCGCCGCCCGTGACCGACGCCGAGCTGAGCCGCAACTCGGCCAACCTGTCGTCGATCGGCGACCTGTTCATGGGCGGCGAGTCGGACGACGAGGAGACGATGGCGCCGCCGCCCAAGCCGACAGGCAGGGCACGGTCCAGCACCATCGAGGGCAAGTACGCTACGATCGACCGCGCCGAGCTGCATGCGCGCGTGCGCTCGCTCGAGGGCAGCGTCGAGGACGGGTCAGAGTACGACGATGACGATGTCGACCGGCGGACGACGATCGCGTCGGGCGCCCGCATCTCGTTCAACGGCACGTCGCAGGCCCAAGCTGTCGTCCAGCCCATGCGCAACAAGTCGATTCTGCGCAAGGCCGGCGACATGCCCTCGCCGCCGCAGCAGCAGCAGCAGCAGCAGCGCAACCAGGTGCAGTTCTCCGCGCCTGGCGGCCACGCCTCGCCGCCACAGTGGCAGCAGCAGCAGCAGCAGCAACAACAACAGCAACGGCAGCAGCCCAACCAGTCGCCACGCGGCCAGCCCGTCGTCATCAACTTCCCGACGCCCAACATTGCGTCTCCGCCGACGCCGACGTCGCCGGGCCGCGGAATCCCCAAGGGCCAGCAGCAGCCGGCGCTGCACGCGCCGCGGCCCGAGCGCCCGACGGTCAACGTGTACATGCAGACGGCGATCTCGCACCCGCCCATCTCGCCGATGCTCGCTGCGCCGCCGCGCGCCGTCATCTCGCCGCTGACCCCGCCTGCCAGTCCCGGGCTGCAGGCGTTTGACCAGCTGCGCGAGAAGCACGCCGCGTTCCGCGAGGGCGAAGACGAGGTGTTCACGCCCTTCTCGCCGCGCGCGCGCCAGGCCGGGCCGCGCGTGCGTGCGCCCCCAGGCAAGTCGGGCCTCGCGGCACGCATGTCCCGCCCGTTCACCATGGGCCCCGTCGACTTCTGGAAGCGCTTCTCCACCGCCGGCCACCTCGCCCGCCACGACAAGGAGAGCCAGTGGATGTCGGACCGCAAGCGCAGCATCTTCAGAAACCCGTACTTTACGGTCCCGCTGATTCTTGTGAGTACGGCGTGTGAGGTCGTCATCGAGCTCGAAGCTAACCCACGAACCCCCAGTCCCTCCTCGCCGTCGCCGCAGTCATCACGTTCGTCATCATCAAGCTCCACGGCCAGCCATCACTAGGACAGGCGCCCGTCGCCGCCCCGTCGTCCTAGTTTCGCATCTGTCACCATCATACCCATCATCACCCGCCAGCCACGCCGCCACGCCGCCACGCCGCCACGCCACGCACGCCATGTTGTTCGCCCATTCATCACTGTTGAGCAGGCTCCTAGATTCCACCCCGTCGCGCATGTCTGGTACCTGCCTGCCCATTGTCTCATTATACTTTGCACACTGTCCATGCCACTTGCCTCGAGCATCACGTCAACGTCCCTTGTGCGACTGACGCGCGCCTTCGTGCCGGAGGTTACAGACGTCCATCCTTTCCCGCCGAGACTCGTCCCACTCCGGCATAGCCGTGATGCCGCCGCTATGGTCAGACGAGTTAGTTAGCTTTCGCATCTAGCCCAGGACGGGCTGGTTAGTCGCCCCGTCGTTGGTCGACGTCGCTAGTCAACGTCGTTAGTCGCGGGCCCCTCGTCACTCGGCCGTCACACACCAGTCCCCGCACGCTAACCCCACATCCCTCGCTGTACACATTATGCAGACTCCCCTGCACGGGTATATGGTCGTATCGTACTCCTCTACTCAGAACAGATCCTCGAGGGTCATTTGCCTGGGGTCAGCGCCGCGCAACTCTCCCACCCACTTGACAATGTCTGTGCTCGCAACCATGTCTGTGAACTCCTCGAACGAGAGCTTGCCGTCGCTGCGGTGTCAGTAGTGGCCTCGCGGGGGTTTCTGGGCACCACTCACCCGTCCTTGTCGGCCTCCATAATCGTCTTGTCGACAATCTGCTGCAACTGCTGGTCCTGCGTCGTGTCAGCGCGCCTCATTCGCCGGCGACGCCCCCGACGCCTCCTCAGCCGCCTGCTCCACCTCACCCACCTTGAGGTTATTGCCCACCATCTGCTTCAGAACGAGGTACAACTCGCCGTTCGAGATGTACCCGTCACGGTCCATGTCGTAGACCTTGAACGCGACTGGGAGTGAGCGGCATCCAAGGCGGCACACCTACACCTGAGCTTCTCGTCGCGCCCGCCCTTGCTGCTGAACGCACTCAGGCCGCCAACAAACTCCTGAAAGTCGACCGTGCCGCTTCCGCTGCGACGAGTCAGTGACTCCTTCCACACACACCACGCACTCCTCGTCGAAGATGGCAATCATGCGGTGCGCGAGCGGGTTGTTGGCGATCTGCGGGATCTGGAGGAACTCGTCCTTGTCAATCGAGCCCGAGCCGTCCTTGTCGAGCTTCATGAAGCGCTTCTTCAGGCGAAGCAGCTCCGGTGCGGAGACTGCGAAGGGGAGCGGTGGGATGAGGCGGGGGCGAGGGGCCAAGCCGGGTTGCGTAGACGCGGGAGGGGTGCGGCGTTGGGTCCCAGCGCAGCGGCGTGGGCACGGTCAGGCGAGCGGGGCGGGCGCAGGCGGCGCGGCGGGGCGGGCAAGCGCAGCGGCATGGGTATGCAGCAACAGCGAAGCAACAGCCAGGAGACAGGGGATAAGCAGAATCGCCGCGTCAGCACCTCCGTTATACAGGTCGACCCGACGCACAGTTCGAGTTCTTCTCGAGGTTGGAGAACACGCTCGACTCGGCCTGGCCCATCGTGGTGGCGTGTGGTGTGGTTCGGTGGGGTGGGGGGAGAGGGGTCACGCGGTAGATGTCGTGGTTAGTCTGGTCCGGCCAGGTGTCGTGTCGGCGTCGGCGTGGGTGAGCGCGAGCGTTGGCGTGTGTGCGAGGTTGTAGATGTACAAGAGCAGCAAGCAACAGATATCAGTGTGGTCTTGCCATCGTTGGTCGCGGTGACGCTTGGACCGCGACTGACTGGCTTGCAGCGACGACGGGACGCGGCGGCGGAAGCATTTTGCCAGGCGCGATGATGACATAACTGGCGAGGCGCGTGTCTGTGGTAATGGTAGGCGTCGCCACTCACGCCAGGCTAAAACCCGGATCAAGCACATGCGGCGGTGGTCCCGGGGGACTGGATGCATGATGCGTCGACCGTGGCGGCATTGATAGGCGCAGGTATGAGTGGTGGGGGGTCGCACCACATGGTGGCAGTGCGGCGCTCTTCAGTGTCGTGGCGCTACCGCACTGCACTGGCTTAAGTGTCACGGCTGAGCACTCGCCGTTCTCATCAGAAGCAGACCTCTCGAACTTGGGCTGGGACCCGAGGTACTCCGGTGCAGACTCTAGATACCAGGAAGAACTTCTTTTGATGCAGGGGAGCTTCAAGACTTTGACGTTCCTGCCTCGCAAGGAGAACTCAGCATCACACCGGTCATGAGTGACAGCCGATACTGGTAAAAGCAACAGCATCGCCCAAGATCTGCTGTCCTGAAAAAGATACCCCCTGCAGACCTACAATAGCACGTGTGAAAGAGGAGGAGTCCGGGGGAACAGTATACCTTTTAAAGGAAGGGGTATGTCACGATACGGTCAACGGTGTATGGACGCACCGCCTCCCCTACGTTGGTCCTCACACCTGGCTAGGCAAGACATAAGCGGATGGGACTACTGACATTTGGCAGCCTTTGGTTCGATATTTGCCATGAGCTTCCCCCAGATACTGACTGCAAGATAGGGGGAGATAGTATCGGAGGGCAACAAAGAGGTACCCCAGACTTGGCCGTTCCAGTGGTCAGTACAGATATCCAACCCATATCACACAATGCGTGCCGAGAAGTGGAAGGAACGAAACAGCACAGACACAAGGGTCGTCGGCAGAAACACCACAAGGCGAGCTGCTCGTCACCTCGTACCGCGCACCACGCCACTGGCTGGGAGCAGCACAACTCCCATGGCAGGTGACACCGCCACTGGCTCAACAACTCACCGCCGCTGCCCTGCCTGCTCACTGCCACAAAAAAAAAAAAAAAAAGCAAAACAAGCTGCCACTGCTCTGGGTAGAGCGTATGGCGGTTACTGGGTGTGCATTGACCCACCCCGCGGCTCGTAGCATTGTTTTCTTGCCGAGTCTGTCTAGAGCCCTGCTCCCAGACGCCTTCAAAGCAACAAAACAGGTCTCGCCGGCGCTGAGGCGGAATACCCGGCCTCTCCCACTCCTTGCCCACTCCTTGCCCCACTGCCCAGTGCACCCCACCCCGCTTTGTCAATAAGGTTATTCATGCGCGGCGTGGAACACATGCTACAGAGTATGGAAAATGTCCTTGTGCGGAGCCGGGTCATGTGGCAGGTTGTAGCTCTGGCAAGAAATGTCCGGAGATGCTAGTACGGATGGGTACGAAGGGAATTAGAGGAAGAGGGCGGCGGCGGCAGTAAGGAGGAGGAGGAGGGACATGGCTGGGACGGTCGTGGTGGCGGAGGCGCTCGAGCCCTTGCTCGCTGCGGCGGAGCTGGCGGCGGCCGAGTGGGACGCCGCGGACGCGCTGCCACTGGCGCTGCCCGAGGCGCTGCCCGATGCGCTGCCGGACGCCGACGAGCTGGTGCCCGTGTCCGTCGTGTTGCCCACGCCGGTGTACTGCGCAAACGAGGGGTACACGATATCCGTCTCCTGGTACGGGTTGGTGATGTTGAGGCCCGTGGCGATGGGCACGACGTACTTGAAGGCCGCCTTGATGGCGGGGTACATCTTGATGAGCTCGCCCATGGTGTAGTTGTTGAGCTCGTGGTTGAGGACGACTGGGCCGTGGGTGGCGTATGCGCCGGCCTTGGCATTGTTAATCACCTTCATGTAGTTGTTGTCGACGTCCTGCGCAGTAACGTTGGCGATGCCGACCTTCCAGTCGTCCGTGTCGTCCGACCACACAACCGTCGTCATGTTGAGGAGGCTCGCGATCAGACGGATACGGTTGTCGACGTCGCCGAAGGGCGGGCGCCAGCACTTGGGGGTAACACCAATGACGTCCTTGATCGCCTTGCGCGTGTAGTAGAGCTCTGCGAACGCCTGCTCGTTACTGAACGACGTCATGTACTGGTGCGACCAGGTGTGGACGCAGATCTCGTGGCCGTCGTCCTTTGCGCGGATAGCCTGGACGGGCCAGTCGAGCACGTTGGAGCCGATGAAGAACATGGTCGCCTTCTGGTTGTTGTCGTGCAGGAAGTTGTACAGCGCATTGTGCGAGCAGTTGGGGCCGTCGTCGAAGCCGAGGCCCCACGTCTCGGGCTCGGGCATGGTCGTGATGTCAGCCACGAGGCCGGTGGACGCGGCAGGCGTGGTGCACTGCTTCCACGTCCACCAGCAGTCGTTGTCGGCGGGCGGGTAGTTGACGCCCGACCAGTCGCCGTTGTGCGTGCCGCGCGGGACAGTGTTCGGCAGGCGCTGGTTGAGCGTCGCGTTGATGCTCGCGAAGAGGGCCGCGGCGTCGGCGTCGCCCGGCACCAGGGTCGCGCTGTTCCAGATGGTTGGGAACTGGGACTTGATCGCAGAGACGGGGGCGTAGGTGTAGGGCGTGCACTCGGCCACGGGGTCTGGGGTGGGTGTTAGCGGGGGCTTGAGCGAAGAGTTGAGGGGTTTTAGAGTTGTGGTGCGCGCGAGTGGCGGCAACGGCTGGAGCTCGGACAGTCCACGACGACCACTGCGGACGACTACTGCCACGACCACGACCACGACCACGACCACGACCACTGGCACGGCCACTACCACTACCGCCGCTCACTCCCCCCAGGCTGCCCCTCACCCCGGAACCCCGGAACCCACTCACCGATATTCGTGTTGTCGACCTGGCGCGAGTGGATGACCCGTCCGCCGGGGTTGCGGCGAGCGATCTCGTGCCCGCCGCAGCCGGTGTGCGCGGCCGCGACGGCGAGGAAGGGGAGGGCGAGGAGGGGGAGCATGGAGGAGTAACGGGGATTAACGAGCGTGGGGTGGCCAGTGTCGTCGCCTTGAGCAAAGCGGGGAGGAGGAGGAAGAAACAAGCAAAGTAAGGCCAGGCAGGCGTCGCTGTCGATCGATCGAGCGCTGCAAAGCCAGACGAGAAAGGAGCGTAGCGGAGATGACAGTACATACAGCGTCCACTCGACGCCGAGTGTATGTATGTACTGCTGCTGGCCCACGCCGCGTCCAGCGGCGGCGGTGTTTACTCGCCCGCCGCCCGCCGCAAAAGTCAGCGTCGCAGCTGCCGTATCGGCTCGCTCGGCCACCTGCGTCGTCGGTCGTCGGCGGCGCCACAAAGGGCGGCGACGACCAAAATAGACGCAGTCGGTGCAGGCAGCGAGCGAGCGGGCCGCCGGCGTCAAAGCGCACTGCAGTGCGCAGCCGAGTCCCTGCCGGCGTAAAGCGTACCGCTCAATCGCCCCGCTCGTCCCCCTGGTCGACGCCGACAGCGCCTTGTTTGTGCGGTTGAGGGCTGGCTGGACAGGGCGTCATCGTGACTGACTCGGTGCGACATGCGACATGCCGGCCGGCCCGTGTGCTACTTTCGATGATACCGGCCATCCCTATGCTGCTGACCCCACCCCAGACTTGCCGTGGCGCCGGACTCCTGTCGCCCACTGTACCACCGTGTGGTGCGTCAAGGGCTACGCACCACTGGCTGCGATACTCACGCACACTGACGCACCACTGGCATAGTCTCCCCCGTCCACCCTCCGGCAACCCCGCACAGTCATGCGGGCAACCCAACACTGCGGGCACCCCCCCTCCCCCCGTCACATGGCATGCGGTCATTCCTTCTACGGCATACGGAAAGTACAGGGATGCACGCCTAGATGCTGCCAGGGAGGCAAAACAACACATGGCAACAGAGAGCGAGAGCGAGAGAGACGGGTGTGTGTCCGAGCTCGGAAACACGGCTATAGGGGATGGAAGGGTCAGATGGGCAGGGTGGATGGTGTGGCGCAAGCAACACCTGCCGAGCAGCTCGAAACGGCGCCAGAAACGCCGCGTTTAGCACGCTGCGCACCGTATGTCCGTCTTCCGTGCGAGAGACGCGCGCATGGGACGCGAGTCACCCCGAGTCATCACCACCCCTTTATCGCGACTCGAGCGACGACAGGTAGTCGGACAGCTGCGCGCTTGTTAGCGCCAAATCGCAGTCGCCGATACACGTTGCTCACCTTGAGAGCACCAGCACGGATCTGGTCCGTAAGGTTCTGCACATTTGGGTCCGCCATCACGCGGCTGGCAAGGTCGCGTGCGTTGCGCTCGAGATTCTGGTACGCCTCGTTGCCCTCGATGCCCAGCAGCCCCTCGCCGCCGCCCATGCCATCGTCCTCCTCGTCCTCCTCCTCGCGTCCAAAGTAGGCGTTGGACGAGATGGCAGTCGCGCCCTGGAACTGCTGCAGGCGGCCCTTGGCCTCGCTGGCCGCGTTGGCATCGTAGTTGCCACGCTGGAAGTACATGTCCGACGAGATGCCCTTCTGGTTGCCGAAGCGGTCCTTGGCGGTGGTCATGTCGTCGGCAGGGTCGTATGCTCGGCTGCGGGTGTCAGCGTGGTTGTGTGCAATGGGGATGGGTTTGAGGCTGGGGTCGGCGCCGATCCCGTGAGCAGAAGGCTCCTGGCGCCGGGCGGGCAAGGTTAATTACGTCTGGTGCGGCCAAGCAACCCAAGATTAGAACCTGCTACCGACAACTGTACCGCCGGGCGCCATGTGCGGACCGCGGCACCGCACGACATTCCGCTCCACTCCCGCACACGCCACAAGCAAACTCACGCCTTGGGAGCCGGGGGTGGCGCGTTGGACGCGACCTGTCCAAAGCCAAGCTTTACCGGCGCAGGCTTCTCCTCCTTGCGCGTCTGGCTAAGCGGGGTAGCCGAGCGCGAGCTGTTAACACCCGCCGCCTGGTTCTTGCGGCGCTCCTCCTCCTCGCGCGCCTTGAGGGCCGCGGCCTCCTCCTCCTCCTTCTTCTTGTCGTATCCAAGCCGCTTGATGCGCTCCTCCTCCTCCTGGGCCTTGCGCTGCGCCTCCTCAAAGTTGATCGACGTAGACGCCTTCTTGGCGCCGAGCTTGGACGGCTTGCCGAGGCGCATCGGGCGCGCGGCGGCTGCGCCGCCAGCACTGGCCGTGCCCGTTCTCAACGCAGACGACGAGAGCGTGCGGGGCTGCGGGGCGGCCGTGGTCGTCGGCGACGTGGGCTTGGGGGACGGCGTGGCCGACGCGCGCGAGACGCCGATCGAGGGCGGCGGCGCAGGCGACGCGGGCTTGGACGGGCGCGGGCTCGGGGTCGGCGCGGCCTTATCCCACGACTCGAAGAAGTCGTCGTTCTGCGCGGGCGTCGACGAGCGCGTGCCCATCGGCGTCAGGTCCAGCCCCTCAATGTGGATGCCGTGCGGGTACGCCTGTGCGTCCTCGGCGACGCGGCGCGCCAGCTCCTCCTTGTACAGGCCGGCCACGCGCGACGTGTAGCGCGCCCGAGCGTCCTGGCTGCCGGGCGGGAGGAGTGAGGCGCCGCCGCGCTTCTGGAAGAACTCGGCAAGTGCGCCGTTGCCGCCGACCTTGAGGGTGCGGAGCTGCTGGAGGGACCACGAGTCGAGGTTGGTGGAGCTGGGGGGTGAGTTAGGGGCGTTCGGTAACACTAGCCGGTGACACGACGGCGGCGGCGGCGGTGGTGGTGGTGGTGGCAGGCAGACACCACTCGGTCCAGCTGTTGCGCCGCTGCACATGCGCAACGTGACTCTGACCGGCACCCTGGCGCACTCCACGTCCTACTCACCGGACAAACGAAATGTGCACGCCGAGGTTACGGTGCACGCTCGAGCAGTCGAGGCAGAGGTAGATGGCGAAGGTGACCGAGGTCCAGGTGGGGTTCTTTGCGCCGCAGTCGAAGCATTGCTGCGCGCGGCGGGTCAGCGGGATGCTGAAGGGGAGGGTAGGGCGGGTGGTGGCCATGACAGCGAGCGGAGCGAGCTGCAGCTAGGTGCGGGAGGCAACACGTCGTCGAGACAACACGCAGTTCGAGACAGACACAGGCCGCGGACGATGGTGACAGCGCATCTCTGCGGCCCCGTGCAACGACCGACACGGCGGGCGTCGCCAGCGTCGCCAGCGTCCTTGTGATCGGCGGTGCAGGTGGCACCGCCGCTGTCTCTGCCCGACTCGATGCCATGCCGAGGGGCGCGCTACACCGCCCACCCCCCCACACACACACCCAACGCACCTTGTTCGCCTTGTTGGCCTTGAGGTGGTTGAACACGGCCGTGGTCTGCGCCTTGGTCGGGTCCATTTTGGGCGAGAGTGCTTGCGGTGTTTAGTTTGCGAGCACGGGTAGGGTTGAGATGGAGGCTATATTGACTGACGTCTACGATGCAGCGACCACTTGGCGGACACGACGAGCGACGACGACGAGCGGCATGACGAGTGAGGCCCAGCGAGGAGCAGCGAGGAGCGCCACGCCGTCGTGGCGTGTTTTTGTTGGCCTCGATTTATTTACAATTCATCCCAACACACACGTGGCGTGCCTGGACGAGGCGCACGAGGCGGACCTCGCTACAACAACATTCTCTCCACTAACCCCTCTTCCTGCGACCTGCAACCAGCCCTCCCCACCGCACATAGGACAACATGACATATTGTATGGATCGTGACGTGACAGTTGTACAAGTAGGGGGTAACACCAAAACAACCCTGGTAAAGAAGACGCTCCGCGGCCCTCACCAGTCGCCGCCTCACCGCCTCACCCCTCACCAGTCGGGCGTGCGTGACAACGGCACAGGAGCAGGAAGCTCGTCCTCGGGACGGAACCCAATCACCTCGAGCACAGTCTTGCCGTTGCGCTGGCAAAGGATAGCGCACTTGTCGTCGCGGAAGCACACGCGCCACACGGCCTCACAGGGGCGGGTGAGCTCGCGAATCAAAGTGCCGGTCTGCATGTCCCAGAGCTTGACCCGGCCGTCGTTGCCGCCAGAGACAATAAAGCGGTCGTCAAACTGCAGGCAGGTGACAGAGTTGTCGTGCGCGCACAGTCTGCGCACACACGAGTTGTCGGTAAGGTCAAAGACTATGACCCTGCCGTCCGACCCGCCAGTGATGAGGCGGTCACCGGAGAGCTGGAGCTGGCCGACGAGCGACGTGTGACCCTGGAGAATGGCGAGGCACTCGCCCGAGCCGGCGTCCCACACGCGGACAGTCGAGTCTAACGAGCCCGATACGACGCGCTCGCCGTCGAACGCGACAGCGTAGATCTGGTGGTAGTGGCCCTCGAAGACCTGAAGGCACTCGCCCGTGTCAATGTCCCAGAGCTGTGGGAGGTGTCAGCGCTTGCTTGAATTGAATTGACCAAGCCACATCACACTCACACGACACGTGTAGTCGTAGCTACCACTGACGACCTGGTTACCAGCAACCTCAATGCAGCGCACGCTCTGCTCGTGGCCCTCGAGGACACGCAGCATGCGTCCTCTGTCAATGTCCCAGACACGAAGAGTATAGTCGCGCGAGCCCGACACGGCGATGGGGCGGCCGTCGAGGACCTTCAAGCAACGGATCGTCGACGAGTGGCCGCGGAGCTTGTGGATGCACTCGCCAGTGGCAATGTTCCACACGCGGACGTCGCGGTCGCATCCGCCACTGACCACAAGGGTCGCCTTGGCACCCCAACCGGCGGCCGAGCCGCAAACGTCGCTCGAACGCATACGCTTCGTCTGGCGCGGGTAGCGCACCTGATCGTCGGAAGCGGTACGGGTAGGAGGGAAGGCGGGGGTGGAACGAGTTGGCGGCGTTGCGCCGGTAAAGGATGCCCTGCGCGAGGTGCCAGTGTCTGACGAGGACCTTTGGGGGCTGTCGTAGGTGCGGCTGCGGTCTGCACGGCGGGGTGAGACAAGAACCAGGGCCCAAACACCAAGATCGTGACCGAGGAGCGATTGGCGGAAGTGGCCGGATGCGGCGTCAAAGACGTGGATCTTGGAGTTGGCCATGCCAATGACAATGTAGTCTTCGTTGACGACCAACGACGTGACGACGCTGTCTCCAATGGAAGCGTGGGTGGTGAGGAGGCGGCCTCCTTTGATCCAGTTAGATTCTGATTGTCAGCTCAAAGTCCATGGGCCTTAGCTCACCTGTGAGGAAGGCGTTGCGGAACTGCTCGCGGTAGCTTTGGGGCTGGAGGAGGGGTCTGCGGATCTTGGGGACGGGGGCCAAGCCGGTGCGCGGACGCTGCGGGGTAGGGGCGGACGCGCCTGCGGTGGCGGCGGCGGGAGGGGCGATGGGTGGCTGCGGTGCGTCGGGGCCAGCTGCAGGCGGCGGGGACTGGGGGGCCTGGGTCAAAGGAAGGTTGGGGCGGTAGAGCTGGAGCTTGAACATGTCGCGCCAGAGCCGCTCGTCTTGCAGCAGATCGTTCCAGTACTTTGACACGCGCATCGCGCGGCCAAGCGTGCGCGCGTCATCGAGGTAGCTCACGCAGTGGAGAGCGAGCTCGACGGGGAGGTCACGCAGGAAGTCGCGTTTGAGTCTCGGCGAGATCTTGCTCGACACGACTAGCGCCTCGTTTAACTGGAGCTCGCCGACGAGCGAGTTGAGAAACGCAAAGCGCTCAGCCTTTGACAGGCATCTGAATCCTTGAAGGAGATCTGCTCCGCGATCTGTGCAGCCGCAAAGGATGCGGCGTCAGCGACACGTCCACCAGCCACAAACTGCCACTCACTGGGCACGTCGACCTCGATGTCGGGCTGGTCCAAGCGGGGGACCGAGTCGAGGCTTGCGGCGTCGTCGGCCAGATCGTTGATGGACGCGTACGTCCAGCGCTCGGTGGGGGTCGGGCTCGGCGCGGGCGTGGGCGGCGAGAGCGCCTGTGACGGGATCGTGACGGGCGCGACGGTCGCGGCGGCCGGGGCGGGGGCGGGCGCGCTGCTAGCCGATTGGGCCGGCGCCGCCGCTATTGGGAGCGTGCCGGCTCCGGCGCCAGCACCGGTGGGCACAGCGGTAGCACACACGGGCGACGCGCTCGCTGCCGGCGGCGAGGGGGGGCACGCGGGCCACTGCTGGCGCGAGCGGTGCATTGTGATGGGGCGTGCACGCGGGGGGAGGGGGGAGGGAAGGGCGAAGCGAGCGGCGGGCGTAGGCAGAGCTTGCTAGCTGCTGCGTCGTGCTCGCTTCGGTGTGCGCGGTGTGCGTGCGGCGGCGCGCGGCGCGTGATGTCGCACGCTGGGTTGCGCGGGGGAGGGGGCGGGGAGGGGAGGGTATCGCGCCAGTCGCGAGAACACGCACGTTGAGGGAGAGTGGGTTGGGTGCTGGCTGGCCTGGTGGGTTGTGTGGGGTGAGAGGAAGGTGGATGGTGGGTGGCTATTGCAGGTAGGTAGGGAGTGATGGCCGCGGAGCCGGTGTGGGTGGGCTGGGCTGGGTGGGTGGGTGGGCTGCTTGCTCGTCTAGTGTGCATGACAAAGGCGGCACGGTGGTGGTGGCGGAGAGGCGGCCACAGCGCGGCCACAGCCGCGCCAGGGGGGCGCAACTCGGCAACTCGTCTCAGCCAGGGTGAGTGAGTGATTGACTTGACTGATGCAAGCGGAAGCAAACACAGTCATCGTGATGAGGAATCACGCCAGCCAGCCAGAGCGCTTAACCGAGAGCATCAGCATCAGCCAGGTAGGTATTTACACCACCACCACCATGCAACACATTAACCCCGAGCAGCAGGCGCACATGCTACCGCGGCCAGTGGGCTCAGTTACACCCCACACACCGCGGCGTCCACACCGCGGCGTCGAGTGCGCCGTGTCAGTCAGCGTTCAGCGCCGCCCGTACACAATCTTTGCCAAAGTACCACTTCCCGCGCCCCCGTGTGGCTGGTGCTGGACCCTGTTGGCGTGGGCGGGCTGGCTTCCTGCCATCGCCGCCAGCAGCAGCGGCCGGCTGCGCGTTAGCAGCAACGACCATACGTCACTGCAGTCTGACTTGTGCTGCGTTGTGGGTGCCGCTGAACGCAGATTGCGAGTGCGAGGTGGAGCCGAGCCCGCGCAGTGTGTCGGAGCCGCCAGCCTCGGCCGAGATTGTCGATTGCGTCTCGTATCAAGAGACGCGCTCTGTTCTGCACTCTGCAGTCGGGCGGGTTGTGCTCGTCGCTGATGAGCCTGCACGCTGCGCACAGAGCACTCTCGTGTGCTCCTTGCTCCGTCTGCCGTCGATCACCCTCTGGGCTGCACTTCTGCTCAAGACGGCGGCCACTCGGCGCGCCTTGTCCCCGGCACCGCTCAACCAGCCGTCCCGAAGAGCCTCACCCGGCTCCCTCATCTTCGCCCCGCGACGCTGTCGTTCGCTCGTTCGCCTCGCCTCGCTGCGCTCGGCTCGCTCGGCCCACGCGATGCTTCTACTAATTCATCCGTGCAGTATGGTGCTCGCGGCTAGCTAGCCAGCCCAGCCTTAATGGTCGCCAGCCTTGGGGGGAACGACGTAGGTCGACTCGCCAGCAACGCCCTTGTCCCAGATCTGGTACTTGCTGCGGGGGTCAGTGGGGCGTGGGGTGGGGTGGCAGTGGGGGCAGGAGGGGAGGTTGGGACGGGTTGGGGATCGCTTGATGGCTCGCCTCGTCGCGGGCTGCCTGCCATGTGGCCTTCTGGGGCGACGGCCCGGCGCCAGCACATGGCTACGGTCCGCCCGCTCGCCGCCGACGCACAGCAGAGCAGAGCGCAGGCGGGCACGAAAGCGCACAGCCGGCGCAGCGAACAAGCCAACCGTCACGGTCGGCACCGCGCCGGCCGGCCGGCCGACCCATCCCATCCATCCCATCGCTTCCCATCCCATCCCATTCCATCCTCCCGGCATGGCCCTCGGCCACACTCACACGCCAACGGTGGCACGCTTCTCGGCGGCGACGCGCTCCGACTCGGTGAGGGCGGTGCGGACGGCGCGCGAGGCGATCTGGGTGTACTTGTTCCAGCTATTGGTCGGGCGGGGCGTTATCGGCAGAGACGTAAGCGGGGCGATTTCGACACAGGTGGGGCGGTCAGATGAGCGTCGTAGCGGTCGGGGAGGCGATGCGACGATGGGAGCAGCGTGGTTGTCGTTGTCGGGACGGCAGAGAGCAGTAGAACGAGTCGGAGGGCAGTCGAAGAGTCGCAGAGTCCTGGTCAGCGCCTGTCTCGCGTTCCGCCACGCCGCGCCGCGCGCACGCGCACGCCCACGCCCCCGCCCACGCACTTGAAAAACTCGCGCCAAACAGCCGACATGATTGCTGGTTTTGTAGAGTGGTTGTTGTGGACGGTGTGCTCGACGACTACAGCAGCGAAGACGAGGCTCGCTGGCTGGCAGAACGGCCGAGGCAGCGGAGGACGGCGAGGATCGGCTCGGAATTATAAAACTCCGCAAAGTGGCTCCAGCGACGTTCTAAGACTTCCACACAAGCCACCATAATCATGCATATCAATGCTTGCGTGCATCCAACTAGAATTATTACTACTACTGCGACCCGCCCGCATTAGACGTCTGGCGGCGACGGTTCGGGCGGTGGAAGTACGTCGACTGGGGTTGTCAGCGGCGTCCACACAACCACACTCACTGGGCTCTCGGCCACCTGCTCCTGCGCCGCAGAATCTGTGGGCGGCGTCTCGTCCTCATCAGAGTCGCAGTGGTCGTGCCATACATGCTCGTCACCCAGCGCGATGACACCAGAACCGACGTCGTAGTCGAGTGGGCTGGGTGGCCCGGCGGCAGGCGCTGCGGGAGGCGTACTCTCACGAGCCCAAGGGTTGGACACAGAGGACGATTCACTCCCATTGCCCGTGTCCCGACGAGTCGTGGCTGGTGGTCGCGAGCTGGCCTGGCCCCCGCTTAATCCACGACTTGCCCATGGGTCAGATTCGTTGACAGAGCCGGGGGTGGACTCCCGTGTGGTTCTGCCGTCATCCGTTTCCTCGGTGCCGTTGCGCTGCCTGCGAAACCGACGACCGAGCCTGCGGCGGAGACTGAGGACCACACCGCGACGCTCGGCTGCACCATCGCCAAACGCTGGTGGGCGATCGTTCTCAGGCAGCCATGGCGTCGGAAGCTTGCCTGTGAGCGCCGGATGGGCATACCTTCGCCTGCCAGTGTCGAGTACTCCCCAATAGAAATTGTTCATGGGAGGTTGCGAGTAGTTTGTACGCCTGTCCGAGGGAGCCACGTACAGCGTGTCATCGTTGACAGCGTAACGTTTGTGGTTGAGGCCGCTAAGCGAGCCAGAAGTCTGTCCTTCACCTCTGGAGGGTGTGCCGTCGCCGCGTTCCACCTCGCAGATGCTGCTCAGTGCAATGTACTTGCTGAGAGGAGTGAAGTCGCGCGACATGTTGTAGCCCCACCACAAGGTGAACGAGATGAGCGGAAGCATGAGACCAGTGAGGACAAACTTGGACTCCAAGGACAACAGCCCGGTCATGAATAGCTGGAAGATGAGGAGTGCCCACAACAGGCGGTCAAATGAGATCTTCCAAGCCTCGCCGTTGGACTCGAACGGCTTAAAGTAGACTGGAGCGTCAGCTGGTCTCATTAGCCGGCTCAGCTGACTCACTGAACAAGAGCTTGTACTTGTAGACAAGGTCTGTGGTCGTTAGCACAGGCCCGGTTACGCCCACTCACAGGCCATGCCGAAGTAAATGGTGCCAAAGATGAGGATGCGCGGCGAGACTACGCTGTAAATGAGGGTGATGGTGAAGATGAGCAGCGCCTGGGGATAGACCCAGCCGTAGTTGATCGGAGGTGGGGCATTGGCCTCGGCAAACTCTCGAGGAGTCTTGGCCCAGAGCCGCATCCACGTGTGGTTGACGAGAGGACCGATGTTGAGGAGCTGGAGTGGCATCAAGCCAAGGGAGTAAAGGATGACATAGGAGACCATGAATGAGCGGGCCGTGGCCGTCTTGAGGGCATCGGCGAGCTTTTCTGGGAGCTGCCAGGTGAGCTTCCACAGAACGAAATGAGCACCTACCTTTGAAGGTGACTCGGCCCATTCCTTCAGAACCCAGTAGGTTGAGGCGGAAATGAACACAAAGATGACCAGGATGAGAAGGAACAGAAAATGTCTGATGGTCAGCTGGAGCAGTTCCTTTGCTAGCTGACGTACTTTCGGATCAATGAGTACTCAGTAGCGCTACGTGATCTGAATCCTTGCTGGTAGCAGAGCCCTTAGATGTCAGCTCTGCCTCGCCATGTCAACTTACACTCCAGGAGGAATGGTAGCAAGCTGTTGAAGCCGATGAACGCAAGCGACGGCAGGAAGTTCGTGAATAGTGCGTGCAGACGGGGATGGTCGTCCTTGATGATCTTCCACAGCCATGGCAGACGCTTCTCAATCTGCTTGTCGGTAAGGAGACTGGCGAGGGGGTAAAGCGGGACTGTATGCGTCAGCGAAGGCTACAATGAAAACGTACCGGCCCAGGACACGAGCAGCACCGTCATGGCCCCCATGATGACGAGGCTGCGTATGCGGCGCTCCGTGGCACCCATGTTGACCTTGTTCCACAGCACGTCGCGGGGTTCAGGCGCGAGGTTGGTAACGACTCTGGTGTGGGCAGGGTAGTGAACCACTTGAGACGATGCCTGGGCCGACTTGACATCCTCGAACGTGACGAACGCGACGTGAGACGCGGGGAACTTGCCCGTCTTGCGAAGGTTGCGGACGACTTCGTCGGCGGCGTAGAACTTGTTCTCCCAGTACTCGATCGCATCGACTTTGGCGGAGAACAGGTGCGGGCGGATTGTGGGCGGCGCACGGTCGGTCGAGATGATACCGTAGCGACGGCGAAGGCTCTCGGGGTCCTCGGCGGGAGCAGGAGCCGGAGCGCCGCCATTGTTCGAGTCCTCGAATCCAGAGATAAGATTCGCAGTTGGCACCTCGGTCTCGCGCTCGCGAGTTGCCGGGCCGTTCTTGCCGTAGATGTCGGGGCTGTAGCCGACAGCCTTGGCCGGGTTACCGACCCACGCGACCCATGCTCTTTCGAGCCGCAGGAGGGCCTCGGTGCGGAGGTCTAACGCATCGCGGATGGGCTGGACATCACGACAGATGCTGACAGACTCGACCTCCCATCCGCAGCCCTCAAAGTACTCGGCGAGGACGCGGTCGCCGCGAAGATGGCCGGGAACGTCGGAAACGATCACCGTTCTGGATGAGACCGAGTGCAGGAGCTCGAGGGCAAAGCTCTGTCGCGACGCGACAAAGTGGTGATAGTTCCTGTGGAGGAAGTTCAGGAGGATGAAGGTGAAGAGGTAAGCGAAGACGAGTTGGACGACTGCGATGGTCGTTGGGCTCTCTAAAATCTCGGGAAGCGTGGGCGTCGTCGTGTTACCGCCGATAGCGATGGGGAAGAACTCTTGGGTCGAGTTGTCTGAAGAATCTGGCGGTGCCCAATCCAGTGACCCTCCACGCTGGGTCATCAGCGCGAGCCGTAGGTGCCCCAAACTCACATAGTAGTTGTATGGCATGAGCGTCAGCGCCGCGATGGTAGTGAGGGTTAGGAAGAAGAAGAAACCCATGCGAAAGAAGCCCAGGAGCTGGGTGGTGTGAGTAACGCGCGCGCTGACCGGGACGCACCACTGCGGCGTCCAGGCCGACAGATTGGAGGACGACATACTCGCTCGTGCGGAGCGTGGGCACGATCCAGCCAAAGAAGCTGTTGGCCGTGCCCTGCACATCAGGCCAGTGGGCTGTGGCTGGCGAGAAGTCTTCGGTCAGCTCGCCCAGGCCCTAGGTGCAACCCACCCTTGAGCCGCGTGCGCGGCATGTACACCAGCTGCCATCGCGTGCGGAGGAAGCAGAAGAGGAGGAAGGACGGGACACCGATGGAGAGGGAGAGGAGGAGCTGGGTCGAGAACCAGCCGTCTGCGCGTAAGTCTGTGCCCGTGCTCGTGCTGCTCACCGGCAAACTTGGCTGCGGGGTGTTAGCAGACGCGCGTCAGAGCTCGGGCGGGTCCAGCAGCCGCAGACGCACCAGCAGGACCAGTACCCGGGAGTGGGTCCGTCTCGTTGCCGCCATCAGCACCCTCGTTATTGAGGATGAGCGTGAGGACGTCCATGTTGGCCGAAGCGAGTGCGGCTGCGATGGACGAGTCCGGCGTGTGGGTGATGGACAAAATGACGTCGTGTTGGGTGGCGCGTGAGCGCACCATCAGTCCACTGCCAGCGGCGAAGTTGGCGGGGTTCCTGGGTGGCAACTATTTCCGGCCAGCATCAACAAGCTAATGCAACGCTATCGGCGGCCCGCGTAGGCATATCAGCGGTTCACCGAGGGCACCGCGGCGGCGGTGATGAGGGGGCCAGCGCAAGTAAGCTGCAGATCGACAAGGGCATGCTTGCAGGGGATCCGCATGGCGACGAGGGCCGGTGTGCTGGTCGCCTCGGTCAGACTGGTAGCGCCGAGGTCGCCCAGCCCATCCATCTCCAAGTCACCACCACCGCATGCATCATAAACTGTAAACCGCAGACTACACACCCAGTATGTCAACTGCCTCCCGAGCTAGCAGGAAGTATTACGCCAGCTCGTATTACTTTGTTCCGCGCCGTCGACCATCGTCCATGACAAAGCCTACCACGGCTGGCCGAAGAGGTGGGGGAGGAGGCGCGCCTTGCGCTGCCTCACGAGCGCGGGCGGCTTGCGCTGCGCGCGCGCGGGGTCGTACTCTTCGTCGTCGGCTGTCGCGACTGCGAGCTCGAGCCATGCGCGGTCCGCCGTCCCGAGCGCTGTCGAGCTACCGTTGCGCCAGTGCACGACGACCTCGCCGCCGGGCGTGAGGTGCGTGTACTGCACCTCGGCGCTGTCGCGGGCGACGAACGCGTCGTGCACCGCACGGCTGACGGTGCCGTCGGTCACACCGGCGTACAGTGCGCGCAGGTGCTGCTTGTTGGTCAGGCCGAGGGCCGGGGCCAGTGCCGTCGCGGCGAGGAGCAGGGTGGAGAGCTTCATTGGAGTGGAGTGGCGGGCGTTGTTATTGTTGTCGCTGGGCTTGTCGTAGCGCGCCGTCGACTTGCTCGCTGCGTTTTATGCGGAGAGTACAGAAGGGAAGCAGGATTCATGTCAGCAGCAGCAGCAGCAGCAGCTCTGCCCCTCTGTATGCTGGTGCAGCACCTGCAGTCGGTGATCACTCGGGCCCGAAGGTTGAGCATGCAATCAATCAGTCAGCCGCGGACCACCGGGGCGCGCGCGGTCGGCGCGGAATGCGCTCTCCGAAAAATCGCCTAAAGACAGGCGACGTCACCTCAGTGAACTGTATTGCATCACGGGGTCGCGGCTCGCGGATCTGCAAGCGTGCAGCAGCGCAGCAGCAGCAGCTGCTCTGAATGGCAAGGCCCCACATGCCGGTGCAGCACAAGCAAGGTTAACAGCGGTTGGACTAGTACGGCAGCAGTGCAGCGGCACTGGTGGCACGCTTGCGCCGCGTCCAAGTGACCGTGGATACTGTGCCGACTCCACTTGCGCCCTCGGCCTCAGCCCCATGCCCACGCCAGTTCTGATCTCATCTCAATCTCTTGAACTCCGTGGCACGACACCCAGATCCCCAGATCACACCGGGGCGCAGTGCACAGTTGTGGCAGTAAGGATGGCTGGCAGACAGACTCGGACTGTGGCAACACCTCCGCCCCATTACCCATATACCAACCGCCGGCGTTGCAACTGCTGCATTCTGTACGACAGATACACACTATGCACGAAGACGCGCGCCGTAGCGCAGAGTCTGGATGACTGACAGGGTCTGTGAGGGTGTCAGTAAACTCGGCGCCGCCGGCAACTACGGCACGCGTCCTCACCGCAACTGTGCGTGCATGTCAGCTCGTCTGCACGGGCTCCCCACACTACACCGCCACTCACCCAGTCCAGCAGGCATAAACTTGCCCGAGCGCGCAAAGCGCGAGCCCATGAGCACGGTGAGGAGGACGGCGACGCCTGCGTCGGGTAAGCGAGGCTGCAGTAGAGCGCTGCTCACTGAGGGCGACATAGACGTCCTTGGGGTTGCGGCTCGCGCGCTGGGTGGGGGTGTTAGCTTGAGGCAGGTTGCGCATCACGCGTCTTTTCCCCCCAGTGCCCTTTCTTCCTCAAACTTGTCTCGACGGATGTCTTCCTCCGCCCGCCCAGCCTCGTGCGAGGGAGGGTCGCCTGCCCGCTTCCCCTCGAGCAAGCTCGCAGGTGTCTTCCCCCACCTACCCACCCTGCTGGCGCGAGCGGTACTCTGCCCACCCGCCCGCCCTGCTGCGCGAGAAAGAGAGTGCCCGCCCACCCACTCCTACGCGCGCTGCGCGCGCGAGATGTATGCCACCACCCACCCCTCCACCCGGCTCCGCCTGCCCCCAGCCTACCACCCGCTCCGCCTTCCCCCCCACTCACCAACGCTCCGTAGCCCGCCAGCAAACCTGTAGAACCCCCGGCCACAAGACTCATCGTCGACCCGCGCTTGATGAAACCGATGAGGCCTCCTGTCACGACGAGGGCGGCGTAGATGTAACCTGGAATCAGGCGAGTCCCCAGATTCTGTGCTCACCGATAACATCGTTTGAGGCGGACATTGTTGCTGTTGCTGATGTTGCTGTGGGTGAATGGAGGTGGGTGTTAACGTGTCAAATGACTGCCTTTCGACGACAGACGCGTGTAACGGGACGTGGACTGGTCCATGTGATGGGTCCACCAGCAGCATACTGCGGGGACTCCGCGGCTGGCCGAGCAGATGACGCCGTCTGGCCGGCCATCGGCATGCGTTGGTTGCCGTGGCGGCGGGGGCGGCGGCTGGCTTGGGCGGGATCAAATTTTGATGCCATGGAACGTGCATGAGGCGTGTTGGGGCCAAAGCGCAGCCAGGCGGCGCGGGCGCGCCGGAGGCAAGATGGGCCCACTGCTGGTGGGTGCGCAATGTATGACGGATCGCGCGTCGCAAACACCCACAGTGACTAGCTGCTGTTGCTGCCAGCCGCTATCAGCCCAACAACACCCTCGCCTCGCTCTCTCCTTCTCTTTTCTAGAGGAGGTGGTAGAGGGTTCATCTCCACCACCAAGCCAACCCGCACACCAGCCCCGTCCTTCCCCCTCCCCCCCAAGCACTCCTCCACCCACACTGGCTGACTCAGGCCAACTAAGGCTCGTCTCGCCACCCGAGCGTACCGCAACGGCCACGCCCTTCGGCTCCGACACGCGCAATCAACTCGCGCCTTCGGGTACCCACTTCGACCGCAACTTTGACTTAGCACACCGCACCTTGTTTGTCCGCCAGCAGCAATGTCTTCGCAAGCCCTCCAGCCAGCGACAGCACAGAACCGCGGATCGCACCACCCGCGCCGCCAAGGCAACAACAACAAGTCAAAGGGCAACCCCCGCGGTGGTGGGAACAAGCCCGGACTCGCCATGGACGACGGCGACGACCCGGCAGCCTGGCTTGGCTTTTCGCTGCCTCCGCGATCCGGCGATCACGGTCACGGCCACGGCCACAGTGGCCCCGTCGGCGCGCCGCGTCGCAGCAAGCGCGGCGATGCGTGGCGCGGCTCGGTGCTCACCCGCGAGAAGTTTGTCAACGCCAGCTTCCGCTTTGCCCTCAAGCCCAACGAGGCCGTCAGCTACGGCGCGCACTTTGCCGACCCGGACATTGCCCTCCACTGGCCGAACATCCTGCAGATTCTCATGCCGACGTTCTCGAGCTACTCGATCGCCCAGGGATATGTCGCGACCGACGCAGATGAAGACCACGGCGACGACGGCGAGGACGCGACGGCGAGGCGCCACAGGATGGAGGAGGAGCGTCAGGGGAGGTCGTGCCCCATCTGCCTGAGCAAGCCGGTTGCGGGGCGCATGACCAAGTGTGGACACGTACGTGGGATGGAAACGACGGCGAGATGGTGGCTGACAGCGTGACAGATCTTCTGCTTCCCGTGCATTCTGCACTTTATCCAGCTGTCGGACGTGCCCAAGTCGGCGTCGTGTCCCATTTGCGGTGACACAATCCACGAGGGTATGCTCAAGAGCGTGCGGTACTTGGACGCCGAGACCATGGTCAAGGCGGCAGAGGGGGAAGATCTGCCTGACGAGACGGCGAGCTCATCGGCATCTACTACCGCAACGGATAGCGAGATAGCGAGAGAGGCGCGTTTGATCGACAGCGAGCCGGCCACTCGTTCCGGCAGCCACCGAATCCACATGCGCCTGCTCCAGCGACCGCAGATGACGACAATGGCCCTCCCGCCGACAGCCACCTGGCCGTCCGACGCGATCCCGCCTCTCACTGCGCCGTGGCACTTCCTCCCCGATGTGCTCACCTACTCGCGTTTCATGCTTGCCTCGCCCGACTACATGATGGGCGAGCTGCAGCGCGAGATGGACGAGCTCAAGGCCGAGTGGGATCTGCTGGCTGGCGACGATCTGGGCCGCTCGTTCGTGAAGAGCGCGAAGGAGAAGGTGGAGCGCCAGATCGGCAAGGTCAAGGCGGAGCTCATGACGGACCTCGTTCGTCACAACGAGCGTGAAGCTCGTGAAGCGTGGGGTGAGGCGGTCGGCGGCGAGAGGCTGGAACGCCAGCGCCGCCGCGAGCGCGAGCGTAGGGCGAGGGAGCGCGAGGAGCGAGAGAGGGAGAAGGCTGCGAGAGAACAGAAGGCCAAGGACGATGCTGAAGTCCCGGTCGAGTACCTCGCGGCGACGCCTGGCGTCAACTACACTGGCTCGACTGTGCACGTTCCCGCCAATATGACGGTCGAGCCCAACCCTATGCCGGCCAAGCGCAACAAGCGGAGGCCGTTGGGCGGAGCCGCACCCGCGGCCCCGCCGACCCCGCCCGCCCAATCCTACTACTTCTACCAGTCGTCACTCGGCGCCAACGTCTTCCTCAACCCTCTTGACATCCGCATTCTCCTCGCCCACTTCCAGTCCTACTCTCTCTTCCCTGCGCAAATCTCGTTCACGACCACGGGTTACGACTCGGCCACGGTCAACGACGACCTCCGCCGACGGTGCAAATACCTTTCGCACCTGCCCGTCGGCACAGAGGTTGTCTTCGTCGAGGCAGACCTCTCGAACATCGTGCCTGTCGAGACACTTGCTCAGTTTGAGCAGCCACTGAAGGCCCGCCGCAACAAGCGTCGCGACCGCACGCGCCGTGAGGACCGGGACAAGCGCCGGTGGGAGGAAGCGGAGCGCGCCAAGCGCCCCGCAGAAATGCGCACGGTGGCATCGGCTCTCGCCCCGCCCACGTCTCCTGGGGCAGTCACGGACCGCGATCTGGCCCTGGCGCTTGCTGCGTCCATGGACACGGGCTTGTCGCGATCGCCGGATCCCAGCACGTCGCCCGTCGCGGCCGGCTCGTTTGCGTGGGCTGTGCACTCGCGCACGACTGCCAGCGCACCGCAAACACGCACCGACAGGGACAATATGCGGATAGTTGAGGAGGCGTTGGCATTTGACCAGCTCGACGACGCCGAGCCGGCTGCCGGCGGGAAGAAGAAGAAGGGGGGCAAGAAGGCCAAGAAGATTGTTCTTGGTGGCGCCGGGCGACAGGCGTAGGACCTTGAATCGGACAGACATCGAGAAGCAGAAGAAGAATCACACCAACCAGAAGGTCAAACATCAAAGCATCCACAGCATCGAAACCTCCATAAACCATAAACCTGTAGTTTGAGCATGGCATGTAGAGTAGACGGACCAGTGGCGAGGTGCAAGAGTGGTGGCGAAGAGGATCACGTTCATGACGCGGGGCCAAAATTTCGGACAGACATCAGCGACATCATGACGACGAGGTTGATGTTGTTGGCATTCAACCGCATCTAGACAACATGGCGAGCCGCACGCTGCTGTCAAGAGCCCTGCGCGCCGCGCCGGCCACAATACGGGCGTCGCTGCCGCGTGATCTCGCAAGTTGGGCGGGGCCGAGCCGGGTAGCTGTGTTGCCCCGCATCGCGAGGTACCACTCCGACTCGGCGCGCCCAGCAGCCGCGATCTCGACAACGACCGCGTCCACGACTACTGGCGATGAGCCGGCTCGGGAGGCTCCAGAAGCGCCTGCCTCAGCCACAGACGACCCATCCCCTCCCGCCGACACACCACCCTCGTCCGAGGCCACATCGCCCAAGCCGTGGATTGTAAGCCCCTCGTTTGGACCGCGCTGACCCCAGCGCGCGGGCGTGCCCCCCGCCGTCGCCGCGCGGCTGGTCTCGGCGTTCCCCTTCGCTGCGGGTCCGACGCCGGCGCAGCGTGGTCTCCTTCTCGCTGTTGGGCGTAATAGTGCCGACGTCTACCTCAAGGACTACATGGGGCGGGGAAAGTGAGTGGCCGGAAGCCAAGCCGTGCGCGAGCTGACTCCCAACAGAACGTTTGCGGTGGCACTAGCGGCGCTGTCAACGGTGCTCGGCGGCAAGCGTCAAGCGCTCATCCTAGTCCCATCCACGCACCTCGCGCAGCAGGTCGCCGACCTGTTGGACGCCTTCAGCCCGACCAAGGGGACGCACACGCTGGTCGACCCCGAGTGGCACGCGCCGGACTGGGACGCGAAGATCATCGTCGCTACGCCGAGCATGCTGCTTGCTGCTGCGCCGCCAGTGCTGCCCGGCCTCACGCACATCTTCCTTGACGAGCCCGACACCATGCTCGGGCCGGTGCCGGGGCGGTTCGCCGACGGCCCCCGGCTCGCCAAGCACCCGGTGAACCTGCACCCGCCGGCCGTCGTCGACGTGCTCAACGCGCAGCTGGGGATCAAGGCGGCCAAGCGCGGCGCGTGGCTCGACCACTCAGGGCGGCGAGACATCCGCACCGTGTGGACCAGTGCCACGCTCGGTTCTGACATCCGGCGGTTCGTGTACGGCCGTGGGTGGATCCAGAAGGGGGCGGGGGTCGTCGACCTCAATTTCACCTCTGGCGCCACGGAGCGCCAGCGTGAGGTGACCCAGTCGCTCGACGCCATTGCAGGCGAGGCGGGCATCGGCGCGCACGAGCTTCCGCCCGCGTCCAAGCCCGAGCACTACGCGTTTGTGGTCGACGCGCTCGGCCGCCTGCACCCGCTGGGCGAGGGCGGCGCCGCGCAGAGCCCACGCGCGGCAGAGAGCGGCAGCAACGCGAGTGGCAACGTCCACCCGCTGGTCGTTGAAGCCCTCGCGCTGCTGCACGCGTCGAGCCCGCCACCGGAGGGCACGTACGCGGTCGCGCTGCCGCCCGATGGCGCGAGCGGGCGCGAGCTGAGCAAGGAGCTGCGCAAGCTGGGCGTTGGGAGCGCCGAACTGCTGCCCGAGGTGCTGGCGGGCGGCGTGCCGCCCGCAGCGACGGCGCCGATCCTCATCCTGCCGCGGCACGCCGTCGCCGGGCTCCACCTGCCTGGCCTGCACACAGTGTATCTGCTCAACGGGCTCGACATGGCGCGGCTGAGTAAGGCCAAGCGCGGGTTCGGCGGCGAGCGTGCGCGGGACAAGTTCTACTCTGTCGTCGAGGGCCGCCTGGGCCGCGCGGGCACACACATCCCCCAGCGGCCGCAGCGCGTCATTTCCATCGTCGAGGCCGGCGGCGTCGAGGAGCGCGGGCTGTCTGAGCTGTTTGCCGGCAAGCTCAAGAAGGAGCGCGAGGCGACCGCCGACTATGCGCTGGCCGAGTGGCAGGGGGTGTTGTGACACCATTCTCTCCGCCACGACAATCACTGTACAACACCAATGCATTACCACTCCGCATCAAGGTTGTGGATTATAATGCCATACTGATTACCAAGATTTCTAATTAACCTAGCTCTAGTCTACAACTCTATCTGTCTATGCTCACTCCTTCGGCTTGTAGTCGTCGGCGCGGGCAAAGGCGATCAGCACCATGACGAGCGCCTTGAGGCCGACAGCAATCGCGACCACGATCCAGCTCGCGGTCCAGCGGTGCATGATGGCGCCGAGAAAGCTGCCACCGAGCATGGAAACGACGTAGAAGATGCGGCGGTTGCGCGGGCCGGCCTTGGGGTCGCCCCACGCGGCGAAGAGGTACTGGTCGGCCACAAAGTCGACAAAGGTCGAGGTCATGGGGGCCGTGGGCAGCTCGGCGCACGAGCTCTGGCGCGCCATGGCGACCTGTGCGCCCGACATGCCGGCGAAGAGAGCGAGTGTCGCGGCCTCAGCGGGGCCCTTGAGCGCCGTGCCCGGGGGTCCGGACGGGCTGAGGAGGACGGCGGCGACGATGAGGAACACCATCTGGATAGCGGTGGTCATGAGGAGCCAGGCGCGGCGGCGCACGCCGAACCACAGGCCGATGTGGCCGAACACAAAGGCGCAGAAGAGGAAAGAGGCGAGGGACACGGAGGTCAGGACGACCTGGATGCGGAGCACGCCGACAGCAGCGACGGTGAGCACGATCGCGTTGCCGGTCTGGTTGGACGCGAACGTGTGGAAGTCGGCGTAGGTGGTCGCGTCGAGCAGGCCGGTCGCGAGCGCCTGCATCACGAGCGCGGGGACGAGTGCGGTCGACGCCACGTCCTGCGCCGACCAGTGCGCCCACGAGTCCCGGCTGAGCTTGTAGTCGAGCGGGTGGGCGGGTGCGGCGGCTTCGAGGTCGGGGAGCTGCTTGGCTGGCATGGCCGGGGAGGCGGTGACTTCGCTGGCGGCCTTCTCGGCCGGCAGCGATGTCACGGGCACGGCCGCGTCCTCGCTCGACCGTTTACCCTCGTCGTCCTCGACGATAGCTGGGGGGCCGAGAGCGTGCCCAAGCGAGAGCGCGCGCGCGCGCAGCGGCGAGGTGGGCGAGAGGACGGGCGACGAGTCGACTGAGCGCACCGCACGGCCAGTCATGAGCGCCGCAAGCGTCGGGCCGCGGCCAATGCTCTCGCGCGAGAGACGCCGCTCGAAGCTGATACGCCGGTCGTGCTCGATCGCGCAGGTGCAGTCGTGGCCGTGGATGTCGAACGGCCCGGCGTGCACCGAGTGCGCCGAGCGAGCCGACACGCGGGTCGATATTGGCGGGCGGGGGGCGTTAGGCGTGGATGGTGAGCTCATGGCGTAAGTGATGTGGGTGGCGATGGAGAGGCGACAGCATCCCGAGCAGCAGGTTTATCAGTGCATCGGGAGCGCACACAGCACCATCGCCAGCAGTGGCACATTCCAGACAGACGCAAGCGCCGATCCGTGATAGTGGGTGATAGCCGCGGCGGGTCGATGCCGCGGGGCCGGGCGTGACGCCGGGCATGCGCCTCTGCACCACCGCTGCGTCACCGCTGCGCCGCGATGCGATGCACGTTCTTGCTGCCTGCTTCGGCATCTTGGGACGCACATCACGAAGGGCTATTCCGACGCTCCACTGGGCACATTCGTGATGCTCCGCCACTATTTGGAGTCGCGCCGACCGTGGGAAAGATCCGGCGGCATCCGGCACTGGCCACGTGGTGGGGGTGGGGCCCTCGGCCACCTCGGTCTCGGCACGGCGCAACCGAGCAACCGAGCAACCGCGACGACATGACCACCGCAGTCGACCGCCGAACGCGGCATAACACCGCGCACACAAGCACGCAAGACGCCCCGCCTCACGCCCCGCCTCTCCCCCGTCGCCATCGCTCGAGCCGAGCACGCAAGCCCGCAGCAGCGATAAGACAAGACGCCCGGCATGCCGCCGAACATCACGGTCCACCACCTCAACCACTCGCGCTCGGACCGCATCCTGTGGCTCCTCGAGGTGGGTGCCGGTGCCGGCGACTGCTGCTGACCGCAGGAGCTCGGCCTGCCGTACACCGTCAAGGTGCACTACCGCACCAAGCAGGGGTTCGCGCCGCAGTCGCTGCGCGACGTGAGCGACCTCGCAAAGGTACGTCGGCTACTTCGGCGATCGGCGACTTGGGCTCGCGCCATGCGTCCGCTCACGCCCCCGCCCAGTCGCCTGTGCTCGATATCGACGGCGTCATCCTCACTGAATCCGGCGCGATAACGCACGCGCTGCTGTCGCGCTACTGGACTCCCGGGCGCGGGCTCGAGCGCACGCCGTCCGAGACGTCCATCTTCTGGGGCTACTTCTCCGAAGGCACGCTCATGCTGCACCTGCAGCCGGCGCGCACGGCGCAGCTTGGCGCGCGCATCTTTGCGGCTGACGACTCACTCACCGCTGCCGAGCGCGCCGGCACGCAAAAGTTCTACGAGTGGTTCCAGGGCATGGCGCGGAGTACCGTCGACCCGGCACTGGCCAAGGTCGAGTCGTACCTCGCGCGCCAGGCGCCCGGCGTCGGCTTCTCCGGGACCACGGAGCTGGGCGAGGGCGACGTGAGTGGACGCTGGAGGGTGGAAACGGGGCTAATGCCGCGTCCCAGTTCATGATGGCGTTTGCGCTCAACAACATCGCGTACGGGGGAAAGGTGCGCCTGTATTCGCTCGGCCCGGCGTCGCTCGCCTGGGTGGACAGGATGCGCGCGCGTCCCGCGTTCCAGCGGGCGCAGGTGCGCATCAAGGCGGAAGAGGAGGGGCAGCGCGCGCCGAGGTTGTAGCACGAGTCGCACGTTGGTTGTAGCTATGCATTGTACTGTACGGGCGGACGAGGGGGCGACGGCCGTCGAACGAGTCGGCGTTGGTGGAAGCCCCACGCGCAACTGGCACCTTGCAGTTGCCGACCTGTCTTGGTCTACCCAAGAATAGCCACTGTCCTGCTGACATTGCGACCCCCTACAGCCCTCGTGCCCACCCGCGATCGCGAGGACGCGAGGTTATGCGTAATTTCGGTGGCAGGCAGCTCGGTATGCCGCGGTACAGTCAGTCATCCTTGGTAGTCAGCGGCCCAGCTCCGGGTAAAGACCAATCTATCCGTTAGCTCGGCTTCATTGCCGAGTGCACTTCACGGCTACATCTACATCATCACCACCACCGCACTCTCACTCTCACTCTCACATACCCCACCACACCAACATGGCATCCCCCAGGATCCTAGTGCACCACCTCGCGGGGACGCGCTCGCAGCGCATCATCTGGGCGCTCGAGGTGGGGTGGGCTGCCTGCCACCGCTGACGACAGGAACTCGGCCTCAAGTACGAGGTCAAGGTGCACCACTTTGGCCGCGGCGGCATGCCGCCCAGCATCTACGCGCTCAACCCCGTCGGCAAGGTGAGTGCCAAGCCGGAGACCCGCCTAGCCCCGCTCACACCCCAGGCGCCCGTCGTCGAGATCGACGGCAAGATCATGGTTGAGTCCGGCGCGATCGTGCACTACCTCCTGGCCAACTACGCCAAGCCCGGGTCAGGCATCGAGCAGACGCCGTCGCAGGACTCGTACTTCTGGGCGATGTTCTCAGAGGGCACGCTCATGTTCCAGTTCCAGCCGGGGCGCTTTGTGGGCTTCACGGCAGCCGTGCTGGCCAAGAGCGACAAGCTGAACGACGACGAGAAGAAGGGCGTCAAGGCGCTCGACAGCGCGTGGCAGGCGTCGGTGCGGAAGACGCTCACTTCCGCGCTCGGCGTCGTTGAGAAGGGACTCAAGGACAGCGAGGCCAAGGGCAGTGGCTTCTTCTCCGGCACCAGCAGCATCGGCGAGGGCGATGTGCGTGGCGTGTGCGGGGTGCCGTGCGTGCTGACCAGCCCAGTTCATGATGGTCTACCCGGTCATCCAGATGACGGGCAAGCAGTTCGGATACGAGGTCGGCCCGGTGACGACCGCGTACCTCAAACGCATGGCCTCCCGCCCGGCGTTCGTCGCCGCGGAGAAGAGGATCGCAGAGGAGGAGAAGGCCAACCCGCGGCCGTCCAAGGGAAAGATGTAGTGTGGCGGGTCGTTGGGTGGTCTCGAAGGCCACCGGAATCTCTTGCCACTGGTACCAATGTATACATTTGAAGTGCGTTGTACAGTTGTCGTTCTCCCCTACCCCCTGCTACCGTACCCGCCGAGCCCACCCCTCGTCGCGGCAAAACGACTCCAGCAGCGCGAGCACGCGCTTCTTGTCCTGCTCGCTGCCCAACGCAGACCCGATCGCCCGCCGACTGAGCTCCACCATGTCCCTGCGCGACAACCCGAAATGCGTCGCGGCGTGCATGTGCTCGTCGGTCAGTGTCGCCTGGAACACGCCGACGTCGTCAGTGCCGAGCGACAGCGGCCCGCCCTGGCTCCACCACCAGCCAAAGTGGTGGTCGACGATGCCCGGGGCGCGCTCGACGCCGCCGCGGTCTTTCACGGGCGGCAGCATGCCCGCGAGCACGTTGCACGAGAGGCACAGCTCGGGCGCGATGCCAGCCGCGAGGATGCGCTCGCGCAGCGGCGGCGGCACGTGGATCGCATGTCCGAGCCGACTTGGCTGCCATGACAGCAGCTCGTCGAGCTCTTCTGCGCTGCTCGACGCGGCCGTCTCGGCGAAATGCAGCACGACGCCCAGCCCGCCAGCGCGTGCGCGCTCGAACGCGGGCGCCAGCGCGCGCAGGTCGCACGGGGCCTCGGGGTCGCCGCACAGGTCGAGTCCGACGACCGGCAGGCCCTCGGCCTTGAGGCGCAGCGCGAGCTCGGCGATCTCGAGCGCGGCCGCGGCGTCGTGCCGCGCGCGGTCGATGGACAGGATCAGCCGCGTGGGCATGAGTGCCCCGTCCGACGCGTTCCAGGCCACAATCTCGCGCAGCACGATGCGCACGGCCTCCTCGGCCGTCGTGTCCGGCAGCGCGCGCGGCGTGGTCCGCAGCTCGAGGTACGCGACGCCGTCGGACAGAAAGTTGAGCAGCACGGCACGCGTCGCCGTCGCCAGCGCCTCGGGCGTATTGACAATCCGGTACACGAACGCGCCAAAGTGCGCAAAGAAGCTGGCAGCGTCAGCGGCGTCGTCTCAGCGCAGGCAGCGGCACTACGCACGCGTCAATCCCCTGCGCGTGCGTCGGGTCCTTGAGCGCCGTGGCGGGCGGCGCGACCCCCAGCTCGTCGCCGTGCGCGCGCCGCATGTCCCAGATGGCCTGCAGCGTGTCGGCCGTGATGCTGCCGTTGAGGTGCGCATGGAGCTGGGAAGTCAACGGCCGCGGCCGGCGCCAGCAGCGACACGGCACCCACCTCGACCTTGGGCAGGCGCAGACAGAAGGCCGCGTTGGGCGCGCGCTCCTCGGCGGTGCTGAGGCTCAGGCGGCGCATGGTGGTGTGGGATAGAGAATGTGTTGATGCAGGTCTCGTCGCCGCAGGTGATGCACCTCGGCTGCACGCTCGCCGCTGCAACGAGCTCGTTTAAACAAATCACTCAACCTCGGCAACATCTTCGAGCCGCCTCTTGGCATCCAACAACAGCGCAGCTCACGTGTCTCTGTCTCTGTCTCTCGGCATTTTGCAAGTCGTCATCGCGCTATCGAGTCACATCCGCACACCCAGTCGTCATCCGCGCTCACACCATCGTCGCGCTCCCACCGTCGCTCCCATGGACGCCCCCCTCCCCGCGCCGGCAACAAAGCACGTCGCGGCGCTGCAGCACGCGCTCCCGCGCAGCGAGCTCGTGCTCACGCTCCGGCAGCGCACCGCGACCGCAGACGGACGGGACACGGGTACGACGGGCACGACGCTGTGGCTCGGCGGCCAGGTGCTGGCCGCGTACCTCGCCTCGTTGCCGCCCGCGCCGGGGGCTGCTGTCGAGCTCGGCGCCGGCGTCGGCTTCCTCGCGCTCAGCTTGGCCGCCGCGGGACACGACGTGCTCGCGACCGACGTCGAGCCCGTGCTCAGCGCCGTGCTCGCGCCCAACCTCGACGCGGGAGTGCGCGTCCTCGGCGGCGCCGGCGCCCCCGCGCGCGCGACGCCCGCGCTCCTCGACTGGGTCGCAGTGGCCGACGCGCTGGCCGCCGGGCGTGCGCCGTTCGCGCACCTCGACCCCGACGCCGCCGCACACATCGCCCGCGCCGACACGCTCGTCACGACCGACACGCTGTACGCGCCGCACCTGATCCAGCCCCTGTGGGCGACGCTCGCTGCCATGTGCGCCGGTCGCGACCACGCGCCGGCGGTGTACCTCGCGCTCGAGCGGCGCGACCCGCGCTTGGTCGACGCCGGGCTCGACGCCGGCAGAGCCGCCGGCTTCGAGCTCCGCCGCATCGCGCACGGCCGCGTCGCCAAGGCGCTGGACCGGGCGGGCTGGCGCTGGGCTCCCGAGGACTGGGCCGGCGTCGAGGTCTGGCGCGCAAAGTGGAAGGGCGAGGCGGCGGCCGCGGCGTAGGCGGGGCTGCTGGCTGCGGCATCGAGGCGTACGTGACACTGCTGCCTGCAGCTCACCATAGAGCATAGATCATAGAGCATAAACACAGACCAATGGATACCCTGCATATGATGGAGTGCAATGATTCTACAATGCCAGTGGCTCTACTCGGATCTACTCGTCGTCATCGTCGTCGTCGTCGTCCTCGCTGCCGCTGTCGAGCTCGGGGATCATGTCGTCGTCGTCGTCGTCGTCGTCTTCGTTGTCGTCGGCTGGAGCAGCTGGGGCAGGTGCCGCTGCGGGCTCGGCCACCGGTGCCTTCGAGGACGATGCTGACGGTGCAGACATGAACGGGGCGGCTGGCACAGCGGAGACAGGCTCTGGGGCGGCAGCGACCGGTGCTGGCTGAGCCACAGATACTGGCAGCATAGTCGGCTGCAGCACAGGCTGAGCGACAGGCTGCACGACTTGCTGAACCATCGGCACCGCCTGAACCACGGGCAGGACAACCGGCGCGGGAGCCGCGACAACCGGCGCGACCACCGGCGCTGGTGCCACAACCTGGACCTTCGCCGGCGGCGCCCACTCATCCACCGCCATGTCCTCGTCGTCAGACTCGTCCCCCGCCGCGCCTCCAGCCACCTCCTCGGCGGTAAAAAAGCCCATTTCCCTGCGGATCTTCTTCTCCTCGTCCGACTCGGGCGCAAAGTAGTGCAGCTGCGAGAGCGGGGGCAGCGGGCGTGCCATGGGCGGGAGGGCCGGGTGAAGCAGGAGCGAGAAGGCTTGGCGCGACGACTCGGTCTTGAACGTCGGCAGCAGCGACAGCAGCAACACACGGATGTCGCGCGACGTGCCTCCCGATCCCTCGTTCATGAGCGCGACGTGCTCGAGCGCGGCGGTCACCGCGCGCTCCAGCTCGAGGTGCGTGGTCTTGTCGGCAAACGACGCGATACGCCCCGGCAGCGAGAGGAAGAGCGACAGGTGCAGGCGGATGGAGAAGTTGAGGAGCGCAGGCGAGAGAAGCGGCGCCGAGTGCAGGAGCGGGGTGAGCTCGAGCGCCGCGACGATGACCTCGGCGTCGGCCTTGGACATGGGCTTGGGCGCACGGCCCTCGAGCCCACCGACGAGCGCGTCCTCGGCACCGCGGCCGCGCTTCTTGCCCCGCTTACCCTGGTGAACGGGCAAGGCGGCGGTTGTCGGCTTTGCGTCGAGTCCGGTGCCGATGACACCGAGGGCGAAGCGCAGCAGGCGGGTGGTGTACTCTGCCGGCAGGACAGCCGCAGGGTACTGCTCGAGCCACATCGTGTGCCACAGCAGCAGCTTTGCGCGCGCGTCGGCCATGTACGCCGGCGTCGCTTCAAGGAGGTATACCGTGTGTTCGAGGATGGCGGTGAGGTGCGGGAGGAGGTGGTCGCCGCACGAGAGCGCAGCCTGACCCAGGAGTAGCAGGCCGGCCGTGTTGAGGCGCGGGATGGCCGAGAGCAGCGCGGCATGGTGCACGGGCGAGACGTGCTCGGCGACGGGCGTCTCGAACGTCAGGTTGACGGCGCGCAACGCGCAGGACACGATCTGGACCAGAGGCACCGGCACCGGCCGCGCGCTGGGGAGGCGCAGCAGCGCGAGCACGAGCTCGGCGTACCCCTCGACCCAGGCGGTGGCCGCCTCGGCGCGGACCACTGGGTCGACAGGGAGGGGCGGCAGCGTCGCAGGCACGGGGAACGGCGCGGCACGCGGCGCCTCCTCGACCCACGCGTCGGCCGTGAGGCCCGCCACGCCGGCGGCAAACCCGCCAAGCGCGTCCTTCATGTCCGCGCCCCATGCGGCGGGCGCGCCCGCCTTGCCGGCAACAAGGTGCAGCGCGGCGAGCGTCTCAGCCGCGGCGTGCACGACCAGCTCGGGCGCGAGCGTTGGCGGGATGCGCAGCAGGAGCCCCGTGAGCACCGGGCGGAGCGTCGCAGTCGTGGGGCGGAACGGCGCAGGGTTGGCGAGGAGAAGCGTGCGGATAGAGGCGAGCACAGCCAACAGGCCGGCCCACTCGGCGGCGGGGGCGAGGCGCTCGACGAGGCGCGCGAGCGAGACGGCGAGCTTGCCGAGCGACGGGAGGACGACCTCGCGCTCGAGCGACGGCGCGAACGGTGCGGCGGACACAAGCGCGCCCACGAGGGCGAGGTATGGCTCCAGCAAGTCAGCCGGGGTGGCTGGGGCGGCAAGCGCGCCGAGCGCGGCGCCCATCCAGCCCTTGCCCGCCTGCGCGGTCGCGTAGCCCTCCGTGTCCTGCTCGACGATGGCCGCAGCGAGGGCGCACGCGGCGGGGTCGCGCGCGCCGACGGCGGCGTTCAGCCGCGCGAGGAACTTGTTCACTGCGGCCGTCGGCAGGCGCGATGGGTGCGCGAACGGCGCCTGCTGGGTCACGAGATCGGAGAGCGCAGCGGACGGCAGCGGCAGCGCCGCGAGCAGAGTCAGCACCGCCTTGCTGCTTGGCGCTCTGGACGGCTCGCTCATGCTGTTTGTAGTGGTGTTGAGTGAGGTTGTTTGGAAGGAGGTTGCCGGCGGATGAGGGGTGGACTTCTCGAACTTCAACATTTCTTATCTTGATACCACCGTGGGAAAGCTGCAACTCGACATTGACCACGACCATTATCACAACTCGCACCCCGACCTCGCCATCACCCCCTACAGCCATGCTTATGCATACACATTATCTGCCCCCCTCTACCTAGTATGGGAGACCGCCGTCTCCGCCGCCAGCCGCCTCGTCGAGATCGCGGTAGCTGAGTCGGCCCTTGCGCGCGCGCGGGTCCTCGCCGCCCGGCGGGGCAGCAGGAAGAGCACCCAGGGGGGCGTCGCGGGTTTGGCCCTTGGGGCCAGAGGAAGAAGGCCCAGCAGGTCCGCTGCTGGGTCCAGCTCCCCCTCCCGCGCCTCCTCCCTGCTGCATCATCATCTGCATGTGCATCATCATCATCATTTGCTGTTGCATGGCCATGTTGAAGCCAGGCTGGTTGGCAGCCTGGTTGAACATGGCCTGCGTCGCCTTGGTCGGGTTGAAGGCCGGCAAGACGCCAGACGACAGCGGGAGCTGGTCGTCAATGGCAGCAGGTGTCGTGCTTGACGGGTGAATGTGCTGGGGGTCGAGAACAAAGGCGTTGAACACGGCAAAGTCGTCGAGCTTGTCCTTGACCGTCTCGGGGTGTTTGGAAACGACGTGCTTGATCACATACTCGGGCGCGCGGAAGAGCTTGGAGCACGCCTTGCAGCGGTACTTGTCCTGCTCTTCCTGCTTGATGCTGGGGGCAGTGAGGCGTCTCGTCTCGTCGTCAATGTCGCGGCCTCCGTACTCGACAACATCAACGTCATCCTCGATGAGAGCGCGCATCCGAAGGTCCAGGTTCTCAATCCACTTTTCGTCGTTGCTCTTGGATGGGTACGTGTAGCGCTGCTTGCCGTTGCCCTCGGCCTTGGCCACAGAGTCACGGCGCTCCCGGGCCGCCTCGTCGCCGTCGTTCGCTTCCGGATCGGCGTCGCCCTCGGCCTTGGCCTCCTCTTCGCGCCCGTTCTCCTCGCCACGTGGCTTCTCCTCCGTTACTGCTGATGGCTCCTCGGGCTGAGCACGGACGTGGCCGACGCACTTGCGCTGAAGTTCTTCCGGGAAGGCCGTTGGAACGACGCAATAGTAGCAAGTATTCAGTCCGTTGCGCAGGTATGCGAGGTACTGGTCCAGGGTAATCTTGGCTTTGCGGAGCTGCTGTTCCTCGTTCAGGTCGTCGCCATCCAAGCTGCCGCGGGCAAGGAGTCTGGCGACAACATCGGCGACAACGTCGCTCCCACGCTCACGGATGCCCGGGGTCGAGTCCTCGGCCTCCTTCTCAGGCGCCGCCTCGTCTTCTGCTTCTGGTGCAGGGGTCGCCTCCTCAAGAAGCTCATCTTCGAGTCTGCGAGCCAAGTCACGGGCGTTTGCGGCATCCGTCTCGAGTCGGTTTAACGTGTTGGCCACGGGTGGCGTCACCCTGATGCGTCCGATAATTGGTGTCGCGTTGACGCCCATGTGGAAGGTGAAGTTGTCGACCTGCCGGGTGAGCAGAGTCCGCGTACACCGCAACCCACCTTTGAGCCATCAATTGCCTTAACAGCCTCCTCCACATCCACCCCCTCCTCGTACTGCGCCCACCCAACGCGGTGGAAGCTCTTCTTCGCAGACGGCTCGGACAGAGCAAGCCACTGGAATCCTGGGTGAGCCGCAAACACGCCCTCCAAGTCGGGGCGGGAAGTGGAAGGAGGCACAGTCTTCACAAAGACCTGTCCAGGGCGTGGAGGCACCTCGATGCGCAAGGGGTCCCAAGCCGAGTCCTCTCCGAGAGCCCGATCCAATCCCTCTGGCTCGTCACGCGGAACTTTTGTCTCGTCTGCACACTGTCAGCAAGTCACCAAACATGCCGCACTTGGCACTCACCTGACTGATCAAAGTTGATGTCGTCCCACTTGCCCTCACGCAGCTCGTCAATGTACTGCTGCACGGCCGGTACTCGGCCCTGGCGGTTGACACGGCGGCGCAGCGCCGCCGACTCTGCCGCCGGGGAGTAGCGCTCCTTGAACCACGACTCGTCGCGATGTGTCAAGTAGATGGTGAAGAGCTGGGCAGGTCAGCTCTGATCCGAGCAGCTCTCGCGTGCTCACCTGCCTCGAAGTGTACTCTTTCCTGTACCGCTCGTAGCGCTTGGCCATTCCGTGCTTCTCAATCAGGACCGACTCTGGCAAGAGACCGCTCTCGACATCGCTGCGAATCCGACGGAGATCCTCGTCGTCCGCACGCGCTGTCTGGGGATGCGAGGCACGGAACCACTCGGCGAACTGGCGGAATGTCAAGAGCGAGTCGACGCTCGCTGGGTCTGGCAGAGCGTGTGATTGGTGCAGACGCGAAGGGGATGGCGAGCGCTTCCGTGGGCGCTGATGCGAGTACGACGGAGATGGCGAGCGGCGACGCTTGCGATCTACGCTGTTAGACTTGATCGACTTGCGACCACCGGTTCAGCGGGACAACTCACCGTAGTCGCCATCCCAGCGGTCCTCAAAATCGCGCCTCGAATCCCAGCGGTCAGGAGTCGCATCATAGCTGCGGGTGGGTTGGGGAGCGTTCTCGTAGTAGGGAGCCACGTCCTCATGACGATGGGCGATGGGTGCAAAGCCGCTCCTCGAGAAGCCAGGGCGCGAGTCGTCATGACTGCGCTCTGGCGACCGAATCGGAGACGCGTCAACCGGCTTTGAGGGCAGCGAAGCGTGTCCCGACATGGCAGCCGTTGTATACCGAGTGTTTGGTACTTCGGATTGCTGCGAGATCGGGGCAGTTGAAGGTGGTGTGACTGGTCGGTCGAGGAGGACGAGACCTATGCGATGACATGGTGGTGAGCGAGGGCAAGCTAGCGGCGGTCTAGGAGAGGATATGTACCTGTTTGTGTGCTGCGACTGTACTGTGTGCTGGGGCTGTCGCTGACGGACGCTGAAGTGACTGGTGTTGGGGGGCACCGCAGCAGCGCGTTGTAGCAAGCAGCAGCAAGCAGTTGATGCAGTCGTCTTGATCGTCTGGTCGTCGTTGAAGGTGGTGGTGCATTCAATCAACTGACTGGCGACTGACGCGCGACAGAGTGCAAGCGCGCAACGCAGCCGGTAAGGAGGGCCGGCTCACGTGGTGGGAATTACTTAATGCCGCTTATGTGGCATCGTGCGGTGGCAGGGTGCGCTGATCGATCGGCGTCGTCGGCCGGGTATGAGGTCACTGAACGTGGGGTAGCCGTGCTCAACGTGTTGGGCCCCGCCGAATCCAGGACAACGGCGCTCCTGGCCAGCCCACTCTGCGTGCGGCATGGCGCCTGGATTGGCCAGCAGGCCGGCAGGCAGGCAGGCAGGCAGGCAGGCAGGCGGACGGGCAGTTGCCAGGCTGACCTCGCTCGCAATGCATCAGTTGCTCAGTCGCCGTGCGCGGGCCGTGGGCAATGGATGCAAGTTGCAGATGGTCATCACCCTGAAACCGTCAACCGTCGACGGCCCTGGAGACCTACCCCGCGCTGCTGGATGCAGGCGACGGAACGAGGAACGACTCAAGCAACCCGAGAGGCACACCCACACGCGCTGTTGGCTATGGTCACGGGCGATGGATAGCTGCTCTGGCCCTCTGGCCCCGGGACGCCACGCAGACGTACTTTGTGGATGTCGGGGGGGTCCAATCCGATCTCAAGAGGCTGCTGTGAGCAATCTGACTCGCTCAGTGCAACGACGCGACCGACACGACTGGCTGGCTGGGCACACCCGACACCCCGCGGATGGGTGACCTCATCGCTTAGCGTCCAACCCGCACGCTGCCCAGCCCAGCCAGCCAGCAGCAACCCCCACCCCCCACATACATCATCGTCCATCACCCATCCACACTCTCATCTCCCCCATCCACACTTCCACCATCGCCACCCGTTCCATCACAATGCTCCTCCGCAGGGCCCTCACCAGGACCCCTCTCCAGGCAGCCAGCCGCTCTACCGTAGCTCTCCCCGCCCGCGCCCTTCACGCCACGCCGCTGGCATGGGAACCGCCCAAGGCTAAGGGCGACGCAGCGGCAGCTCCCGAGGGCGAGCAGAAGCCAGCGAGCGAGCCCAGCCGTTCAATTCTCGGCGTAAGTGCTGGCACCGCTCTCAGCGTGTAGAGCTCGACGCCGCCGATGACAAGATGACGTGCTCACGTACCCAGTCTCTCTTCTACGGCTCCGACACTGCCCGGGCCGAGGGCGACATCACCAAGACCCAGCACTCGAAGATTGTTGGCCGCGGCAAGTACGTCCACGAGCTCATCACGCACTCGGTCATCCCGGGTCACCGTGACGCGTACGTCGAGGCCGCCGACAAGTACTTTGCCGCCCTGATCGACCACCACTCGGAGCTGGGCAACCTCAAGGTGTCGGGCAGCTTCGAGACCATTGTGGGCGACGTTGGCAACTTCAACCACATTCTCGAGTATGATGGCTACAAGGGCTACGACCAGGCGCTCCAGAGCCACCGTGATAGCAAGGTGAGTTGTTGTTGCCGCCGGCCGCACAGACACGCTTGATGGGTCACGAGGTACTCACCGTGCGTCAGGACCTGAAGTCCAAGCTCGACGCCATCCTCCCTCACCTCCAGAACCGCCAGCACCAGATCGTCTCCGAGTTCTCCTTCTGGCCCTCGTCGCCTCCTTACAACAGCGGCTACCCCAATGGTGGCGTCTTTGAGATGCGCACATACCACCTGCAGCCTGGAAAGCTGCTCGAGTGGGAGTTTGCCTGGCGCAGAGGCCTCGAGGCCAGGCGGCAGTTTGTTGTGAGTACCACTGATAATGACCGTACCTGTGCGCGATCACTGACACATTTGCAGGAGCCTGTCGGTGCATTCTTCTCGCAGGTCGGCCAGCTTCACCATGTGATGCACATCTGGCACTACAAAGACCTGCAGGCGCGCAAGGAGACTCGCGAGGCCGCCTGGAGCATTGGTGGCTGGAGCGAGACTGTCCGGGAGGTGAGTCCCACCGTGCTTCCCAACGTCTATCCGTTCTGACAAACCTGCACAGACGGCGAGACTCGCCCAGTCGATGTCGACCGAGATCATGGTTCCGACCAGCTGGAGCCCCCTGCGTTAAGCGCCGACCCCACACCACTGGGCTCCCCTCGCCAGGGGCACCCAGCAGAGAACGATTTCACCGGTTGTACTGTAGTTTCCAGCACGGATACAGGGCATGCACGAAAGAGCTAAGGAATAACGGTAATCCATGGAGAATGAACCAACTACTGTCATGACTATTGACGCAGCCTTGTCCTTGGGCGTGCTTCAGACTTTGTCAACAACTGTGTGCTGATGCATTCGAGGACCTTTCACTTTAGGCACGGACTGCCGGCTTCTCGTCCTCGACAAACGTGGGAGCCTTGTCCTCTACCTCGGCCTTCCTGTCTGTCTGGCCCTTGACGGCTGTCGGCTGCTCAAGAGTGCCAATCTCACCGAGTTGGGCGTCATCAAGACTCTGGCTATCGCCGAGGAGGGGGTTCGAGAGCCCCCAGGCGAGGATGGCAAGAAGAGCAGTGACGCACATGCCAGCGATACAGATACTCCGCTGAACGTCGCGGTAGGCGCCCTCGACGGCGTGTCGCTCAGGGGTGCCGACAGGGTAGCGCTTGATCCACGCAACAGGGTTGCCGTACACGTCCTTTGCGAGAGCGGTCGCGTTCGCAATACCGGCCTCCTCCAGTCCGCTGCGCAGGGCGTTGGGCATTGTGTTTGTCCAGATGGCCCCCGACATTGAGTTCCCGAGTGCCGCGCCGACTTGGAAGCTGCGGGTCAGTGGAGAATGAGGCAAGACACTTACCATGCGGTGTAGAGGGCTGTCACTATGGCGACGTGCTCGTGCTTGACAACAGACTGGACAGCCGCCTGAGCGGGGAAGTAGACCATACCGCCTGTTCTGATTAGCGAGTCGACTGACAGCAGTGGCACTCACCAGCCATACCGAGGAGAACCTCGGCACCAATGATGCCCGCGACCTCGTGGTCCGAGTGGCCGCCACGGTAGCGGTACAGGAGGCCGTACGCCAGCACAAAGACGAGGCCGCCGGCACACACGAACGGCTTGAGGCGGCGGACACGGTGCACGACGAATCCGACAAGGAGACCGAACGTCGTCTGGGTGAACGAGTAGATGTTCTGAATGCGCGTGGCCGACTCGACCGAACTCGTCGCTCAGCGAAACTGCCTACAAAAGCCAAACTCACCGGCCAAACGAAACAAGCAGAGTGAAGTACAAGTAGGAGCCCTGGGAGGCGCTGGCCACTGCACAGAGGCAGCCGATGGCAAGGCCGCAGAGAACGTGGCGCTGCTTGAGGAGGCGGAAGGGGACGATGGGGTAGCGTGCGCCCCGCCACTGCCAGAGGATGAAGGCCGGCAGGCAGACGACGACACCAACGACCAGCGGGACGATCTGGCGTGGCTGCTGCCAGCGCGCCTTGTTGCCTCCGCCGAACGTCAGCGGGAGCAGGGTGAGCGCCAGCGCTGCAGCGAGGAGGAGCAGGCCGATAACATCCGCCTGCCAGAACAAGTCACGCCAGCCAGACCGAGAGCGGAGGACGGTGCGGATGCGCGGCACGCCCTGCAGCCGGCCTTGGGCGTACGCGCGGCGTGCGCCGGCCCACAGGACCCACAGCAGCGGCATAGTCAGGACGGGCACCGTGATGGCCGGCAGACCGAAGCCCCAGCTCCACGACAGGTTGGCGAGCACCTTCTGCGCAATGGTCCCGCCGACCCAGGCGTTGATCGTGAGGTGGAGCGAGGGGACAAACGAGAACATGAGACGCGAACGCGTCGACGTCGTGTCGGCAATGAGGACAAAGAAAATGACTGAGGCGTCAGACCTGGCCGCTACGTTGTGACGCAAACTCACTCTGCTGTCCCGCGAACGCAAGAGTGTAGAACACAAAGCCGCCAGTGTAGTTCGGGAAGCTGTCAGCCGTCGCCTGCATGATGCATCCGATGGCGTAGAAGACCGTCGCGATGCAGATGACGAACGGGCGTCCGGCAAAGTCGGAGAGCTTGGCGAAGATGGGCTGCGAGGAGGCCGCGATGACGGCGCGAATGACGCCCAGGGAGCTGGTCTGCGCCGCCGCGTTCCAAGAGCTGACCGCCGCAGCCTGGTACGGCGTGCGCGACATCGAGTCAAGGCTAAACGTCAGCGGGGGGCAGTTGGGTCTTGTCGTAGAAAACGCACCCGCGGGCATCTGTCGTCGTCAGCTTGATTCCTCACGTTGAACGCACAGGCAACAAAGAACAGGCTGGCAAACAGCAGCCACCGGTCCCATTTGGAGAACGCCGCGACGGTCGCGGCGATCACGCGCACGCCGTACGAGCGCGTGTCGGCCTCTTCTTCCTCAGGCCTGCGTTCCGGGTAGAGTTCAGTGGTCATGATAGGTGGTGGGGACACTGGGTGCTGCGCTGGCAACGGCCAGATTTTGTAGGCCCCCTCTCGTCTCGCCTTAGGGGTCGGAGCGCATGGTTCGGGAGCAGGAGTTTCGGCCAGACGATCAGACGCAAAGAGTCTCGGCCCAAGACTGCACGCCTGACCTATGCACACTGGTGTTTGTGAGGCTCGTGTGGTATCCCTCATGTTCGGCCGATGTCACATATCAGATGACTCGCGCCAAGGCGCGGGGCCTTGGCATCAAAACGTCTCGCCGGTCTGCGCCGAGAGGCCAGAGGGGGACATGCTCCACGCCAGATCTCCTATGGGATTTTATCTGATAAGGCGATTGGCTGGATGCCAGTTTCACCGTGCCAAGCTTGCACGTCGGCGGGTCGGAACACTGTTCTGAAAGCCTCGCCCTGCACAACGCCCCGTTCCCCCAGGGTGAGGCGCCGTTCCCGCCCACAGAGCTTGCAGCGGTCTACGAGCTGCAGGTAAGTACTGTAGTTTCCAGCACTTATACAGGGCATGCACGAAAGAGCTGACGAGTAATGGTAATCCATCGAGGTTGAACCAACTTCTCTCATTGACTATGATGACGCAGACTTGTCATTTGGTTCGCTTCTTGCCGCTCTACCTACACCTTGTCAACAACTGCGAGCAGCTCGGCCCGCCAGCACGATACGTCGTCCCTCAGCTCGCTCAGCGCCGCGTAGTGGGCATGGAGGTAGTCGATGAGGGCTGCGCACGCCTGGGGCTCAGGCTCGGGGGCGTACTCCACCTCGTTGTCCCCGTGCCACGGGTACGAGCCGGGGAAGGACGCCTCGGTCTGGGCCGAGCCCACGCTCCAGCTCGGCGAGTCGGGCTGGCAGCGCGCGAGCGCCTTGAGCGCCGCCTCGACCGCATCCTTGTGCCAGTCAAGAGTGGAGAGGACGGCGCCGAGCTCGCACGCCTGCTGGCCTGCACACTGTCAGCCTTGGCCACCCCGCGCCGCGCCCCATCCCAACCACTTACAGAGCTTGTGCCGGTCCCAGAGCTGCGGGTTCTGGAACTCGGGGATGGACCAGAATACCTTGACGTTGCGGTACTCTTCCTCGTAGGTCGCGACCTTCTCGAAGAACTCCTCGCTGGGGAGCACGCCGAGCGGGTAGCTGAGTGGCGAGTCGGGCGCAAGTTCGGGAACGGGCGAGATGGGCGCCCCGCGGTGGAGCTGGCGCGGGTTAGCGGGAGAAGCGACTGAGCTCACAACTCACCAGAGCTGACACCCGGTCCTTGAAGCGGCCCCAGCCCCACGTCGGAGGCGTCGGCGGCGTCGGCGGAGTGGGCTTCATGAGCTCACGCTTGGGTTGCAACGGTTGTAGCGCGGGTCGCTGAGGGGGCAACTTGGCCGTCTCGAACTTCTGGCGGCGGAAGCGCATGCTGTGGTGGTGACTCGCGGTTGTGGTGGTGGTGTTGATGGTAACAAAGCATGGGAGACTCGACTGGCTGCCTTAAGACTGACTCACCCACGCAGGCAGGCTCAACTGGCATCGCCCGAGCTGTGTGCGTCCGCAAACATGTGCTGTGCTGCACCGAGTGCTTGCAGTGCACTGTGTGTGGCCTCTAGGAGGCCTCCACAGGCCAGTGACGTGCGAGTGTGAAAGTGAGAGTGCTGGCGTGTGCAGGGTAACATTGGCCGATGTCACTTGAAAGCGCTTGGTGCCACACTCACCTGCTGGCTCTGTCTTTGCTCGCACGGACCCCTCCCCCAATCTCGCTCGCAGATCTCCCCCTTCCTTCCTTTTGTTACGCGCCTGCACAGCGCACAGACCAAGCCACCCGCGCGTGGTGTGGGCCCTTGACCGTTTCTCTTCCCATCTCTCTTCCTTCTCCTCGACATCCACCCATCACACAACCTGCCTTCTCACTTCTGGCCCACCCCAACTCTCCCCTTAGCAGCACCACCCTCGTCACAACCTCTCACACGAACACCACTGACCCCCTTTACACAACTCACACAGTCTCACAACTCACAACTCGCCGCTCACTCGCGCCTTCCTCCCCGCCCACACCCTCACATCAACACACACCACACTCTTACAGCACAGACACGCCCAAGTGGTAAGCACAACCCACTCACAGCAGCAAACCCCCGCTGAGTTGCAGCTCCTTCGTCCGCCTTCACAATGGCAGCTGGGGCAAACGATAAGCCCACGCGCTATCGGCCGAATCCCGGCACAGGTGCAGCAGGGAAGCCACCCAACATCGGCTTCAGCTTTGCCCAGACTGGTTATAGCAAGAGCAATGTTCTCGCCGCCGCGACAAATCACCCGGCCCCCATTCGCTCTCGGAGCATGGCTCCTCTGCGTACAAGTGGCGGAAGGAAGGAGCCGCCAGCTCCCCCGGCGCAGGAAGACGACGTCTTCATGTCTCCTGTAGACATCGGGGGCATGGGTGACCCAGCCCCTCGGCGTCTTCCTCCGGGCACTCGTGACCAGCGTGGCCTGCATGACGACCAGCACACCGACAACTCATTCCAGCCCCACACGTCTCTTGATGATGGGGACGTGGACATGAGTCGGTGGCCCCCTGCTTCTACCAACCACCATGCGCGCACGAAGTCTCAAGTCCCTCTCACACCTCCTACCCGTCAAGCAATGAGGCCCGAGGAGACGGCTCCTACAGCGACCCACATTCAGGACGCCCACCCTCAACACTCTGTCCCTTCGGATATTGCTGGGCACTCTGAAATCTGGCATCAGACTTCTGTCGGTGGCCAAACTCGGGCCTTGCCACCAATCGACGAGGAGGATCGCAACCCTCACCGTCTTCCCCTCCACCCTCGCCTTTCTGCTAAGACTCCCTTTCCTCCCTCGGCGGCTCCGCCTAGTATGGCATACACCTCTGCTACCCGTGGTTTCCCGCAAGATGTTGAGGACGATGAGGCTCAGCTTCCCTCTGAGATTGGTACCACAACTGCGTGGCACAAAGTTGGCACCATGCGGGCCAATTACACCACCCAGGACCCAGCACCGGCATCGGCGTACACGTCCAAGGCTGGCGCAATGGCTTCACATGATACTGATCACGAATGGGGCAATGAGAACCAGCCGGCATACCAGTTTCCTCCACGCCCTCCCACGGCATTCGCTCGCCGTGCGGACTTGAACGAGGCAGAGCCGACGGATCCCATGATTGATTCTGTCCCTAAAGATGCTAGCCACTTCGCTTCCCTACCCCGCCCCGATTCCTCTCTCCAAAGGGACCTCGCACAACCCGAGGGGCGAGCCAACAATCCGATTTCTCGCCGACCGTCTCTCCACCCTCAGAAGTCGCTTGCTCAACCTCAAGTGACCACGCCGAGCTACCCGAACAAGACGAGCCCTGGATTTTCTCTTAACCCTTCCGACCCCTTCCTGGCCGAGAGCAGGTATGAGAGCCTGGTGGTGTCCGCCTCAAACAAGTATGACTCACTCTACTCGTAACGTGCCCAGGCTTACCCCGCTCAGCCAGCAGGACTTTGTCTCTCCTCCTTCCGTCTCTTTAGCTCATGCTAGGCCCGGCAGAGGCCATCTACTCCAGAGCAATGAGACTGCCGACAAGTAAGTGCTCCTGGAAATGCAATTATTCAGTTCAGAGTTGACAGACCCACCAGAACCAGAACAACCCCCTGGGCTCATCTCACCCCGCCGTTCGCCGGGTCAACTACCGACATGAACGGTTCTATGGAACTACCCTCAACTTCTTTCTCCGGCCAAAGAATGTCGGGCCCCCCGATCGATGTGGCATCCTCAACGGGCTTCGGAGACCTCAGCCCTGCCCTTCGCTTCATGCAAGACGCACAGAGCAAGTACAAAGCAGCGGTGAGCGTCCTCTACACCTGTTTGTGGTGCTGGCAACTGAAACCACTATGCAGGAGGAAGCCAACATTAACCACGTCAAGACGATACAGTGGCTGCGGCTTGAGAAGTCGCGACTCACCGAGCTCAACCGCAAGCTTGGCGAAGACGTCCAAAATGCAAAAGGAGAAGTCGAGACCATCAAGCAAGCAAAAGAGGACAGCATTGCGAATGCGAAAAGGCTGGTGAAGGAGTGCATGAACAAGTGTGTTGCGGTGTGGCGGTCAAGGTGTCTGATACCTTAGGGCTGCTTCTGTCGAGTCAGCTTTCAACGAGTGCCAAGAGGTGCTGTCATCGCGACTGGAGGCGGCAGATGAAGCCATTGGCCAGCTGAGGCGAACGACAGGCGAAATCAAGGACATCAAGGACGGCGTCGATGCGCACTGCAAGCGTGAGTCGCATTTCTTTGCCTGGCTTACAGCAGGATCCGACAGTGCCCGAGAGGTTATGTCCGCAACTGCTGCTGAGGCTGTGAATCAAGTGAAGGAGGCAGCTGAAGAGCTCTCCAAGGCCCTCAAAGAACGCGATGATGCGTTGAGGGCCATTGGAGCTAAAGATTCTAGTGAGTTTAAAGAGCAGATAATTGCTGACCCCTAGCAATCCGCGATCTCAAAAGAAGCATTGATACGAAGGAAGCCCACAAGTTCGTCCTGCATCAGATCGACTATATGCTGACTGTCAGCGGGCAGCTCGCCCGGAGCCTCCAGGCAATTGTGGAGGTTGTCGGTGACGATGCGAAGTCCTTTACACATCAATTGGGAACGTGAGTGCTCTATTGACACAGACTGAGCATCCCCAGCCTCCTCGGGAGCGGCCTCCTGTCTCCTGATTTCATCGCCAGTCTCCAAGCAAGCCGCGAAGATGAGAAGTCGAGGCAAGTCTGTCGCAGTCGGGCGCGCATTGACCGTACAGTTTTCAAGAGCTCAAGCAGATCAATGCCGAAAACGAGAAGCTAGTTCTAGACCTTCGTAGACAGCTTCACGTGGCGGAGCTCAACCACACCGACGCGGAGAGTGACCTCAACCAAGAACACCAGCAGGAGCTTCATAACATCGCCTTGGCCCACAACAATGCCTTAATGTCGTCTGCACAAGAAATTAACACGTCAGTCAATAAACGTGGCACTGGCTGACGGCTCCAGGTTGCAAACGACGAATGCGGCCCTCAAAAAGGAAGTCAGCGACCTACAGGAGATGCTCCAGAAGAAGGACGCTGAGGCCAAGGCGAATGATGTCAAGCTCCGAGAAGCCGCTACAGTCGCACGCGCTGGCGGTGACAGCATACAAGCGCAACTCGAATCCGAGATTGAGACCATGCGAGTGGATAAGAAGCAAGTTGAAGGGAAGATTGAATCGTATCAGAAGGAGATACAGGTTGGAAACCTCTTTGGCGCAGCGGCTGATTCTAGACCCTCAAGGATACCATCACTCAAGCAAACCAAGCAGAGAAGGTTGCTCAAGCATTGGCAACTGAGCGAAGCGTATGTATCCGTTTGATTCAAGCTGACCCGATTCAGCAAGCCATCAAGGAGTTGAAGACCGAAGTCTCCCAAAAGGTGCAGCAGCTGCAACAAGTCCCCAAGCTTGAGAAGGAAAACGCGATCCTCCAGACCCAGCTCTCCAAGACGAAGGTGATTAGGCATCACTTTAAAGACTTTTGCTGACATTTCAGGAGCAATTGACCGCTGCAGAGGTAGAGCTTGAGCGGGCGAAGTTGGAGGTATCTGAGCAAAAGGAAGCTGTCGGAGGAAAGCCAGGATTGAAGGAACTTCAGAGCAAGGTGAGATTAAGATGAGTTGCAGGAGGGGCAGTGACTTATTTCAACAGGTCACCGAGCTGCAGCAACGACTCGTTGATAAGGAGGAACGCATCAAGGACCTCAACAATCTAGTTTCGACCTCTGAGGCTCTTGCGACCGCTCATAAGAATGACCTCGCCAAGGTGACTGCGGAGAATGGATCACGAGCGACTTGCACATGCTCACACAGGTGGCAGGCACTCGCTCAGCAAGCTGAGATTGAAGAGCTCAGGCAGCAGCTCCAGAATGCAAACAGGGTGAGTGCATACACCAGACGCTGCTCAGGCTTGGTGGCTGACCTCAACCTAGGAGAAGGTGAGAGCACCTCCCTCACCAGGGGCATCTTCAGAAATGCTGAAGCCATCTCCAAGCCATCATCAACGACTGGGTTGCAGCGGTTGCAGAATGCTCAGCTGGTACGTCCTTCATCATATCGCTCCGCTTCGGCTCTAAAAACTGATGTCCGTGTAGACTGAGGAAGACCGAGGTTAGCACAGATACCCTCTATCTAGCTGACTCTACAGCGTTCCAAGCTGCTATTGAGAGTGAGTTGAGGGCCAAGTCCCGTCGAGGTGAAGTTGCTAAAGTTTCCAGAGCCTCTTCGTGCGGAAGCTCGGGACAAGGGTATGTCCACTTGCGTGCGACTGTAATTGTTTACAGATAACAGACAACAGGATCCGCGAGGTAGGGCTCCACGATGAGTGGGTGCTGATTGCCAAGCTCGAGAACGAGAATAAGAAGCTGAAAGCGAATGGCCGGCAGGCCGCAGGGCCACTTTTCACCGTGAGTCGGTCCGCCGCTCACCATCAAACTGACTTACAGACAATGCCACCAAAGAAGGCAACAGCACCATCTGATTCCCCGGCTTCCAGTCTCTCTGAACCAAATGACATTGATGAGGTATGCAGTCCTAACATGTGTGGGCTATTGACCACAGTCCACGATAAATGATACTTCGCTTGGCCCCCGCAACAATGGCAAGCGTCCTATCTCAGCTATCGATGACGAGGACGAGAGTGAAAGCGAACTGGACAAGGCCTTCTACGCAAGCGAAGCCGTCATCAGCGCTACCTCCGCAGCTGAGCTCGGCCGCAAGAAACCCGCTTCCACATCGACGCGGCAGAACGCTCGAACCGACGCGGCCCCCGACCGCAGGGTAAGCCAACGAAACACCAGTGCTCCCATTCTAATTTGTTCAGCAGTTAGCCCGCCTTCAAGACAAGTCGAGTTCCAGCGCGCCCTCCTCCAACCCGCCCACTCGCCAGCAAGCTCAGTACGGGGGCAACAAGAAGAAGAAGGTCTAGCGCCCCATCCATTTGTCTCTGTCCCAATGCCCCAAGTCAACGTGTACCCTAGTGCCCATGAACCCAACCAAGTCCCATGTGTCGTCTCATGTAGTTGTAAGAAGTTTAGTAGTGTCATCGCATGTCATGGTTCTGGGCCAAATAAACAACATATACACAGGAATGCTGTGGAAGGGTACAACAAATAGCCACGGAGCAGTGGTGCCTAGTCAGTGGTGATGGCCGTTGGACACGGCTTTTGACGAGGTTTGATGACCGCGTCGACGTCGACAAAGGCGGCGGTGCCGTCACCGGCAGCCCCAAGCGCCTCAGTGACGAGATTCATCTGTGTGATAGCTGCCTCGAGTCTCGAGCGGCTCTTGAGACCAAGAGCAGCTGGTATGGTTAGCTAAAGTCAAGAGCTTGTACAGTCTGTACCGACCTCGGAGTCTCTGCTTCATCTTCTCCGCCTCCTCGGCTCGAGCGGCCCGGATCACATCGCTGGCAAGAGCTGACGGCCCAATCAGGAGGGTCGCAGCGTGCTCCAGCAGACGAGCATCAGCCTCGGGCCAGTGCTCTGCTTGAGATCGCCTGCGGAGGTCTTGGCCAGCCCTGAGAACCTGGGCATCCAAGTCGTTCAGGTCTTCGGCCATGGCGGTGTCCATGTGCTCCGACGTCGAAACGTTCACGTCCATCTCGATGTCGGACGACGAAATGGCTGCTGCCTTATCACCTGCACTTGCAGAGAGGGCGGCAAAGTCCAGGATGGCGAGGCGGCGCTCACGCTCGGGCACAATTTCTGGGGTCAAGCTCGCTAGGAGGGTCCAAGGAATAGCGCCTTTCCCAGCGATTGCAGAAGACGCTGCGAGTACAGCTGAGGCTGCGGATGGATAGTCGTCCTTGGTCGAAGTGAGTACAGCTTCGTCCGTCGGCGGTAATGACTGCGAGGTCGGCTTGCGTGGCTTGATCATCCCACATTCAGCCATCGACGAGGTGAGGAGGGAGAGAACACGGTCATGACCCGCAGTCTTGAGGTAGTCGAAGACGAGGGCAGCCGCAGCACGGTTTGCAGGGTCGCTCAATAAAGATCCATCTGGGAACTGTGCAGCCCCATCAGCTTGAGCGTCCTTGGCGGTGGCACCCCCATCAACGGTGGTCGACGTGTCGTCGTTGCGCAAGGTGTCACCCATTGACAGGTCTTCACTGGCCAACTCGGCCAGCCGAGGAACTTGTCCTGTCGGGAAGCTCGAGAACTTCATGCGGGGCGGAGCCAAGACAGAGGAGCGAATGTTGTCACTCATAGCAGAAACGTGCGAATCGATGTCGTACTTGAACGGCCCGGTGAAGTTGATCGCCAGGCTTTCAGTTGCGGCCCGCATCCCAACAGCCGGGTACAGCTCCTGCGGCATCTTGGAGAATTCGTATCCGAGCAGTTCCCCGTTCCTTGTGAAGAAAGCTCGGCCTACGGTGTAGTCGATTCCACAGCCGATGATATCTCCCACTGTACAATCAGCATTGCCCATCGCAAGGATAGAGAACACGCACCACACCATGCAGGGCTGAAGTCTGTCCCAGTGCCCGACCCTTCAAACGTCTTGCCATCATCACCGTGCCAGCCCCAAGAACCCTTGTCCCAGCCCACCAATCGGTTCAGCTTCACGTTCCGTGTCATCCAGCCAACCGTAAGGTTTGCGCACTTGCCCAGAGACAGGACCTCGACCTCGTAGTAATAAACGCCGACTCCGGACGGGATAGGTCGAGTCGTAAGAATCGAGCACGCATCATCATCCCCGTTATCGACTTTATGCTTGGGCGCGAACGTGACGACTGGGCGATTTGGCAGATCACCCGTATCTCTGGTGCTCAATTCGAGCTTTGAGTGGCGGGGCGGAGTGGCAAACTCGCTTGGGAGTATAGCTGATAAAGGCAAAGCTGTGAATGAAAGATACGATGGGTGTGGTGGCGCAGCATCTTGCAGGTCCTTTCGGCGACGCTTCGCCATGGCAGGCAAATCTTGGCGCTCGCTGGGCTTGGCCATATCCATTGGAGTCCCACCAGAACGACGACGCCTCCCAAGCGTGGACCTTCTCACCACCGAAGGCGGCCCGCCGACAACCACAGGTTCCTCAACATTACCGGTATTGGTGGGCGCGTATGAGTATGGGCGGGGGCGCGGTGAAAAGTCGATGGCGAAGTCATCCGACTCGTTTGCAGAACGCAGAACACTCTGGCGACGGCGATTGAATCGCCCACGCGACAGACTCGCGCCACCTTCAGCGTTACCTCCCCAGCCGTCGAGACTGATGTCATCCAGCGCAGTGGGCAGAGTGCTGAGGCTGTCGTCCGCGTCGCGCGTCGAAGTGACAGGTTCGCCTTCACGGAAAATGCCCCATCCTTGGGCATCGTCGTCGTCCGAATCGGCGTCTGGATCACCGAGCTGATCCCAGATGTGACTGTTGGCGCTGCCGCCTACAGGGTCAATGTCGATGGGGTCAAAGCCGTATGTGATTCGTGTTGTAGTAGTCTCGTCGGTGGTGCGGTCTGACTCGGTTCGGCGTCGTCGTAGCATCGTTGTTGCCATTCGTTCATTGCTGTTCCGGGACCCGTACAGTTGCTGTGGAGAAGGGCCGATGCTGGCTGCCCCGTCTCCAGTGCTTGGTCGAACCCGAGACACCATGGACAGAATGGTTCGGGCATGTGAGTTGGAGGTAGCAGTGGGTGTCGCCGTTGACAAGTCACGAAGGTGTTGTCGTTGAGTATCAGACAACCGTTCGCGGTCGCGAGTTTCTGTCCAGCGCTGCCTTGCAGCCTCGGCTGTCCGCGACCACTCCGGCTGGCGTAAACCTCTGGCGCCGTCTCCCTGCAGTGTGTACCGGTTCGCAGTGTCGCCAGTGTACCCTGCTAGCCGCGCCGTCTCGAGAGGTATTGTCCAAGGGTGTTCGGCCCTCGCAGTGACTGAGCTGCCCACCCCAGTACTATCAATCCGATTGTTGGGAAAGCTCATACCCAGAGCTGAAGATCCGAGCTGAGATGTGGTACGTGATGAAGACGAAGCCGATCGTGGTTCGGGCAAGGGGCGTGGTGGCCGTGGAACGGCGCCGAGAAGCTGGTCAAATGTGAGTGCTGATGGCGATTCGTGCGGTGTCATCGAGCCTTCGACTCTGTGGGCAGATTGTGCTGACAAAGTCGGTCCTCTTGGCCGGCTACTGACTGCCTCTGGCGTGTCGTCTGTTGGGCGGAGAGTCGTTGGAATGGGAATGAGCGTGTTGAAGATCTCGGAGAGATGCTCCTGGCGGTCCACATCATTGACGTCCCACCAACCATCCTCGAGGGCGTCGGTGGGGTTGACGACGCCAGACATTCTTGAAAGTGGGCGTGTCAGCGGTGTGCCAATTGTCAATGGCGGCGTGCCTGATGCCAGTTGAGGTTGCAGTGCCGCGGTAGCTGCATAGGTTGTCGACGCCGATGATCGGTGGCGGCGGGGAGCAAGCGGTGAGGATACGCGTGGTGGTGGAAGCGGTGCGGGAATGGAGTTGCTGGAAGGCGGTGATGAACGGCCGTCACCATCCCTGTCTCTGGTGGACATGAATGATGGAGTTTATGTGTCGTACGCGTCTGGCCAGTCCCCCAAGGACAGGCGAGGTCGCGCGGGGCGGTGGTCCGTCTTACACGTTGTACAGAGTGGGAGAGTGGCGAGCGCGATGTATGCGCACGGTGGTAGTGCGTGCGTTGCTGGCGACGGGAGGGTGTCGAGCGGCGTAGGGGGAGCCGAGTGATAGAACCAGAGTAAGCGAGAGTGAGAGGAGCAGTGAGAAAGAGGTAGGATGATGACGGGTTGGATGGATTGTGTTTAAGACGACCCACCACTACTACCTCGTCGTTGTCTCTCTCCTTCGGCCGGCGCGCAGCCAGGCCTTGCGCGTTAGTTACCCTGGGTGGCAAACTGGAAACACTCTAATCCGGTGCGACATGGTAATGACCTCATTAGCAGCAACATGGCGACAACCGACTTGTGTACTTGCCTTGGGTGGCCACAGGTAAGTCGAGAGCAATGCAGTGCATACAGGGAGGTTCAGTCTTGTCCATGCACTGACTGACAGCTGACTGAATGCCTTGAGAGAGAAAGAGACGAGATTGCATGCAGCTACTCACTTGGGCACTGGCTGTGGCTGCGATCTCGTCCGTAGGTAAGACGTCACTCTGAGTCACGTCATTAGGCGTGCTATAAGTATTAAAGCCTATTTGCGTGCCTAGATTCATTTTGGCTTGTCAGACGCGTCGGTGCTAATTCAAGTCGTCGCCGTCGTAACCAACACACACACACACACATGGCCTGCTAGCACACTTCGCACCAAATCAATCCCCTCCCCCCGCTTGCATCCTGCCACCATCCCCATCCATCCTCGCTCGACCCCCGTCATCAAACAAAGGGCGAGAACAACGCATCGGACAACAGCATTAACAAGGAGCGCAAAGAGGTCGACATCCCTTTGTCTTGTCGGCGCTCCGCTAGCTTGTTCGCCCCAACCCGCCCTACCGCACTGCACCCAGTCTTGTCCTCTGTTGTCGTCGTCGCCTCGATGGTGCTCTAATGCCATCCAACCCGGGTTATCCACCCGACGATCAGCAACAGCAGCACAATCTAAACTATCCAGTGCACATCAACCACTACTACGAACAGCAACCACTGTCGTCACATCAGCGGCCATCCCAACACGGCTTCTACCAGCAACCGCCGCCTCCACAACAGCCCTACCCTCCCTATCAAGCGTACCCATCCGCCCCTTACATCCAGCAACCGCCACCCAACGACTTTGCCATCGGCGTGCCACATCCGCAGCCCTCGTACTATCCTTACCCCTCTCGGCTCGGCCCCGACGGTCCTCCGGATCTCGCCCCATACAGCTCTGACGCCTTCGCCGCCCACCCATCCTTTGATCACTCGACCACACCGCTCCCTGCTCCCACACCACCGCCGCAGAGCTACCCGCTGCATCAAAACTCGTCGTCACCCTACGCCCACACACCGGTTCTAGGTGGCGTCGCTTCTCCAGCTCTCAGTGGCGTCGCGTCTCCTGCCTGGCCGAATCCTCCTCACCAGCCGCAACCACAGCAGCAGCAACAGCAGCAGCTGCTGCAAGCTCTCCCTCCGCACCTCGCGAGCTCTAGCGTGTCCCCGCTACCCATTCCAGCACCGACCCCGCCACCCGTTTCGGTTCCAAGTGAACCGCCGGCAACAGTGTCGCCAACAAAACCGCCCCCCAAAATCACCCTCCGCCTCCCTCGTGCTTCTGTGACAACCAACTCGGATCCCGTCATGGCTTCTCGGAGTCGCCGAGCGTCGGCCACAACTCTCAAAAGAGAGCCTGAGCCCAGTGCTTCTAGTCGTCCTCAGCGATCTAGTCGTGCTGCTGCTAAGAGGAACTATGTGGAGAACGACGACGATGAGGATGACTATCAGGCCGCAGACAGTGACGATTCGGACGCAAAGCCAAGTCGGCGTTCTGCCGTCGCCCCCGCGAGCCGGCGTTCTACTCGAGCTACCCGGTCGGAGCAGTACGCCGGTGACGACGACTTTGAAGATAAGATGATGGATACCAGCCCTGTAATCCAAGAGGTTACATCGGGGCGCCCACGAAGGAAGCGCGTCATTGATCCGGACGACGACGAGGAGGAGGAGGAATTCGTGCCCGATACCAATGGAGGTCATGCCGAGCCGGCCACCGCCGAGGCCGAGCCGGTTCGCGAAGAATCTGTCTTGCCTCCGAGCCAGGCGCGTACGCGCCATTCGTCAGCCGACGCCGAATCGTTCGCCCCAGACGATAGTGAGCAGGATTCGCCCTCTCCAAGCCCTGATCCTATCGACGATTATGAAGACGACGATGACGATGACAGCATTGCCAGTGCTACACCCCAGCGCCGCAGGACACGCGCATCCGTTGCGGCGCGTTCTACGCGCAACACGCGAGGACGCCGTGCCAACGCCGACTCGGATGGAGAGTACGGTGCCAGGCGCAGCCTACGAAAACGCGAATCGCGACCCAACTACGAGCTTCCGCCCATGGATATTTCCGCAGAGATTGCTGCCGCTGATATCATGAACAAGGCGATCGCTGCTGCGTCGGGTCCCCGTGGTCGAGGCCGTGCGGCAGGATTAGCAGGTGGCGCTTTCGGAGCCTTGGGCGGGGGTGCCGCCTCTAAGCCTTTCCCTTGGAGCATGAAGGGCAAAGACTTTGCACGAGCCATGGGCGACCCTGACTCGTCAGACTCGGACGACAACTTGCAACCGATGGCCAATGCGGCAGCCGGCCCATCAGCTCTTGGCGGCGGCGGAGGTCGTGCAGCTGGGCCTGGAGGTGTGCCTGGTCCGACAGACGTTCCCAACTTTGGACGCGTCAACCCCAAGTCATCAATGGCCGATGCCGACCCTCTGGGAGTTGACGTGAATGTCACGTTCGACCGTGTGGGTGGCTTGGATGATCACATCAACCAGCTCAAGGAAATGGTCGCTCTGCCATTGCTGTACCCGGAGCTCTTCCAACAGTTCAAGATCACGCCTCCTCGAGGTGTCTTGTTCCACGGACCTCCAGGCACGGGTAAGACCCTCCTTGCTCGAGCACTGGCAGCGTCTTGCTCCAATGGCAACACGAAGATTGGTGAGTAGAGTGAAAAGCGCGATACGATCTTCTGCTAACGCCCCAGCCTTTTTCATGAGGAAGGGTGCCGACGTCCTTTCCAAGTGGGTCGGTGAGGCAGAGCGCCAGCTGCGAATGCTCTTTGAGGAAGCCCGTGCCTCGCAGCCAAGCATCATCTTCTTCGATGAGATTGATGGTCTTGCCCCCGTACGGAGTAGCAAGCAAGATCAAATTCACGCCAGTCTTGTGTCTACCCTGCTTGCCCTGATGGATGGCATGGACGGCCGAGGACAAGTAATTGTCATCGGGGCCACCAATCGCCCAGACGCTGTCGACCCCGCCCTTCGCCGTCCTGGTCGTTTTGATCGCGAGTTCTACTTCCCGCTCCCCAATCGTGATGCTCGAAAGCAAATCATCCGCATAAACACTCGTGACTGGGAGCCCGCACTTCCCGAGCCCATGGTGGACACTCTATCTACCATCACTAAGGGCTACGGAGGTTCGGATCTACGAGCCCTTTGCACTGAAGCCGCCCTGAACGCTATTCAGCGTCGGTACCCGCAAATCTACAAGACGACAGACCGATTGCAAGTTCAACCTGGCTCGGTTCACGTGCAGCCCAAGGATTTCATGCTGGCCGTCAAGAAGATTGTGCCTTCTTCTGCTCGTTCCGCGTCCTCTGCTGCGATCCAGCTCCCCAATCAGCTCGTCCCGCTGTTGTCCAAACAGCTTGAGGAGCTCAAGGCAGCGGTCGACCGGGCCATTCCACCTAACAAGAAGCGGACCGCGCTTGAAGAGGCCGAGTACGAGGACGAGGATGGGGATACCTTTGAGAAGGAGATGATGCTTCAGTCTCTCGACAAGCTCAGGACCTACCGCCCTCGCTTGTTGGTGTACGGCCCTGCCGGCTCTGGCCAGACATACCTTGGCCCGGCTATCTTGCACCACCTGGAGGGCTTCCACGTTCAGTCACTGGACCTCGCCACTTTGATGAGCGACTCTACGAGAACACCAGAGGCAGCGATCGTTCAATTGTTCGTTGAGGCGAAGCGTCACCAGCCAAGCATCATTTTCATCCCGTCCTTGGCCCAATGGTCGTACACGGTATCAGAAACCACCAGGTCCACGGCCCGCGCTCTCTTGGACGGCATTCCACCATCAGACCCGATCCTCCTGCTCGCCATTGTCGACGGGGAATTGGACACACTGCCGCCGGATGTACGGGCATGGTTTGGCTTTGGTGACGAGAACCGCCTCAAGCTAGGCCAGCCGAAGGCAGAGGAGCGTGAAGAATTCTTCGCCGAGATCCTTGCTGCTGCTAGCAGACCACCCACCGATTTCCCTGATGGCGTACCACGCAAGCGCCGTGTGCTTGAGGTTCTGCCTCCTGCGCCGCCTCTTCCACCACGCCAGCCGACGGAAGCAGAGGTTGCTCGCGAGACGGAGCGTGATATCGCCGCGCGCAACATGCTGTTTGTCAGCTTCTCGTCCCTCGTCAGCGAGTTTATGAAGAAGTACCGTCGACCAGTGGCGTTTGTCAAGGTGAGAAGACCAGCTTCCGTCGTATCAGTATCTAATGCCTCCCCAGGACGACGCTTTCAATTATGCTGCCGTATTGGCACAGCAGGCCGAAGCTGCTGCGAACCCGCCAAAAACGCCACCGCAGGTCGAGGTCGTCGAGCCTGTGATCGGTGACGATGGCGCAGCGATGGTCGTAGAGGCTGCCACAGCCCCAGCAGAGCCTATGGCTGTGGATGGCGGTGAAGGTCCTCTCGTCGCCCAGGCGCAGGAGATGCTCCCACCACCTGCTGTCGTCAACGTGGACGCGGAGACTACGGCTGCCCCCACTCCTGCCCCGGTTTCGACATGGCAGGCTCACGACATGGATATCGACACGATTCAGCGCAAGCTTGTACGTCACAAGTACTTTACGCCAAACGACTTCCTTGCCGACGTTGCGCTCATCGAGGAGAACGCCAAGTACAGCAGCGAAGCCGACCGCCAGATCCGGGTTTCCGAAATGGTCGCCCACGCCCGCATGCACGTCCAGAGCTTCGACCAAAAGTGGATCCCTGAGTTCGAGCGTTATGCTGTGCGCATGCGTGAGAGGAAGGCCGAGCGGGCCAAGGCCAAGGAAGCTGCAGCCAAGGAGGCTGCCGACAAGGCGGCAGCGGAGAAGGAGGCGGCCGACAGGGAGGCCACTGGCGATACCACCAATGGCGGCATTGCGGATGCTAGCGTGGAAACTGCGCAGGGCGAGGCCACCGCTGGGGAAGGCGAAGCTGCGGCCGCACCAGCACCGGAAGCCAACGGCCTAAAGCGTGCTCGTGAGGACGAAGGGGCCGCCGCCGGCTCCGAAGGACCCGTCGAGAAGCGGCCGCGCGAGGATGCCATGGACGTCGACAGTGCTCCTCTTGCCCCGGAAAGCGACGCGCCCGGAGCGCCTGTCAACGAGAACGGCAGTGTTCAGGCTGCTCCCGATGCGACTGCAGAGCCTGGTCCTGTGCCGTCGCCCACCGGCTCGGCCACGCCGCACGCTGCCCCAGCGGCTCCGACAGCACCTGCGTCTCCCGAACCTGTCCGGCCGCCGCTCATCGTTCCCGAGGCAGCCCTGCAGAGCCTAGGCTCCTTCCTTCGCGACGGGACGGCCATCCTCACGGTTGAGCAGCTCGAACAGCTGCGCGCGGCGCTGCTGGACCGTGTGTGGCGGCAGCGCACAAATTGGGATCGCACCGATCTCATCACGGATATGCGCGAGTTTGCGGGCAGGTTTGTGTCCGAAGTGCGAGAGATGGTCACGGAAGTGGAATAGAACTAGGCTTTGGGTTGATTTCAATGCCAACAAAAGACCAGACTATAGATGGATACCGTCATAGTGGAATGAGAGTAGTGCAGCAGCAGCAGTGGCAAAGACGCGGAAACTTCTCTCATTCATCGGCAGCCTATCACTACAAACAGGTCGCATCATCACTCCGTCATCGTGTCTCTCCGTTTTCCTTCTCGCCAGCGCAAAGCTTACAGCTTGGGGCGAGTCTGGGGGGCGCCGTTCTCGCCGACACCGCCGGCGCGAGGAGCGCCGTTCGCAGGGATGACCTGGCCGCTGATGCCGTTGTGGGCACCGTTGAACTTGAGGCCCTTGATGCCATCGTAGCCCTTGACGCCAGTGGCCTTCTCGAGGCGGTCGCCAATGTCGTTGTCGACCTGGCGGAAGATGGCAATCTGCCGACGGATAATCTCCTTGTCCTGGACGGTCGACATGTGGCCCGAGACGGTCTTGATCCAGCGCTCGCGCTCGCCCTCCGAGAAGACCTTGTTCCAGAGGTTGCGGGGAGCGTTGAAGTCCTCGGGACGGATGGTCGAGAGGAACGAGACGGCAGTAGCGACGAAGGGCGCGTGGACCTTGTCAATGTCCTGCTTGACAGGAGCAAACTGGACGGGGTCGTTCGAGGACAGGTAACCGACACGCGCGCCCTGGTTGTAGAGGGCGTGGGGGCCATCGCGCTGGAAGTTGGCAGCGTTCTCGACAAGGTGCTGGTTGACGGGGAGCTGGTGGTAGTTGGTGCCGAGACGGTGGCGGTGGGTGTCGGGGTACGAGAAGAGACGCGACTGAAGGACGGGGTCGGCGCTGGGCTCGATACCGGGGACAACGTGCGAAGGCGAGAAGGCAGCCTGCTCGACCTCGGCGAAGTAGTTCTTGGCGTTGGTGTTGAGGGTGAACTTGCCAATGGTGCGGAGGGGGTAGTCGCCGTGGGGCCAGATGTGGGTGAGGTCGTGGACGTTGATGCCCTTGTTCTTCCAAGCGTCGACAGCCTGTTCGGGGGTCATGGTCTGGACCTTGATGGTCCAAGAGGGGAAGTCACCCTTCTCGATGGCGTAGTAGAGGTCCTTCTGGCCATAGTCGGGAGACTTGGTGGCGGCCTCCTCGTTGGTAAAGGTCTTGATGCCCTGGTTCGAGATGGCGTGGAGCTGAGCGTAGACCCAGTCGCCGTCCTTGTTGATGAGCTTGAGGGTGTGGCCGTAGTAACCGTGCATGTGGCGGAAGCCGTCGGGGATACCACGGTCAGACATGAGGATCTGGGCGGGTTAGTCATCGTACAGGGTGAGGTGGCACGGAGGTCTGGGATCCGAGAAACACAGACGTCCTTCTGGGATGCCTTGGAGAGACAGCCACAGTCCCATAAGCAACAGTGCGGTGCCAATGTTGCCTCGAACAGCACGCCTCGGCGTCCAGACTGGAGGCAACGACGGGTAAAGCAAGCAGCGCAAGCCGACCAAGCCACGGACAGGCAGCTGCCTCGCAATTGGCGAGACGCGACTGCCCCGGCGAACCCGATTCTCGGGTCATCCGCCAGTCCACGCTTACCTCGCCTGCGATAAGCCCGGCTGTCTCACCACCCCACAGCTTCATACCATCGCCGCTGCACCGTTTTCCAATGCCTTGCGCGGCACTAAGGCAGCATGCAAGCAGGAAAAGCGGCCCTCGACCGCCCTTGCGGCGACCGGAAACGGCATACCGGTAGCGTGCAAGTAGCGGAAGGTGGCCGCCCGCCGCCCGCGAATTTGGGCAGGGCATACCCCACACCTCCACACGGCAAGTAGCCGCCGACACACAAAAATGGGTACTCACCATGACCTGGTGAACCGACTCGGGGTTCTGGCTAAGGTAGTCCCAGAACGACGTCGCATCGTCGCCGCCGCCAAGGTGGGTGGCTGGGTGACGCTTCTGGGTGTGGATGAAGTGAGGGAACTTCGCGGGGTCACGGAGGAAGAAGACGGGGGTGTTGTTGCCGACAAAGTCGAAGTTGCCCTCGGGGGTGCGGAACTTGATGGCGAAGCCACGGGGGTCACGGGCGTTGTCGCTCGAGCCAGACTCTCCGCCGACGGTCGAGAAGCGGGCAGTGACGGGGCAGGTGGCGCCCTTCTTGAAGAGAGCGGCGACCGAGAGGTCCTCGGCGCCCTCGGTGGCCTCCCAGATACCGTGGGCACCAGAGCCCTTGGCGTGGACGACACGCTCGGGGATGCGCTCACGGTCGAAGTGGGCGAGGAGGTCGATCAGGTGGAAGTCCTGGAGGAGGAGGCCACCGTTCTGGCCGGCACGCTGAGCGGCGTACGGGTGGGGAGCGGGGGCACCGTTGCTAGCAGTGTAGATGGTGGACGAACCGGCGGCATCGCGGTCCTCCTCGTACGACTTGGGCTTGGGGGCAGCCTTTGGAGCCATTGCTATTGTTGATTGGGGATTAGTGCTTCGGGGTGGGAACGTAGAGGAAGGAGGGAGTGGGAGAAGTTACCCACGTTACCGGGGATGGGTTGATTTAAAGCGTCTGTGACTGGTGGGGGCGGTCGGGCGGCAGCTGGAGCTGGGTGGTGGGCACGCACGAGAGGCGGGGCCGGCGTGATACCTGGCCGATGGGAGCGGCTGATGGTGTCAGCGGACTCGGCGTGCGGGGCGGGTCGTCGGGTCAAACGCTAGCAAGCTGCACATGACTGCCAATTACGCGCTGGGGGCAAGGCGCAAGGCGCGCGGGCGGCGGCGGCGTGTCGTAGAGGTCTCGACGCTCACTAGCCGCGACAAGATTCGGCTAACCGTGCCAATACGTCATTCCCCCACACAGCAAGTACCCGCGCACCGTATAATCTGATGCCTATGCAAACCCCGCTGGCGGCACGGCTTGCTGGAACAGACAGACCTCTGCTATCACCACGCATCACACAATCGCCCACCCTCGTACGTAGCACATTCCATCATCGGACTGGTGCTTTGTCAAACGTAGCACGCTGCATACACCGTACGCCCGGAGGCCCGGGCATTGCCCGTCAGCAGCAGATGAAGGCGCAGACATGACGTCGTAGCCATGACTGCAACCCTCGCCGCAGCGACCGCCAGTCGCCACTGACGCAGCGGTTACCTATGCTTGCAGGGAGCATGTCCGCCCTTCACTGTGATGACCAAAGATCGGGTCTTAATCCTCTGTCATGACGGCTCTACTCCCTTGTGCTTGCCATTGATGCTCGCTCCAAGCCCGAAAAGCGAGCGTAGTGACCTTTTCGGGGTTGACCGCGCGGCCGCGACGCCTCAATTCCTGAATTTGATTCCGTGGAGTTTTCACCACGTGCGACGACGTCATTGGGGATATTGTGGAGTCTAATTATTCCCAGTGCGCGGACTCCCTTTGGATGCGGCCGCCGATCGGATGCCGAACGAGTGGCCTAATAGGACTTGCTGATTGTTGGATAGGGTGATTAGAATTGCTCCAACTGGCGTTTTGTTCCTTTTGCAACATGTGCCCGCAGTCAAGTTGCTGCCCGTAAAGTCATCTACCCATTGACCCACCCGCGTCGTCGGCGTCGTCGTCGATCCCGCAAACCCGCTCAACACTCGCTCGATCCACTCCATCCATCATCCATCATCAACACTAACCCCCACTCTTTACACTGTTATCAGCCCACATTCATCTTCGACAATTCAGCAATGTTCATATATAACGTACACGCACCAAACAAGACTTTTGCTCTACAAGCCAAAGGTATGTGGCGACGGGACGCGTCTGGGACAAACACTCCTGGCCGCGGCCTCCCCTCACCCCGGCACACTGTGCGCACTGCGCGCACAGCCTTCGACACTGCTGACACGTCCCACAGATGGCGAGAACTGCACACAGCTCATCGACAGGATCCTAAACAAGGCTCGCTTGTCGCCCGAGGAGGCAGAGGCAGTCCAGGCGAAGCATGATGGAGCGGGCGTCGTCTACGAATTTGACGGCGACCGCTGGGCTCTCGAAGATGGTGCGTACAGGGCAAGCTTAGCCCTTCTGTTAATGTACATGCTGTTCAGAAGCTGACTCTGTAGATGATGATCTCGAGATTGTGACTGCCCGCTTCCAGTCGGAGAAGGCCCCCGTGCCCAGTATCACCCTGCACATTCTGCCACCTCTGTCAACGAGGTCGAATGGGAACCACCAACAGCATCACCCCAGCATCCTTGTGTCCGAGTCTGGCCCCGACTCCAAGTCTCAGCACGATGCGTGGTCTCCGCCCTCGTACTCGCAATCTCGCACACTTTCAAAGTCGCACAAGTCGCCTGGCACACCTTCAGATCACAGTGAAAGGGTGCCTAGCCGTCTGTCATCGCATGCTGGCTCCTCAGTTGCAGGATCAGTGAACGGCGAGCGATACGTCCGGGCACTGGACCCCCTCACCGCGGCCAACTACCTGGCCGTCCCCAACTCTGAGAAGTTCAGGACGAAATCTGTACGCTCTGGACGAAGCACCAGGTCTCGCCGAAGCAAGTGGGGAGATGACGATGCCGAGCCGCTTGGCGATGTGAAAAGGAGACAGTTTGAAGAGGTACGCCGGAAACCTTGGCTGGAGGCCTTGATGGTGTGCTGACTCTGCAGTTCCACGCAAACAACGGAGTTCGAACAGTTGTGGGCAAGGTGGGGCCTGTTGAGAATGGTGAGGTCTGAGTTTTTCGCGCCGTAACACTGCTGACCATTGCGCAGTCCGTATGCTTCTCAAGCAGGGTCACAAGGGAGTGTACATCTCTCGCGCCTTTGCTACTCGGCACGGGATGATTCCCCGAAAGGTGAGAATCGTCCGCCCAACTGGCCAACACTGACCTCTCAGCAACAACCAGGACATGCCGGATACTCTGGTCTTCAGATGCTCGGTAGCGTCCCAATTACTGTGGGATCGCGGACAGCATATCACCCCGCGATGCTATCCGAGGAGCAGCACTTTGATGTCGTGCTTGGTCGCACCTGGTTGGAGCGGATGAACATCAAGTCAGTCGTCCGAGCGAGTTCCAGGAAGTATGCTGACACCATGCCCAGGGTGGACCCGTTGGACCAGACTTGCCTCACGTACATGGACACAGGCGAGACGATCCCGTGCGACCTTGTTGTTCTTCGCGACGCGAAGGGAGAGATTATCACTATCACGTAGGGAGCCCACTGCTCCCTGTGGTGGCTTATCGATTGATTGTACTACCGTCCTAATGCCTGGCCGAGATTTGTCTTGTACAATCTCAGCCTCCTGTACACGCCAGTGAGATGTTCTCCAGTATGACACACATGCATACAGATTCTGTCGCGCCAAGGCAGCAAGGCCGTCGTCGACGCGGCATGTTGTCGGTTGGGATCGTCGTTGACGTGGGACGCGCGACGGGCTTCTTCCCACGGTGGACGATGACGCGCGCCTGTGGCTGTTGGCTGATGCGGTGCGTGTCGCAATGAGTGAATGCAATGTCGGCGCCGCCGGGCGGGGAGACGACCCACGACCCCGTCCACACACACCCACACCATTGCCAGCACATCCACTTTGACATCCTCGCCCATCCTCTCCATCCCTCCCCTCCAATCCCCCTTCACCACCTGCACCTCCCCCTCCCTGGCCCCCGATGTCCCGATTCGTGCGCCCGGTGCGTACCCCCCGTCGCCGCCAGCATGCGCGCGTCCACTGACACGACACCCACTCCAGTCCAAGTATCGTCACGTCTTTGGCAACCGCTCCAAGGTTAACTACGAGAACGCCAAGATCAGCGGCAGCGCGTGGGACACTGATCTCGTCACTGCCAGCGGCGTGAGTGGATGCTGCCCGACTCACCAGGCTCGGAGCGCGTGCCGATCGCGGCGCTCTCTGCCGTGCTCAAGCGCCTAGCAGGTCGTGTGCTGACGGCGACTACAGAAATACATCGCCGTCAACTGGCAGGTCTCGGGCGGTGGTGTGAGTATCCGTTGTGTTGTGAGCTCCAGCCCGCTGACTCCGTTGCTAGGCCTTTGCCGTCCTCCCATCCTTCTCGCCCTTCACTCCGCCCCCGCAGGAGGGCTTCCCGACCAAGCTCCCGGACATCCTTCCCCTCGCTCGTGGCCACACCGCGCCTGTGTGAGTGTTTAGCCTGGTGCGAGGGTGGATGGGGAGGCTCAGGCCTGCGCCCATCGGCGCACGGCCAAGGCCGTAACGCACAATCACTAATGACGCAGCCTCGACACTGCCTGGTCGCCGTTTGACGACAACTTTGTCGTTTCCGGAGGAGAGGATGGCAAGAGTGAGCTACATCCCCGTGCTTAATATGAGCTCATATTGACTGCCAGTCTTCCTGTGGAACATTGAGGACTCGATCTTTGAGGGCTGGGGAGACGACGGCTGGTCGCCGTCTGACATTGCGCCTGTGGGCAAGCTGAACGCCGGAGGCCGCAAGGTCGGCCAGGTCATCTTCCACCCCGCCGCGTCCAACCTCCTCACGTCCGCGTCGGGCGACCACCTTGTCCGAATCTGGGACATTCACGGCAACAAGGATACGCCGGCGATCCAACTCACCGGTCACGGCGACTCGATCCAGAGCATTGCGTGGAACGCTGTCGGAACCACCCTCGCCACGACCTGCCGCGACCGAAAGCTCCGCCTCTTCGACCCCCGTGCCGGTACCGAGGCCGTCCGTGTCACCGACGGCCACGGCGGTATCAAGGGCTCGCGTGTTGTGTGGCTGGGTGACCGTGACCGCATTGCCACGACTGGAGTGAGGCTAGCGCGGGCGTTCTCGAGTACAAGCTAACAGTCTCCCAGTTCAGCAGAATGTCGGACCGTCAGCTCAGCCTCTGGGACACGACTGGTCTCACCAACCTCGAGACTATCAGCCTTGACTCGAGCGCGTGAGTAGCGAACGTATGAGTATTGCTGATCTCGCAGCGGCATCATTATTCCCTTCTTCGCCGAGGGCAACGACGTGCTCTTCCTTGCAGGCAAGGGGTGAGTATATGCATCGAGTACGGTACGGGCTGCGCTCATCTACATCTAGTGACGGGAACATCCGCTACTACGAGTTCGAGGGCGACCAGTTCCACTTCCTCAACGAGTACAAGACCTCGGAGCCTCGTGAGTGGATCATTGCTGCGACGATGTTGACCTGACAGAGCGCGGCATTGGATTCATCCCCCGTCGTTCCCTCGAGGTCAACCAGAATGAGATCGCGCGCGCTTACAAGCTGGCGAACAACGGCGTTGAGCCGCTCAGCTTCATCGTGCCCCGCAAGGCCGAAGCCTTCCAGGCTGAGTGAGTCAGCAAACTAATGGTCAGCTAACTCTCGCAGCATCTTCCCCCCTGCCAACTCGATCGATCCCGCCCTTACGGCTGAGGAATGGCTCTCTGGCAAGACCGTGCGTCCCAAGGTCGTCGACCTCGAGACGCAGGCTACGTCGGTGAACAACACCCCCATCCGTGCTGCTGCCGCTCCCAAGGCCGCCACGCCCGCCGCCGTTCCTTCGCCTTCGCCTTCTCCCGCCCCGAAGGAGGAGCCGAAGCCTGCTGCCAAGGCTGAGACCCCCAAGGAGCCCACGCCCGCCCCGACCCCTCCCAAAGCTGCTACTCCTCCTCCAGCCGCTGTTTCTCGCGCCTCGGAGCCCAAGGAGGACGCCAAGAGCCTGGAGATCGAGCAGCCTGACGAGAGCGAAGACGATGAGCCCAAGGCGGCGGCGGCGGCTGCTGTTGCTGGTGCCGGCGCTGCCGTTGGCGGAGCTATTGCTGCCTCGCCTGCTGCCTCGTCTGGAGCTGCTGCACCTGCTACCAACGGTGCCCCCGCGTCTGCTGTGAGCTTTGTTGAACCCGCTAGTAAAAATGCTGACATGCCCAGACCCCCGATACCCTGCTTGTGAAACTCCTCTCAGACAAGGGAACTCTCCCTACGCGTGGCTCGGCCCTCTCGGCAGGCTATGACCTGTACTCGGCCGAGGAAGCCACCGTCCCTTCGCGGGGCAAGGCTCTTATCGACCTGCAGCTTTCGATTGCGGTCCCCGAGGGCACGTACGGACGAGTTGCTCCTCGCTCTGGCCTCGCTGCCAAGCACTCGATCGACGTGGGTGCCGGTGTCATTGACGCCGACTACCGAGGACCCGTCAAGGTCATCCTCTTCAACCTCGGCGACGCCGACTTCAAGGGTATGTGCCACTGCGCATTGCTGTTGCTGACCATTCAGTTGGCCGTGGCGACCGCATCGCTCAGCTCATCCTCGAAAAGGTCCACCTTGCGCCTATCCTCCAGGTTGACGTGAGTAATTGCAGTCTCACTCTCGCCAGGACTGACATTATCACAGGACCTAGACTCGACTGTGCGCGGCTCTGGTGGCTTTGGCTCGACTGGTGGATTCAGCAAGTAGCCGGCGTCTCGCCGATAAATTAATAGCTATATGACTCGTGACGACAAGGTCAGAATGGCATGCACCAATGTCTTGCAGCTGCATTGCGAGCTAGGTGGCAGCTGGGGTACGGGCAATGCTATACATGCTGCTGTCTACGATCTACGAAGAGGTACTTCATCCATATCTGCAATTGCACTTCGACCTTTTCTGTTTTAATTCTACGCGCGGAGCGCGGTCGGAGGTGGGAGGAGGGGAACGCTGTCAAACTGGAACACATCGGCCTTGAACGCGGCGACCACATCTTCAGTGAGCTTGTCGCCGTCTTGGTTGCCCTCGGCGGTCGGCAGCGTCCAGCTCCAAGGGTCGTCGTAGGACCAGCCATCGGGGACCGTGACATCCGGGCCAAAGCTGGGTGCTTCAGGCTGGCCGGATGTGCGAGAGGGTGACGAGCGGAACGCACTGGTACCGCTAAAGGCCGAGCCAGTGGCCCCTGTGCCGAATGCGCTGCCAGTGCCAAAGGCTGAGCCGCCTGCTGTGGTGGCAGGCTTGGCGCCGAAGGGGTTGGAGGCAGCTGGTGTGGAGGCTCCGCCGAACGGGTTGGCGGGGGTGCTGGTGGTGCCGAAGGCGCTCGTCGTCGCGGGCTTGGTGCCGAACGCGCTGGTCGCGTTGGAGGTGGTACCGAATGCGCTGGTGGTGGGTGGGGTGCTGCCGAACGCGCTGGTGGCAGACGCGTTGTTTGTGCCGAATGCGCTGGTGGTGGGGGCGGTGGTATTGGGGTTCCCGAACGCGCTGGGAGTGGATGTGCTGTTGTTGTTGGTCGTGCCGAAAGCGCTCGTGCCAGGCGTGTTTGTGGCCCCAAAGGCGCTGGTGGGGGTATTGCTGGTTCCGAACGCGCTCGTGGTCGCCGGTTCGCTCGGCTTGCCAAACGCGCTCTGGCCTGCAGGCGGCGTGGAGCCGAACGCGCTGGTCGGGGCTGCAGCCGGTGCGCCCTGGCCCGAGAACGCACCGAAGGCAGAACCGCTGGTCGCAGGTTTGCCGAACGCGCTTTGACCAAACGCGCTGCCACCGGCTGCAGGTTGGCCGAACGCACTGCCACTCGCTGCAGGCTTGCCGAACGCAGACTGCCCAAACGCGGAACCGGCAGCGGGCGCCGTCGTCGGCGCTGACGTCGACCCAAATGCCGAGGTCGTCGCAGGCTGGCCAAAGGCAGACGGCTTGTCAGCCGCAGGCTGCCCAAAGGCCGACGTGCCGAACGCGGAGCCCGACGCCGCGGGCTTGCCAAAGCTCGACTGGCCGAATGCGGAACCAGACGCCGGCGACTGGCCAAATGCAGACTGGCCGAACGCAGACCCACCGGACGCCGCGGGTGTCGAGGCGAAGGCTCCACCAGTGGGCTTGGCACCAAACGAGCTCGTGCCGAAGGCGCTTCCGCTCGCAGGAGCGCTCTGGCCAAACGCGCTGCTGCTGTTGGTGGCATTCTGGCCAAACGCGCTGCCCGTGGTACCAGCGCTTTGTCCGAACGCAGTAGAGCCGAACGCGCTGCCGCCTGCAGGCGCTGGCTTCTGCCCAAAAGCACTGGTGCCAAACGCTCCTCCGGCGGGCTTCTGTCCAAACGAGCTTGTGCCGAAAGCGCTCCCTGCCGCCTGTGTCGTGGTGCTACCGCCAAAGGCTGATGGTTTGGGAGATTGCCCGAAACTGCTCTGCCCAAACGCACCGCCCGAGGCCGCCGGCTGACCGAACGCACCGCTACCACCGCCCGAGCCGAACGCAGACTGCCCAAACGCAGACCCAGACCCGCTCGCTCCGCTGGAAGCCTGCGCCAGAACCGCAGCCTCGTTGAACTCCTTCGGGCGGTCGTTTCCCACAGCGCCGGTAGGGTATCGTGCGTCGTGAAGTTTCTCGGCTGCTCGCACCGTCTGTGAGACGTTCCGCAGGGCATTGTCGAGCGTCGCTGTCGCCTGGTTGAAGAGCTGCATCTCCTCTTGAACGTACTGGGCCCCCGTGCCGTTCTTCAAGGCCTGCACGCTCTTCCAGCGCAGCTCCTCAAACGACATGTCGGGTCCCAGAAGAACATTCGGCTCGTACTTTGCCGCTCCGAACGAGGAGAGTGTCCACTGCGGGCGCTCGGGGCCGAGCTCGAGACGGACAGTGTCTTCACTGGCGGAGTGAGTGATGTTGATCGCCGCGAACACTCACTTGAACTGGTATTTTGAGGAAGCGGCTCCCATGCGACTGCCCAGAGGGGTCGAATTAGACGAGGAGAACCCACGGCCGGATTGCTGTCCTCCTTGCTGGTTTCCTGACACCGTCAGCTACAGCTGGGATGAAGCAAACTCACGAGGGGGGTGGTAAAACCTGCAGCCGTTTCCAAAGCGGCAGTGGCTAGGAGAGTGTGTCAGCGAGCTGCAGCTGAGGATGGAGCTGATCTACCTACCCTGTAGACACCCAGTCTCGGCATGTCTGTTGCGACATGATGTCGAAGTGGATGAGGGAAGAAAGAAAATAGAACGAGGGGTTGACTGACACCGTCTTCGTGTGGGAGTTGTCACTTTGTTGGGTGGCGAGGGTGAATGAATGGTCCTGCCCGTCCGTGCCTGACTGCAGTGTTGATCGGCCTGGCCTCCACCCGGCCGGAGTCCTCTTCGCCCACGCTTTCCAAGCTACATGTCTACAGTGCACAACGACAAACCCTTTACTGCAAAGTACAGACCATATACATGCTCGACAGCCCGCGCTCGCGCAGTGCGATGATGACTACTCTACAAACCTCTATGCGAGCTTAGATCACGCTCATAGGGCTCCCGGCCCGGCTTGTGCGCCCAACGTTCCAGGTCTCTGGGATGCCTCCAAACAGCTTGGGCTTGGCCCCGTTGATCAGCTTCTCGGCTGGTGGCTGGCCACCGTTGAGAAGGAGGGTAGGGTCCCAGACACCATCACCTGCACGGGCCGTGAAGAATGAACGCTTTCTCCGGGTGTTATCCTCGTCCTCGTCTGGAGAACATGACGGCTGGCGCTTGGACGAAGGGAAGCCGTTGACCCGAGGGCGAGGGTTGGGGCGGAGCGATAAACCACCCTGGCGGCGCGCACGGTTCGAACGAGCGAAGGCAGCCGTGTCCGAGTCGGACTCGGACTCCGAGTCGACATCCATCCCATTCTGGCGCGCACGGAAGAGCTCTGAGACTTGTTAGGAACGTTGCCCGAGAAACAGAAACTCACTCTTGATGCGATTGTCGAGCTCGTTGTCCGGGTCGTCATCATCATCCTTGCTGATGCCCAGCGCTCGGGACAGCGGCTTCCCGGGGACCTCGCGCATCTGCACACCTGGAGCATGGGGGATCTGCTTGAGGTTCTCGAAAATCGCCTTCCTCAGAGCCTCGATGTATTCTGGAGGGTTGTGGTCATCGACGTTGGTTGGAAGCACTTCCAACTTGTAACGAGGGCCAAAGTACTCCATGCTGCAAAGAGTCAGGACATGCGGGTGTTGTGGCACTCACTATCGGTTGTAAGGGAGGTCCTCGGGAAGATCGACGCCGCACATGATGGCCGTCTCCTTGGTCCACGCCTTGGCGACATTCTTGCTGTGAGTGTCAGCAAATGAAAGGGCACTGCGACTTACATTGTGTAGCCACCACCGCCCACCATCAAGACGGGGATGTTGAAGCTCCTCACAAAGCTTGCACACTCGGCGTGACCTGGTACCGGTCAGACTCCACCTGCTGCAAATACCCAAGGTACCTACCATTCAGAGTCATGTTGAAGCCACCAAGCTTGTCACCAGACAGTGAGTCGGCTCCCATCTGGAGCACGATGGCTCCAGGGCGGAAACGATCGATAATCTCCTTGATGACCGGCTTGAAGATAGTGTGGTACGTGGCATCGGTAATGCCGTCGCGCAGAGGCACATTCACCGCGTAGCCCTTCCCGCGCTTGATGCCCGTGTCCTGGATGAATGTCAGAGGACGAGTTCTCAGCAATGACAAGAGCGACTCACGCGGACATCGCCGGTTCCAGGGAAGAATTCACCGAATCGGTGGAACGAGGCAGTCATTACTCGGTCAGTCGTGTAGAAGGCCTCCTCCACTCCGTCTCCGTGGTGGACGTCGACATCGATGTACAGCACGCGAGGGTGAATGCGAAGGAGTTCAAGGATACCGAGAACGCTTCACAGAGTCAGCTGGAAATGAATGTGAAAACCCACATGTCGTTGACGTAACAGAAACCACTGGCCTCGGACTTCTTGGCGTGATGAAGACCTCCAGCCCAGTTGACGGCGATGTCTGCACTGCCAGAGTTCAGCTTCTCCGCAGCTCCGAGGGACCCTCCGGCGGAGATGGTGCAGAACTCGAAGACGCCTTCGAAGGCCGGGCAATCCTCGCCAGTAAGACCTGGGTTGTCAGCGCCGAACAGCATATCAACACTCACATCTGATTCCGCCACCAGTCATTGCCTCTGCTGTCTCGGGTGTGACAGCCTCAAGCAGATCAATGTACTCGTCTGTGTGGAAACGTGTCATGTCCGTCTTGTTGGCCCGTCGGGGACGCTGCGGTACTGGTCAGCGATCGAACTCGGATGTGCGCTTGACACCCACGAAGACCTGCATGTGCTTGCCCCTTGGGCCGTGAGCAATGCGCTTCTCCCACTGGACGGCGTCCTTCATCTCGGCGTCCATTCCGGACGCAATGTCGTTGAGGGCCCTTGCACCTTCACCGCCCGCCTCCGGGGCATCCTCCTCAACCTCGTCGCAGAGGCCATAGTTGGACACGAGGTTGTGGGTCATGCGGATGCGGTGGGGTTTCATCGGGTGGCCCAGGAAGAAATGGTAGTTGCCAACATCATCTGAACACCATCAGCTATGATCGGGTGTACAGCCACTTCTGTATGGCGAATGGGCCATGTACGTACGGTCATAGTAGCTGCTGTGGTATCAGCACTGAAAGAAAAGCACAGTTTGCAACAAAAGCAGCCGCAACAGTAAGACTCACTATGCCACTCTGCGGCTGGATCGGTTTGGGTCATTCAGATCGGTGACATCCATGGGCTGGACCTTGTTCTGGTCGGTGAGCATGGTCGACATGGCAGCGGGAGATCGTAGCAGGGGGTATCGGGGGAGCTGAACAAGAGGGCCACGAGCTTGCCTTCAGCGAAGGGGTGGATGCGCAAAAGCTTGTCGCTGATGTTGTGGCAGTCGTATGCGTGCGCGGGACCGACTGTTTCAGAGCCTTGCAATGGGTGATGAGGCGCTATGGATTGGGTGCGTGCACGGGCAAGGGGGAGTCGAGGATGAGGGAGTGCTCGCCAGTGAGTGAGCGGTGAAGAGTTGGTCAGGATGAAGGAGAGAGAGAAAGGCAAAGGATGCTGCCCCGATGAACAGCAGCAAGCCAGTCCAGGCATCGGCAGAGGCAGCGGCGGCGGAGGCGCGACTGTGCGACGCTGGTCGGTGGCCAGGCTTGCTTGAGGAGGGGAAGGGGTGGTTTAACATATCACGTGATGCATCTTCCCACGGTCGTCGCCACAGGCCATCACTGTTTCACCCCCTGCGGAATCAAATTGGGCGGGTCGCGGTTGATGCGGGGCCACCCCCTCCCTTTGCCGCTGCCGCGCCTCCGCGCGATGGCGGCCGCGGCGGCGACTGGATGACTGACGATGGACAACCTCCACTTCGGAACGGCGACACGACTCGGCACGCAGCAACACATCGACTCATCAACCCCCCCCATACTTCACATCGGGTCTCGGTACCACTCGCTTGGTACAATACACTCGCCATGATCCGCTTGCGGCTCACAACGCCAACATCGCTCGCCATGGCACACACAAGGCTCAGCTCGCGTCTCATACCCCAGCTGCGACATGTCCGCCACAGCTCCACTTCGCCTACGAGGTCTCCTAGGGATGTGGGTGGGGTAGCAATACAGCTGGGACTTTACACTGACCCGATTGTAGCTTTACAATCACCTCTCTCAGTATGTGATAGGTCAAGAGGCTGCCAAGAAGGTCTTGTCTGTCGCGTAAGTTCGACTCACTCCATGCCGCCTTGCAGTCAAGATGCTGACTGTCCCCAGCGTGTTCAACCACTACCGCCGCATCGCTCCCCTTCTTGCGGGCCGGAATGAGCCTGAATCCCCGCACCCATCAGAGCGGGAAGAGAACCCGAGGAGTGACGTTGTGGACTGGGATCAGCCAACCTTTGAGGCAGATCTCGAAAACAGCAACCCGGTTCGGGACTCGACGCGTGTAACAGGTGCAGAGGATGGCTCGGATCCTACCCTCACACATGAAGCTTTGTCGCGTGAGGAAAAGTGGGGTATGTGTACTTGGCCTTAGCTGGTGGCAGAGTACTCACGCGCCTCCAGCCCGGGGAGACGGGTACTTCTCTTCACGACGTCCGTCGCTGCTTGGCAAGCTAGGGCGACGGGGCGAGTCTGACGCCCCAGCCACGCGTACGAAAGGGTCTAAATCTGCCCTGGAACGCGAATCCGTATCACGAAAGAGGAAAGACGAGGAAGACAAACGCGAGTCTCGCCGGATAGAAAACGAAGCTCGTGCTCGGCGGCAAGCGGAGCTCGAGGAGGCTATCAACCCCAAGACCCTAGAGGACGGCATCGTTGTCGAGAAAAGCAACGTCCTTGTGGTGTATGTTGGATGGCCTGTGTTATGAGTCAAACTGACATGTGAAGTGGCCCAACCGGTACCGGGAAGACTCTGATGGCCAAGACCCTGGCCCGCGCCTTGGACGTGCCGTTTGTGTGAGTAAGACACCCCTATCGCCCGCTGACGGTTAGCTCCTGTGACGCGACAACCTATACTCAAGCAGGGTGTAAGTGGACAGGGCCTAATCGTAACTGATGATACAGATGTCGGAGAAGATGTCGAGAGTTGTATCCTGCGTCTACTGCAGGCCGCAGATTACGACGTGTCGCGTGCCGAGTAAGTAGATAACGCTTTGCGGCTCGCTGACCGCAAGGGTGGGCATTGTTCACATCGACGAAGTAGACAAGCTCGCACGACGCGGAGGTAACGAGTTCGGGACGTGGGGCGGAGGCCGCGATGTCGGCGGAGAAGGAGTGCAGCAGGCTCTCCTCCGTATCCTCGAAGGCACGACCGTCACTCTATCCGCGAAGGCGCCGCCCATTTCTTCTGGACAGAATCAGGCTGGATCGTCTTCCAACAATAGCAGTAGTCCCCCCACACCCGGCAATGTTCCACCGGGCACCAAGCCGGAAGCAAGCACTTGGGAATGGGACCCGAACAACCCGATGGGACGCAGCTTTAGCAACACCCCGGGGAAGAAAGGCGTTAGGGAAGGACTCCCAGGCTACCCTGGCTCAGGTGGAGCCAACAAGGGCGACACCTTTGTGGTGGACACAAGCAACATTCTCTTCATCCTCTCTGGAGCATTCGTTGGCTTGGACGCCATCATTTCCAAGCGCCTGGGCAAAGGGGTGAGTCGGCCCCCACACCTACATCTCCACGTCAATAGGAGGATAGTGCTGATGATCTACAGTCGATAGGGTTTGGCGCTCCGCTAGCTGCACCGACTGTTCGAGACACTCTGAAGGCGTCGACTGCAGATCTGAAAGATTACGGCTTGATTCCAGAGTTCCTGGGCCGCTTGCCAGTTCTTTCAGTTCTGCACCCGCTCGCAAATGCCGATCTCATTCGCATTCTTACTGAACCTCGCAACGCTTTGATCAAGCAGTACAAAGCCTTGTTTAAGTCGTACGGATCAGAACTGCACTTCACCCACCGTGCACTCGAAGCCATTGCACAGGAAGGCTTGGATCGTGGCGGCGGTGCCCGCGGCCTTCGCGGCGTTCTCGAGGAGCTCCTCGTTGACTCCATGTTTGAGGTGCCAGGATCGGTAGGTGACATGGTAAGAACATGCGCTGACTCGCAGGGTGTACGACACTGTCTCGTAACTGCAGCAACTGTAGCCCGACGTCAGCCGGCCCAATACTTCTCACGAGGGCAGCGACATCTTCTTGACGATGCGATGGACGCCGAGAATGACAAGAAGGCGGCGGGGCGAGCTCCACGTGCCGATGAGTATGTTGAAGAGGAGAAGTTGACGGCGTTTGGATAGACAAAGTTGTAGTGGCATTGTAGAAACAGAAGCATTGTGTGTAAACTCTCTGGGCCAAGCTCTAACAGGTTCCGACAATCGAGCCCAGGCCAAGCTCTAGCTCTTACAGGTTCCGACAATCGAGCGCAGTTCAACAATCATCATGCCACACGATGCCACTTACCAACGTCGGTAGTCGTTCATCCAAGAGCAACAGTGTGCGCCGTCCTCGAGGCCCGCCCAGTGAAGTGTGTACTCCTTGAAATGTATTAAGATAGTAAGTACATGTGGGCGACACGATTTGGTGAGAGGCTACTGAGCCTGTTATGAGCAACGACGGCGATGTGTCCAAAGTGGCACTCGTCTGCAGTTGGTACCTCGGCTGCCACGGTCATCGACTATGTAGGCACAAAAGGACCTCCCAGTGACAATGAGTGACCATTACTATGATCTCCAGAATGAGCGCCCTTCAAAATAAGCGGGGTCTTGCTTGGTGATGGGCTGTGCGTGAGGGGCAGTGACTTGCTGCGCACCGACCTCGTCGTCAGCCATCGTGCCCATACCGCGCCGCACTGCACGCCCCCGCCCGGCCCCGCCCTCGCTGCCACTGCCGCCTGAGCCGATTGCCCGGGGCCATGTAACCCCTCTCCGTTCAGTGACCACACTCCTCCGATTGCATACTTGCCCATCTCGTCGTCTGCGTTTCACTGTCTCTCCCCGTTCCCTGCCCTTCCTCCTCCAGCCACCCTCTCTTCTATAGTCTCGCCAAGTCGTACCCCTCCGCTGCCAGTGCTAGTCACGATACCAACCTCACCCTCCGGCCTTCGCCAAGCCCAAATGTCCTCATCCTTCCTGCCCTTTGCGACTGGCCTGTTTTCAAGAAAGCGCAAAAGCCCCTCGCGAGGAGTTACTGCCCCGACGCCGGCCGTCGGGACATCTTCATCCAACTTCGATGCTTCCCTACGGGAACTACCACGCGACGGCTCTCAGACGTCAACCAACACGGCCTCGACAACGTCCACGTCCAAGTCGTTCCTCCCCTTTGGCAACCCCGACACGCACTACAAGCTCCGCAACGTGTCATCGCTTGACGCGGAGCACCATTCGCACCACAGTCGTGGTGGCGGGTCTCATAATCGCGATTCGGCTGCCTTCCAGAGACAACAACAGCAACGGCGTCCGCTCTCCCCGTCATCTTCAGTCCCACCCACATTCCTTCACACCCCAGCATCCCCCTTCCACCACACGTCTCCAGGCTCGTCGATCGCCTCCACTCGGTCATATCCCACCCAAGGCGTTGCATGGAGTGACTCGCAGGATGTCCTTCCGCCATGGGCGCAGCCATCGACGATATCGGCGTCGAGCAGCCGCCACCATCCTAGCAGATCGCGGCTGGCCAGTGGCCCTGCCACGCCTTCGGCCAGCTCCACCCACGAGATTCTCTTTGTCCCGCTACCCTCACCAGCTCCTCGTTCAACCTCAAGCTCTAAGATTATCTCCACACCGTACGACGAAGACTCGGATGAGGCACCGCTCGATGCCCTCGAAGTTCTCGAGATCTTCTATGAGGAGGCAGCCCCACTCCCTGCATGGATGGAGGAGGCGCTTAAGGAGCCACCATCATCACCCCCACCATCTCCCTTGTCTGGTGCTCGAGGTTCACCCCCTCAGCCACCTCCCACACCAAGCACACTGACCACACCTACCACCCCCAGATTCTCTGGCAGAACACGGGGAGGCAGTATTTCAGCTGTGCGCTCCTCGACCCCGTCTACAATTAGACCTACTGTCATACCACCTTCGCCCCAGTCGAGCACAGCACCCAATCGCTCCTCGCTTCGCCCCAGAGGAGTGACGTTTGAAGATTCGCCGAGTGGCCAGAAACGGCGCGAGTCAACACAGTTGCAACATAGCAGCTCAGCTGACACGTACGTCGAGCAGATGACCAAGTCTGGAGACCCTCTAACACACCCAGGCTGCCCATTCATTTGCGACCCTTGCCACCTATCCCTCCAGAAACACCACGGGGCCACCCGGCTCCCTTGCAGCTCCCGCTTCTGGTGCCACAATCGCCGCCGCCTTACGACCGGCCGCCTCTCACCCCTTTTCCGAGGTTCTCGACAACAGACAGCATCCGCGGGCGGGTCTTTCGAGCCAAGCGCATGTCCACGGAGCCGTCAATACCTTCAGTGGGTGTGGCCTCAGCCGCCTCGGAAGAGGATGCCGCCGGCGATGGTGCCGAAACACCCAGAGCACAGTCGAGGCCCACCTCTATCGTGGCGTACATCATGCCTCCAGAAGAGCGAGCGAGAATAGTCTCGCGCAGGTCGTCTGTGTCGTCGCAGTCCTCGGGCGCTTCGTTCTCCCGCTTTGCCGACGCTCCCACCCCTCCGCCCCCTTCAAGAAGCCGCACGCCTATTCCCGTCAGCCCATTTCATGCAGTCCACGATCTTCCTGGCTTTGCTACACCTCGCAGCATCACACCTGCTCCTGAACCTCGTCGCCAGGCGCCACCAAGCTCGACGCTCCCACCCCATCTACGCTCCGCCTCTACCGGCATGAAGTTGCTGTAAACAAGGACTAGCGGGACGGTGACTACGGCCTGTCCTCAAGAAGGGACTGAGTTTTGGCCATGCACATTTTCATATGATAATCTGGTACAACAGGTGTAATTCTAATGCAAGGTCACGCACTCGTGTCGTTACCTCTTTGTGCGCTTAGAGGCTGGCTGATCTGTAGTTGACGTTCTCGTGCGCTTGGCTCCGGTCGTGCCCTCCTCGTCCGCAGTACCTGCCGATGCACGCTTTGGACGTGCGCGGGTGGACATCGTTGTGGACTTCGTTGTCTTCTTACTTGCGGGCGACTTGGCACCAGTTTTCCGGGTCGAAGTGCGAATGCTGGGGGCTGGCTTGTCTGAGCCTGTATCTCCGTTCCGGCCCCTGGCTACCTTAGCCAGTGGTTTGGGCTGCGGAGCCGGCTTCTCCGGGACTTCGCCCGCAGTCGACCTCGTGGATTCTGTTGACGAAGATTTCGCCGCGTCTCCTGAGACAACGCGCTTGGTTCGAGGGACGTTGACCGATCGAGTTGACGGCGGGGGAGGTCGCGAAGGTGGTCTGCCGCTGGGATCATGGGTTGGCACCGACGGGAGGCGTGGTAGATCGACTGGTGGCTCGCGGGGAGCGTCGAGTTTCCGAAGCCGCAGGGCCGGTGCCTTCAGATGAGAAATCTGTCGAGAGCTTGTCTGGTTGGTGACACTCGAGGTGGACACAGCCTGACGCACTCCTCCAGGCTTTGAATCCGATACAATCCTTGCTCTCGCGTGACTGGATGCCACTAACGTCTGGGCTGGTGGTCCCAGCGGTCGTCGAAGTGGTTGGGCATGGGGCTTGGGCTGCTGGGGCGCAGGAGGCGACTCAGGCGGGGCCGCATCCACACCACTGCTGTCGTTGTTGGGCGCGTTTTTGCTGCCACCCAGGTCATCCACAGGGTCGTCAGATTCGTCCGCTGACAGAGGTTCGGTGGTCGCGGCATCTGGTACAACGTCGGAGCGCCATAGGCCGAAGTCTTTAGCACGACGAACGATGAACTGCAGAGGCAGGTCCAGAAGGAAGTGAAAGACGACCGAGTAGATCGAGTGAAGCAAGAGAAGCGTGAGGTCGATGTGCTTTTCGTAGCGGCGAACAGCCGGAACAAGAAGCTGTTCAAAGAGCCATCCGGTAGTCTGCCGTGATCAGCATCAGCGCGTCGATGCTGACCTACCTCTGAGCGCCAAAACACGATAATCAGAAGGGCCAGCTGCTTGATCGATGTGTAAAATGGGAACCACGACAGGACGGCATCACAGAGAACTGTGACCGGATCGGTGACGACCTGGACAGCGAGTTAGCAGTGATGGATAGTCATAGATTCCTTGACTCACAAGCACAATCCACGACGCCAAGCATTGTCGCATGAGCCGGCGCCGAGTGGTCACTCCGATTCGCCGCCCATTCTGCCGCACCGTCTTGAGAGCCCTCAATGTATCGAGAAGGTTCAGACACAGCCTGCCAATTCAGCTACGCTACGCACGGATAAATTCTGAGTTTCCTTACCAGAGGCTCCGGGGCACATTCCCCCTGATGGCGACTGTGAGCAGGGCCAAGGCTCCTACGACGATTGTTAGGTTGTCCATCCCGGCATGTCGAGTGCTGGAGGGAAAGACGGCCGCGGTGTCGGGCGGCGAGGTGTTGACAGTGGATGAACGATTTGTTGTTGTTGTTGTTAGTGAAAGGCATTCGCGTTGGCCGCGCGTGGTCAAATAATTGTTCGGGCATTTTGTAATAATTTATCCCATTCGGCTGGCACTCAGCGTCATCTGTTTCGTCAAGGAGGTGACAGAGTGCGCGCAACATGATTGACCACTTGAACTCATCCTTTCCGCTCTCATCACTCGCATCACTCTTATCCCTCTCATCTATCTCGTCCCTCTCACCCCTATCCATCCTTGCCTCCTCTGGCCACTCTCAACTAGCAGATTCAAAACATCTGCTATTTCCCTCTCCCATCCGTTCAATACCCCTCCACCCCCTCGTCACCCAGGCCGAGCCATGGACTACAGCCAGTACAAGGGGTAAGTCGCGTGCTTGCTTTGCATACTTGGGCTTATCACATCCTCCGTAGCCGCCCCTTCCAGGTCATCTCCAAGCTTAAAGTCCGTTACACGGGAATCTTTCAGGACATCGACCAGGAGTCTCAAACCATCTGCCTGTCAGAGGGTGAGCCGGCCCTCCCCTAGCCTTGCTGACACTCGTAGTGTACAACCATGGAACAGAGGACCGTGAGACTGCTCGAGTCCTTCCAGGATCTACGACCTCGCTTGGCTGGGTTCGCTTCCAGTGAGTGTCTGTTTCCAAAACTTGCTAACCGGGCAGCACCAACTCGATCGACTCCTTAGCGCTCGTGGAGAACTACGTTCCTCCTCAGAGCGACGAGCACCCCGTGGACCCCATCCTTGCTTCGGTCGTGAGTACCACTTCCCTTCCTTTGATCTCGACCCTCCTCGATCTCGAATGATGAAGCATTTTTCGGATGTAAATGCCTTCGGGCGCCAGTCCGAGAGCGCAAAACCATGTGGACATCTCCGTTGCCTTCCTTCTGATCCCACCCTCCTCCGGCCTTCTCTCTGCGATGTTTCGGAGCGTCTGCTGACAAGTTGTAGAGCAAGAGTGGACCATCTCAGTCCTCCCGTTCTGGCCCGTCTGGCGCAGGACTGCCTCCGAAGCCTGCCAGCGCGACCTCTGCGAATGCCGCGCTCGACCGTGTCCAGAAGTCGCTGAATGACCTCTCTGTTGACGGTGGCCGCCGCAGGCGCCCGCAAGCCCCTGCTGTTCCCGATACCGAGTTTGACTTCTCCAAGGGCAACGAGCGGTTCCAGCAGGAGCGCCAGGCTTTGAAGGCGGCCAACTCGGACCTGGCTGCTACCAAGTCGAAGGCTCCTGAAACCGTCGAGGTCGGAGAACTTGATGAGGACTCCAACGTCCACCCCAGCGTGGTTGCCAAGGAGGAGGAGAAGGAGCCAGCGCCGTCCAAGCCCGCACCCAAGACGGCGTCGTACAAGAAGGCCGACTTCTTCGACAACATTAGTGCCGACTCGTCGCGGGTCAGCCGTGCCGACGAGAGGCATCGTAACTACGACACCTTTGGAGAAGCTGGTGGCCCTGGTCAGCAGGGAGGAGGCCAACGGTACGGTGGCGGTGGACGTGGTGGCCAGCGTGGTGGCCGTGGCCGCGGCGGACGGGGTGGACGAGGTGGATTCGGTCACAGCCAGCAGGGTTTTGTGCATACGCAGTAGTAGTTGAGAGCCGTCCTTCTGAAGTCGAGAGCGAAAGCGAAAGCAGTAACACAACCCAAGTGTGTAGAGCAGTCCAATGCATTGTATGATAGATCTACATTGGCCAGACGAGGTCCCTTGTCCAGTTTATTGCGCTCTGCAAGGTCGTCTCGATGGCCGGCACGCTGTTCCACAAGGTCGACCACGTTACCGCGCCAACAGCACCGACTACGCCGCCGCCAAGCACCTGAGCGACGGTGTGGTACCCCAGCTCGACCCTGCTCCAGATTGTGAGCGCGCACACGGCCGTTAGCACCACGCGCTCTCCCAACGCGTACGAGGAGGCTAGCGGGAGCAGGGGGAAGAGGTAGAAGAAGTAGTAGGACAGGGCGGTCGAGTGCGAGCTGGGCATCCCATACGTCTGCTTGTTTTTGACCGGCGCCGTCTTGTTAGACTCAGGCGGAGGGCTGTCGGGGCGAGGCTCGCGGATCAACTTCTTGGCGACCTTGGCTGCATAGATGTCAGCGGGAGCGAGCGGGGTCGGGCACGCGACGCCGACGCCGACGCACCCATCAGAGTCGACGCCACGGCGCCCAGACTGAACCACACCGCGTGCGGCGACTGTGTGTACAGGATCGTCGCTGCCGTGCCCACTGTCACCGTCACATGCGTCTGGCGAGCGACGTTAGCTCTTTCGGCAGAGGTCGAAAGCGAGTTTGACCGCGCTGCACTCACTTGGTCGAGGAAATAGAGGAGAAAGGAGGGATATTCCGACGGCTTGTGCGGTCGAAGGACTCCCATTCTGGGCGGCGCAAGTGTGAGGAACAGTGAGCGAGTTGCGATTCACAGGCGCTGGTCGTGTGGTTGATGTTGGAACGGCAAGCAGCTACACAGTGATCAGCCTCCACCGCTCCACCGCCAAGCTTCACCAATGTTCCTGCCGGCCGTGGCACATGTCGTCACTGGTTAGGGGGACCCGTATGAAAGCACTCTCCAAGCACCTGTAGATATCATGCTACCGCCCCGATGCAGAGTACCACATTCTTCATACAACAGCTGGTCGGCGCATCGCCTTTGTCTCATGCTTCCTATGCCACCCCAGTCACAACATAACAACAATTACTCTGCTGTACGGTCCGGTATGAAGAATGTCAACACGCCGCCGGCCTCACGAATGTCCCCTGTCAAGCGTCAGCACAGAGAAAAAGCCTTGTACCTACCGATGTAAACGTAGGCAATGAGACAGTGATCCTCGCAGATGCCTGACGCGTTAGCAACTCCCTGGACAGTTGAACAGCTTACAGGCAATGGCGTCTCCGCCTACGTGGTGACTGGTGAGGAACTTCTGAAACCCACGAATGGACACATTTGTCTTGAACATCTTGTCCTTCGGTGGTGCTTCGGTCTCCCCGTCGTCGCCGCCTAACGAGTGGTCAACAACCTTATCGGACATGAGCTCACCGATAGCATTTGGGATACCCAAATTGGTCCATGTCGTCGACATTTGTAGACTCGTCGATTTCACTCTCAGCTCCATCGTCCCCTCCTTCAAGATGTTAGCATCATCTGCACTCGACGCCGCCCGAGTAGACTTGCATGATTTGCCGATATCGCGACATTATCAGAGAGGTGGCTCAAGCGAGAGACGATGACCTTCAATTCCGCGAGGTTCGGAAGAACGAGATGAATCTGTAGTCCGTCAGCGTCCACCCACCGGGCACATAGCCCTCCAGCCACACACATCTGGAGGGGGGCACAGTGGCTCATTGAGTTCGCTCTGCCTCCTTGAGGTGATGATGTGAACTGCAACTTCGTGCGTAATCTGCATCATATGTCCAGATTGGTTCTGCTAGGTTAGGTCGGAAGGGCGAGGCTCTCACTTTGCCCTTGATATCAAACGCCCAGATCGCCCTCGAGTCACGCTTGTTGAGCTTCAATATGACGTCCGAGTCTGTGAGCGACGTTGTGTGCTGCCGTGGGTTGTCGCCGGCACTGCCACCTGATGATGTCAACGGCCGCCGTGACAGGAGACTCACTCGTGGTATCTGCGCTCTTGAGAACCTTCAGGAATGCGTCGAGGTTAATTTCCAGCCAGATTTCATTGTTGGCGTTGGACTCTATTCGGTAGTGGTCGAACAGAGTTGGCTATCAAGTGAGCTCCAAGAAGGAAGGCGGAAGCGCTATATCTCACCACCTTGACTTGGCTGGAATACTGTTCAGCTACGCGACAGTGAGGAGGCACAGAGGAAAACTCACGACCACACCTGAACACCGTCCTTTCCCTCATTGCCAGGGATGATGAAGTGGACCTTCTCCTCGCTGAGGCGGATGACACAAACCTTTGCCAGCGCAGCCAGGGAACGGACAATTTCTGAGGCGTGAGCCAGCTTGCCACGCTGCAAACGCAAGACACTTGCTGTGAAGTAATGCGACGTGTGTAATACGCGTCCTGAACCGCATCGGGATTGGCAGCCGGGCTTTGGGGAAGGCGAGAAGTGTTGAGACTGGCCAACAGACGGTTTCTGACCGAGCGGCCGAGATCGCAATGCCTGTGGAAGTTGCCACCTAGTCAAGTCGCAGTGGAGCTAATGGAGGGCCTCAGAATGAAGTTAAACTGAAAAGCGTGTCGTCTAGCGATGCGATACCGACCAGTCGAAAGAGAAATAGTGAATATGGTGGACGCTTGAGCAGACGAGGACGGGTTTCGCGACAATATGCTCCTGATGCTCACCTGTGAGCCAGGTCCAGTCAGTGCGTCATTTGTTTTTGTCTTGGTTGAAGCTTAAACGCGTCACCACGGCCATCACGTGACACTTTTGCGAGCCTTCGGAAAGTAGGCGCTCAATTTCCCTGTACGCCTTGCGGGTGATCCACGTCTCCTCCTCGACGCCTCTCGTCCCCGGCACCCGCGCTGCGCGCGCCTTTGCCCTGGTTGGGCTGGCTGGGCGTGCCCTTTGTTGCCTTGGGCAAGGGGCTCGCCACCTGGCACCTGGCGCTGTGCGCCCGTGCGCCTCGGCGCCTGGAGCCGTTGCTGTGCGCGCGTCAGTGCCCACGATGCAATGCAATCCAGGGTGGGCGGGCGCCTGCCAGTGTCCGTCCACGCCTCGCGCCTCGCCTCCATCGTCAGCACTGCGGCTGCTGCACTGCACCCCGCACGCTCACGCACCTTGGCTTGGGAGCTTCGTCGTCGTCGACACCAGCACGGCCGTTCCATTTCCAGCTTTGGCTTTCTTCACCACTCGACTAGATCAAACCGCATCAGCCTTGCTGTTGCTTTCTCGCAGATTCGCACTCGCCACCCAGCAGCACCACCTGCTCTCCACCAACCCGGCGCGTATCGTCACCGTCTCCCCTCCGTCTTACCTGTCGCTTTATCAAAACTACAATGTGCGTGACATCGCCGGCCCGCACAAACAGCGGACTGAGTTGCCACACGAAAGCTGACATCGAGCCCAGGTCGTCTGAGCCTTACGACCCATACATCCCCTCGGGATCCGCGTCTGGTGGTGCTGCTGGTGCGGGCCCCTCGTCGGGCGCGGCTGGCAACAACCCCCAGAACAAGAAGGTAGGGCACTTTGGATGGGACGCAGCGAGTTCAGTCGCGCGCTCCCCCATACTCACAGCCACTGACGCGCTGCAGATTGCCGACATCCAGGCCCAGATCGACTCGACGGTCGACATTATGCATCAAAACATCACCAAGGTCGCGGAGCGTGGCGAGCGACTGGACGCCCTCCAGGACAAGACAGGTGCGTGGACATTCTGCGCCGCTGTCAAGGCCACTTGTGACTGACTGCGCCTTTAGACAACCTTGCCGTCTCCGCTCAGGGCTTCCGTCGTGGTGCTAGCCGTGTGAGGAAGCAGATGTGGTGCGTCACTCTTTACCGAGACAACGGCCAAGACCTGACCAAACGCTGATTCCCCGCAGGTGGAAGGACATGAAGATGCGCATCATTATCGGCGTCGGCATTGTCATCCTGATTGTTATCATTGTTGTCCCTATCGTTAACGCGTACGTCTCCCCAGGAGATAGACGTCCAGGATCGCACGCTGACAACATTTCAGTTTCAAGAACAAGTAACGAAGGAGGCCTTATTAGATCGAGCAGTGACGATGGTTTGACCAGAGCGTCCTCCCGTACCCCGTTTTCCTTTGTATTTGTTTCTTCTCCGCCGACGACGACAGACACTTCGAGATGCTAACATGTGTGACATGAGGTGGCCAAAGTTGGCGTGTGAAACTACACTTTCTGATGGAGGCTAACACTATTGAGCTACAGGTCATTGTTCATGCTGCAGGGGCTGAATCGGAGAGTGAATCAGAGAGTGCCTCCGGAACGCTCAGCCGAATCGATCGCCAGGTGCCCGACGAGGTGCGGAGCCGCTGGTGCCGCTATGGTTTCGGCGCTGGCTGGAGAGATTGACGCGCGAGAAGTCTCCTGTTACAGTGGAAAGTGGAGGGATGGGTGGCTCAGAGTGCTGGGTCGATCGGGAAGCAGCATGAACGCCAGACTCAGAGTTAGGCGTTGATGGAGTGGACGATCGTGGGCTTAGAAGTCGAGCGATATCTCGTCTGCCTGCCGCAATCCTCTGGGACATGGATTGCGCAATTGAAGGAGAGCTGGGTGCCGATGCCTCTTCATTCACTTGCTGGGCCCCAGATGACTCTTCGTGAAGAGACTGTTGGACCTGAACAAAGGTGGCGGACGAGGTGGAAGACTCCGATCCTCGTCGGGTCGAGGATGCTTCTGAATCGGATGCTTGTAGCTCTGCCAGAGCGTTGAGGTGGTTCCTCAGCAAGGTCACTCCTGCTCCAGAATAAACACAGAAGGCTTGTTGCTGAGTCGCGTGGAAGGTCTCCATTGTCAGACACAGCTGAATGCCTCGCACTCACCGAGGGAGCTGGCCTGCAGAACTGCTGCAGGTCTTGCGACTTGAACGCTGGGACACCAGTGAGGCTCAGATGGGTCAGGCGCAGAAGCCTGTTGAGGAGAAAAGTGATAGCGCTGACTGAAATATTTGTGCAGGATGAGAGATGAACACGCTCCAATGTCGAATAGCGCTCAGCAAGGGCATGAATGCCCTCATCTGTGAGATTTGTAACCTGTGTATTAGCCCCAACGTTCATCCCAATTTTTGAGACTCACTTTGACCAAGCCGATTCGCCGAAGCTTTGGCAGCTGTTTGGCCAACGCGATGACACTTTGATCAGTCAACAAAGTACAGTCTGGGTATGTCAGCAGTTGTCCGTGTACATGGGACTGCGATACAAAGCAGACTCACTGGCAAGGTCAATGTAGCGCAGTCTGGTGCAGAGGTGGGCAAGTTTAACGACTGAAGTATCGGTGATGCTTGACCATCAGATACGCTTTCAGGACCTTCACTTACCTGTGCACGTGGCCCAGGTGCAAGTAGTGAAGGTGCTTGCCAAGGCGCGAGATGCTGTCGACTGAAGCATCTGTAAGATTCCCACACTTGGCAAGAGTGATGCTTCTCAGCTTGCTAGCATTGTTGACCAAACTCTCAATGGCCTGGTCCCTAAGGTGCTCGCAACTCGTAAAGTCGACCTGCCGCAGCTGCTCGAAATGAAGAGTCACTGGCTTCAGCAGGCCAGGATCAATGTTTGGTAGACGGGTCGCGGTGGATGACATGGCTTTCGGAGTAGCCACGCCTGCCTCTAAGTACCACGGGTAGGCTCCCAGTCTGCGGAGCAGTGCTTGCTCGCTCATTTCCGGTATCTTCTCCAGATCAGGAATCGCCCATTCGTTGATGACATTGTTGTTGTTCATGCGTAGTTCTCGAAGGTATTGAGTGTTGAGGAACATTGCAACTGTGCTGTCGTTGGAGAGCTGAACAACCCCTGCCAGATCCAGCTCGAGAAGCAGGGGGCAGGCACGAACCAATGCGACGATTGAGCGGTCGGTAAGGCGGTGACAACCGCTGAGCTTGATCTGTAGCGTTAGGTGGGAACGGTAAGGTCTTCTTCTTACCCTGCGTAGATTCCGCATGCTCGCAGCAATGGCCAAGACCCCTTCATCAGACAGCTTGTGGCAATCCGTAAGGTTGAGGCCTTGAGTCTTCGGGCAGTTGGCTGCGATCTTCTGTGCCACGTCGTCGTCTACGGCCGTGACACCGCTCACGTCGATGGCGATGAGATCGTTAAGTTCACGGAAGACATCGCTCAGCGCCTTTGGCGTCAACTTGATAGCACCAGAAAGCGTCAACCTCTCCAGCCGCTTGCACGCAGCGATTCCACGAAACAAGTCGTCGTTGACCTCGCGAGCGAACCCAGCGATAGAAAGTCGCTTTAGGACATCGGTGTAACGCAGGAGAGTCTCGGGACTTGCCAAAACCCTTACAAAGGATGCGAACCCCTCGACGCTGTTGAGCGCAGGCTTCTGCCAGAGGAGTGGGTAACCAGCAAGACACCACGACCTGGAAACTAGCATGGCGGACAGGAGGTCACTGTTTGCTGGCAGATAACGCATGATCTGGATTATCAGTACAGGTTCTATGAAGGACGGACTTACGTGAATCAAGAGCTCTGCAGGCAGCAGCGACGCTGGCCCCGCCTGTTGAGGTGACGGTGAGACCGTACGGCGGGGCCAGACCGTCACTTCCTGGCTTCCTAGCTCATCCTGATCGTCCACGAGTATTCCACTATCGCTCACACTCGCAGAAGATTCTGAGGAGCTTCGAAGTCGGCCACGGAGCCTGCGGAAGAATGAACCAGGGTGCAGTGGTGTTGACGCCGACGACCCTGCGCCGCCCGGCGTGGAAACGTCTTCTTGGCGATTGTACAACAGCCGGCTAGTGGGGTCGTGACTGCTTCTCTCTGTATGCTGCTCACTCATGGCTGAAATTCATATACAGCACCAGAGCGAGTCTTAAGATGTCAGCGATATGTTGCTGCGAAGAGTGGACCTGGGGTGACCGACTCACAGGAGAGTGAGTAAAGGGGTCACACGGCCCTACTTGAAGGCGAGCGAGAGGCTTCGGGCAAGACAGAGTAAATGTAGAACAACAGATGGGGTGATTCTGCAAGGCGCACTGCTGGAGGGGAAGGGGGGTTGAAGGAGGAGACGGACGATTGTCAATGATCAGGAAGGATCAGGACAAGGCCGCAAGCGGCGACCAGACGATTACAACAGCCGACATCAGAGCCGCCCGCCGCTAGGACGTGTTGTCATGTATTTGCGGATCACGTGACAACGTTCACACCCGCGGTCGTCGTCACTGCCACCCAGCCACCGCCGAGGTCCATCCAGTTGTACTGGAGCAGTACTTGCTGTCAACACTCCAACATTGTCGTCGTCTAAACCCTCTCACTCGCAGTCTCGGCACTAATAACCCAGAAACCAGTCTCGTCGCCGGACCCTTCTCCACTAGATACTGCCTTGCCCTCAGTATCTATCACGGGACAAGAGGGTCGGTCCACTTCAATGTCCTCGCATCACGATCGTGCATCTCCAACTGGCGGCCACCCTCTCAGCACATTCAGCGTCTCACGCAGACCCCAGTCTCAGCATCACCCCATGCCTCGTCTGTCCACCGAAGATGCTGCAGAACCCCGAGCCGCATCGTTGTCCAAGCCGCGACTATTTGGCCGGAAGAAGGCACGACAGAGCGATGTGGACCGGGAAGAGGGCGAGGCTCTGTTGGCAGGCTCTGAGGCAGAGGAGGTAGACGGTTCGCAGCTGAGTAGTGAGGGTGTGGTACGTTGCGTCCAGTAATCTTCCTTCCGTTTCCTGTGTATTGACGCTGGGCAACAGGCCTTGACCGCCAAGGCTGCGGTCGGCTCGAGGGCAATCCCAATACCCACCTCGCCAAGTCAGTGTCGACGAGATGGCTAGGATGTTGGTGCTGATCAACGGCAGATGCTCGGTATCCATATCCCGCCAATGTTGTGCGCAACCAAAAGTACAGCGTGATAACCTTCCTGCCAATCGTGTTCTACGAGCAGTTCAAGTTCTTCTTCAATTTCTACTTCCTTGTGGTCGCACTCAGCCAGTTTATTCCAGCACTGAAAATTGGTACGTTGGTGGCCACCTTTGGGGTCGCGAAGCTGACAGGTTCAGGATACATTGTAACCTACGTCGCGCCGTTGGCGTTCGTGTTGGCTGTTACGATGGGGAAGGAAGCTTATGACGACTATTGTCGCTACCTGCGCGACCGTGAAGACAACTCCAGCCGATACCTCGTGCTCCTCCCTCACCATGATTCGACACATGGCTCCAGCACCCCTGAGGTGGAACTGCCTCGCCCTCAGACAAGATCTACGCCATCGTCCGCCATCAAAGTCGGCGACATGATTTTGCTTGAGAAGAACCAGCGCGTTCCAGCCGACATGGTCCTCCTCGTAACAAGCGAGGAGGAAGGATCATGCTTCGTTCGCACTGATCAACTCGATGGCGAGACTGATTGGAAGTTAAAGATTGCCGTTCCAGAAACCCAGCAGTTGACTGAAAAGAGAGTTGGAGGCCTGGAAGGCAGCCTGTACGGTAAGGTGGACTGCTTCAGTGTACCCACTGACCTTGCAAGCCGATCCTCCCATCAAGGACATCCATACGTTTTATGGTATCCTGAACATCAAGTCCACAGACCCAGGGGCATACGAGGAGAAGTCGATCCCGCTATCCGTGGAGAACATTCTTTGGGCCAACACGGTCCTTGCCGCTGGCTCAGCTGTGGGTCTCGTGGTCTACACCGGAAACGATACCAGGGCTGTTTTGAATACGAGTGAGCCAGAAACAAAAATCGGAACCTTGGAGAAGGAGGTCAACAAGATGGCCAAGGTAGGTGAGATTTCTGCACCGCTACTGACTTTGCAGATCCTCTGTACCGTAACTTTCGCCCTGTCCGTCTTCCTTGTCGCTCTGAATGGCTTCCGAGGGCAATGGTACATCTATGTCTTCCGCTTTCTCATCCTTTTCTCTTCGATTATCCCTATCAGGTTGGTATGGTTGTGTTCAGTTGGACACCAGCTAATCTATCTCTAGTCTTCGCGTGAACCTGGACATGGGTAAAACGTTCTACGCACACCAGATTCAACACGATTCCGAAATCCCCGGCACTGTGGTGCGAACGGGCACTCTGCCTGAAGAGCTTGGGCGAGTGGAGTACCTTCTCACTGACAAGACTGGCACTCTCACACGCAACGGTGAGTGGGATATCCCTCATTTTGTTGTGGGCGATGACTGATCGGCTACAGAGATGGAACTGAAGAAACTCCATATGGGCACTGTCGTCTTCGCCTGGGACGCCATGGACGAAGTGACTCACTTGCTTGCACAGGGCTTCAGTGAAGAGCCACGTGAGTGGTCCACCCCTCCCAGCCGCTGATCCGTCCAGAGCGGAGGCAGGGCTCGATGGGACCGGGAATCGGTGCTCGCGGCCGCCGTGATATCTCGGCTCGCATCAGGGATGCTGTTGTCGCGCTGGCTACATGTCATAATGTTGGTGGAGCAAGTCTGAAAGCGTATCGCTGACATTCCTAGGTGACTCCAGTCACAAATGATGACGGCACTGTGACCTATCAGGCATCTTCACCAGATGAAGTCGCAATCGTAGAATGGACGGAGTCCGTCGGCTTGACACTCATCCATCGCGATCGGGCCAGCATGACTTTGCGCGCAAGGGGAGGCGAAACATTGACATTCGACATTCTGTCACTGTTCCCCTTCACCTCGGAGTCGAAGCGCATGGGCATTATCGTCCGAGAGAGGGAGCGTGGGACTACGACCTTTGTTCAAAAGGGAGCAGATGTGGTCATGTCTCGAATTGTTCAGAAGAACGATTGGCTCGATGAGGAGTGCGGTAACATGGCACGAGAGGGATTACGAACCTTGGTCCTAGGAAGGAAGCGCCTTTCCGACGGTGCCTACGAGGAGTTTGACAAGCGCTACCGCAGCGCTCAGCTCTTGGCTGGTGACGACCGCGCAGATGCGGTCCAGGCCGTCATCAGCGAATGTTTGGAGAACGACCTTGAGCTTCTGGCTCTGACGGGAGTAGAGGACAAGCTTCAAGAAGATGTCAAGTCAACCTTGGAGTTGATGCGCAACGCAGGCCTCAAGATTTGGATGTTGACTGGAGACAAGATCGAGACCGCTACCAACATTGCAGTTTCAAGCAAGCTTGTATCCCGGAATCAGTACATTCATCAAGTCGCAAAGCGTAAGCCTGCTCTTAGCGGACTCGTGCATGTGGAGGCTTACCGATTACCAGTGAGGACTGCCGATCAAGTCCGCGATATGCTTGACTTCCTCCAAGCCAACTACGACTGCTGCCTGGTAATCGATGGCGAGTCTCTCCAGGTGAGCGCTATCTTAGGCCCTGTCCTGACATTCGAGCTCTGCCTGGACAAGTTCCGCCAGGAGTTTGTTGTCCTAGCAACTCAGCTGCCAGTCGTCGTCGCCTGTCGGTGCTCTCCGACGCAGAAGGCAGATGTGGCCAAGCTCATTCGCGAGTACAGCAAGAAGACGGTTTGCTGCATTGGCGATGGTGGTAATGATGTCAGCATGATTCAGGCAGCCGATGTTGGTGAGTGGCTCAATGGCCTCCAATGAGCGCGGCTAACAGCGGGGAAAGGTATTGGTATTGTCGGTAAGGAGGGCAAGCAAGCCTCCCTGGCGGCCGACTTCTCCATCAACCAGTTTTCGTACCTCACGAAGCTCCTGTTGTGGCATGGACGCAACTCGTACAAGCGCTCAGCAAAGCTGTCGCAGTTTGTCATTCACCGTGGCCTAATCATCTCGGTGATTCAAGCCGTGTTTAGCTCCATCTTCTTCTTTGCCCGTGAGTACACCCTGCAGACTTATGCTTATGTTTTCAGCAATTGCCCTGTACCAAGGTTGGCTCCAGGTGGGATACGCAACAGTGTACACGATGGCGCCGGTCTTCTCTCTGGTCCTGGACCGAGACGTCAGCGAGGATCTAGCCCTGCTCTACCCCGAGCTCTACAAGGAGCTCACCAAGGCAAGTCTCACCGTCTTCTTCTCACAGCAGTGTCACTGACCGCCAATAGGGACGAGCTCTTAGCTACAAGACTTTCTTCACATGGCTCACGATCAGTGTTTATCAAGGTAAGCTCGCCACAACCATCGCTATCGGCAAAGACTGACAAATCAGGCGGCATCATCATGCTCCTGTCACTACTGTTGTTCGAATCCGAGTTCCTCCACATTGTCGCAATCTCGTTCACCGCATTGGTTATCAACGAACTGATCATGGTCGCCCTCGAGATCACGACCTGGCATATCTACATGGTTCTGAGTGAGCTCGGCACAGCCTTGGTATACTTTGGCTCGATGCTCATCTTGCCTGAATATTTCGGTACGTCTGTCGGTCTGAGGCATAGCTGACCATCAGATATGAGCTTTGTCCTCTCCAAGCAGTTTGCATACAAGGTCGCGGTCATTGTGGCGATCTCCAGCTTCCCCCTCTACGTCATTAAAGCACTGCATCAACGATTCAACCCCGCGGCCTACGCAAAGGTCTCTGGTGTCTAGGGTAGGCCAGTCATGATGTATCACATAGAGGGCGGTTGATGAACACTGTTTATGAGGCTCTTTGCGGGTCACAATGGGCTTGTACCTTTAGCACCCCGTTATGTCTCAGTCTTTGCTGGTGTGGACGAGTTCAGTGTATAGCGTCTTTTGATGCTGGCCTTAGAGCTCGTACGGCTCAGACTTGCCCCCGATTTCCGGCGCCCGGCCAGAACAGGGCCCGCCGGTGCTTGCCCGGTAGACCTGTTGAGCTCGTTGAGGAACGACAATCCCCATGACTGGGCAGTGAAGCTGATGCACGGTCAGAAGGAGTTTCTTTACCCAAACCTCTCCAAGTAGACGTACTTTGAAACATACTGTTACATCTTGTCAGCGGCAATCAGGCAACATGTGCAGACGTGACTCACGGCAAACAACTTGGTCCAGTTCTGGGCTCGGGTCTCAGCACTGAGAGTCAACGCCGAGTGGATTGCTTTCGCAGTCTGGTCAACATCCCCTAGAGATACAGTCAGTTGTTGCGTGAGACAAGAGGTGAACTGCGTACAGGGGTTGATAATCAGAGACCCAGCCAGACTCTGCGATGCGCTGTGAGGGTTTTAGCATTGGCTGTGGGGTACTGAGACCAACCCGGCAAACTCTGAAAGAATCATCGAACCATGGCGCTCAGATTGGGTCGAAATGTACTCGTACGCAACACTGTTGGGCCGTCAGATCTATCTCCCTTGCCGCTGTGACTTACAGGTTCATGCCGTCTCTGGTGGATGTAACCAGGCAGACGTCGGCTAAGGCGTACATGGCGGTTAACTCCTCAAATGGCACCGAGCGGTGCATGAAGATGATTGGGGACCAGGTGGGGGTGCTGAATTGACCGTTGATGCGACCAACCAGCTCGTTTACGCATGACCTGAGGTTCATGTACTCTTCCACATCCTGTCGTGATGGAATGGCCAACTGGATCAAAACGACCTGGAAACTGTCAGCTGGGGACCTATCAATGATCCCTACCTTGCCAATCCACTCTGGGTGTTGAGTAAGGAAGACCTCGAGTGCATGGAGCTTCTGGGGAATGCCCTTGATGTAGTCGAGGCGGTCGACACCAATGATGACTTTGCAATCCTGGAAGCGCTGCTCCAGTTTGGCAAGTCCAGCCTGCACAACAGGATTCTTGCGGCCTTCCACGAACTGCCATGGGTCGATTCCGATCGGGAATGTCCCAACCTGGACATAGCGACCTTCAAACTCGATGCCGTTGGGCTGCGTCTCGATGCCAAGAATGCGTGTGCACGACGATAAGAAGTGGCGCGCATAGTCGTATGTGTGAAATCTAGTCGTCAGACCACCACCTTAGCCCACCAGCAGCTTACCCAATGAGGTCACATTGCAAGACACCGAATAGAATCTCGCGGCGAACAGGAAGTATTCTGAGCATTAGACTGGGCCAGTGTGATTGTCATGGCTCACTCACCTGTAGATTTCAGACGAGGGGAAAGGCGTATGCAGAAAGAAGCCGATGCGGATGCCGCCCTTGCCTCTTTGCCTCGCGGTGAGCTCCTGCTTCTCAAAGGCGCTCATGCCGGGCAAAACACCGGGTTGACGACTACCGCCGCCGGCTGCCACCTCACCGCCATCCTCGTCCACCTCCTCCAGCACCACTCCCTCGTCCAAGCTGTGGACGACGCCCTTCTGCATCCCAACGTCGTTGACAATGGCGTCGTCGACACCCTCCTTCACGCGCCCCATTTCACGCCGTGTCAGCTCTCCCTGAGCAGACTCGCCCGAAATCATGGAGCGTAGAAGCATAGGCAGGAGCATCAGGTGATAGTCCTGGACCCAGACAACATCACCCGTGCGAACAAAGCCAGCAACGACGTCGGCGAAGCGGATGTTGGCCTCACGGTAGGCCAGCCAGTAAGACGGGTCGAAGTTCATCTCTCCTGGGTGATAGTGGAAGAGTGGCCAAAGAATCGAGTTGGAGAAGCCTGGGTCGTCAGTCATTGGGGCTACCGCGATCCGCCACTCACCGTTGTAATGCCTGTCCGCAAGCTCATCAGACAGATAAACAGGATAGCACTGATACTCCTCCAGGAGCCGTCTGTTGACATATTCGCGGTCTTGAACGGGGATCTTAAGCGGTCAGCTGTCATGCCGAATCAACAACAGGAAGGCGACTCACATCCTTGCCGGTCCAGCCAATCCAAGTAAACGACATTGTCTTTTTGCATCCCGACAGAGCCGATACTAGGCCACCGGAAGACATCTGGTTGTGATCAGTCCCTGTCCTCAAGCCCGCTACGTCAACGTCGAGATCGGTGACACACCTTGAAAGAGTAGTTGCCCTGATCATCCTTGGAGATTGTGACAGGCAGTCGGTTGGAGACGACGATGAGGCGAGGCTCGGTAGAAGATTCCTCGCGTTTAGGCAGCCCTTCGCCTGGGATCTTGGGCGAGCTGCCAGCGCTTGGGGATGAGTTGTGGTTCGGGGCGTAGGCGGTCATGTTCGGGTCGACGGGGGTCATGAAAGGTGGGCTGTTTCGTTTGCCGTGGAGGACAGTGCCGACGAGACGTTGCGAGTCGAGTGCTGGTTCTCGCTGAGGGTGGGTGGTGCGGAGTGTATGTGAGCTTGAATGGGCGATGGAAGGGGGGTTGGGTTGGGTTGGGTTGGAGGAGGGGACGGTGGGAACAATATGTAAGAATGTAGGTTGTGGATGTCTCGTTTCCGGTGAGTCGCTCCGTCTCTCGGCGGGAGATCCGGTAGTGTGTAGAACAAAGTGGGGCACGCACGCTCTGCCGGTGCAAGGGGCGGTGGTCGGGGGGCAGGTATTGAGGTATGGAGACAGGGGGGCGGACAACACGGGGCTGCGGCGCTGCGGATGATGGGGGGCTTGGGCAACGTGAGGGCGTGACGTGCAGTGCGTCAGTCGCCGCGCGCTAGTCTACAGACAGCACGAGGACGAGCCGCCGCGCTATCGGGCGGGTCAGAGCTGGCCGGATGCACACTCAAATTCCATGTCGTCACAGCGCTCACTGCGGCACATGCGACTGGCCACCCACCCACCCACCTGATACAGAGGCGCCGTCGTGCCGTCGTATCAGAGATTGTTCTGAGGCCCTCCGTCACTCCGTCCGTCACTCCGTCACTCAAGCCGCCCCCCCGCGCCCCACCAGCCAGACGCCCCCAAACGCCCAAACCCGTCTGCAGCCGCGCTACTTAGAGTCGCCGCCCCCATGCCATCTCCCAGGAACAGGCCTCTCAAAGGGTCCGCGTTCTAAGAGGCCAGGGATCCAAGGTAGTTAGGTAGCCTTCGACTCCCGGCATTATCCGGCCCGCGACAATCAAGGATGACTGTATGATGTCACCTGTCCCCTTACCCGCCTTGCCTCACCCCTACGATCCTCCCGAATCCCAACTAATGCATAGTCGAACGACAATCCAGACAAGTAGGCTCTAATTCGTGGACGATGATCCAACAAACCTGGTAAGCACATTCTGAGAATCCTGCCTCATCGCGTCAAGGTCCGTGCTGGGGTCCCAAACACGGCCACGCCCCGACGATGATCCTTGTTTCCCGACAGGTGGTTGGCTGAAGCTATACGTGGGGAACGCAGCGCTGCCAGACTGGCGGCCATGGCCTCGGCTCCTGGGGTCCGTGCCCGCTGAACGGCGCTTGACGTTCGGCGCATCGACCGCCTTGAATGTGGGGCTGGTCTCAGGCGAGGCCTGCGCGCTCGCATGCGAAACACGAGGACGATCCGTCTGGGCATAGCGATCTCGATAAAGGGCGTTGGACGGATAGCGACCACGCTGAACGGGTTCAGCTTCGTCGTCCCCGTCACGACTCGTGTCTGACCCTGTCCCAGCCCGCTGTGAACGACGCTGACGTTGGCCTGTCGGGGTCGCCGGCGCCCGTGGGCTTGGTACAGCTGTGTGGATGGTCGAAGTCGACAAACGCTCCGTCCCGATGCCAAGGGCACTGAGACGTTTCGCATAACGATCGATTGACGCAACATTGTCCCACGCATTCTTGTAGGAGCTCACAGAGTCTGAAAAGCTTGGCTGACTGTCGCGAGAGTGCACAGAGGCTGGAAGTTCAATGGCCTTCGGTTTGGGCGCAGCAGAGCGCTTTGAAGAAGAAGACGGCTGAGGGAAGGCGCGGGTTGCAGTGGCACGGGGCTTCTCCTTATCCTCCCATGGGAACACTTGCTGCACCTTGGCCTGGCTGGGCTTGGTTGTCGTGAAATCCTTGTACCAGTCGTTCGACTGCACGTTCTGAGGGATGCTGGGGTACTCCGTGTACACATTTTGAGGCAAGGTTTTGAAGTATGTGGCATGAGACTTGACTGGCTGTTCCCATGCGGGGGTATACAACGTGTTCATCGGGATCGTCATTTCGGGCTTGCTGTGACGAGGTGGCGAGTAACGGGAAGCATCCCACGTTCCCTGCTGCTGAGGCTCAGAGCGGTGCCGCTCTGGTTGCGAATGGTTCTGCGTAGGAGGCTCCCTAGCCGTGTTTTGGGTCGGAGCAACTTGTCCACGGGCCTGCTCATCGGAGCCGGCGTTGTTGGCAGCGTTTGGCACAGGTCTTGGAACGGGCTTGGGTCGGATGAGATCCACACGGCCATCCAAAGGAAGCGACGTATACTGCCCTGGCGTGAGGGCTGTCACGCCTTGTTGAATGGCTTCTTTGAGACTGGAGAGGTCCAGCCGATCTGGGACTTCAGCCGCACCTGGGCGGTTCCAGATTGCAACATGCTCCGGAACTTGGAAACGCTTGGCAAGGTTGGGCTCGTGGGCAGCTGTGGGGCGGACATGCTGGTCATACACGGTGTACCAACGATCCAGCAGCGATTCGTCTACGATCGATCAGAGTCTGCGTCAACCTTTGGTACTCACAGTCGAACGCAGTGGTAAGTGGAGGCGACGAGCGTGCCTGTCTGCTCGACAGCCATTTCCACGGCTTGTTCGGGCCAATAAAGTGGATCAAGTTGATCTTGTGGGCATAGTGCTTGTAGGCAGGTGCGTATTGATAGGCAGCGCTAGGTGTTACATTATAACTGCAGGGTCAATCGACTGCGCGTGGTGAGGTGACGACTTACGTGAATGGAAGTCGGTTCCAAGGCCCACCAGGACCATCCTCGGAGAAGTACTCATTGAGCAGGCCTTGGTCTGCACCATCAAAGCTGCCATTGCCGCTACCACTGTCTGCGTGCTGAGCGAGGACGGCCTGAAGGGCAGTGAAGTCGGAAGCTTGGGGCCGGATAACCATAACGCCAGAGTTGAAACAGTCGGGCCAGCCAATATCAGGTGACGCAGAGAAGCGATGAGGGCCTGTGATTTCAAAGAGCTGATCAAGACGGCGAATGGGCAGAGTATCGGCGTCAAGATACACAATGGCGGAGAAGAGGCTCTGAAGTCGGAAGATGTGGAGCTTGGTCAGAGCAATGTCCAGGTCGGGACGGCCTAGAAACGGACGTCAGCTTTGGGCATCATGCTTGGTCGCGACAACTTCACTCACCCATGAGCTGGAGTCCTTGTTGACCGGAGACACCGGAGGCAATGGGCTCTACACCAATGACGAGATCGTAGCCGGCATTGCGCAGGACTCCAATGGTACGCGCATCCACCGTCTCTGGGGTAACAAGACAAACGATCTTGAAATTCCTTGGGGCAGGGTGCAGGTCTTGCAGCGCATACAGCAGCACCAGCGCGCCGGGGAGATATGAGGAATCTGTGAGCAGAGTCACGAAAGCGTTCGGAAGAGACGCCATGATGACGAGGCCCGAAACTTGGGGCTCGTTTTTTGATAGCAGACCAGTGGGTGGCTAGATGTGTCAGCTGTCGCCAAGCTACCGGGAGCTGCTCACACTGGCTTGGGCAGTGGGGCAGAGGTCACAGTCGGATGGAGAGCAGAATAGGAGAGGGTGACCTGGCAGCTGTTTGTTTGCGGGTAGACCTGGCAGACAAAGGTTGGGATGCGAGGCGGCGCGTGAACCGGATTAAAGAGAAACGCGAGGATGGTGAATGCAGTTGGGGGGTAGAGACAAGTCGTAGCAGACGATTCCAGGGGCAGGATTGATTGTCTTGATGTCGACTGACGAGTTAGGAGCGGAGGAGGAGATGGTGAGAGATGGATGGGGGGGGTCGGAATGGGGGATGGGGATCGGATGGTGGCGGCCAGGTTGTGTGTGGCCTGACCTGACCGACCTGGGTTTTAGGATAAGAGGGGGAGGGAGAGAGGGTGAGAGGTTAGGAGGGTCGGAGGGGGATGAAGGGAGGATGAGACGAGGATGAGGACGAGGACGAGGATGTTGATGCAGGGCTAGAGGCGGCGCCCCAGAGCCAAACACTGAGTGAAGCGCTGACATTGGCCAGCCAGGACGAAGACTTGGGTTGGGCGAGACTGTGCCGCCTGGCTGACCCTTTACGCCGAAAGTCGCCATATGCCCAAGCCGAACCGACGGCCAAGCACGCCCTGCAGGCCGCGAGGCGCGGGCTGCTTGCGGCGCCGGCCAGGCACGACGCGGCACATGGCGGCAATGGTTCTGCGCGGGTCCACACACAACAACAAAAGTCATACGCCTACAGGGCCAGTCAACTCCAGTCATAAAAAGGCGCGCAGAGAATCACAGGCCTAATCCAACCGCCCAGCCCAGTCATGACCATCCGCACCTACGACGCTTGCGCCGCCTGCTGGCTGCGATGTCTGCCAGCTAGCTAGCTAGCTACAATGACCAGCACAACGTCGCTGCACACTCCACCACATACCATCCATCACCAACCCCAACCAGTCAGCTCACACTGCCCCAACAGCTTACCAGACCGCCTCCTCGTCGTTTCATTAATCACAGCGGCACGAATACCGACGCCAGCATCCTCCTGCTCACACGTCCATCATTGCCGCCGACTGCCAGTCTACGTTGACTCACACCACGATGAGCGCCGTTGATCCCAACGCACTACGCTCTTCAGACTTTGAGCTCGATGACGACCAGGTGGACGCACCACTCATCAGGCCCGCCTTCATGGCAGGCCCATCTCGGTCGCCATATCACCTCCCAGCGAGCGAACAGCTGCGAGGCGTCGCCAATCGTATCATTTTCAGCCGCTACTACATTCTCTTCTACTTTATCATGATGAGCCTGAGTTTGACAACAGTTGTTCTCAGCCTGATCGCGACAAGTGAGTGGTATGGTCACTTCTGATGCCTGACACTGTTGTTAGGTCGAAAGCAATGCCCCCCTGTATCCTGGCATATCCTCGAAGTGATTGTTAACTTCCTCATGGTAGTCGAGGTGTCGACAAGGTGGATCGCCTACGGCAAGGTTCGTTGTTATTGGCACCAAAAGCTGGCTGACTTTGGAGAAATACCCCATGACCTTGCTCAACCTTCTCGATCTCTGCTTGGTTCTGTTCTGTGTCATTACCCTCATCCTCGTGTTCGCGAACCCCTGCGCTGAGGGGACCACGAGGCGTTAGTTTCCTTTGAACTCTAGCTACTACGCTAACATTTGTATAGAGGAGGAGATCCTTGACACCATCCTTTTGGCCATTCGTAACGGCGTGCAGTTCCTGCGTCTTGGAAACATTCTTCGACGGTGAGGATGGAGCCTGCTACTGGCCAATTGCCCGTTGCTGATGCTGGGTCGCAGATCTGGGCACTCTCTTTTCAACCCTCCGAAGCCCATGGACCTCAGTCAGGCGCGACAGGCATCGATGGCTCTCGACCTCGACCTCGACATCGACGATGAGGAAGCCATTGCTGAGCGTAACTTGATGGGCGGCCGTACGCTTGCTGGCTACCAGCCTGTTTATGCTGATGATCGCACCCCTCCCCGAAACCAATCCCTTAACACTCTGGGTTCCAATGAGCACCTTTCGGAAGACCGAGATGCTTGGAACCGATGAATCTGCTAGCATAATTCTATAGACCATGATGCAGTGAGATGAAGACATCGCTTTATGACCATGATGTCACTCTTTGTAATGGAGGTCAGTCAGACGCCACCCAACCCAACTTTGAATGTGGAGGTCAATCCAGAAAATGTTTAGTGAATCCATCTGGGTCTTGCAACACTCCCATCCCCATCCGCAATCAAACCAACCATCCCGCTTCGTCTAGATGCTGGAAAGCACACCTCGACAATAAAACAGGGTTTCACACAAACATATGAGCACTTGGTCCCATGCCGTCAACTGTCGGCCTTTTTGTGCCGACTGTTGAGCGTATCGACCTCGGGCGCCCTCGAGGTGGCCGCCCACCCAAACACCCGCCGACCGAAGAGCAACTACGCACACAACGGCAACCGGGGCCTTCCCAAGAGGCTGTCTCACTTCACAGTGTTGGTGGGCAATCCACCACGGCACTTGAGCCCCGAAACAGGCGGTGGTGTTGGAACTGGCCCGTCAATGATCAAGGTACATCTGGCGTCACTTTGATATTCTCTGACCAGCCAGTCCAGATTACTAGCGAGATTGAACCTTCTCGTGTCATTCAAGAGGGAGCCACTGATGGACTGGAAAGCTCTACACTGTTTCCTTTGCAGACCTTGATCACTTCGGCTGTAGGTTGCGGAGGCACGTCGCGATCGCCCCTAACCATCACCCCAGACCCAATACATTCATGACACCCCCGACATTTACGAGCCGGATTGCGTCGCCGAGATTGTTGCACAAGAGATTGCAAGCAGCCATTCAGATCTCACGAATGAGGCATTCAACGCCCGCGTTGGCGGTAGGGTGTTGGCCATTGTGCAGAATCCTGCGATCCGTCGGACACCCATAATGCTGCTCAGTCCTAGAGGCGATGTGGGCCAGCTTTTGAGTGAGTTGGCACGCTCCACTCATATCTCGCTGACATGCAAGGTATCATGTCATTCTCTCTTCGATCAGGAAAGAAGCCTGGTTTGCAGGCACTCACCAGCCACATTGCCTACGCCTTCCAAACACCAATACTTCAACTTGTTTCTTCGTCCTTACCATCCCCTCATCGAATAGACGGTAAGTCGCTACGTCAGGAGATAAATCTGATGTGTTTCTTTTAGGATCTGCTACTGCTCTCCTTGCCCGTGTCGCCGGCGCAACTCGCATGTTAAGCGTAGTTCCCAATCCATCTTTCGTCTCCCCGACTCAGGACCTACCTGTCACGGTAGCATCCCTTGGCGAGCTATCAGTCTCATCAACTGGAAACCGCCGCCATGTTGACGTTGCTCTGGATCCTCTAACGTGGGGCAAAGCCGCTGTGGTTGATGAAGGAGGAGGTGTGTGGCTCTGGTCAGAGGGGAGGGAAACGATCAACGGCCGGGTCCAGAGGGTTTACAACGTGTCAGTGTCGTCGGATGGTGAGGCGACTCATGCTAATGGCTGCAGGGTGAAACTACGGGATCCAGTGACCTCAATTGAAGATGGTTTCTTTCGGGTAGCGTTCGGGGCGCGGCCAGGGACCCTGCTGATTTTGTCGCGGCGAACACTCGATGTCATTGACTATGAGGTCAGTTCCACCAAGCTATGATGTGCTGACAGCCCAGGCTGAGGATCCTCTCCCTCAATTATCGAACATTATGACTCTGAGCGATAAATCACAACAGTTCACGTCGATTGACAAATCTGTGGCCCAGCGTGGGGCGACGTTGACCTGTGTGGCGACGACAAGAGAAGTCGTTTGGATAGACGAGTATCAAGTTGGCCCACCCGTCTTTCGCTGGATTCACGACTATGGAGCAAGCAAGATTCAAGATCTCGAGATCACTGTTCACCCTGATGCCAATGATGAGGGCTCACCCGGGTGGGAAACAATCATTCTGTCTTCGTCGTCGTCAAAGCTCACAGAGGCAATTCGTGTGACGACCACTATTCCGGTATTGGTGGTTACCAAGCCCTGGCTCATTCCTGGCCTCGCCCAGGGCAGCCCTCTGCTTGACTTGATCATCCTACCCTGTCTTGGATCGACTTTGGTTGCATTGGGTAACAACGGGGTCATGACTGCTGCCCGCATGTGCGCGACTGCCCCATCAAACTACGCTTTCAGTTTGGCGAAGACACTCGACAACCCGGACATCCCTGCCTCATCAGCACTCCCGCCCTCTCCCCATGAAGAGGATGTCTCTGAAGATATCGATTGGTTGTCCTCCCCTGAGGATTGGGCTAAAAAGGCCGACACTAGGGCTAAAGTGATGCAAGGACGGTGGGCGTGGTCCGGTGAGGTTGACAAAGTGGGGGCATCGTGCTAACTTTTGCAGAGGTCAATGAGCCAAGTCAGCCCAAATCTAGCCTGGATACTGTGGACTACCAAAAGTACATTCGAGAGTTTGAAGCCCCACCCGAGCACATGTTGACCGCGTGAGTAGCAAAGGACCCGCCTGGCTCAGCGCTCTGCTGACCAGCTATGAAGAGGAGAATTGGCGCGCGGTCTTACTTTGGATTCAGCACCTACCACACGTTCCACACTACTCCCGAAGCTAGGGGGCTTATCTCGTGACGTATTCAGTACGCTTGACGACATCGACTATACTGGCACCTTCCCTTCAGTTTGGGTTGCTCGCCCCGGGACAGGTGTGCTGGATGCCACAGATCTGCGGACGCTGGAGCGGCCACCATTCCAAAAGCAAGCATATCATGAGGAATCTCTACGCCTTCTGGCCGATCTTTCTCTTTCAAGAATTGTTCTATCAATGGACACGTCGGCACATGTGGAGGTGGAGAGAGCCACACCCGAGGATCTTTTTGCGGAAGCTGCCGGCCAACTCAGTCTTCAAGAGCGACGAGCCGACCCTCCAGAGTTTCCAGCATTGAAGCCCAAACGTCCACTTCCAACTACTCAGCGTGAAGGCGAGGTGTTCGACTTCAACGATGTCAACCAATTCCTGCAACAGTGGACCGTTGGTAATGACCCAAACGCATTCACCTGGAATATGCCACAAACGTGGTCCTCCCATTCCAGTCAAGCCCCGACTTCTCAACCGCAACGTAGACCTATTCGGCCTCTCCCATCCGTGCGGGCACTCCAACCGCAGTCAGTGTCAGCTGTCCCTGTACCACTATCTCAGCCGCCGATGCCCCGCCACTTGCCCATGGACGGAGACTTCTTCGGAACTACCGGAGCCCCGCCTATTTCGCATCACTCATCCCCCCCTCGGCCACTCCCAGTATCACAGCCATCCCTCTCTCATGCTTCATTTGAGGCTTTCCCTCAGACTCAAACTGAACGTGGACCTTTTGGAGATCGACCAGAGGTCGTGTCAAGAGCTGCTCGGAAGAAGGTAACGAAGAAGAGGCTCGGGGGGTTCTAAGTATTGTTGTACCCATGCATCGTAGGTGTATGTACTGTTGTGTTGAAACAGCTGCAGAAACGTGAAAGTTTAGACTTAGGTGCTGCCATCCAGGAAGGCGACCAGGTGATCCAAGATCAGCTTTTGCTGAGCAAGAGGGGAGTCTGTGTCGTCCTCGCTATCCACATCAAGCCTTGTCGCCATTTCTGTCGGGCATCAGGTACATTCCTCGGATATCGGCGTTTCGGCTCACCAGACAAGACATTACGGGTGTCAGAAAGCGAATGGCCGGTCCGTGATAGCAGAGTTTGAGCGTGGAGCTTGGCCTGAAGTGTGTCAGCGAATGTTTGACAAGGAGTGGCCCATGGTGACACTTGCGCCATCGTCCTCCATACACATCCAAGCCAGAATGTAATCAGCATTTTGAATCGCAGAAAGGCCAGAAGAGAGTCGGTCCAGGTACCACTCGTCTTCCTGGCTCTCCTCGATATCCTCGCCCTCTGCGATCAGATCCTGTGGAGTGAGTCAGTCGCTAATGGATGGGCAGTGGCTTCCGCACCTTCCGTTGCCCGGCAATCTGGCGGTCGATGGTCCTCAAACGACCTTCTGCGTCTCGTCGAAGTTCAAGGAGCCGGTCGATCTTCTCGTAGTCTTTCTCCACAAACTTGGCGATCAATCGGAGGCGAGGGGGCGTATCCGAGGAGAGATTGGTGAACAGGCTAGAGATGATGTCTAGGAGGTGTTCGTCCTCTTCAAACGTACCCCCCCTGGAGCGACCCTTCTTGTCCCCGGTCTGCTTCGTCAGTAATCCGCGAATGGCATTGACTAACCTTCCCCATGAACGAAGAAAACAAGGTTTTCAAACCAAGCATCTCAACAAACCGCTCACAAGCAGGCACTCCGTCTGCAGGCTGAAGTGCATAGTCCAGCACCTTGATCGCGCGGCTGCGTGACATCTTGTTTTCCCTAAACGCCCATCAGACATGAACCAAGGGGTTGACTCACTTCAACATCATGATCATCAGCTCCACACCTTCAGCTTCCACGAATTGCTCCTTGCCTTCCGGTTGGGAGACGAGAGAAACCAAGCAGTTGAACGTATTTTCCATGAACTCCTCCTCCTCGGCCTCACGAGGGTCTCGTCGGCGATATTGCTTTGGGGTGGGTTAACCAACAGAGGGGCGGAAGGTAACACCTACGGATAGAATGGTCAACAGTTTGTCGACCCCCCCCATTTCGATAACTTTCAAGGCATTCGCTCTGCTACTTTGGAGCAGGATGGACATGATTTCGGATGCGTATTGCTTGTTGCTATCGTACGCCTCGAGGGACATGCGATCCAGAAGCCATTTCAACAGTTGCGTTGTCGACCCAACCTCATCTGCCAAAGGCGGCATGAACGAAAGAAGGTTTTCAAACACGCCTAGAATCGAAAAGACGCCCTGGCGGTCGGTATCCTCCTTCTCGTCCAGTCGCTCGAGATTAGATACCAACAACTCGAACACTGAGTTGGAGATCTGTTGCAGAGTTAACCCAACCAGAGTGAGAGCCATCATCTCACTCACCAGCGCATCAATCAGCTCAGCCATTGCCAGCCGGGTTTCCGACGACCCCTCTGCATTTTTAGTTGCGAGATCATCATCGTCGTCACTCAAGTCGCCCTGGACGCCAACATCCTCATCTGTGAGCTCCTGCAGCACTTCGACAACATCGATGGCGATGTCCGTATTCTCGTGACTAAGGAGGCTGACCAGGAGAGTGACGGTTCCCGACTTGACCAACTCGGGGTAGAAGACGGTTGGGTTCTGAGTGAGAGGGAGGAACCTCTTCAGGATCGCGTCCAGGTCGGATTCAGAATCGATAAATCTGCACCCAGTTAGAAGAGAATGACCAGACGAACTAGTCACTAGCAGTACGCACTTGGATGGGTCATCCGCATACTTGCCTCGCTGCTCGGCGTTCCGAGTCACAGTTCGCTCAAACTGGCCGGTCATTCGCCTGAGAGCAGGCAGTGTCATGGTTGCAGTCTTCAATAGGTTAACCAGGTCGTTCATAGGGGTTGACCACAAACCTCTTCCTGGTCATCCGTTGCCTTGTCGAAGATATCGAGGATTTGCTGCGATGGTAAGGGGCTGGCTGAGAGAGAGTGTGTCTATTTCCTTACATTTTGCTCATCATTGAGGCCGCCTCCAAAAAACCTGCCTTCCTCGTCCTCTTCATCGGCATCACCTTGATCATACCCATTCCCGCTTTGGGCTTCTAGTGGCGAGGTCGGGTATCAGTTGGCAGGTAAACTTCGGAGGCGTGAACCCACTTAAAGACTCCTCGTTTTCGTCATCAACCCGAGCTGCACGGTTCGGTGGAGCTCTAGAAGAAAGTTCGTCCGATGGAGAAGAGCTCTCTTCAGGCCTGAATCGCTTGAGGATTTCGGAATCTTGCATAGTGGTGAGCACTTGGGAGGCAATAGGCAATAGTGATTGTCGACTTACCAGCTGAAGGGAGATCGGGAAGCTTGCGTTTGGAGCCAGCCTTGCCAGGGGGCATGGCCGGCAGCTTGAACATCTTGTCGATATCCATGGCGCCGTGATTTACTGGAGATAGGCGAGACTTTAAGCTTGGAGAACACGAGAGGAGTTGGAAGCAAACAATCGAGTCCAGCGACGATGAGCTCGAGGAGGTTTGGAGTGGAGGGCAAGCATGAGGTGGATGGAATATTGCCTCCGACATCAACAATGCGGGGTAAACTGCGGGGAAACTCTGGACAACTGCCAGCTCACTTTGCCATTCCACCTCCACTGCGTCATTCCATCTTCGTCCTCTCTCTCTCCCTCTTTTGTCCTCTCAATGACAGCACCCTGTCATCTCTAGAGGAAAATTAATACGACACACGAGATATCATAAAGACGGCTATACCCTCATTACAGATGACCGCCGTTAGCCAGCCCGTCGCTTCCCCCGGGGCAGAAGAGCCGTCATCGGACCCCACACTGTCCCTCGTTGCGGCAGTGACCACAGGCGGACGTCCGGCGTTAGCCTCCCTTGCAACATGCGCTCAAGAACTGCAGTCAAAGACCCAGAATGAAGAGGTTGGTGTTCCGGTTTGATCGTTCTGTGGCTGAACGACATCAGGCTGCCCTCCATGCCCTGATCAGCGTCCATCAAGAAGACATTGTCGGGCAGGTGACAACCGGGCATTCCCTGGCCTCGAGCTCGATCTCAATAGACAACTCACTCCAGTCCGTGGAGAACCAGTTTGATATTCTGGACAAGACCGTATGTGTATTCACGTTTTGCCGCAATGCTCACACCTTCAAGCAATCGACGTCCCTCTCACCTCTTGTGAACACGGCCGTGCTGCGACAGAGCTTTCTTCACGAAGCGGCCGTCGCCAACCTCACCTCATCGACCCTTGCGTCAATAAAGCAACAATATGATACACTGGTTAACCTAGAGGACGCAATGTGGAACGGGCACGGGGCTGATGAGGAGTTCCTCAACCAGCTTGAGCCCGATGGATCGCAGAGTCGTAGCGGGATAGATACGGCAGTCGTTACGGCGATCAGGGTGGGTGGAAGGAACTGCCGTGGGTCTGGCTGACTCGTATCAGAGTCGTTATGACTTACTGAGGGCCATGGCTTCCGAGCAGCTCTCCAATGCGTGGACAGGAGCGATATCTGTCAGTGAAGGCTCCTCCAGTCGCGGGCCGCGCATTGAAGTCGCGAAAGAAATTCAGCTTTCAGCGCCTCGCCGTGAGTGAAGACAGAGGCCAATACTGAGCGCTCAGTTTCTCGTGTTACGCCCTCATCAAAAGCGCCCCCCTCCAGCGCAGATCACCCTCAAACGTACTCCGTCTCGCAGTTGTTCACAGCCTTGTCAAGGCTGGGCATCCTTCCTCCGCTTCTGAAAGACCTGCAGGGACGCCTTCTTCGAGCAGTCATTCACCCACTGGTGGATGGGGCTGCTCCCAGAGCGGAGCGGGCCCAATCCTCGACATCGGAAGCAATGCAGCTCAGCGCAGATCCACGCACGCAGCCCGTCGACATCGTCAGCAACCTGAGGGACGTCCTGGTATTCATTTCCAACCAGGTGTACCCCACTCCGTCCAACCAGCCTGAAGCTACGGTCCAGCAGCAATTTGTCTCAGAGATAAGAGGTGAATCCTTCCGCTACGTTCTGGAGCATCTACTTCTTCCCGCTATGCCGACATCAACATCACTTCTACCAGCTTGGGTTCAGTTGGTGCATCAATCGGCGGAGTGGGAAGAGCAACTGAACCAAGGGGAGGGATCAACCGTCCTCGGAAGCTTCCTTCGCACTAATGCTGGTGAAAGATGGATTCTCGAACGCCAACGTGTTTTGCTTCGCCAAGGGCGTCGCCTTGTTTACGACGGATGGGCGGCCTGGACCTGGAAGGCCGTCGAATTCAAAGACACCGCCCCGTTGGTCTATACAGGCCCAATCGCATCGGAATCTCCAGAGGTTGATGACGATGGCTGGGGATTTGATGAAGATGATAACCAACCGCCAACAAAAGCAACCCCTGCGCCAGACAATGAGTCGGAGGAAAACGACGGCTGGGACTTTGATGACGAGCCACCGACGGTTTCAAAGCCTGTTGTATCAAAGAAACCCGTTAAAGAGGCTCGACGCCTGGGGAAGAAGGTTGGGTCCAAACCAGTACCGGCTTCGGAGGAGCCGCTGAGCAACGTTGATCAACATCAGCGCCAAGGCGCCCAGACCGGTGCCCAGCCGACCCCCCGAGCGCCAACCGCCGCACCGCCCAATGCCACGTCTGTCGCTTCGTCCATACCAATTCAGCCGTCAACCTATCGCGTTTCCACTATCTGTGACGAGGTGCTCGCAATGGCTGCTGATTTAGGAAAGGACATCGAGACTTTCTCCAATCTCAAGTGAGGCGAGCTCTCATTCTTGGACTTTGACAGCTGACAATATTCGAAGGCTTGATCATTCATCCTTCGCCAATTCGAGCAGTCGTCTGACTGCCCAACTTGTCGAAGTTCTAGACTTTATCCGCGCTACAACTCCCATTGCCCACGCGGCTTACCTGAAGTCAACCCCTGCCACCACATTGCAGCTTGGGAACGACTTCACCTACATTGCGAACGGGCTCCGCGAGTCAAATGAGGATGCTGGTTCGCCGAATCTCGTTGAGGTATCGGAACGATTTAAGGCTGCGGGGACAACATTGTTCTTGTCTTGTGCTGAGGACCAGATGGCACATGTTTCGTCTCTTCTCAAGGGTGTTAACAGCCTCGTTGACACAGCTGACGAATTCGTCTTCGCCAATGCTCGGCTCGCCATTCAGCAGCTGGTAGAGTTTGTGGAGACATTGGCAACTCAGATTGAGGTTGGTGTGCAGTGCCTTGGAAGCGAGACAAGGAGCTGACAGGGCATTACAGGGCGTTATCGAACCTCCGCGGTACTTCCAGTTTCTGGGACTAGTAATCGAAAAAGTGTGCAAGACATTGCTGGACAACGTCCTGGCAATGGATGACATCACGGAGATCGAATCCACGCGAATTGGTCAGCTCTTGGCTCAGATTGAAAGTCTAGAGCACTTGTTTAAGCGTCATACCGACGATGTGGGTTGCTGCAGTCCACAAGGGCTATCGCTCACCAAACCGCAGGTGTCAAGCATTCCGACTTTCGTTCCCAGCTGGCTCAAACTCTGCTACGTGAATGAGCTTCTTGTGAGTTCCAGTGTGGATTCACAGGAGCACACTTCTAAAATACTGTGCAGGGGGCGAACCTCGTCGACATTACGTATCTCTTTGAGAGTGGGTCATTGGTCGACTTCACTCCCGGCGAGCTTAGCAAGTTGATCCGGGCACTGTTTGCCGATAGCGAAAAGCGGACAAAGCTTTTGGACAAGGTTGAGTCTTCAGCAGCGTAATTGAGGGCTGGGAAGGAACGTTCTATGACATATGCATTTCCTCCACATTGGGCCATCAAGACGAGCATTGCTCTGGCGTGCAATCTGAGACCTCTCTCCCGAGACTACGTCAACGTCGCGAGTTCCGCGTCGCTGACAATGAACGGTGTGCGAAACACACCTCGTGCCTCTTCCTGAGCAGCAACAGGCGAAAACTTGGAGTGCCCGAACTCTCGGATGCGCTTCTTCCAATCGGGCCATTCGCCCCACTTGCCAGTGCTGCTCACTTCCTCAGGACCGCCCTCACCGATGAGTGCCAGAAGCTTTGTCGCATAGTCGAACCTGATCGGTTAGTGGCAGTTTCGCTCATGCAATTGCGCAAAGGGCTTACTCTGCTGGGTGGCCGAGCACCACAACACTGTGGGCTTCATTTGCCTCGTCGGGGTGTGGAACCAGTTCCGCAGCCTTAGACCCAGACCAATACGTGGCCACGGCATGGGCTTGAAGCTCTGCAAACGGCCACGAGATAGCTTCTGCGTGCAGAAGAAGGAATGCGATGGTGGGCTCTGGCAAGTAGAACAGCTGGAAGCTGTCCAAGTTGTGTGCACGGAGGCCGCCACCATAGGTGGTTTTGCCGACAAGCTCAGGAGGAGGCCGAGGAGATTCAGCGGGTGGTTGAGGATAGTGGATAAGAGGATGACTAGCAAACGGCTCATCGGTCTCACGAAGGAACTCGAATCGTACAACATATGACGTTGCAAAGATAATCACCTGGAGTACATGATCAGTAAGGTGAGGTAAATCATTCAGGGCAGTCACTCACATCAATGTCGTCAAGCTCAACGCCGTCCACAGTGCGCAGGCGTCCGGCGGGTGAGGCAGTAGTGGGTGCCCATGCCCTTTCGATACTCGCAATCGTGTGAATGTGGTCTCTCCAGCCCTTTTCCAGCTGGGCATCCAGTCGCGGCTGACTCCGAATTGATCGATACACCTTCTTAGGTTTCGCTTCCTTGTTTTGAACGAAGGTCATTCCGAGCTCCCGGACAATATCGGCGGACGAGGAACCAGATCCAACCACAAGAACCGTCTGAATGGGAACGCAAGTCAGCAATGATCCCAATATCACTTTCGGATCGCCTCTGTACCTTGTTGGCGAAGTCCTCGGCTCTTCGGTACCATCGCGAGTGAGTGATCTGTCCCTTCCAGTCCCATAAGCCCGCAATGTAAGGAACGTAGGGCCTTGAATCACTTCCGTTAGCAACCACGATGTTGTCGAATTGCTCCTCGTATGTCGTGCCCACATCTGGCAGACCCGATGTCTGCGTTGGGGTCCATTCCACCAGCCACTTCCTCGTACGGCCGTCTGTCGTGGACGTTGGGGGACCCTCTGTCGGAGTGTATCGCACACGAGTGACAACACGATTGTGGCGGATGAACGGCAGGTACTTCTCAGCGTATCGTTCCTGATATGCCTTCATTTGCTTGTAAGTTGGAAGGAAAGGCGTGTTGGGAGGGTACGGGTGCTGCCTATAGGTCATGACGTCCTGGAGTCAACTTCTACACCCCGGCTCTCAACCTACCCTGGGCGTGTTGGCGACGACTCCTGCGTACATGGGGGTCGGGGCAGGGGCAAGGACTCCATTGTGCTCGTTCTCCGACAGGACGATGGCCTGCCCGTACGCGTCGAATGTTACAACTGGGGCCGGAGGGTTTGCATCGAACTCGGCCCACAAACCTCCAATGCCGGACCGAGCGTCGAAGGCCAAGACGTCGAACCCCTTGGAGAGAAACTGTTCAATGGCGCCCAGTCCACTGTCTCCTGTCAGTGGGACAGCCCAGATGTCTATGGCGCCTCTGTGGCGCACTCACGCTGGACCAGCTCCAATGATGAGAACCTTCGGCTTGACAATATCCACCGTCATGTTGATCGAGGTCAAAAGACAACGAAGCGCAGAGTTGAAGAGCCATCACAAAAGTTGCCCGAGCATTATTATTTCTGTCTGTTGATGGCTGTGACATGATCTGACAATGCCGGACACATGTTGAGGCAGGCGAAATGACGACTTCATGCGTGATCTGTTGCGGTCGGCCCCTTTGCTCCACCTCCACCTCCACCCTTAACCCAGGGTCCAAGCTCAGGTTGGCTCGCCAAAAGGCCGATCGAGGCACCATTTAACGTGATCAAGCATCACTGCGCTTTGGTATCTCGGCTTCCTTCGCGAGCTTGTGAGGCGTCCAGAGTGTAGAGTTTGGCGAGTTTGGCAACTTGAAGGTCGTTGTGCATGCGGGTAGCATGACGGGCAGGTCGGTGTACTCATCAACTGTCAACGACGTTCTTTTAGCCCATAGCTCCCGTCCTGGTCCTGCGGGGAGAGCATCAACGGCCCTGTCCAGGCGAAGGTTCACAAATAGACATTGCATTCGCCGTAGAAGCTCAACCGCCGGGTTGGCCGCACTATCGACTGCGGCTGCTGTCAACGTGGCCCCTCGGCCTGTCATTTCGGTCACCGGGAGTGAAAGTTGAGCTCTGCATGGCCGGGATACATGCAGTGGTTTCCCTTTGCTCCTACCGGCATTGAGTTGGGAACGCGGCGTCTGAGCATGCTTGCGTTGCAGTACAAGCCGCTGCTTACAGAGCGCATTAGTTCTGCTTGCTTCGGTAGGCAGCTTCAGTGGTGGACACTCATAGGGATGGTTGTTTTGCCCGATGGAGTTGGAAAGTACTTACTTGACCGTTGCCGGGGAAGGCTCAGAGATGTCACCTTGCCCTCTAAGCGTACAGATCTTCTGTAATCAACGCAGCCAGCACTTAGATACATTGTACCGAGTGGTGATCGAGTGCGTTGAGAGGAGGGAGGACGCACCGGGCGGCTGCGGGGTTGGGTTGCACCATGATTCCGTACATACCGTACATGGGGTATCGTGTTGACTCCCTGCTGCCCAATTTTGATTCTGGCGGTTGCTGAATATGAGTGAAGAAGCGATTAAATCACGACGGAAGATACCAGAGTGTAACCTGACCTAGACCCTATTGAGCATGTGACCATTGTAGACTGATTCTGCATTGAGCTTCCACCTCATTCTGACAGAACAAGATTGAACCTGTTTATTCCGAGATTACAAGCCTGGTGCATTTACATCATTCTCTGCCAACTTACATTCTTGCATCCCAAAACCATCATATTGATGCAGTAGTTGACGAAAGTGGTTTAGACAGTCTGTTTTCACAAGTTTAGTGACCAAACTAGGAGCATCAGCAATCTGTTGAATGTGAGTTAAAAAAGCGATACATAATTGACTATGGAGCCTATGGAAGTAAAGAGCACATAGCTGGGACAGAACCAGATTCCGACACAATCCAACTCACTTCCCCGGAAATCATGATTTCTAACACAGAATGAGAGTGTGGTTCTCATCCACTCCCATTCTCAAACAAAGTTTGACTGCTTGGTGGTACACACATATTGGAATACAACACCTTGTGTTATTGATAATCTGGGAATCCGCAACCTGACCTGCATTTTCAGTCAAGGCGAAATCATGGTATCCAGCCAGATATTTCCCCACAATAACTGGCTTGTCCACCATGGATCGCATGCTGAGTAAGTGAGTTTCGAAAGGGAATACGAAGTGGTGATCATCATTATATAACAGACAGGCAGGACCAAAGGAAGGAGAGAGTATTGATTGACTGGTTCCCATCGTTCTCATACGGAAGGTTGTGTAAACGATTAGAAATATTAGGTCAGACAGGTGCCTCTTTCACACGCCCCAATCCAGTAGCACCTGGGTTGTCTGTCAAGATGACGGATAGCAAAAGAGATACCGGTCATTGTCGGGAGGTAGCTTGATGTATATTTCAGCATTGTCTGTTGAATAGGTATACTGTGAAGCGCTCTCATTACTCCGGACAGGTGAATTGGGGGGAGAACTTCAACCATCCACACACCTGGACACCAGGGGAACTGACAAATACATGAGAAGCAACTGCTGGGAAATTGATCAAGTCCTAGCGCCTAGTGTGAGTCTCTCCGTACTCCCCAACATAACCTGTGTCCATGTGTATTGAACTTAGCGTGGCTCTCCATTACCCAGAGAGTTCTACGTTGTCAAAGTTTCACAGATGACGGAAATCCACTGCGTTGGCAAATAATGAGAGAGCACCAACGCATGAAATCGGCCTTTAGACGCCTTTGATATTTACACGTGCACCTTCATGTAGCTGCGCGAGCTTCCTTAACGCAAACAGGGCAGCATCCCACCTAGTGAAAGGGACACTCGCTGTTGTTAGCCGTTGGCCAACGTGCATGCCGACAGCACTCTGCCATTAGACTTCTTCTGTCGAAATGAGTCGAAACCGACCATTTCTATTCAAATCTGCAAAGGTCTCCATCGACGAGCAACAACAAAGTTCAACTTCAGTTTTTCACTATTATCTCACTCTATGCGGTAAAGTTCATCAAACTCTTCTCTCCACCCAAATGGCTGGCCGGACAAGCCAACCCAACTAACTGTACCGAATAAAACCGGTTAATAGAGACCAACTTGCCAGGCATTTGAGGTAAACTCCCGGTGCCTAATTTACAGAAAGTCAAGTTCACCCGCGGTTATATGGGCGGCACCACTGTAACAAGAATAGTCTAGACTTGCGTCTGCCCACTTCCCCACCGGTTATCTCAAACCTCCGGAATTCACCATTTCTTGTCTACAAAAGCGCTGTACACGTGTGTAGTTCTTCTTTCATCGCTCTATGCATGCTTTTCGACATCTTCATCAGGGTCTAACCAGCATTCCTATCAAAATGGATACCCTCACTTCTCCACTTGTATCGCTCACCTTTAAACATCAAGATGAGAGCGGTAGGGCGAAAGAAGACACTGTAAACACCATCATGCTGTTGATATCCATCGCTGTTGCGTCGAAATGAGACAAAGGAGTGATGCAGAATCAAGCTACAAAACGTCTATACTAAAATATGACTGGTTTCACGTTATTAAGTCGAGCCACACTCAATTGTTGACTCACACTTAATTCAAACTCGATTATTGACTTGACTCAAAAATCAATACGGCACCAGAGACACTATTCCGACATATATACCAGCATTTTGTTAATATCCACGCTAAGGTATCCATGGTATACACCACAGTGAACTGGAACTTTCGAAATAAGTCGGAACCGACCATTTCCAGTCGAATTTGCAAGTTCCCCGTTGAAGAGCAACCCAAAGTTCAACCTCAGTTTTCTACTACTATCTCACTCTGCCCACCGACCAAATCAATGCAACTTCACGGTATAAAACTGGCAAATGGAAACCCATATCCCAGACACCTGAAATACACACGCGGTGCCTAATTCACGAAAGTCAAACTTGCCTGTGGTCGTAAGTAAGGGTGAAACCGTTGTACCTATGAAATCTACACTTGCACTACCACTACCAAACCGGTGACGTCAGGCCTCCAAATTGCAGAATTCTTCTTCTACCACAGTAAGAACTCGACCGTTTCTTTTCTATATTGCTCTATGGACGCCTCTTTATAGAAACATCCCAGTACCTCAAGGTGCTTACTATCGACAGGACGCGGTGCCTCTGACAGACGCTGCTGTTAACTCCATTTCTGACTCAATGTCAACCACATCGAGTCCAAACTATATTCTGATTCCATTCAAGCCACTAGCTCCAATGTCTAACTGTCTGAGGCGGACTGAGCTCCGTTTAGCCTGAGTAGGTTGTAGTTTGACTCTGCGTCACTTGTTACCTACTATTGCGAAAGGAAACCGAAAACCTTCATGATCCCCTCAAGTATGAGATCATTCACTCCCCGGGAGAGCGGAATCGCTTCAATTACTAGATATTTTGAAGAAGTGAACCTCCTGTTTCGGCAGAGTGAACCTCCTGTTTCGGCAGAGAACCTCCTGTTTCGGCAGAGTAGGCAAGAGAGCCTTCTAGGGCCGAACGCTGCCAGCAATTGAGCGATTCTGAAAAATACGAAGTTGGATTGATGCGGCTCCTCTGTTGAGTGAAACAAACCGGGAACAATATGAGCCTGTGTACGTCAGATGAACCACATCTATGCACTTGATTGTGCTCCGATGCAACTGCAAGCAAATCTAGTCGCTTTAGAATCTTGAGGCGCGTCATGAACCCAACTGTTTCAAGTCATTCTCAGGGGCAGAAACATTGTGGTAGCTTTTCCTTGACTCAATTAACGTCAAGATTTGTGGAATGTGATCAGCACATCACTTCAAACGTATTGTGCTTCTGTAGGCGTGTTAGGATGATGCTGACATCTTAGGACGTGGCCGGCTGCTCCGGAGTCAGAGCATTCTATAGAGATTGGGCAAGCGGGTAATGCCGAGATACTATGCAGCAAAGCGCAAACTGCTTACTATCAGGAGCAGAGTCCATCGGAGTTCTCATGACAGTGTTGAGGCCAAGGAGCGATGCAGAATCAAGATACACGATGTCTATACTTAAACAGAGCTGGCTCCGAGTTATCAAGTCGAGTCAAACTCAATTGTTGACTCAAACTGAATTCTAACTCGATGAAGTGATTGATTTGATTTTCGAGTCAAGGCACCAGAGGCACTATTCCGATAGACAGTGGGTACCTCTGTTGCTACGCAAATGATTTCAAAGTTGAGTTTGATGGTAGGATCACAGAGCGATGGGAGATGTGACAGACTCGATGTTGGAACCTATCCACCATTGCCTTGCCCGAAAAACTGCACGCAATGAATGTTCTTGCATAGATTGATTGTTCTGTCTATGTTTCCTGGAAATGCCGCGTTCAATTAACGACAAGCTATTGTACACCTAACACAGTAATACTGGTCATAGTCTTTCTTGGCTTCATGATCCTCCCATTAGGAGCCGCTATCAGATAACGCTCGGACGCCTTGCGAGAAGATCCCAGAATAGCCCAATGAGATCCTCAACACACAGGCTCAAAGTTGATGTTGATGTGCACAATTTGAGACCACAAGAGGTCAATGAGTCTCAAACAATGTGAAAGTTCCTCTTACTATTGATGCGTTTCTAGATTCTAGATGCCCTCAACTCATTTCCTCTATGGTACTTGAAATCCAACTGACACAGATTCATGTTAGCGACCGTTTAATCTCTACTTCCGTAATTGACAAGTCCTGAAAAATTGAACAATAATTGAAGTTATAGTTGATGCGAACTTTCATTTTGAGAACAATAATTGCAAGTCAACCCAGTCTGCATCTGGTTTGATTTCCAGGTCGTAAGGAGTGGCATGGCAGTATCTTGAGGGATAGAAGCAGAGGTGCGTGTGAGCCCAGCAGCATTTCATCATAATAGACTGCCATCATGGCTTTTGTTCGGCCTTGGCATTCATTGACCACTTCCTAGATGGCTGAGGGTCCCACAGTATAGACCCAGTGCGGTCACCCGTGAGAACCTCACTCCAGGCTGAGCTGATGATTATCTGCAAGCAGAATGATTGTGGAACAAACCATTCGGCGCGGTTCCTAATGGGTACAGCACACCTGCCTCAATATTTTAGATGGAGCAGAGCCGTGGGAGCTGAAAATACAGCTGATGGTGACGCTATCTCTCAGCAAAGTACCGACAATACGGCGTCCCAGGAGCGGCAAAACGTGGTAGGTTGAGGGTCAGACGACTCTAATGTCGGAATTCATAATTCTACTCTGAGTGACTCGATTTACGACAATGAGGAGTCAAGGTTGCATTCGCAATAGACCTTTTGAAACAACAAGTCAATCTCATGGGGATCTGTGTTGTAAGGAAGTGTCTGATCAATTGATGCTTTTAGGAACCTATTCTGTGAGTATGATGACTCAAAACTATGCGAGATCCACCCACAGCTCGAACCTTTGGGTCAGGAATAGTGTCAAGGCTGTCTGGCACTCTCGTGATTTCCTGGCTTCACCCACTAAATGGATCTTCACTCCTCGTAGACTCATTTAGAGAATGGTTGTGCCTTATGGCAACAAGATCCATGTATGTCTTGTTCCAAGACAGTTTGACTTCCTTGGATGTGAAGAAACGCAAGTCTTGACAGTTCGGATTCTGTATCCATATTGTTTTAGCAACCGTTCTAAAGGAGGTTAGAGGGAGTTCCCCTCGACATTCCGTCGGTTTTTGCCTGCTGAACCTATCGAGTTGAGTTAGTTGTCTGAAGTCAGCCAGCAATTGCTAATGAGGTAGATAAAAACGACTTGACTGGTTAGGGTGGATACTCTGAGACTGGACTTCGTCAAAGCTCCTTGAAGCAGTACTTTGAAGATTGCACTGGACATGGTGGATTTCATATCAATGTGACAATACTAATTTGATAGTAGGCTTGCTAACGAATATACAATGTCCGTTCATCCCTTCTTGAATCAGACTGATTTACGTGCACAGCAACTTTTGGTTGACTCCAAACAGAGCATGAACCTGATGTCTCATTCAAAGTGAGTTTAATTAAACGCATATGAAAGTGAGGCATCTTGAGGTAGAGCAAGAATCAACCAGTGACCCACCATCTCCTCTCCACTTCACCTGCAGGCATCCTCGACTGTCAGGATGGAGAACCACGAAAAGAAACTGAAATTCAGGCTCACAGTGCGAACTTGTTGAACCTTCCGATCATAAGTCGTGCATCATGGTTGTGTCGAAATAAGGCAAAGGAGTGATGCAGAACAGCACACTACAAGACGTCTACAGTTAAATAAGGCCGGTTTCGAGTCAGAAAGTCGACTTATTGAATTGGACTGTGATTCTAACTCAATTGTTGACCCAAACTGAATTCTAACTCGAAAATCGAGTTAATAAGGCACCGGAGGCACTATTCTGACAGGTTGACTGATTACTTGTTGGCCCTTCACATTGTAACTGAGCTTGCTACATCCAGTTTTGTACGGCATCACCATTTTCTTGACGGAACGACACATCCGAAGAGACTTACAGACACAGTGACTCGATTTAAGTACAAACTCGACATACCACCAAACGGATACCGATTATTGCCAGGTAGCTCAACATTGCTTTCCAACATTACAGCCTTTGTGAGTCTGTTGCGCTCCTGATTCAAGAACTCAGCGACAATCTCCTCGAAAATGTCATGAGTTTGTGTCCTTCCAAAGTAGGTAGCTTGAAGACACTCGTAGTCTGAGGTTTTCATTTTTCGACGCACCAAGCATTCCCCAGCACGATTTTGAAGTGCTGCTCAACCACTCAGGAAACGAATAGTGACCAAGAAGTGCAGTTGTACTCAGCCACCGCGGCCTACATGCCAGTCCCTTTCCCCAGTCATATCACATTGGGGAATGATGCTGAAAATATAGATTGATCTGGTTGCACTTGTGGCCGAATCTAGCACGAGAGTTCTGTAATAAGACCAAAGTCATTAGAAATCCGAGCAGCGCTATAGGAATCGGAGCAGAGTTGTAACCGCTACCATCACCCTCTTTTTCACAATTAAGTCCCAATGTTGAGTGAAAGTGAGTCGCTGTTGTAATTGACTCCAAACCCTCTGAAAGTGGGCGAATACCCGACCGATTCTGTTGCTAACTTACTAAGACCAGAGTGCGCACGTTGGTTTATTCGGACAGAGTCAGTCAGAAACTGTACTGTGACTCTTCAACATGCTCACCATCGGCTAGACAAGTAGAATGGGAGTTACACCTTCACCTCTCTACACCACGTGCCCTCCTCCCAAAGAGCAGGTCACCGGAGTTTGAGATACTGAATACTGAGCCTCTAAGGCAACTCAACACCATCCATCTGCAGTGGTGTCTCATATACTTCAACCTTTACCAGTGATGTTGCGGAGCACAGGACTCAATGCGCCTACGCCATGTAAAAGCACTGCACACAAGCCAGCTGAGGGCGGGGGAGAAGGTTTTGCGGTACCTGGGAGAAACCCACTTCCCACGCCGAAATTAATGCTTCTGATAGAGCCTCCCCAGGTGAGCCCCGACAGCGCCCCCCTTACCTATTCAGCAGTCCGAAGTGACTCCGGCAGATTCCGTGTCTGACCCACATCCACCCGTGCTTGGGGATGTTTTCATTCGACGCCGACAGGAATGGCAAATGACTGGACGCTTTTCTTGCTCCTCGGCTGGGGTGTGGTCGCCATTTCCGATAGCTTCAGTTAAGGTGCATGTGAGCAGGCCCCCGATGAAGAGGGGTAAATCTGAGACGATCGGTCCCGCAGGTGACAGTGCACGCCCATTGACCATGCCGAATACATAGACAAGGTTCTCGATGCTCCGTCAGGACATCGTGGGCGTGTGAAGAATGTGCAGAGCTCGATGCGTCCTGCAGCTTAGGGGAGAGAGAAATGGATTGGTGGGCTTTACCAATCTCTCCAGGCCATGGAACTCTATTCAAGTTCAACGTGCAACCAGGAAATAGTGAGGAGTTGATGGTACTCTGAGACAACTCACAGCCACAATATGAAGCTGCAGCCCACCCCCTTCCGTATTCCGCTAGTGATTGCCTCTTTTATGAGAAACATACACAGCTTACGCACTGGCCTCTCAAGAATTCACCAAGGTGCCAGTGAGGTTTGCGAGACGGCGACGAGGATGTTCATGTTCCGCCCGAAGTGTGGCGGGGATGACTATGGCCATGAGAAAAAGGCTTCAGGTGAACAAGTAGAGCAGCTCACAAACAACTTCTAAACCCAGAAACTTTCTGAGTTTGCGATACACCGGGTGCGTTCTCTCGTATGGGTTTGTGTTGATGAAGAGAAGAGGCAAAGAGAGCTTTTGGAATTGCTTTACGTTCCGTCCACACGACCTCAGCTGTGCGGCTTGGGTAGGTACTGCTGAGGTTCTGACGGGGGGTAACTGGAGATCCGGCCTAAGACGGCCGTGGGGAGTGACGAGAAGATCTGTGTGGGTTTTGGAAGAGTTGTCGTGACCAGCGAGATTTCGGGCTTCTCGCCAATGGACTGGACTGGCGTCTAGTCGTTGTTGCTAGTCAGACCGCAGGGTCAGCAACGCATTACCCTATCCCTCTTGGGGCGGGGCTGGTCACCATCAGTTAGTGCTGTAAGCCAGAACGTAGCCGTAACCCAGCAACAGTCCGGGTTCAGTGCCCAACAAATCACTCCCTCTCATCCTGGGAAGGCAGTGACAGTCCTTCTAGCATACCAGGTGATCCGGGAGGGTTAACTGCACTGAGGAGACTTGTCTTGGTCTGCTGTACTGAAGACGCCGTCACGAGCTAGGGCACGAAGTCGGTCACGAGCTGCCGTCGTGGTTCTTAGTCTTAAGGCAGCGTCTCATCTGCGTTTTTTTGGAGTTAGCGGCGCGGTTTGGGCGGGGAGTCACATCGAACGCAGGAGTGCCAAACCACGGGGAGAACAGTAGGACCACCGTCAATGGGGTATGTAGCGAACTGGGCGGTGTCGCCACCTTCTGATGGACAGCCAGCGCCTATGACAATATCAAGTTCCATGACCGAACAGGCCAACAATGGTCTCTTGTTCTTCTACACGGATATAGTCGCCGTACTCTACCAGGCCGCACAAGAGATAAGCCCTCTTTTTTAACCGCCTAACTCATTCACTGCACCTGGATCTGATCTACCCCAGGCCGTGCTAGGTGCACAAAGAACCCGCCACTAAGGTCATAGATTTTGATCAATAGGTAGACCCCCATTTATTCCTAATGAGACAGACTCTCTCCCCACCACATCGACCCACATGGAAGTCCTATTGGCCAGCCATCCTACGACAGAATATGATGCCAACGCGAGATATCTTTAGGACCCCCTCCCTTGGAAATGAGGCTCTAGCGTGTACCGGGAGCCTTGATTTCGCGTGTACCCGAGAACTGATTCAACACGTATGAATGGTCAGCACTCCACACACTTGTAGCGATAAGGCCCGACGGTTTACAGCAGATCAAGGCAGTGCATTACTGCTCTTTTGTAACAGGGTCTACTGGTTTACTCGAGCCACAACACTGTGTGCCACACAAGACCACTAACAATTACGTAATAGTGAGTCTACCTTACTTACGTAAAAAGAGTTGCTAATGACGTGTGCTGGACACTGCCATTCCGTTCAACCCGAGTGATAGTGGCTGCCGAGTGACCACCACCCACTCACGTTTCAGCCATTGGTATCGTTGATTGACCGCATCTCATCCACCTTCGAGCCCACATCATCGCCTGCAGCGTCGTCGCTTTCGATCGCTGACCACTCCGCTTGGCGCTAGATTCAAGAACTTTTGCTCTCTTCACTCCGACAATCTCCGAGGGTCCATCATGGCTGTACGTTCTTGACCATCTGCTGCTGCTTGAAGATCGTTGTCTAACGACATTGCAGTCTGGTTTCGGCTACTCGGGCGGTTAGTGTCGGCTTGACACGCACACGACGTACATGCTGAATGTGAATAGGACGCACCCGTTGCTTCGTGTTCTGGCAGGAGTTTAGCAAGGTGGGATTAAACCGCGCCTGGTTTTGGTGACGTTGGTAGGATGCTGATGCCGCGCAGTGCTATGCCAACGCCGATGCCCCTCAGGAGTGTGTTGCCCAGAAGGAGGACTACCTGGAGTGTCTCCACCGGACAAAGGAGGTTGGTCGTTGTATGAAATACTAAAGCTGACGTCAATCAGATCGCGAGGGCAAAAGAGATCAAGGCGCACTGGGTTCAGTCGCAGGTTCGAGAGGGAGCGGATGCTCGCAAGGCCGCCGAAAAGGCTGCGACTGGCGTTATTGTCAACCTTGGGCTGGTGAACACCGATGCCTGACGCGTCCACAGAGGACGTATAGCAACAGAAATGCATAGTATGGGATCTTAGCGTCCCGACAACGGACACAACTTGAATCTAATCTACTGCCTCAGAAACGGGTTGCTTGCTCAAGCCGGAGCACTACGTCTGTTCGTAGGAGCCCAAACGTCCGTCAAGTAGAGTGGATGGCCAGTCGGCAGCAGTCCCAACAACGGCCTCTGCAGCCGCATTCCAACCCCAGCGCATTTCCACCTCATCCCACACGCTGACGACCTTGACGGTTCGGAACCCGAGCCGCTCAAACAAGGAAATTGAAGCAGTGTTCTTGGAGCCGATCCGGGCAATGAGATTGGCTGGCGGAATGCTAAGATCTGAGTTGATGCCATAGGTGAGGCTGTGACGAGGTCAGGAGGGTCGAGACGGGTAGATATTGAGGAAGCGGCCTCACAAGAGTTGAAGCGCCTCGAAAGCCAGACCCTTGCGGCGGAACTCTGCCTCTGCGAGGGGCATCAGGGGTTGAACAGTTTGTTCAGCGTGCCGTTCGTACCTGCAATCATGATCTCGCACTCGACATCTTCCTGGGGCCCATTGGGAAGGAAGAGATTGACGTCACCAACCATTTTGCACCGTGATAGCTCTGATGAAGGAACAACAGGGGTGGTGGATGCCGGGAGGTCACTCGGCCGTGCTAGCAAGATAAACGTAAGCTCTAAGGGAGGGCAAGTTAGCTTGGGGATGATGAGGCTTAGCCAGGAGATCCGCACTGTCGTCGTCTTGTTGCCATTTGCCTGATGGGAGGGGTTAGCAATGCGCGCGAGTCATGGCCCATGTGGTACCAACGCTGCATGTCCAATTCTTCTTCAAATGTCAGAGGTTCAGATGCAGTCAACTCCAAGAGCTCCGGTGACTTCATCCACTCGTGATAGGTCTACAGTCCAAAGACGACAGGTCAGAAGGATGCGGTGGATGGATGAAGGCTTGCGGCGATCTCACTTGGACATGCTCGACTCTACCAGGCGTCAGAAGTGGCTTGTCAGAGACAGGTCAGGTGCAACACCGACCTGTAGGGTACAAGGATAACTTTGTCGCCGTATATGACAGTATTCTCGTTGAGGAGCATGGTGACGAGGATTGTGTAGAAGTTGTAATCGACGCATCGCCAACTCAATAAGCAGAACCAAACATGCATTCAGCCGCGCGATCAGCCGCTTACAACGAGAACGGCTGGGACGGCTGAATTGCCGGGCGGCCACGTTGTGTGGCGTGCCTGAAAGTGAGTCTAACAACCGACTGCATCATCGCCTACCACCACTTACCACGCCCTGGTGCTCGCTGGCCGCGCGTCGCTGACTTGCATCATCATCATCAACTCTTGCTTGAGTCCTTGTCCACTTTGCGTTTACACTTTCTCAAGCAGCTTCTCAGTGCCCGTCACTGCAGCATAGAGCGTCTCCTGGCGCACTACACCTTGCTTTCTCAAACCTCTCGACCTATCGTCATTCAGCAGGTTCCCTCACCATGTCATCCATCGGTACCGGCTACGACCTCTCGGTCTCGACCTACTCTCCAGATGGCCGTCTCTTTCAGGTCGAGTACGCCAACAAGGCTGTGGAGGCCGCTGGGTCAGTGCTGTCTCAACCCGAAGGACTATGGTGGCTTACATCTTCAGTGTCGCAGTTGGCATCCGCTGCAAGGACGGAGTCGTCCTCGGCGTCGAGCGTCTCCTTCACTCTAAGCTGCTAGTCAAGGGCGCGAACAGGAGGATACAGTCGGTCGACGAGCACATTGGTCTCGCCACCGCGGGCCTTCTCGCCGATGGAAAGCACATTGCAAGCAGGCTGAGGGACGAGGCGTACAACTTCCGCGACACGTACAACGCACCAGTGACACTTCAGGTGAGCTGAGTAGTCTTGATGGTGTCAACTCTGAGCTTACCATCATTCTAGATCCTGTCGGACCGTCTGTCTGGCTACGTCCAGGCCTACACTTGCTATGGATCCGTCCGTCCGTTTGGTGTTTCGAGCCTGGTCGCCGGTGTCGACAAGAGTGGACCCCGCCTCTTCTGCATTGAGCCATCTGGTGTGTACTATGGGTACCGTGCCTGTGCGACCGGCAAGGGCAAGGCTCTTGCAAAGACGGAACTCGAGAAGCTGGTCGCCGCCGAGGCCGACGGAGGAGATGCGATCACCTGCAAGGAGGCTGTCCGTGAGATTGCTCGCATGTAAGCAACCAGTCTGTTTACTTTGAACCTAGCTGACCCTCAAGTATCTACCTCGTCCATGACGACAACAAGGACAAGGACTTCGAGCTCGAAATGACTTGGGTGTCACCCGAGTCTGGTTTCAAGCACCAGACTGTTCCCGCCGACCTCCTGGCCGAGGCCGAAGCTGCCGCTAAGGCTGCACTCGAGGAGGGCATGGAGGAGGACTAAGCAGAAGAAGTATATGTCCATTGTACAGAACATGCATGATGATTACAACAGCGGGCTTGAACAGGATCATTTAGACAAGCGCAACACGTCCCCTAGAGAGCCCTCCTCGCCAGCTACGCATACCGCCCACCCTGCTCGACGTTTGTTTGCGCTGGATCTGCGCGAAGGCTTCCAGGACATGACTTGGCAGCAGCGGCTGGCGGGCACTAGGCGGGGGAGCGAACAGAGACCGGGGTTGGTGGCTGCCAGTCGGGCGACGCTCGCCATTCTCCTCACTCGGGGAGGAGACACCCGCATCCGCCCTTGCTCGCTTGCTGGGTGAGCGGTCGCCCCCGGTGCCCTTGCGCTTCAGAGGTGAGGCATCGGCGGAGCCTCTCGATGTCGGCGCCGACTTCTCCAATTGCTCTCGAACCTCGAGAGCCGTCACACAGAGAGAGCGAACCATCTCGAATGCCAAGAATCCGAGGATGTCGATAATGTCGTCGTTCGGCCTCACGTCAAGGTATGCACTGAAGTTGATGAAGTCACGGAATCGACGAGCTTCACAGCGTCAGAATAGGGAGCCAGCACGAAAATGCCAACTCACCCTTTCGGTATGTAAAGGACGCCTGGCGGCAATCCGAGTAATGGACATACTCGTCTTTCGTCATCTTCTTGGTAACTTCGTCTGCATCCTGCGAGGCGTGCATAAGCGACCAGCCAACCCCGCACAAGTCATGACATACCCTCAGCCGCTGCATGCTGTCCTGGTGTGCTTGCAGCTCGTCTTCGTCCTCATCCTCGTCATCCTCGGCTCGACTTTGCTGAGTCGGCAAAGCCCGTAAGAAGTCGGAGAAAGGTGTCAGGAGCTCCCACGATAGCTTGACGATAGGCTTCCTGCCTTTGATAGCATTCTTATCTGCAGAGTTAGTGAGAGTCACGATTGACGATACTCACCACCTTCATCAACCTCAACTTCACCGCCTTCTTCGTCGTCCTTCGCTCGCTTTCGGACGTCTTTCCAGCTTAGATAGGTGCGTAGTCTGTTCACCTTGCCCCTATCGTCCCGGATCAGAAAGATGAGGTCTTCAGCGGAAAGAAAGCGGGAAGAACGTAGGTGAGTGAGAAGGCGAGCCCTTGTAACCTGGGCGTTGTCAGAACACATCAAGACCGAAACATAAACATACAATCTCAATGATCTGACCGCGGACAATGTCCTCAACAAGCCGAACGGTCTCAGGCAACGGGTCCTGGACCTCTCCAAAGACAAACATCTACACAGAGTTAGTTCGAGGTGTTGATGAGCAAGAGCACGTACCATTTGGGAGATCTCGTTCGTATACTTGTAGTCTGGTTTACCAGCCGCGTCCAATCCGCCTAGGCCAACCGCAGCAGCACCCTTCTTCTTCTTCGAGCCCTTGCTTTTCTTGGAGCTTGATCCAAGGGCATCCTCATCGTCGTCATCTCCTTCCGCATCAGCGTCGTCTTCGGGCTCAGGGGAGGGCGAGGGTGAAGCACGGCCCGAGTCGGCCGGACGAGAGTTGGACTGTGGAACTGTCATTGATGAAGGCCGTCGAGCTTGAGCCAAGGAAGGCGGAGCTGTAGGTGCTGGCGAGTTGGCTGCCGGTGACGCGTTCTGAGCCGTGGGTAGGGCCAAGCCGGCTGGGGGCGCCTTTGGTCCAGTTGGGAGAGCTAAAGTCGCCATCGTGGTGGAGGTACCTGACAAGCAGCTGGGCTTCGTTGGGAGAACGCTGACAGGCGTGCAGTGGGCAGTGGTACACGGCTGCGCTAGGAGGGAGTGTCGTGGCCGTGTGGATGTTGGGTTGTGAATGGATCGGATGGAGGAGTGTGAGGTTGAGAGGTTGCGTTTGAGGAACAACGGAAATATTGAACACGCGCCGGCGAGCGATGAATTCCATCATGCATTGTTCCCATCCAGGCAACAAGCCAAGCCATTATCAATCAATCTCGACTACACCTGCACAACGCAGCCGTAGCAGCAGCAGCAGGTGCTAGGGCAACATCGCCCTCGTCTGTCGTTTATCGTCTGCGTCTCGTCTGCGTCGCTTCGACTCAACGAGCTCGACTGCCTGCGTCGTCCGGAGGAGAACCGCGTACTGCAGGGACAATTCCAATCGGATTCTACCGATGGACCCCCGCAAGTGCCCTCTCCACCCGCCCATACACCGCAGCTCCACACCCCTCAAAGAGGCCCCATGCATCATGTCGAGGCCAGAGCATGCGCACACATCACCCATATGACCCAGACGCCTAAACGAGCTCAAGCCCATACCCCGTAGCGAGATTTAGCTGTCTAAACGAAGTCACACGCCACAGACCTCCTTTGGTTGCTCGGTTTAGCCCTCCCACGTCGAAATGGATCCACCCTTGGACCACGGGCCCTTACCCAGCTCCTAGCCGATCGGCAACCGACGTGCCAGATAATTGGACAAGGACATGCAAGGCGCATTCTCATTAGCCGTCGTTGGACGCTGCGATAAGGCAGAAGCGAAGTAGGTCTTGGCCATGTTGTCATGCTATTAGCATCTTAGTGGAAATGTCTTGCGGCCATATTGGCATGCTATTATCATCTTACAGTAAATGTATTGTACACCATCTTTCTTCCACGTTGGTGGCGGTCACCAGCTAAACTAACCCGCTCCATCCCAACTCTGCGCTTCGATGCGACGAGGTCAGCATTGGAGCGACCTCTGGGTTAGAGCGCCAGAGTCTTGTTGTACAGTCATCCGACGAGGCAGCCAGCTGGTGGTGTCAGAAACCGTGTGTGCAGGGACAACTCACAATGTCTTTTCCCCAGTCTACAGCGATGACCTCGGGCTCTGGTGAAGAGGGGTGTAGTTTTGGAATAGACAACCTTGATCCAGTCACCGTCCTGCTCCCAGGAGAAGCCGTGTCCCACACCATGACTCCCGCGTGGCTGGAGCCACATGCGAGATGCTTGCCATCGGCCGAGAGTGACATTCGAATGTAGAATGATCTTGTGAGCAGTTCTGGGTGCACAAACTTCTGCGGCAGGATCGCCTCGAGAGGGTTGGAACCGATCTTGGCGGCTGAGGGACGCAGAACGTGGATCTGAGAGTCTCCGCACAGTGCGTAGAGGTCGCCAGTAAGGGGGTTCTCGCACAATGCATTCACGGATCGGGAACGGCGAGATGGATTGCCCAAAACCGTAGGGTCCGGTAACACACCATAAGGCGTGGCTTTTGGCCGAGCGCTGGACGCGGGGTCGGGACAACGTATATCCCAGAGCTTTACGATCCTGGAAGGAATAGATGAGTAAAGAGAATCACGAACACTACAAGCAACCACCCACCCATCAAATGAGCCTCCGGAGGCCAAGGTGCCGGGCATGGATTGCAGGGCCACAAGACTCGTGATAGTCCGTGAAACAGAGCGCTGAAAGGGTCAAAACAACGACGGGAGGTGGGTACCAACAGATTCAGTAGTCGACCGACGCCCTGTCGGAACGTTGTGTGGCTGGCGCAATGTCATCACTGGGTTGATGACCTGGTTTGAAGTGGCATCGCGCGTATTACGGGTCCGCACTGACCGGCGAACAGCCGTATCCAATGAGGTCGAAGGGTCGTTCAGTTGACTAAAGGCACCGTGGCAGCGAAGGTCGTAAATGTTGATGTTTCCGTCCCGGCCACCAGAAGCAATGACGTTGGAACTGCCCAAGTCGGACGAGTTGCTGGACCGAGACGGGTCGAGGAACACTGTCGATTTGATTGTGGAGGTGTGGCCTCCAAGAACCGCAAGCAGCTTTGACGACGCTTGAGAAACATCGTGAATGCGCAAGGTCTGGTCCGCAGATGCGGACAGCTGAGATGAGTCAGTCAGCCAAAGTGAAGACTCATGGCGGTTACTCACAAGACGAGTGTCACTGTCACACCATTTGATGTCGAAAACGCCGTTGTTATGAGCACGCCACCAGATGCCACTGGTCTCCGCCTGCGAAGCGGAAGGCTGGTCGACGTCAAAGATCTTGATCGCCCCCTCTTCATCGCCCAGGGCTAGAAGCCTCTTCCGTCCCGACATGCTCGCCTCTTGACGCGTCAACCGCCTGGCATCATCGCTAAATGCGACGGCTAGAGCTGGGCTGAAGTCTCGATCGTGACCGGAAGGGTTGTTTAGGGAAGGTAATGTGATTGACCAGCAATCAGTCATGGCATTGTCTTGAGTACGAGTGACAAGCGTCGAGAGGAAGGACGGAGCGTTTCCTGATGCTCGCCTCGAAGGTGCCCGAGACATGCCGAAGCGGACTCGACTCCGCCTCCACGAGTGAACTTCTGGAGCAGCTTGCGCCGGCTGCGGACCGCAAGCAGTCGACTTTGACGCGTTACCGTAACCTCCTCCTGGCTTTCGCTGCACTAAAGAGGGAAAGTAGTCGGGGATGGCTGGCTCGGATCGCTCCACCAGACGGCTGTCATCTTCGGTGGGAGCAAAGACGCTCGATCTGGAGCGTTTCCTCGCACCTGAGAGTCGTGGACCCTTGTCGCCATCGGCTTGGGCAGGTCGGGCAGATGAAACAGAGCCAACGGGAGACTGCAACCGGCCTTTGAGAAAGATGGGATACAACGGTTTTGGTGAAGATAATGTCTTGAAGGGTTCACGGGTGGGGGAAGAGAGTTGCGGAGGAGAGGACTGAGCGAGGAGGACATTGGTCTTGACCACTCTGAGCGGGCTCCTGTTCTCAGCCATGGCTGTGTCGTCGTCGTGTGAGCGAGTGCCGATGCCGGTTGATGTTATGGGGCTCGCGCCCTTGTGCTGGAGGGCAAGACTAGCCGATGTATGATGAGGATGAGGATGATGATGATGGTGATTGCTAACCGACTAAGATGGACGCGCCGCGCGCTCGTTGCAGTTGCAGGGATCTATCTTCTCATCAGGACATTGGCCTACAGGTTTGTTGCAGCGACCTCCACCTTGGCGACAGACGCGTCACCCGTCACTCCCTGAACCTTCAAGCTCCAAAAGGCAAACCACACGCGTCCGTCCTCCACCTCCACATATCCGTTTGCTTCCGCACCAACCGTTTGGTCGTTGATGCAACAAGCAACAGCACCACAGACAATCCATGCATTTGGCAACCCGCCATTACGACTGCGCAGCATCCTTCTTGTGCTCCTGGTCCTCGTTCCCCAGCGTAAGCCCTATCTGGTGCCATGTCGAAGTTTCTTGACGAGTAATCTCGCGAAGAGCCATCGTTGCGTACGACGACGTGCCGAGCGTCCAAGAAAGCCTCAGCGCCTGGAACTTGCCTTCAGGATCGTTTTCGACGGGAGTGTTCTCTCCCAGAATGCGGTCTTCATCTGACTGAACCAGCGGCAGGTCAGGGTCGGTGTACCGGATGTGATCCCATGTCACATTCGTAGGTTTGTGGATGAGCTTGCGATAGGAGCCGGGAAGAGAGTATTCACTGCAGCTGTCAGCAGTGCCCATCATGCCTCCAGGTCCGACTCACCGCTGATCGCGACGCATGCGATCCGCATCAAGTCCATCTGCCTTCAATGCGCCACGATAGAGTTCACCAATCGCACCGCCGGGGTACTCGATGTTCCATCCTGGCAAAGGGAGGATGACATCCAGCAAAGTGTAGTCATTGATATCGGCCTCGGTCAAGCGCTTGACATCCCGAGATGACGATGCATCGGGCTTGGACTCGTCATTATCTGAGCATGTCAGCGACAGCTGAAGGATTCTACTCACTGTCTTCATCCAAGCCGTCTGCGAAAACCAGGTCTCCCACGATAGGAGACTTGTTCGATAGCTTGATCCTCTCAGACGCCATCAAGTTCCAGATGTAGCTTTGGTACGCGTGAACATAGATGGTTCTCAGGTTACGAGGAATCTGCTCTTGTTAGACGAAGCCAGTGTAAAAAAATCGCTCACGCTGCCGAGTGCTCCGACTTTATCCTGGGTACGGTTTCCCTTCTGCCAGTGGGTCCAGATCGCTCGTTCAGCAACAGAGCGGCGAGGCATAATCTCCAGAGCCTTTGCAACATCCTGGTCTTCAAGCCATGCCAGCCGGGCACGAACACAGTCGGGGTGCTCTCCTTCACGAAGGGAAAGAATGGTGTCGATAGCCTCACCCCACTTTTGCTGCAGCAGAAGGAGCCCGGTGATGTGCGTAGGCACCGTTGACGTTCCGAAGCGTTGCATGCCTGTGGGATTCAGTAATCAGTCCAAGTGTGTGGGTGGCTCACCAAAATAGTTGATGAAACCGTGGTCTCGAATGGATGCCATTGCCGAGTCAATATCCTCATTGCGCTTCGCCTGCACGTTCCTGTCATTGACGTCAGAAGCTGTGTTGATCCCCGAAAACTGTGACGGACCTGAGTGTGATTGTAAAGTGGTTTCCCTTGAGCATACCCAACTCAAGGAACTTGGAAGAGTATGCGAGGTCGCCAATGCGAGTTCCTCGCTCTCCACGCTCAGTGACGGCCCCCTCTTCGGTTCGCCTGCCATTCTTGACGCTATTGACGGCCCTCCAGACAGACTGAAGAGTGCTGTTGCCCCTCTTCAGGCAGACGCGCTGAACAGTTACAGCACGCTTATCCTTTGTTCCGCAGACTGTCAGATCCTTGTTGTGAACGCCGAGCATGCGGCTGAGATGCCCCAGGCAGTCTTGGGTTTCGCGGTTCGTCTTGTGGAGGGTGAAGTGAATGTACTGAGGTAGCTTTGACCGGCGAGCTGAAGCTATTCAGCATTGGATCCTTAACTAGCAGATTGTACCTACGCTTGCGCTCCTGACGGCCCCCTCTCGTGGACCATTTAATCACCAGGCGCTGGCCAGTGCTCTCGTCACCGCGGGCTGTGGTTTCCCAGAGTCCGTGAAAAAGGTCGCGAACGGCCTTGTGGGCAGCTGATCTCTCATCCTTACTTGATATAACCTGTAAATGTCAGCCAGGTAGTCGAGCGGGTAGACCGTAACTCACCTGGGAGACCACCTCTCGTGAGTCGTCGTTCTGCCTCGAGTTCCCAGGATGGCCACCACCACGCCCACGACCGCGGTCTCGTCCCTGCTGGCGCTTGGAGTTCGACGACTCGGCCTGAGCATTGAGAGCCATTTCCTCTTCTGTCGACTTCTCAGCCTGATGTGACTGTCTCGAGCCCCATCCTGCGTCTTGCTTGGGGCGGGGGAAGCGTCCATCCAGGAGCAGCTCGTGAAGCGAAGCAATTGTGCTGTCGCTGAAATGCTTTCGAAGCAGAGGTGTTACCGACGGATCCCACTGAGGATGAGCGTCGAAGACGAGGTTGGGAGGCAAGTCATTGGGTGCCTCGCCGTCCGCGGGGGCTGGGTGCGAAGTGACGGGGGGGGCAGTCTCGGCGTCATCCTGGTCGTCTGTGGGTTCCTCGGGCTTTCCAATGTCGTGAAGGTGCAGGATCTCTCCACCGAGTGAGATCTCGTTCACCATGAAATCTGTAAACCTGAAGTATAAGCATTCAGCTCACCGGGCCAAGACTGCACCGTTGTTTGATAACCCCATTCACACCCTCAAAGTTTGGTTCACCGGCAAAGTTGATGATGCCGACTTCGGGCTCGCCAATGAAACCCCGCCTTGACTCCAGATCTACAGTAATACCAGTAACAAATTGCAAGGATGGGGGAAGTTCTGGCACCTTGGGCTTGAGACCGAGTCGCGAGACTGCTGGAGGGATGCCAGAAGGTGGTCGAGTGAGGTGCGCAGGAGCGGCTGACGGGGCAGCTCCTGAGGCTGTGGCGACATCGTCACGAGCCCTTTTAACAGGACGTTCAGTTCCCTCATCCTCTCTAGGGCGCTTGGCCTCAGCGTCTGGCTTCGAGGCTTCTGAGGACATGGTTGTGTTGTAATGATAATTGAGAATTGTCGTTTGTGGACGTTTCCCAAAATCTCAATGTAGTCTCAACGAACGTCAGAATGGTGCGCCAGGCACGCACCGTCTAAGTCACGTGATTCGTCGCATGGCACCTGCTTTGGAGGTAACGGCTTGACAAGGCCGACGTACCGACAGACGACGTACCGACAGACGACGTACCGACGTGCCGACGTGCCAACACAACTCGCAGTTCACAGCGACGAGGTCACATTGACATCCAGCAGACGCTGTCAGACGCCCCGGTGGTTCATAGTATGTGGGAACAAGGAGCCCGCCTGGCCGTGTCACACGAGCGGCGCGACTGGGGATTTGGGCCTCCTGCCGACATACGACTGGAGACACCAAACGCAAGAGCTTCACCTCGGCTTCGGCTTGACGTGGGGCCACGCATCGACTGTTGCTTATCTCGTTCTGCATCCGTACACCTTTCCGACATCCACTCGACATGTTGACGTGGGCTGGACGGACGTGTTGCAGCCGCTTCGGCCGCCTGCAGCGATGTTCCGTTAACGCGGCACCACACTCACCGTCGTTACCGCCGTCGCCCCGACCGAGACATCACCACATGCAAGCTCCCCGCGTCGGACTCGTCGCTGCCCCGGACACTTGCCCGCCGAATCCACCGATTCCGCCGGCACGGCCCTTGCGAAGGACTGACGAGGGAGATTGTCCGTGAATTCCACGATACCGGCAATTCCCAGGCCGAAAAGCGAAACGCTTGCCTTTATTGAACGCCGGCAGGAACAAATACGACCTGGAAAGATATTAGCTAGTTAGCTAGCCTGACACTGCATGCATGAAAGTCATCTGGCACTTAGACGACGTTGGCTGACTTCCATCCACCACGGCTCCGTCTGGCCACGGGAAGCGTTGAGCACCTGAGAAGCAGAGGTCCACTATGCCAGAATAAGAACATCGTCATCAGTCACCAAGACAAGTGTGTGTGTGCAGGTGACACACACCGTCACCGGTTGTCCCAGTCGACAACACCGGCAACTCCAGAGCGAAGCAGGCAAGAGGACTGATCACTAATACCCTACTGACTACCTCGATTTCGACTTGCTGTAGAAGCTACGAGTCGATCATTAGAGTGTTTAGGCCGGAGCAGTGCCCTGTCGGACACACGGGCTGTTTGGCCGATTAAAACCACCCAATGACGACAATGTGGGACGGCTATGGGTCACTGCGGGCGTCGATCAGACGTAGCAGTGCGTTCGGCAGTCGAGTTTGAATTCCGGTGCGCGCGTCAAGAGTCTCGCATCGTGAGTGGGTAGCGGGACAGAGGCACAAGACCACCGACCCAGGGTTAAGGGCAAAAACCCGACCGAATGGGCCGTAAAGCCAGCGTGGCCGGTTGCCGGGTGCTAGTCGTAGCCGGGCCTAGGCGCCCAATTCCAGCCAGCACCACCACTCACCACGTATCCGACATTGTCGTACGGGACCGGCGCAACTTTGGCGCGCACGCCCTCCCATCGCATATAAGATACTAGTTCGTCCGGCCATACCCCATTCTTGCATCAACGCATAACCCCCCACCCAGCACTTTAGCTAGGTACCTACTCTCCTCACACACCTAGCCCACCCAAAACTACTCGAAACAATGTCCCAGGCCGAAGTCAAGGCTTTCCAGGACGAGGTCAAGGCCTTCGAGGCCTTCGCCAAGGTGAGTAGTCACCGCACACGGCCGCGTCGTCGCACCCTTGGCGGTCTATGCTGGGCGCGGTCAAGAGTTCCTTCTCCCCATGTCTCTAAAGGCGCATGGCAGAGCAGCACATTGTTCATGGAATGATCCATCTTCCCTATCTCCCCCCTACCGCCCTCCTCTCGGAGGGCAGACGCCACCTCGGAACGGCCACCTCGGAACGGCCACATCGGGAACTCCCAAGCCTTGTCGGAACCATCCAAAGAGCCTTGATACTAACACTTCGTAGCAACCTCGTTTTGCCCGCACGGTCCGCCCTTACTCGGCTGCCGATGTCGTCTCGAAGCGTGGCACCCTCCCCATCACCTACCCTTCGGACGTTCAGGCCAAGAAGCTCTACAAGCTCCTCGAGTCCAAGGCTCGCGGCGAGGGCGGTGGCTGCACTGCGACCTACGGCGCCCTCGACCCTGTCCAGCTCACCCAGATGGCGAAGCACCTCGAGACTGTCTACGTCTCTGGATGGCAGTGCTCGTCGACCGCCTCCAGCTCGCTGGAGCCTGGACCCGATCTTGCCGACTACCCTTCCAACACTGTCCCCAACAAGGTCGCCCAGCTCTTCACCGCCCAGCTCTACCACGACAGGAAGCAGCGTTACACTCGCACCAGCGCCATTGCCAAGGGCGAGAACCCCGGCCCCGCCATCGACTACCTCCGTCCCATTGTCGCCGACGCCGACACCGGCCACGGTGGTCTCACTGCCGTCATGAAGCTCACCAAGATGTTCGTTGAGGCTGGCGCTGCTGGTGTCCACATCGAGGACCAGGCTCCCGGCACCAAGAAGTGCGGTCACATGGCCGGCAAGGTCCTTGTCCCCATCTCGGAGCACATCAACCGTCTCGTCGCCATCCGCCTCCAGTGCGACATCATGGGCACCACCAATCTTGCTGTCGCCCGTACCGACTCTGAGGCCGCCACCCTTATCACCTCCAACATTGACTCGCGTGACCACGCCTTCATCCTCGGTTCCACCAACCCCAGCCTCGAGCCCCTCGTTGAAGTCATGTCCGCCGCCGAGGGCTCCGGCAAGACCGGTGGCGCTCTCCAGCAGATTGAGGACGAGTGGATCAAGGCCGCCAACCTGCAGCTCTACGGCGATGTCCTTGCCGCTGCCCTCAAGCGCGAGGGCAAGAACCCCGCCCAGTTCCTCAAGGAGGCTGAGCACGCCTCCAACAAGGAGGCCCTTGCCCTTGCCAAGCGCCACGGCCTCCAGTCCGTTCCCTTCTGGGACTGGGCTGCTCCCCGCACCCGCGAGGGCTACTACCGCTACCGCGGCGGCACTCGCTGTGCCATCAACCGTGCCATCGCATTTGCCCCCTACGCCGACCTCATCTGGATGGAGACCAAGAGCCCCATCTACGCCCAGGCCAAGGAGTTCGCCGACGGTGTTCACGCCGCCGTTCCGGGCCAGTGGCTCGCCTACAACCTCAGCCCCTCGTTCAACTGGGACGCCGCTGGCCTCGGCCCCAAGGAGATGAAGGAGTTTGTCTGGGCTCTAGGAAAGCTCGGCTTCGTCTTCCAGTTCATCACCCTCGCCGGTCTCCACTCCAACGCCTACATCAGCGACCTCTTCGCACAGAACTTCGCCAAGGACGGAATGAAGGCCTACGTCGAGCTCATTCAGCGCAGGGAGGCCGACATTGGCTGCGACGTCCTCACCCACCAGAAGTGGTCGGGTGCCGACTACGCCGACGCCCTTCTCATGACTGTCACCGGCGGTGTCTCTTCGACTGCGGCTATGGGAGCAGGAGTAACTGAAGATCAGTTCAAGAAGCCCGCCAAGTTGTAAAACAGTCGTGTAAAGCAGTCAGCAGTTGTGTAGTTCTTGTGGGTCCTTCATGCAATCATCAGCATCGTGTACAAGATTGGCGCCACACTGCCACGGTTTGGTCGTCACGTGATCCTGAACTTTCAGAGTAATTACGTAAATGCCACTGCAACACGTAGAAGCTCCCTCCTCTGTAGCCCATACATCCCCTCGAGCTGTTGGCAGACCCCGAGTCTTCCTGCTAGTCCAATCTTGGAAAGAGACGGCTGGACGGGTCAGGCCGGGAGATGAGATGAAAATGTCATGCCCGTCGTGAGAACGGCTTTGTTGGAAGTTTGCGCTGCTCCCAGCGTTGTCTCGTCCTGTCCCTCTTCCATTACATCTTGAAGAGTTCCCTCCTAGGACAACACTCTAAACCATACTGGATAGGGACTTGGATATTACCTCTTCGATCAATCCATCAACAACGAGACCCATCTAATGGATTTCTGGACGTTGATGCACACTCAGCGAGGTTTCAACTTGGCAACGCCACAAATGATTCGAATGATTCGTGTGCTGGGAACAACGGCGCAACTAAGCCAAGCCAACCCGTGCGATTGATGCGCCTGAACCCCTTTCTATTATTCTAGGAGACTTGGATGGGGGTAGAGCCCATGCTGTACATCGCCTTGATCTTACAGGTCGGGCTACGATGCCCAAGGATTGCACGTTCCGGAGAGATCGACACTGCGGCGGTAGTCCCCAGCTCGCCTCGTATTGTAGTCGTCGGCACCCTCAAGGTGCTGTAAAGATGCTGCAGAAGTGGACTTGTAGCATGAACATCTTAAAGGCTTCTAGCTCGTACAAAGAGCCATGAAATGGGAGGAACAAAGGAAAGTCAGACGTCGTCCCCACCCCACACCCGGATTTGGTGCTGCGCCCCTCACATCAGCCTGCAGTGTACGAGTTACATCAACCTGCATTCCCACCTCCTCCGAGCAGGGATTTGTAACCTCCCATCATTTAGCTGCTGTACTGTATTGGTCGTGCAGGACGAACGACAAGAACGGCATGACTGTGGCCCCTATGAACGGTTCCTATTGTCACAAGAGTGGTCTATTAGCGGAACCAAAAGGGGGGCCGTCGATCAACAGGCTTTTCAATTCATTCCAGCAACCCGGTCACACTTGAGCACATACCCACCCAGACGACACTCGCTGCACTTCTGGCTGCACGCTGCCTGCACCCATGACCACGCACACCACACACACAAACTCAACATTACACCCCGTTATCCCTCTTTCCACTCGTCATCTTTCTCAAACCTCACTTCTCCACTCTTCCATTCTTCCTTCTGCGACCCTTCCATCAGTGGGCAGTCTAGCACCGTTTATCAAGCTTCCATCCTCTCACTCGATCGCATCCATCCCCCACGACTACAGGCATGACTCCGGCTCCCTCCACGACCAACGGCGGCTCTTCTCAGCACGGCCAACAATCGACCAACACACCGTCCACTCGTGTAATCCTCCCCGGCAACGGCTCCCGCATCCTTTGCGTGGCCGACATTCGCGGTGACTGTGAGTCGTCGTGCTTGCTACTGTGATGCGCCGAACCTTGCACTGACCGCCCTTCTCCCTCTTCGCACAGACCATGAACTCAACCGTCTCATCCGAGAGCATGAAGCGACGGCCGTTATTCATACGGGCGACTTTGGATTCCTGAACGCAGACTCGCTGGAGCGGATGGGCGACAAGTGAGGAGGCCCATGTATGGGTAAAGCTAACGTTACCAGGATCCTGCGTCACCTGCTGCAGTACTCGCCTCTCATCCCTCCAGCGACTCGCAACCAGCTTCTAGGGATCACCGCAGGTCGATCAGCTCTCATCAGCCAGCTGAACAGCTCATCGATACACTTCCCTCTCTCACAGTTCCCTCACCTTCTCTCCGGCGCAATCACCTTCCCTGTCCCCGTGTACACAGTCTGGGGTCTGATTGAAGACGTCAGGATTGTCGAGAAGTTTAGGACGGGCGAGTACGAGGTTCACAACCTGACCGTCATCGATGAGGTCAACTCGCCTCTGATCGAGACTGCGGGTCTCAAGCTTCGGTTGTTCGGCCTGGGTGGTGCTGTTGCCCTCCACAAGATGTGTGAGTATTGAAGTTGTTGACAGTAAGGCACGAAGCTGACATTCACAGTTGACAACGGTACGGACTAACGCGACTTCGAGACTCTGTTGCTAACCCTACGCAGGCGAGGGCTTCGCTACCATCGCTGGAGGACAGGGCACCATGTGGACCACTGCATTGCAACTGGGCGAGCTGGTCGATACTGCACAGAGAGTACGTTGTGGTCCTGCCAACCACGGCTTACATTTGCAGCTGTACGATCAGACTGAGACGAGGCTTCTCATCACGTCTGCTCCGGTCAGCAGGACAGGACTACTCTCACTCCTGGCATTGGCGATCAGGGCCGACCTGACCATCTCAGGTGGCCTTCACTGTGAGTGTGCTCGTCTGTGTCGTGGCTGCCAGCTGATCCGTTAGTCCGCTACCCTGCCTCCTTAAATGACTTTGCCGTTTACGGAGACTTTGACTCATACCGGCATAAGCTTGTGCAGGCTCGTGACAGCTTCATTTCTGTTTACGATGTGGTCAAGGACCGCGTGGAAGGCAGCCTGAAGTGGGTAGAAGACAGGAGGCGGAAACGCTGACCAAGCAGTGAGACTCAGCGCATTCTACTGAAGAAGGTCCTTGCCATGGTGCAGAGAATCCCCACCAATGACGACAACAGCTGGCAAAACACTTGGCACTGGGTACTCGCGTGAGTGGACTGGAAGCGACAGGACGCTGACACACAGTGACGCTCTGTGTGGCCACCTCCTTCTGTCGATCACGGATGGACGCGTCTCTGCCGAGACGAGGAGTAATGGTGAGTAAGCTTGTTTTAAACTAGACTAACCTGTGTAGGCCTCAACTTTGCCCATCGCGCCAACCAAGTTCCCCAAGCCCCCGCTGCCCCCATCGCTCCCCCCGTGGTCCCCCTGGCCCAGCCGCCTCGATCGACGCCGTCAGAGGCCTCTAAGTCTACCCCAGCATCTGTGCCAAACAAGCCTGTTGCCTCTGCAAGTGCACCGAAGTTGCCAGCCAAGGCTTCATCTCCGGCCGGTCCGGCTGCATCGCTCGCAAAGGGGGCCCCTGTTCCGGCACCAGCCAAACCTGAGCATTTGCCCCGCTCCCAGCGTGGAAGTGGATCTGCAGCTGCCCCAACAACGGTGCCGGCAGTCTCGACAAAGCCTGATGTCAAGCCCAACTCCAAGGGCCGCGAATCACCAGTTCCGGCGAAGTCCAATAAGGGAACACCACAGGTCACCTCGGCTGTTCTGCCCAAGGACGGCAAGCGGGGTGTCAATGGCGAGAAGGGTGATGGCGAAGAGACTGAGGCTCCAAAGACTGGACCGCAGACTCCTAAGCGCTTCTCCCTGTACTTGAAGGGACTGCCGAACCCGACCTCAGAGGCCGAAATTCGAGCCTTCTTTGGCCCCGAGTCTGAGAAGGTATGTCTCAAGGCAATGGGGCATCGTGCTAAGACCTGCAGATCACAGCTGTTAAGCTCGTGTATGACCAGACGCGCCGCCAGAAGAACTTCTGCTACGTCGACTTCGCCAACGAGAGTGACCTGCAGGAGACCCTCAAGGCCCACCCCTCTGGAGTACGTCTCCCCAGCGGTTCCACCACTGACGACCAGTCTATTCGTGAGACGCCTATCACTGTGGAAATGTCCAACCCACCCGTGCGAAACCTGAATGCCGACCGCGGAGCGCGCGCTTCCCGCGGTGGGCGTGGTGGGCGCCCCACTCGAGGAGGCAGCTCATCATCCAAGGATGCCGTGAGGCAGGACGGCGCCAAGCCCTCCGACACACCCAAATCTGACACGCCCAAGCCTGAGGCCAAGAGCAACGACAAGTAGATTTATAAAGAGTAAGACTGTCCACATATTCAGCGAGACTCCCTCCAATACTTTGCATTGTATATACCGTCGTAAAATTTCTCGTCCGTATGAAGGGCCCGCTTCACGCGAGTGAAGTGGGGTGTGTGTCATTCAATTACTGCCTCTTGCGGAGCACGAGGACGTCAGTGTCAGACTTCCACGAGAACACTCCGTTCTGAGAAAGTGAGAAAGGATTATCAGCGATGTGCGCGTCTCTATCATGACAGTGCGCGGCGACCCACCTCCTTGTCCACCCATTCCTTGTCCCCATTGCGGATGATTTGGCGGAGGCGTTCGATAAATTCGGTTCTGCGCTCTCCGTTGAGATGGGCCTCGGTGAGGTACGACTTGGACAGGACACGGTCCACGACGCCATCCTCGGTCACAGGGCTTGACCATGTAAACTTGGTTTCCTCCAGTGGTTCGAAGAGCTCAGTGAACGCGGGAGTGTCGGCCATCGCCCGCCAGCGCATCCGGTAGTACTGCGGCGTTCCGAGGTCATAAGGCTGGTAGAACTCGCGCGCTTGGCCCTGATATCCGTCCTTTGTCTCGAGGTTCCAGATGATTACGAGCGGCGCACCAGGCTTGAGGTAGGCTGCGGCCTCGCGCTTCGGATGTCAGCACTACAGTGCCCCAGCAGACCACCCCACCCCACCCCCCGCCCGGCGCTACCCACCAGAGCCTTGTCATAGTCCTGGCACCAATGCCATGCCTGGGCAATGAGGACGGCATCTGCTGATCCCTTGTCGAGCTTGGCCTTAGAGTAGTCGTCGAACCCGCCGTCGACAGCACGCATGTCGACGCCGGCGAGCGCGTCAGCGGGCAGCTTTGCGTTTCCGCGGTCCCACGCGGCGCGCATGCCCGCACTGGGCTCGACGGCCACGAGCGCCGTGGGTTTAAAGGCGGGGTATGCCGGCGTCGGCGGCGTCAGGAGGAGGCGCGAGAAGATGCCTGTGCCCGCACCGGGCTCGATGTACCGCCCGCCCGGCTTGCCGCCGACGACCTTGAAGATGTACTGCAGCGAGTCGGCCGGGTACGACGGCCGCGCCCGGTCATACTGAGCTGTTAGTGGGCTGTTGTGGACCGCCGCTGCCACAAGGAAACGCACAAGGTCGTTTGTGCCCTCGGCAAAGCCGCTCTGGGCGATTCCGTGCACCTGCGTAGAGCTCATTCTCACACTTGCTGATGTTGCTCTCAAGGCTGTCCTGGGGAGGTTGAACGAGCGGATCAGCAGCATGGGTTGGGGAAATGTCGTGAGCTGGCGCTGTCCAGTCTACTTTTAAGCTCGGCACCGAGCCGACGGCGAGTGAGATGGATGGTGCGATGGAGCAGGAGGATGGGTCGAGCTGAGGTGGACGACCATGTTGCCTGTCCAGTCAGACGTCATTGACCGCGTCGGACGTCTCCGACGTAGCACTGTTCCTCTCGCTTCGGTGCTGCTCACATCGGCCGCACCCCCCCTTTTAGCACTGGGATTACTCGGCGCTAGTGACGACGCGACAATAGCGAAGAGCTCTCTCGCCGCCGCTGCTCATACTCGAGTCAGTGGGTCAGAGGGTTCAGCCCACACCTCGTATCGCCGAAGATATCCTCGTGCACAAGCGCACAAGCGCTCTTGACCACATGACAGAACCGATGGCGCCGGTCCTCGTCGGTGCTGATCGGTGGTCATGTCTGTGTGTGGTGGGGCTGCAAGCTAGGTGAAGGCGGCCCTCGGTTGTGGTCAAGTGGTTATGCGACAAACCTGGCCTCGTCAGAGCAACTTCATGACGAACAACCACCTCGTGCCCTCTCCTTTCTTGTTGGACCCAGTCCCAAGGGCCTGTCCGAACCTGTGCTCGTCTTGCTTACCCTCCGGCCGCCGCATGCATGCGGACCAGCCACTCTCCGTCAACGGAACTGCATGTGCGGCACGGTGGCCGCCGCCGCGTGCAGGGAGACTTGACACATCAGCCGTGACCATTAAGTTATGGTTTGTTTGTCCGTCTCGGCAGGCCAATGCCAAGAGCGGCTGTGGTTGTTTGTCTCAGTTGTCCACACGCCTCGCAGCGCCTCGCCCACGACTTGCTTCCTGAAGCTCGGAGTGTATTACCATACGCGCATGATTTCCCTGCGGTAAACACGTTTGCCATGGATGCAGTGCATACTACTGCTCTGCGGGGATGGGTGTCATAGGTTAGGCAAGGCAGTAGAACATTGGCCCGCTCTATTCTTAATCATGGCGCCTCATGTGTTCTGGCGGGCAATCACCCTAAACGGCATCGTGCTGGTGAATTGACAATGTCTCGCTGCGGGCGGCGATGCTATTACAAAGGGAAGCATGAGGCGTGTGTGACGACTATGTCCTTGCATCCTTGCACAGGGCGACCAATATTTCCACCATCAGGAGCAGTAGTGCTGCGTAGAGCGCCGTAGAGCGACGATAATAGATACATGCTCTAATGAGGTCTCGCCTTGTTTCCCAACTCGTCATAGGGTGCGTCGCTGTCAAGGGCTACGATTGCCACCATGGACGTGCAACACGGAGGAGGCGCCAAGCAGGGTGGTGCTCTCACAGTAGGTAATAGTTGCAAGGGGGTGCTGGACGGATGTGAGGACAGTGAGGGGTAGCCGCGCGGCGCGCACACGCGTGTGCACTACCGGGAACGAAGGGACGCGTGTCAGATCGTGACTGTTGTGCCTTGCCAAGTCGAGAGCCGGGAACGGCACAAGACGAGAGAAAGTCGCGCAAAAGAGCTGACCGCGGGTCGCGCGGTTCAGGGTGCCTGTCAGTTTAAACCCACCCAAGGCGGATGTTTCGATGAAGACTGGCTTGACGGCACAGTGCCCTTGGCGCCGCACGTTTGCGGTACTGCGCGTCGTTTACCCACCCGTTAAGATTGCATCAGGGTCTTTTTAGACAACGAAACCCCGGGCTTGAGGGCAACAAGGCCAGTGTACCTGCGTGCGTAGAGAGCTCGAGGAACGCGGGACATCGAATGCAGCAGACGGTTACATGTTGACGCAGGGTCTGCGCTCGGCCGGCCGAGAGAGACAGCGCAAGGGCGGACGGCGCGTCACGCCGCGCGCCACACTCTCCTCTGGTGTTTGAGTGGGCGGGCAGAAGCGCGCCAGGCGGCGGGCGAGCAGCGTGCGGCCGTGCTCACTCACCACTGCAAAGGGAAGTGATCTCAAGATCAAGATTGGCCGCTGTAACAGTCTGGTGGGCCTCGCATGGCTTGGCCAAGCAGGCCCGCAGCCATTCCGCGCCCTCATTGCCCGTCAACCCCTTGCTGCTCCCCCATCTACACAGCAGCAGCAGCACAGCGCACAGCGGGCACACTTGACCCAGACCCGGTTCACTGCTTGCTTGCCTTGCTCGTCTCGATTCCTCTCTTTTATCTACATCACACTCTCTTTACAACTACTAAACGTGTGCAGTGTCGCGTCGTCGCCGTCGCCGTCGCCCTCCCCTCCTACCCTCCACAACTCCTCCCGACCCGACACCCTCGACAGCCTCGACACTCCCGACATTCTCGCGACTCGTCTCCGCCCTCAACACCACGCAGCGTCGCCGGACGACAGATTGTGTGCACCCCGACATTCGTTTGACCCAACAGCTCAGGACCTGCTTTGTGCTTTGTGTTTACGTCGTACAGGATTGGACATACAGCCCTTAGGTGCGCCGTGCAGCGCCTGCTATTACTAACTATGCCGCCGCAGACCCAACTACCCCTCTTCCATCATCCCAACATGCTTCTTTCCCTCCTCCTGATGGCTTCTGCCACCTCGGCGGCTGTTAACCCACGGCACAGCAGCCACCGCGACTTTGCGCGGAGGGCCTCAGCTGCGACAGCCAAGGCCCCCGCTGGTGGCTTTAACATCGTTGGCGACTCTGGTGTTTCGGCACAGATGATGTTCCTGGGCACCAAGAACACCGTCTTCATTCTCGACAAGTCGGAAAACAACTCGATGACCGTAACCACCAACGGCGTCACCCACCCGGCTTGGGGCACTACCTACAACCTGAACACCAACGAGGCCACCCCCATCGAGGTTACGTCAAACACCTTCTGTGCCGGTGGCTTCTCTGTCGCAAACGGATCATGGGTCGTGTTTGGTGGTAACCAGCCTGTCACCTACGGCGGTGTCGCCGTCAACGACAAAGGCCTCAACCCTAGCGGCGCAAACCCTTACACCAACGCGGACGGTGGCGCCGCCATCCGACTCATGACCCCATGCGACGATGGGTCTTGCCCATGGTATGAGGGCGGCAACACACTGACAATGGCCGTGCGTATCATGCTGCATCTCCGTGCGGGGTGGCGCTGACCGTTATTTTAGGCCAAGCGCTGGTACCCTACCATCGAGGGCCTCGCAGACGGCTCGGTCATCGTTCTCGGTGGTGACCACAACGGAGGGTGCGTTCTTCCTCTTGGCTCCTGCTGACCACCCAGCTATGTTTCCACGTTTGCCCAGAACGAGCCATCGTATGAGTACTGGCCCAAGCAGTCGTCAGGAGCTATTCACATGGACTTCCTCAACGCTACTGTCCCCGTCAACCTCTTCCCCTTGGCTTGGTTGCTCCCCAGTGGCAAGCTCTTCCTGCAGGCCGCATACAAGACCATCCTCTACGACTTGAACGCCCGTCAGGAGATCCCCCTTCAGGACATGCCCTACGCCCAGCGTGTTTACCCTGCTTCGGCCGCCGCTGCCATGCTCCCTCTTACTCCTCAGAATGGCTACTCGGCTGAGATTCTGTTCTGTGGCGGTTCTGCTGCCGACCTGAGCAAGTCGACCGACGGTGGCGCCATGTTCAACGTTACCGCCGTCGTTGCCGACAACACCTGCGTTCGCATCCGCCCAGATGACGCCAACCCCGTCTACACAGACGACGACAAGCTCCCTGAGCCTCGCTGCATGGGCTCTTTCGTCTACCTCCCAGACGGAACCATGTGGCTCGGTAACGGTGTCGGAATGGGCACTGCTGGCTACGGTGACGACAACTACTCTCTTGGCCAGAGCTACGGCCAGCACCCTATCTACATGCCCGTCATCTACAACCCCAACGCTCCCGCCGGCCAGCGTTTCAACCGCAACGGTCTTTCGGCGAGCTCGGAAGAGCGCATGTACCACTCGACGGCCATTCTCCTTGCTGACGGGTCCGTCTTGGTCTCGGGAAGCAACCCCAACAAGGATGTCACCAACGTTCAGTGGGGTACCAAGTACTCGGTTGAGAAGTGGTACCCTACGTGGTACAACGAGCCCCGTCCCATCCCGACCACCGCCTTCCCTTCGTCCCTCTCGTACGGTGGCCCAGCTTGGACGCTCAACTTTACCCAGCCCGGTGTCGACCCAGCGACCATCAAGGTTGCCGTCGTCCGCACTGGCTTCAGCACCCACGGCATGAACTTTGGTCAGCGCTACCTCGAGCTGGAGACTTCCTACTCCCTCATCAACGCCACTGGCGAGGTCACCCTCACCGTCGGGCAAATGCCCATCAACCCCAACATCTTCACCCCGGGTCCTGCTATGATCTTCCTTGTGGTCAACGGCATTCCATCCGAGGGAGAGCTCGTGGTTATTGGAAGCGGTGAGATTGGTACTCAGCCCATCGGCGAGGCCTCTGTTCTTCCCCAGTCGCAGGTCTTTGTCGCCGCTCCGGATGAGGCGTCGGCTTCGGTGTCCGCCTCCATTGTCGAGGAGACGACAGTGAACCCTCCTGTTGCCACCGCCGGTTCCGTTGCAGCCCGTCCTTCATCTGCAACGATGATTAGCATGCCTGCGACTCTAACTGTCGCTGCCGCTGCTCTTTGCGCCATGCTCTGGTCGTAAAAGGCCCCCCAGGTAGCTGTCCATCAGCCTACCTGCAACAACAACAACAACAACAACAACAACAACAATATGTCTTCTCTATGGGTTCCCCTGCATCTTCATCCTATGTGATTCAAACGTTAATACTATCGCACAATGCACAACTGTCGCTCTTTGATTCTCGTCAAGGTTCATGCAAGGGACATGGAGGTGGCTATAGAAGTACATGGGGGGGAGTGTGTGGTGATGTGTTACAAAACGGGCAGTCTGGGGGCAATAGAACCTATACAGTGTCCACTTCACGCTTCAGTGCGTCCTTGTCATTCGATGAGGCGACCGGCGGCTCATCGTCTGAAGCTGGTGATCTCGATGCCGAGACAATCTCGAGTCCCAGTCTGCTCCGTTCAAAGGCGCGAATCCGGCGCGCCGTGTTTGGCGTGACTGGCAAGGGGACAGCGGGCATGGTACGTGTCGGTGCCGTGTTCTCGTCGTTGTTGTCCTCCTCCACTGTATGACTGTCGCGCGAACTTGAGTTCGAGGGCGGCAGGGGGCGGGGAAGCGCATAGTTGTCCGAGAAGATGATGAACCCAACGTCGTGGGCGTCGGGCTGCGTCGAGGCCGGCTCGGCGGTGATGGGAACGGGCTGCAGTAGTGCGCGGCGCCGAGAGGATGCAAGGGCCGCCGGGGGCACCGGGGGGGCGGGAGTGCTTGCGGATGAAGTGGAGGCAGGGGCTGGTCTGGAAGCAACTGTCAGTGGTCGACCCTTGGCGATTCTCACAACAACAAACTGACCGCTCAGCAAACAGCTTGCGCGCCGGGCTCTTGCCTGTGCCCAAGTCGTCGGTGTCAAGTGTGACGATGCGCTCCGCTATTGTACCGTACACCCGTCGCTTTGGGGTGGCCGAGGCGGTGGAGCCATGGTTGTCTGCTGGAGGTCCACGCTTTCCGGGTAGGGAGACTGGGGAGGGCGGCGCGTTCAGGCGGTGGAGGGGTGGCGCGAACGCGGCCAAGGGGAGCTCGGCGAGTGGCGCCCGTGGCGATTTTATGGGCTGGGTAGCCATGAATGGCGTATGCAATGCTACAGGGTAGACGATGCTGGGTTGTGATGATAATGATGCGGGATGAGGAGTGGGAGGGGATTGTGAAGGGGTGGGTTGCGGGGTGTGTGTGTGTGTGTGTGAGCATGCAGGGGGTTAGCGGCTGGCGGCTGAGCGTGACGCGACTTGGCGACTGAATGCCTAACTGATGGGAATGGGGGTAGCAGCTTAAAGATTGTAAAATGACACGTAATTTTGGATTGATAAGCAACCCAGTAGTGGGGATCGCATGTAAGGTACAGACTGGTCACGTGGATGTTCCGCGCGGCCGGCCGAAATGATGACTGGAGTGCGCGTGCTGGCGGCCTTGCGGATGGCGGCATAACGGGCGGGGTGACAAGATTTCCGATAGGCAGGACGAGTCGTGCGGTCATCGGCGACAGTGGCGGCAGCAGCGGCTGCAACGCGGCTCGGCACATCGACGTGATCCTCCACATATTTCCACTCGTTCGGCAAGTAACCGTTCGATTCGTGTTTTTGCTTGATCACGCTCACTCCACTTGTTCCACTCTTCCTTTATCCTCTCCCTCACCCCCACCACCCACCCCACGGCCGGCCTGCACACACCATGCCCCGGCCCGACCTCGACCTCCCACTGCTGCCCGATGCTCAAGAGGACCTCGGCGGTGGCGGCGAGTATCAGTGGCCCGAGGCTGGCCCGTCAAAGCGGCCCTTGTTCCAGTCGCCCGCGTCGTCGGGCGGCCGCAGCAGCGGCGGCAGCAGCGGCGGCGGCGGCGGCGGCGGAGTCGACGCCTTAACGGCCAAAGCTGCTGCCGCCATGACTGGCGCCATGGCAACAAGCCTGCTCAGTACGTCTCGTGCCGTGCGCACACGCGCCCATGCGCCGCGAAAGTGTATTGTGCACTGACAGTCTACCCCACAGTGACACCATTCGACGTGCTCAAGACTCGTCTGCAGACAGTCCAGCCGTCACTACGACCTAAATCCTTTCCCCCACCAGTCGAGTGCTGCCAGACTCCAGTGCTGTCAACAGCGACATCGGTCACATGTGCTTCGTCGACCCTGCCCGGCGCTCCACCCCAGGTCCGAATATCCCCTGTCATGGCCGCGCCTGCTGGATGCTACCATCCTTCCAAGTGGGCTGGCATCTGGGGCGAGGCCATGACGTTTGAGGAGGCCATGTCTCGAGGCATTCTAGGACCCGGGGGGACTCTATCGCTGCCAAGAGGGGCGCAACGAGCCGAACCGTCGTCGCCAGGATTTTGGAGCGAGATTGCCGCTGTACGTCGCGAGACGGGAATCAGAGGACTGTGGAAGGGTGTGGGGACGACATTGTGAGTGGTGCGGTCGTGGCGATGAGATGAGCAAGCTGACGAAATGCCAGGACAATGTCGATTCCATCCTCCGCCATCTACATGCTGGGATACGAGCATCTTCTCAAACAACTGTCCCCAATCTTTACCGATGGCCCCACTGCTTCCCTCACTCCAGCCCCCCTTGTGGCCGGTGCGCTGGCGCGGACGTTCAGCGCTACGATCATCTCGCCCATTGAGATGTTCCGAACTCGCCTGCAGGCGCTCCCGCAGCGTGAGTTTAGAGCGGTGATAATGTGGACAGTTCTGACATGACCTCAGCCGGGCACCCTTCACCCACGTACGCTTCCACTGGCAAGGAAATGGCTACACTCGTTCGCGACAAGGGTGTGACTGTTCTCTGGCGTGGTCTGGGGCCGACGCTGTGGCGAGACGTGCCCTTCTCAGGCAAGTACAGCCATAATTGGCTTTCCAGTTGTGTCTGACGCTTGACAGGAATCTACTGGGCGTTTTTCGAGATGACCAAGACCCATCTCAACTCACCGTCATCTATCCTCCCTCCCCTCTCCCCCATTGCCACGTCGTTCTGTTCCGGCGCATTCAGCGGCACCTTGGCCGCCCTCCTCACCCAGCCCTTCGACGTCCTCAAGACTCGTCGCCAGGTGTTCACTCCATCAAAGGATTGCTCCCCAGAGGCGCTGCGCCATCGCGCCAGTACATTCCCACTCGCACTTCATGTCATCCGCACTGAAGGCTGGCAAGCACTCTTTGCTGGAGTCGTACCGCGATGTGGCAAGATTGCCCCTGCCTGCGGCTTGATGATCGCGTGCTACGAGGGTGTTTCCAGGTACTTGGGAAGCCCAAGGCAGCAGTAGATAGTTATAGACAACAACACAATGCATCATACAACTCTTCTAGAGAACACCAGTGTCTAGTGTCAGGTTCAATCCGTCTCGGTCGCCAATGACACCGACGAGAACTGAAATATCGTCTCTCTTGCCACCGACGAAGTCGATGCCTTCTTCAATCGCCCGAATCATGAAAGGAGTAGTTGCGGTGGTTTGCTCGGAAACGGCGCGTGCCCTGTTGCACAACGCCTCGGAGACCAATTGGGGCGAGAATGGTGGTAATGATGATGGCTCAGAAGGGGTAGCAAACTCTTGAAGCGTCTCTAGGATATCCTCGTCGAACTGGGGAGTTAGATGGGTTTGGGTGGGTGGGTGGCGGCAAGCTGTCGTACACTCACCAAGTTGTCCATAAGCCCGTCACTGCCAACGATAACAACGTCCTCCTTCTCGACATTGAAATCATATCGCTTCGCGTCCTTCATGGGCTCGTCACGAGAGTGGGTTCCCAACTGGAGCGGGAAGTTGAAGGCATGCTGCATTTCCGAGGTTCGGAACACCACCTCTCCGCGGCGGATCACCAGTAGGCTGCAGTCGCCGAGGTTGGCCACGAGCAAAGTCGAGTGGTGAAGTAGCGCCAGCAAACATGTCGACGAGCCATAGATACCCTGGGGCCGACGTCAGCAACTAAACACATACCGCGCCAAAATCACTTACTTCTGCGGCCGCACATGAGAGGCATTTCTCATAGCCCTTTTGCATGATCTCGACGGGGTCGAGGGGTCGTCGAAGCCGGCGGCCGGCTGCTGCCCCTCCTGCTTCGGACTCGGCACCACGCTTCCAGGCCCGGGCTGCCCAGCCCGAGGCATCATCGTCTGAAGCCATGTAATCGTCGGCCCCTGCCCACCAGCGTGCCACTTCTTCTTCACAGTAGTGAGTCAGAAGGCGGCTCCAGCGACCTGCATCTGCGGGCCCCTTGCCTGATCTGGACCATCCTCCTACACCGTCGGCGACACAGACGCCGTCGACTCGTGTAAAGTACGAGTCTTCACCGACGGCCGTCGAGTGCAAGGCTACCGGCGGTGTAATCTCTGGCAACGGAAAGGATCGAGGCCTTGGAGGCGGCGGTGTCTGGGAGCGCCCTCTTGACGGCGGCGCAGGAAACCTCTCTTTCGCTGACCCGCTTGCTCCCAAATGAAAGATCAAGTTTGACGAGTATAACGTGAGGTTGTTCGGGTCGGGTATTGGCGCCGCCTTGTGAATGTCTACGCGGTCAGGCCTAATCCCGAGATAGGTGAGGGGTGGACTTGGCGAGGGGGATGGACCATTGCTCAATTGTGGGGTTGTGGACAGGGCAGTGTGCGTCTGAGTGGAACGGGGTTGCTTGGCGGGATGCGGGGGTGATGGGGCTCGCACCACAGCCGCTGTTGTCGGGAGCGGCGGCGGTGGGGGGAGGTGCACGTCGTTGAATGGCGGTCGAGGACGGTCAAACAAGAGGGAGGGGGGCAGATACTGGGGAAACGAGTAGCTGGACGATGAGGATGTTGGAGTCGAGGTGTCGACAGAGGCACGGAGCGGGGACGCAGCGGTGACATACGACCTGCGACCAAACTCGGTCTGCGGAGCATCCCAGAGTGGCAACAATGCCATATGGTTTGGGACGGCTGCTGCTGATGCCCATTGTGATGACCGCGAACCCGATAGGGACGAGACGCGAGTGGATACGAACGGTGGCAAGGCGACCGGGTGGTGAATGACGGCCGACGGAGCGGTCTGGACGGGGAGGACAAGCGTCCTGGCAAGGCCCTTGCCGAGACCCGGCTTTGGCTTTGACATGTTGATTGACCTGGTGAGCTAGCCGGGGTGGCCAGTGAGTGAGAACGCACGCAGCCGGATGGCGATCAACAGCAGGTCGTCGTCGTCGTCGTCGTCGTCGTCGTCGTCGTCGCTGTTGTCGAAAACAGTGATGATGTTGGTGGTGTTGACGGATGAAAAGAGATGATGTGACGTTATGGGAACTACGAGGAGAGATGGATGTGTGTAAGATTGATGATGACGGATGGGATACTACGAGCCAAGCAAAGCTGCAGCAACACCAAGCAAGCAGCCAAGATCAAGCCGCACTGCAAGCAACGTGCAGCAGCAGCTGCTGCAAGCGAAACGAGCGAGACTTTGACGAGCATGCGAGCATGACCTCCTTTCCGTGCTTGGCTCCTGCCGCGCCGCCCCACTTCGGCTCGGGTTTGGCTCGCCTCGCCTGCCTCCACAGGCACACAAACCTGCAGCCAGCCGTTGCCGTTGCCGCCCGCCTGCAACGCAACTCCCCTAACCCCTCCGCCGCCCCCCGCCGCAGCAGCAGCAACAGCAGCCGCCACGGGCGCAAATCTGCAAAGCCCCACTGCCCGCCCCCTTAGGTGCCGCCACCCACACACCACACCACCACATACTAAAACTGGCCAGGCGGCCAGGTGGGCGCATACCGGAGCTTGTCAGAGGCTATGAGGTGCAAAGGCCATTGCCGTTGCCGACCACGCGTGGCACAACGTCGCAATCCAGCTAAACATGCCACCTAAAACGAGGTTGGCAACGTATACCACACAAGGACGACGTAAACGATCCTCCCTCTCCCCCTTCCGCACAGCACATCTTCCGATTCTGCCCTCTCGGACGTTGCCGCTCCCGTCCACCCCACGTTTTGTTGTGGGCATATTAGAGCCGAAGAGACGGACGGCTAGCTGTGCGGGGTAGGAGCAATCGATGCTTCACAATCGCAAATGGTGTCACTACTTCTATGCACACTCGTTACAGAGTCAACGGGACATCTATGAACGCACCCAAGGAGCCCCCGCATGCAACCGGGCGCCATCCAGCCCTGGGCAGGTCAGCAACAATCGCACGTGGTGACCAAACAAACAACCCACATCGTCGGTACAGCATCTCAGCTAGGGGCCCCCGTTCAAGAATCACGTCCGGTTTTGGAACAGTTGGGCGTGTGTCGTTTTTGGAGGGCTCATTCTTGGAGGGCTCAGGCAGGGGCGTGTGGACGATACCAGATGTGCTGTTGTTGCTGGACACATCAGAACATGAACGCATGCGCAACCTACCTTTGGATCTCGTCTATGACCCCCGTGACGATGCGGAAGACCAATTCGGGGTTACTCCTTCCAAGAGCGAGGAAACCTCTTCGAATGAGATCCACCGCGTCCTTGTCTCTAGAGCGAAGCTCGCCGAGCTGCAAGGTCAGCTGAGGTGATCTGTCCCGCCAACGCCGCCACTTACCCCGTCCAGTACGGGGACCACGGCTTCCGACACGAGTGCAGTGCCGGCCTCATGGTGGGAGGATCCGGCTTGAGTAGGCAACGGCTTGGCATCCTTATCACTCCGCCGCATGGTGGACGTGCTGTAGATGTCAGCCGCTAACCATACTCGCAAACGCACCCCTCGCCAAGATCTTGGGCGGACGGGCTGTAGCCGGTCTTCTCGGCCTTCAATGTTGCAGCGTTCTCTTCCGACACCGGCTGTCACGTCAGGCTTTTCAAAGTGACGAGCTCTTACGAGGGAGCCAGTCTGAGTTGCGTTGTCCATGGGTTCGTCCGAGGTCTTGTCGAAGGAGGCAAGGTCCAGATTGACAGGCACTCCTTTGACTGTTCCTCGGATGGTCTCGTCAAAGTCCCATTCCGCACGAACCGTCTTCCCAGTAACAGTCCCAGGTAGCCTGATCGAGCCAATGGGCTTGCTGTTGCGGTGACAGAAGACCTCGTAGCGCTTGACGAGGGATTTTAGGCGACTGGTTGGGAGAGCAGAGCGAATGAAGGGATGCTGCAACAACTCGTGGGCCGTTGGGCGCTGCCTGTAAGCAGGAGGAAGAAGCTTGCAGACTCACACTCTCTGGAGTCTTCTGAAGGCAGGCTGAGATGAAGTCCTTGAAGTGATCGCTCCACTGTTCTCCTTCAAGCCTGGGAGCCTTTTCCTTTGGAATGAGAAAGAGGACTCGCATGGGGTGGAACTCGGCCAGCGGCGGCTCGCCCTTGGCCATCTCGATGGCGGTTATACCGAGGGACCAGATGTCCGCCCTTGAATCATATCCATCACGGCGGATCACTTCAGGAGCCATCCAGAATGGTGTTCCCACAAACGTATGCCTCTGGGATTTGTGAGACGACAGCTGGGCCGCAACGCCAAAATCGGCTGGATGTCAGCGGCTTGAACGACAACAGCCTACCCACCAAGCTTGACCTCTCCATTCTCCGAAAGAAGAACGTTCGCGGCTTTGATATCACGGTGGATCTTGCCCTCCGAGTGAAGATACTCCAGCCCAACAAGCAGTTCTCGGCAAACAATGGCCACTTGCTCTTCTGAAAAGACACCGGGTTTGAGCTGGGTCATGTCAGCGCTAGCTCCTTGTCATTCTTACCAGATCGAGACAGCTTCCACCGCCCAAGTACTCCATGACAATCCAAAGACGGTACCCCTTGACAAAGCTGCCGTAGTATCGAGTCACTTGGTCAGACGAGCAGGTCGAAAGATGGGCGATCTCGGCTTGGATTTCACCAATCTCGTCGTCGGTGGACTCGAGGTCTTCGGATTAGCATTCTTGCTCCTGGCACCTGCTCCTCACCGATCATTTTGATAGCCACCACCTGCCCCGTAACATTGTGGACACTGGAAGTATTAGCCTCGAAAATTTCCCGCTGCTCACGCTTTCCATACTGTGCCAAAGCTGCCTGTACCGAGCTTCTCCAGCAAGGTGTATGCCGAAGACTGATCGACCGAGGTTTCTGGTGGTGGTGGTAACATTGCCTGGTGGTCCGGCGACGATTGGGAATGCAAGGATTCTATCAATACTAGGCAATCAACTGTCGGGTTGTATGAGTGTCAGTGAGCTTGGGTGTAAAGCAAGAAGGACGACAGGCGTTGGGTGAGGTGAGAGAGGGCTGACAGTAATGTTTGGTTCGATCAGCCAGTCGTGGTCGGGCGGCGTCAAAGTCAGCCCCTTCATGATAACAGTCGCGTGGGTGGTGGAGGCCCCTCTGGGTTTACTCCCGCTATCACTTCTACTCCTGCCTTTAGCATTACGCTTAGACCCGACTGGCCTTGGATTTGTAATGCTTGAGCCTAGTGTACTTAACGCTCGCACGTGGTACCGATCGCAATCTGACGTGCTGACTTTAGAACGCGACAGCGGTGGTCAGCGGCGAAGGCCCGCCGTCGACAATCTATATCAAGCTCTCTCTGTCGACCACTCACCTTCAGTTTATTCCAACCATCTTCCGAGAATGAGGGCCTACTACTACGACGACATCCCGTAAGTTTTTACTAGCTAGGCTACAAGCACATGACTGACAACGTAGTGGCGACCAGCGCCTCGCCCACGACTCTGGAGATGAGGTCTCACTCGACAAGCTGAAGGCCCTCGGCGTCTTTTACAGGACGATTCCCGTTGACGACGCTGGCAAGTGGCAGGCGGAGATTGACGAGTTTGCTGTGAAGAACTCGTACAAGAACGTGAGGAGTTGTAACCTTGTGCACGGTAGCTAACGTCTAGCGCGACCAGATCACCGTCACCCCCGAGGGCCTCGGCCCCTCTTACGAGGACAAGATTCGCTCGTTCTTTGATGAGTGAGCGAGGTGACGGCTGTGGTGGTCCATCCGCTGACATGATAGGCACCTTCACGAGGACGAGGAGATCCGCTACATTCTCGGCGGCTCGGGCTTCTTTGACGTCCGCGGTAAGTGAACGACGCTGGGCTCCAGCTGACGTTTAAAGGCGGTGTGGGTGCCGAGGACAAGAAGTGGGTGCGCATCGCCGTCGAGGTGGGCGACCTGATTGTCATTCCTTCTGGGTGAGTTTGGAAAAGGGGCGTCTAGAGTCCGCGGGCTTAGCCCCCTCAGCATCTACCATCGCTTCACGGTCGACGAGCGCAACACAATCACCGCCCTGCGCCTCTTCCAGGACGAGCCCAAGTGGACGCCCTACTCGCGCTCGGATGGCACCACCGACGCGCGCCCTGCCAGGAAGGAGTACCTCGAGGCCATTGCTGCGTAGACGACAGAGACACAATCGCCGGTTTCTATGTACTCATGTGTAAAGATTCACTTTGCGACTCGCTAGCAGCGACTGTGCGGAGATTCTGCGCCTATCGCGCTTTGTGTTGTTATATTTGTATCTCCCAGTAAGGGTGCCGTGAACCCCGCCTGAAGTAAAGGGCGACAATTTGCACTTCATATCGGCTCTCATGCCGGCCCCGAGCGACCGTTCGGACGCGTCCCGAGCGACCCTTCCTCACTGGACAAGGTGCTCTCGCTCAATGTGATATGCCATTACAATGTGCATTGCTGTACTATGTTGTGTTCTACTATTATCTAGGTGTAAAATGCAAATGCGTGTTGTGGGTAATGCTTGAGACTAGCGGCGATCTTTTGTTGCAGCAACACCTTGTGGCACTACTTATCCGCCTAGTCGCTCGTGGCACGAGTCGAGCGCGCGCGGATTGCGCCTCCCCTGAAGAAGAAGAAGTAGGGGATGGGGCCAATGACTACACCGATGCAGGCGAGCATGAGACCGGCGTACTGGAAACCGAGGTGCTTGTAGCAGATGGTGATCCACATGGGCACACTGGCACCAATGCAAGACCTCATGAAGGTCTTGGCAGCGACGGCCGAGGCGGCGAAGTTGGAGTACGAGTCAACGATGTAGCTGTTGGCACTGATGTAGATGACCACCATCGAGAAGCCGAAGAGGACGCCGGCGATGCAGGGACCGACCCAGGTCATACCGGGGTACGAGGTGAATGCGAAGATGAAGAGGGAGATGGGCATGAAGATGCAGCCGAACATCATCATGTAGAGGCGAGCTTCCGGAACAGACTTGCCGGCCTTTTCGCAGTGCTGCTTGTAAAGTCGCTCCTGAATGGGCATGACACACATGGCAATCATGATGCCAATGATGATGGAAACGAAGGAGACGCCGGTCATTCCAATGTTCCAGCCGCGGATCTGCTCGAACGCGATCGGGAAGGCGAAGAAAAGGCCGTAGAGGAGCGAGTAGATGAAGGAAAGGTAAAAGGACATGAAGAGGATGATGGGCTCCATGATCATAAGGATGAACGGGCGGTACATGGCAGTCTTGAGACGCTCGCTGAAGGGGACCAGGTCGACGTCATGCTTGGAGACGTAGACGTCGGTGTTGTTCTCCTTGTTGAGTCGGGCGGCCTTGCGACGGAGGATAATGGGGGCGAAAGTCTCAGGCATGACGAGGGTGAAGAGGGAGACTAGGCCGATGAAGCCAAAGAGGACCCAGTAGATGTTGCGCCAGGTGTGGGTCTTGAGGGCGATCCAGCCGCCAAAGAGGGGGCCCAGGCAAGGACCCATGAACAGGGTGCAGGAGAAGATGGCCATGGGGACACCGCGCTCCTCGACGGCCCAGATGTCGGCAATCGAGCCACCGACGTTGGTCATGGGTGCCGAGGAGAAGATACCGGCGATCATGCGACCCGCGAGCATTGTGGCGACGTTCTTGGCGAGGGCCGAGGGAAGGGTGAAGAGGAAGTACAGGGAGAGCGAGATGGTGTAGACCCACTTGCGGCCGATCATCTCGGAGAGGGGGGCGAAGAAGAGGGGACCGACACCAAAGCCAAGGACGAAGAGGGCGATGGTCAGGAAGATGACCTCGTCCGAGACTCGAAGGTCCTTGGCCGTGCCACTGAGGTCACCCGTTGGCATTGCCGAGCCAAGGGCGACGGCGAGACAGAGGGCGGCGCAACCAAGAGTGACAAACCTGGCGTTCGTGTCAGTTTATTGTGCGGCTGGTGTAGCGAAAGACAAGACTCACCACTTGCGTCCTTTGCTCCATGAGCGGGGGTCCTCCCTCCTTCCAGCGTCAAAGTCGACAATAATGCGGCCCTTGTTGTCCTTCTCATGTTCTGGGCTAGCGATGGTATGTTCGCTGTGTGGGCGAGTGGGTTGGGCGTATGAGATGCGCGAGACTGAGTTGGCGAGCTCGATACCCTGGTCCTCGTACGCCTCTTCTTGGGCATTCGTGTAGATGGGGGGGCGGGCAAATTCTGCTTCTACTGGCTCAATCATTGTGATGATGTTATTAGGTGTGGGAGCGGGAGGTGTCTAGTGTTAGGGTGGGGTGAGGTGAGAAGATGTACTGTTGGGGGATGGTGATGCAGCGACGACTCCCGTTAGTATATGTATCAGTGAGGCCTCAGGCGTGAGAAGCCATGTCCGATGGCTTAGTCCGTTAGTCGCCGTGCGGATACACGGTCAGGCGACGGCGAGTAAGCATGAAGACATATGGTGCGGTCATGTGTGGGTAGTGTCGATGGCCATCCCGTCCATGTCCGCGGGCCGCTGTTGAGGTCAGAGCTGCTGGTGCGCTCTTCCGCGCTCGGCAGAGTGCCTTGTACGCTAAAATACCACCCACGTGATGTACCATCGGTGTCTTCCGCGGACGAGGCTCGGCCGTTGGCTCTATTAACCTGTGTGCCTGAGTTTATCACTGTCAAGTATTCCGTGTGATTCCTATGCGATACTCCACTTGCTGGCGGCGGACCTCCCTTAGTGCGCAATTCAGTCTCAGAACGGGTGGCCTTGAGGACTAGCCTGTATCCGCGAGGTTTGTGACTCTGCCCTGAGCAGAGCAGGATCCTCAGTGACGGCGGTTCCGTGACTCTGATATTGACCGCACCACCGCTTACGACCGCGCTCAAAGGTAACACGGCTGGCTGGCATCAAGGAGGTGCACTTACACAGCCAACCAACAGCGTGTCTTCGGTGCCTTTCCATGAGGAGCGGAGCGAGTGCTGGAGTGCGAGGCTAAGCAACACGAGCATCTGATCATCTGGCGCATTGGTCTTATGCTTGGGATCAGAGACTTGAGTGCGCCGATGGCCGAGGGTTACTTGTTACGTAATGTGCCCCGTAATGTGCCCCGGACATTGATTACGTAAGATATTGGCGAATGTCGCGCTTGACTCCGACCGTCACGTCACATTGCCGATCGATCGACGACGACACGACGCACAGACAGAACAGACAGACCAACTCCCAAACACACACCTCTCCTTCTTCCGCTGTTCATGCACAACACCCTCAGACGTCTAGCAACAATGGCCAGCCAGAACCCCACCTACATTTACAAGATCTTCCCCTCGGCTACGGTCGACTCGCGGTGAGTGGTGCACCACAGGAGTCGGAGATTCCCTGGAGCACCGGATCGATCGCAACATCGCCGCTTTGTGGTGGCGACGTGGGCCGGGCCCGCTGCAATCTATCAGTGGGGAGGCCATCGGGGATGGAATGATCCGAAGCGCGCATCTCAGGCCCATGACATGAGCCAAGAGATTTGCACGCGCATCCCGCAGTCTAAACGCGAGTCGACAAGCCATGGCGGGGAATGAATCTTGACCACGGTTGCTGCCATGGAGCTGACGCCGCGTCCAGCTTCTACTTCCCCACGCCGATCCCGTCATCGCACGAGTTCTTCCTCTCCGAGCTCGACTCCAAGGACGGCTTCGTCCACCTGTCGACTGCCCAGCAGGTGCCTGGCACCCTTAAGCGCTTCTTCGCCGACGCTAAGCAGGTCGCCATCCTCCGCCTCGAGTATGCCCGTCTCTCGGCCTGGAAGCGCGTGAGGTGGGAGCAGGCGGGCAACGGCGAGTGTGAGTACCCCGAGGATGGTTCTTCGAAGCAATGCTAACTCCGTCTCTCAGCCTACCCCCACCTCTACGCCCTCCTTGAGGGTCAGGACATTGACAGCTTCAAGGAGATCGAGCAGGGCGGTGACTGGGACAAGGCCCTCGCCAGCATCAGCAACTGGCTTGTCTAAGCGGTTGACTCGCGGAGTTTGTTGAAATATGCCTGATTCTTGCCCGTGCCAAGCCTCCATCCCGTCCACCCACACACGAGTAGTAGTAATGTGATCGGATGAGTATACGTTTAGAGTTGGGAATGTACGACGGGATCTCGACTATCAAAGGCCGAGAAACCCTGTCTATCAGAGCGGAGTATCGCCGCCATGTGCTTGGCGCGTTGGTCTCGACCATCGTTTCATTGATGGTCCTCCGTCTTGCACGCTGTCTACCAGTGCGCGTAGAGCGTACAGCACATCTGCAGAGTTCAAGCTCTCGCCGCGTGTGCACATAGGATTTCCGATCGGAACAACATCGCAACCCTGGATCAGCGCGTTTAGAGGCACTACAACCTTGTTTATCCGCCCGCTGACACGGTGCATACGCGGTGACGGGATCGTTGCTATCACATCCGTCTGTTAGCGGTGCTCTGACACAGTGCTCTGACGGCGTGTGTACAGAGGCAGTCTTCTAGTCTTACACTCTGACGCACGTTGATTTGACGATGGAGGCGCTGACAAGCGAATCGTCGGCTGGATCCGACATTTAACCATCGGCTAAGGCGTTGTGGGCCCCACTCTCGCTACGCGCATGCACTGTGTCCGCGACTCGTCCACTTTATCACCTACTCGACTTGCGTGGTGGACGTTGCATACGCCGACGGCGATATCAGAGATCCGCCAACCTGTTAAAAGTCGCCCCCGTCTCAACGATCTTGCGGCCCATCACTACGCTGATATCAAGCCGCGTCAGCAAGCCGCCAGCTTCAACTCACATCTGTACCCATCCCCATCGACGCACCGCCCCAATCCGCACAATGTACATTCGTGCCACCCACGCCGAGCTCGACGTTCCGACACTGGTCCAGTTTGTCAAGGACTACCCGCTTGGGCTGTTCACCACCTCGATCAAGTCAGACATCGCCGCCACGATCCAGACCTCGCACATCCCCTTTGTCATCGATGAGGCAAACGGCGACCGCCCGGCGCGTCTACGCGCGCACATGGCCCGTGCCAACCCGCAGGCCAAGGTTCTTATCGAGGCCGCCAAGGCTCAGTCAAACGGCACTGCGACCCTTCCCGACGAGGTCCTTGTCCTCTTCAACGCGCCCGTCAACGCCTACTTGACCGCCAAGTTCTACACCGAGACCAAGCCCGACACTGGCAAGGTCGTTCCCACGTGGAACTATGCCGCCGTGCAGGTCTACGGCAAGATCAAGGTCTATGGCGAGCCCGGTGACGAGTCGTCGGCGTTCCTGCAGGACCAAATCGAGGAGCTCAGCAATCGCCAGGAGCACGCGGCCGGACACGAGAAGCCGTGGAAGGTCTCGGACGCGCCAGACCGCTACATCGACATCATGAAGAAGGCTATCCTCGGCTTCGAGATCACGATCGACCGCATCGAGGGCCGCTTCAAGCTGAGCCAGGAGTCGCCCGACGGCGACTGGGCCGGAGTGGTCAAGGGATTCCGCGCTCTGGGCACTGAGCGGAGCGTCGCCATGGCCGACATGATCGAGTCGCGCGGCAAGAGCCGTAACGTCTCGCTCGAGTAGCAAGAGGCCTCATTCAACCTGATAGCCACAGCACGTCCGTAATCTGTTAGATATGTAGCATTTAACCAAGGGCGACTGGCCCTAGAGGGCCAAAGTTGATTCCCGTGCAGAGAGTCCTTGTGTGGAGCTGTGCCTATACACAAGATTGGGACCAAGGCAGCCCATCACACAAGGCCGCAAGCCACCACAGGGTCTCGACTCGGCGATGGCAACGGACTAAATGTGAATGGTGTGATACACGCGTCGAACTAATGCAAGCGGTTGACACTACGCGCGTCGGGAACTCGCGAGACAAATAGGCTGGGGAGGCTACTGCTTTGCCCATGGCCGAAGAGAACAGACGGACCAAAGCGGCCACAGACTTGGTGGGCGTGCCTGAAGGAGGCACACCTCGTCATGTATGCCGGCGTCGCCGACCACGACGCCTCGTCTCTGCCTTGTCTGCGTTGACACACGACGTCGACGGACAAGCATACGCAAAAACTAGTCTCCGCGGGTGCTCCACCGTCTGGGCGAGGGGCCAAGCCCATGCAAGGCCAACAGCGGAGACAGTCATCTCTGTGGTCTCACTGTCCGTCTCTCTTCTTCTTTGACTCGACTCGTCTCTTCCTGCCCGTCGCTCACCCCGTGCTGCTGGCCCCTTGCTTGCGCACCACACGACCGACCCGCTTCCCACCTCACCGCCGCCATGGCCCCCCTCGAAGTTCCGATGCTGTTCGAGGACACGCCCGACTACCTCTCCGGGCTGGTTGTCGACGACGCCGCCATTGTCCGCGCCTCACATGCCCTCCTGCTCGCCGTCGTCTTCATCACCACCGTTGCCGCCTTCGCCTTCCTCGGGCCGGTGTTTGAGATGCTCTTTGTCATGCCTACCGAGGCTGGCGCTGTCCCGAGCCTGACAAGAGGTGCGTTGGGCGTCTGGTTGAGTGTATCACGACTGACCATACTGCAGACTCGACAGAGAAGGACAACGTCGACTCCAACGTCGACTCGAAAGACACCTACACGCCCGTACACACGCCTGTGGGATAGGATATGGCGCTCTCCGCTCCTCCTTAACCCGCCCCCGAAAGCCGCACCTAATGTCCTGTCAACTGCATCATCCCGCGCTAGATACGCGCCCCGCCGGCCCACTGTTGTATACAATGTCATCGATGGCAATTACGTTCCGATAGACTGAATCTGCGAGGGAACGAACCCAAGGACAACAGTCATTGACGTTGACAGATGTGTGTGTGAGTGTGTGCGTGGCGCATGGGCATCACACAGGTGAGATTCAATCTTGCGCGCTCGATCAAGCCACACACACGCTCATCCATCGAGAATTAACCGTATCCCATTGATCTACAACAACTACCGCTAGACTAAACCTCATTCACCTCAACATTGATGTTTTTTGACCCCTTGTCGGACGAGTAGCCGTCCGGTGTGGGCACCCGCTCCTCCATCATGTGTGAGCGGTAGTCGCTCTCGTCAATCTCCTCAAACGTGCGGCTCATACCCGGTGGCGGTGAGATGACGCAGCAGAGGTAGTACACGAGGGCGGAGACACCAGTGCCCGTAAGCCAAGACAAGGTGTAAATCCGCTTGGCAGCAATGCCAACGTTGATCTTGGGGTTGACAGCGTTGAGGAAGCCAGGAAGGTTGATCGCAAAGCCGGCGATGTAGGCAGCGTAGCCGCGCCAGTTGATGCCGTACGTGTAGTAGTACCAGCCGTCCTTGCTGCTTGAGTACAGGTCGGCAAGGCGCATGTGGCCGCGACGGACGAGCCAGTCTACACGCGTCAGCTATACCTTCAAGCCACGATAAAAACACTCACAGTCGGCGACCATTGGGCCAGCCACACAGGACAGAAGAACACCGTACGAGCCTAGGTAGTTGCCAAACGTGGAGCTAGACTTGTACATGAGCCAGGGCTGCATGACGATGCCAACGATCATGCAGAGGTATCCTCCGCGGCGAATGTTGATGAAGCGAGGGAAGAGCGCCGTCAGGTCACATCCGGCTGAGATCGAGTTGGCGGCGACGTTGAGCATGAGCTGGACATAGATGAAGCCAGCCGAGATGAAGACGAGGCCGGCGCGCGTCTTGGACGACCCGTCGCGGTCGAGCATCGTGTCCATGATCTTGACCACATCCCAGATCTGCTCGCCAAACTGGGGCTTGGACGCTGACGCAATGACAATGCCGAGGAACGAGGTGATGGTGAAGCCGAGGGGAAGTGCGATGACTAAGGGTGGTGTTAGCCGATGTGGTAGTCGGCCATGTCCATCAACTCACGCTGGGGCCAGACGGCGGCGCCGGGAGTCTTTGCACGCGACGCAAAGTCTGGGGCGTTGGTGACGAGCTGAGAGGGTGTCAGCAATGGGGGCAAGTGACACCGCGGCAGCTAGCGACACACGCACCGTGAACATGTTGGACGTGCATGCCGAGATGGCGCCGAGCATGGCCCAGCTGCGGTCCGAGCCGTGGAGGGTGCTGGGCTGGCTCAGGACCGGTCCCATGCCACCGGCGCGCGAGATGCTCCAGCCAAAGAGGGCAAAGCCGACAATGGGGCCGACGACGGCCTTGGCCATGAAGAGCCACTTGAGCTTGTGGAGCGGGACCCAGGTGACGGGGATGCTGAGGATCCAGTAGATGATGAACGAGATAATGTACGCTGTCGTCGTCTCGCTGCTGGCGGGCATGGAGTTGTGGATACGCGCAAAGCTCGGCCAGATGGCACGGATAAGGACGTAGACGCTGGTGGGTGTTAGATTGGCGAACCGCAGCACACGCACGCCACACTCGACTCACCATTCACCGCCGAGCCACGCCTGCACGCCCCACCAGATGCACGCCATGCCGGCGCGGTTGAACACGGGCCAGAAGGAGCCGAAGAGGCCAAAGGTCGTGCGGTTGACCGCGGGGAAGACGATACCGTGCACGGCGCCGGGGCGTGCGTTAAGCACGAGGAGCGGCCCGACAAGCGTGTACCCGATTATGACGCTGCTGTTAAACGTCAGCCACAGCCACGCAACCGCCACAAACATGAATGCCTGCCACCAGCTGAGGCCAGCCGTGATCATCGACGAGGCGATGGTGAATGTGTTGAGGTTGAACGAGTCGGCAACCCAGAACGAGACCTGCGGTCAGTCAGGCGTGCGCCCCAAGCCCAACGTACGAAGGACAAGTGGTCCCATGTCTTCTTGTCGTCGGTGACGGGGAGGAGGTCGACGTTGGCGAGGAACCGCTCGGCAGTCGTGCCACTCGAGTGTTCCGTCTCGAGTTTCTTGAGAATCTGCTTGGGCTTCATGGTACGTGTGCGCTTGACAAGGCGGCTGGGAACGACGCCAATGGTAAAGTATTTATGTCCAGCAGCAGCGGCATGTGACCCGCATTGCCTATCTCTACGAACGGGCCTCCCTGCGACGGCCGTCCACACTCGCTTTGAGGCAGGCCCGTGACTTCTCCTATCAGGCCAGGCCCGGGGCTCGTCCCCCCCGCACCGTGCTCCACAGTGCTCCAACGCTCCCGGCGTTATCGAACACCAATCGCGCCGACAGCCGTGCAGGCGCAGCAGCCTATGGGTGGAAGGGGTAAATCCGGGGACTGTCAGGGTAGGCCGGCTATCATGATAACGCGTGGGAGGGCAGCCCGCGGGCCTCTGCCCGTGGCCTTATCGATGCTGACTCGTGCACGGTAATAGCGTCTATATAAGGCATGCGCGCGTGCCAATGGGATGCACGGGAAGGGGAATGTCCAGCCGGCATTTGCGAATGAGCCAAGTCCGAGCTGCCGTGCCGCCCGTCCTCGGTTGTGGTCGGGCCAAGACGGCCTAGGCAACCAGATCCACTGCATCTTATGTGCCTCAGCGATCTTGACGTTGCGAATATCCCTCACGCTCGTCCACCCGCACGCAACATGCCTATCACGAGCAAGACTGGGAGCGGAGCCGTCCGGCTTCTCGTTATCAACCCCAACTCGACTGTCGTGGGTGGTAGCGGCGCTGTTCGCACGCGCTGACGCACCAGGCATTTACCGAGCACATAGCGGCCGAGCTGGCGTCCGACCTGCCTGACAGCTATGAGGTGACCTTCTACACCGCGCCGGCGAGTGCGCCCGCGTCCATCGAGAGCATGGGCGACGGTATCGTGACGGCGGCCGCGTGTCTCGAGGAGCTGCGCGCCGACGACCTCGCGCAGTACCACGGCGTATGTTGTCCCTCGCACGCCGGCACCGCTGACTCCAGGCGGTCGTCGCGTGTTTCTCCAACCACCCACTGGTGCATGCGCTCCGCGAGGAGGTGGTGTACCCCGTTGTGTCGATTCTCGAGGCGCCGCTCCTCATGGGCGCGCAGCTCGGGGCGCACGTCGGCATCCTGACCACCTCGCCGCGGTGGGAGAGCCTGTTGACGCACGACGTCGCGACGCTCGGACTGAGCGGGAAGAACACGGCCGGCGTGGTGAGCTCGGGGCTTTCGGTTCTCGACCTCGAGCGCAAGAGCCCCGCCGAGGTCGGCGACCGCCTGGTGCAGATCGCGCTCGACGAGTTCTACCGGAAACGCAAGGCCGACGTGCTTGTCCTCGGCTGCGCCGGCATGGTCGGGTTCGTCGACCAGCTCCGAGACAAGGTCCCCGCCGACGACATGGTCGTCCTCGAGCCAGTCAGGTGTGCGTTCGAGATGTGCATCGCGCTGGTGAGGAGTCGCGTGCGGACATCAAAGGGGGGCATCTATGCCAAGCCGCCATAGTCTGCGGTAACGCAGCTCACGTCGTGAAGTGTCACTAGCCCAAGTGGCCATTATACATCATCATCCTACGCATGCAACCTATCTCATCATGGACAATGCGATGCACCTCACGCCCACGCCACCTCACACCCGACTGGCAGGTGGTCGGCAGCGATGATCCCCTTCATCGGCACGCCGTTGCCAAGCTCTTCAGCCTTGGGCGTGCCGAGCAGCTGAGTCACCTCGGACCATGGCGCATCGCCGAGCGGCGGCAGCACGAAGAGGTAGTCGAGGGTGAGCTTGAAGAGGGGCGAGTAGCACGTGTACATTGGCTCGTTTTGGCCTGCCTTGGTCGTGATGCCCTCGGGCAGGCGCGCGCCGTACTTCTCACCGGTCCAGGTGGACGTCTCGTACGCGCTCCGCGCAGGCTCGGGGAGGACCTCGCGCAACATGGTCATCAGGTCGTCGAGGGAGCGGATGCCGTCCTCGGCCTCTGGCGCACGCGTGTTGGCAATCGAGTTCTCGTCCTTGGCCGCTGCCTCCTCGTCCTCGTCCTTGGCCGCCGGGGTCGCCGTGCCGCTCGCACTCTCGGATGGCGGCTCGGAAGCCGCCGACGACAACGCCTTGGCTGCCGACGTGTGCACGATGCGCGACTCCTCGAGCGTCTTGGCAATCACAGGGTCGAGGGGAAGCTGTGGCGCCGCGAGGAACTGGTACGCCGTCTCTGCTGGCTGCGAGTTGAGGTCTGGACGGTGTCAGCGTTGCTCGGTCGGCGACTGCGTGACTCACCACCAGCAAGAACCACAGGCCAGCTCTCCAGTCCCTTCTCCTTCTGCAGCCTCCGCACCGCACGCAGCAGGACAATCGTCTGTCGTGCACGCTCGTACTGGAACCGTGGGTGCCAGAACAGATGCGTCGTGACCACGATAATGCCCTGGCCCGCGTGCACCTTGTCACCGAGGGCGACCGCCAGCGCAATGTTCTTGGTCTGCCGCGAGATGCCGCGGCGTGCCGACTCGGTCGATGCGTCGGGGCTCAGGTCCTCATCGTCGAGCGACACGACGAGCTGTGCTGTCGCGTCGAACCGGCTGCGCTTGTACAACACGACACAGCCGTGCGCCTTGCCAACGCCGCGCGCCTCGATCGCCTCGTGGTCTGGCACGGCGCTGGACAGCTCCTGCAGCTTGTCACACTCTTGCAGGCAGATTACGTCGACGCCGCGGAAGCGCTCGAGCTCGGCCTCGAGCATCGGCTTGCGGTCGCCCCATTTCAGCGCGTCCGAGCCGGGGAACAGCTGTCTGCGGATGAGGGTCTGGGCGAGCATCTGGCGCACGGTCAGCTGAGCAACCGCTGACGCACTCACGTTCCAAGTGACGATCGTTGCCTTGTTCGGGTGCGCGCTGGGCCCGACAGTCACCCAGTCGCGCTTGAGGATCCGCCGGCGCTCGAGCTCGGCCTGCTTCTGTGCGTTTGCCTCGCCGGAAGCCGCCTGAGCGGCCTTCTTTGCGAGCTTGGCGGCCTTGCGCTCGGCCTGCTTGGCAAGCTGCTCTGGGGTGAGGGTGATGGGGGCTGGCATTGTGGTTCGTGTTGCTAGTCGGGTGAGCTGTAGACAGGGGAGGGATCTGAGCATATACGGGTGGGTTGGGTGCGCTCACGTCTGTGTCTGTTGGCCTTTTGAATGATTACGACCTCTTGCCGGCGGATCGTGGGCCGAGTGGAGTGTGCCCACAAGCCGGCTGAGCGGCCAAGACCGACCGCATGTTTCACTCAATCTCCACTCCGCTCCACTTCCGCTTAGCCGACTCTCGACTTCGGTTCCGAACTTCACCTTCTGCAACCCTCGGCTAGACTACGATATCGGTGTACATTTGCTTCTCGAAACGACTACACAACGCAGTTAGAGTGGTGCCAAACACGTAGAGCAGGGTGAGGGGCTGAATACAACAAAACTTTACAGAGAGAGGTGATGCGGATCTCGGGCGGCGGCTGTCGTTGGCCGACTGGCCGCGGTCTGTGTTACACCGAGTCGGGGCCGACTGGCTCGCGCACAGTGTACGTGTTGCCGTCACGGCTGCACCGCCACCAGTGCTTGTCGAGTAGGACCATGTCTACCTCTCCGCTGCTAAAGATGATAGCAGTACTGAATGGCCCGAACGTGGAGACGCTCAGGTCCATTCGCTGGCTGTCATCATCAGTAGCTAGAAGGTTGTGGAGCCGGGTCGTCAAGACCCACGAGATCGAGTAAGGCGATTGCTTCTGGGTCTCGCGCCGTGACTCCCGAGACAGTCTAATTGACGCGCCTCGGACCCGCGGGCTGACTACACTCAAGGCAGACTGGCTAGCGGGAAGGAAGAAGAACTTCCAGTCACCCGAGTCGTCGACTCCGAGATGCTCGACCGGCTGCTGCGACTTGATGTGAGTATATGATGGGGTGACCGGGCTCTCTGTCTCAGTTGCTGCCCCCAAGCCCTCGCCTAGAGTTGCCCCTTTTGCCATCTCCTCGGCCGGCATCGGATCACCGCGGGTCTGCTGGAACGGCTCCTCCGCTGCGGTCTTGCTCGCTCCTGCTTCAGCTTCGTGGGCAACGTCTGCCCAACGGCTACCCGCAGGCACTCTCCTCCTGGCTACCAAAGTCAGCACCACACGCGGCAAGTGCTGAAAACGTACGGTAGGTGAAGTGCAGTTCACCTTGAGTGGCGTTGAGAGAAGAGTCGGAGTCGTTCTCCACTGACTGTTCCGCAGAAGCCGCCTTACCAGCATCACGCTCCCCGCTTTGAGAATTAAGTAGTGGTTGAGTCGGGATCGAGTGGTTGACAGCCGGTGCGCTGTATGTCTCGATGAGAGGATCGACATTCAGGTCGGGCTCTGGCGAGTCGGCTTGCTCTGATCGAGTCGAAAAGGTCTCGCGGTTCTTGCGGAGGAGCTCAACTTGCTTGGCAATGTCTCCAACACTCATGATGGAAGGGTCGGCTCCGATTCCGAGACGGGACACTTGGCCACCGACAACGGCCAAGTCCGACTCGAGGTGATCGAGGCGGTCAAGCTGAGATAAATGTCAGCCGTTTCAAGGTGGTCAAGTGGTGCCCCTTCGCCACTCACAACTTCCCTGAGCTTCTTGCCCGTCGTCGTCAACATGGTCTTGTTTGACTGTGCACCTGATCAGCCCCACCGGCGAGTCTCCCTTCACCTACCTGGCGGGACTTCTCCAACAGCGAAATCAAGCTCTGGGGAATAGCTTCAGACTGCTGAGTGATCTTGGAACCGTTAGCATCGGACGGGGGGGCCATCGTTCGACGCACCAGAGCATCAGCCTCGATTGCCGCTGCTTGAACAGCCTCCCGTATAGCAACTTGATTGTCCTCGAAGCCAGCCTTGAGCTTCGCCTCCAGATTCTGCTCAAGGACGATCATCTCTTCGCGGAGGGACTCGACGTGCTCGACAAGCGGCTACCGACGGTCAGTACCTGATTGCGATCTTCAACTGACCTTGGAATCCGAATCGCCCCGATTCTGATACGTATCCAGCAAGTGCTGTGCCACTTCCAGCTTCAGGTCGTGCGCCGGGATACCGGTACTCGAGCCGCTCAGCGAACTGTCCGCTCCGCCGATCTTTGCAAGGCTTCCTTCGAGGCCCTCAAGCCGGGAAAGAAGCAGCGGCACCGCCCGACCCAGCTGATCCCCGAGCTTCGTTTGAGCCTCCTGAGACTCGCGCATCAACCTCTCAAGGCGGCCCAGGCGTGTCTCGAGGGATTCATTCCGCGGTGAGCAGCTCCCACGGTGTGGCGACTGCAGTGCTGCTCGCCGGACCGCCCCTCGTCGAAACGCCAGCCAGGCCGCAGCGGACCCGGCAAAGCAGGAACCGGTGAGAGCCGCGCCGAGGAGGAACGAGGTCGAATACGGGTGGTCGGCCGCGGCAGACACCAGCCACGAGGGTACGGCGGGAGTTCGCACAACAGGCTGACCCTCCCGCCCGACGCCGGCCTCAACAGCAGCGACTTGGCTAGCCTCGGCCGGTGTCAGAGGCTGCGATCCTTCAGCAGTCAGTGAGGTTTCGAGCAGCCCCTGATACCTACCCTCCCATGTCCAGTCCTCTCCCTGCGCACCGTTCTTGGGTGAGGAAGAGGGTAGCGCGCCCGTCATCCGTGCTTCTCCTGCACCGGAAGCCGTGGATGGGTTCGACTCTGGTGGCGTGGGGGACTCTTCTCGGCGGTTGCTTGTATTCAAAGTCACCATGGTGTGACTCGAGATTGAGAAGAGTAACGTGGGGAAGCGTGAAGTCAGATAGTGCCAACAGCTGACTTAGGAGGAACGGCGTCTGTGACCGATATGGGACGGCTAGCTGGTGGCAAAGTGGAGGTTCACACAACCAACGCGTCACCGGTACGGCACAACCGGAGCATAAATAGGCATACGAACCATCCGGTTACCTCATCATGGTCGTCCACGACTATGTGTTCCACTACCGTGGTGTTCAGCTCGCGTGCCTGCAATTGACTTGTTTCCAACATGATGGTAGCATCTGTTGGACCTACTAATCGAACACTATTTAAAACGTATTAAAAAGACAGACCCGAGGTGTCAAGACTAATGTCTGGCCTCGCGCAAGCAAGGTTTTTCGGTGGGGATGGGTCTGGAGGGTGAAGGAAAAGCAAATCGAAAAATGGTGACAGCGAAAGCGAGATGTGCAGACACCTCTATTGCCTCCGGGCAACACGGATAACCGTGGCCATCAAGGAGGTCAGAGACGGGCCAATGAAGGCATGCCTCTCCTTGGATGAGACCAGCCCCGAAAGGCATGGCTCAGACTTGAACTACGAGAGGCTCACTTGAAGGGAGCGCGGCTCGTTTCGTCTCGAGGCGGTTCCTCGAGAGCACTTCAACTTGACTTTGGCGTGATGCTTTTACAGATCAAGCACAGACGGGGCGACAAGGCTAGATGTACGACTCGACCTCGGACAGAGGAACGAGACCGCGACCGACGAGTCCGAGAAGCAGGCCGCGGAGGTCGGCAATCTGCGACTGGAGCTCGTCGACCTGGCCCTCGAGGGACTCGACCTTGGCCTTGCGCTCGTCACGCGACTTCTTAGCAGCCCACTTGGCCTTGTCACGGTTCTCGGTGATCATCTTGCCGAAGACCTCGGCGCCGGCGCGGTGAGCGTCGTCGACGCACGCCATAAGGGCGGCCCAGTTGGGGAAGGCCATGATCTCCTCGGTGGTCATGCCAGTGATGGCCTGAGCTTCACCGTTCTTCATGTACTTCTCGGGGACGACAGCCTTGGGGCGGGCGGTAGACAGCTTGCCTGAAGCGGTGAGCTTGACCGGCTCCTCGTCCTCATCCTCGTCGGCGGCAGGCGTCTCGACCTTGATCGCCGTAGGAACCACAACGGGCGAACCCGATGCAGCGGCAGCGGCGAGCTGGGAGAGGCTGAGGCCGTTCTTGGACTGGCGGCGGTAGGGGCGCTTGGCGATGGGGGTACCGCCAGACGAGCCGACGCGACCACGAGCACGCTTGGCAGACTGGTCATCCGACATCTCCGAAAGCTTGCGCTTCATGGAGGGGGCGGGAGAGGCAGTTGCGGCCTTGGACTCGGTGGTCAATGGCCAGCCAAGGGCGGCGTAGGCCTCAGGGAGGCTGGGCGCCGGGGCAGGAGCGGGCTGAGCAGGAGCCGAGCCGGTGAGCTGGCTCAGCAGGTTGCCGAGCTGCAGCTGGCTGACGGCGTTGCTGCCGAGAGACGCAAGGCTGCCAAAGTTGGCGAACGACGAGCCGAAGGTGGAGAGCACCGTAGGGTCCGAGGGAAGGGTCGGGTCCGTGGTGAGAGCAGCACCGGTAGTCGCGGGAGGGGCAAGGGTAGCCATGATGTCGCTCGGGTCGTGCGCAATACCAGTAGCGGCAGGGAGGTCAAAGTCGAAGTCGAAGCGATTGAGGCCCTTTGAGACTTCGAGAGACTGAGAAGACTCAGACTCGGTAGACTTGGGCGACGCGCCGTTGACGTCCGAAGCAGGTGAGGCTGCGTTGGAGAGGGTCAGAACGGCCGAGGCAGGCGAGGTGTCGGCGTCGGCAGGAGCGGCCGAGGCGTCACCGGCCTGGTCAACGTCGCCAACCAGGAACTGGTCCCAGTCAAAGGGGGTGTTGGAGGCGAACAGTTCGTCGAGCATGTTGTCGGGAATTGTTTCGGTTGTAATGGAGGTAATAGTAGGTTCCTGGGGGAGAACGCTGTTCGAAGAGCTAAGGCTCGGAGTTGGCGGAGTAGAACGCCTCACTGGTGGAGGTGGTAGGGACAACGGTATCGGGAAGCTTGAAGCTTTGCTTGAACTGGAGGGGCCCGTGGGCTTGGGGGGCGAGTTTATCCTGCTTGTTCGGAAGGGAGACGGGCTAAAGCCTGCTGGGAGGGGCGGGAGGGAAGGCTGATCGCGGGTGCTTGGGGTTGGAAGGACGCCATGTTGGGCAGAGATGGGAACCTGGGGAGGTTCGGGTAGGGACTTGGGGGTAGGTGATTCAAAGAACCGTCTTGATGGACGATGGTGGGGGGCTTCCTGGGTAGGAAACGAATTTAGGCGGAGAAGAACATTTTGAATAGTGTTCGAGTAGGCAAGGTGTAAATTATCAGACACGAGGTGAGGTTACGCTGTTGCTTGCCAGAGGCAGAGGTGGTGTTGCTCTAAAGTGGTAAAGGGGGAGAGCAACGAGGTGGTGGTGGTGCGAGGGAGGAAAGCGAGATGAGGACGCGCTTTGTTGGATGTGGTGGTTTGGTTGGGAGGGGGTGGATGGAGGAGAAAAAGAGAAACGGGCTGGCGGTGGGAGTGAATATAGGCAAAGACGTAAACGGTGGGCGCTGGCGGGCAGGCGGCGACAGCAAGGGCACAAACGCAGGGAAAGCTGTCCGCGGGGTCGACGTGTTTGGGAGGTTGCGGGAGAGGGAGCGCAAGGAGTGGGCGACGAAGGCGTGGGACCCAAGGCAGACGTGCAGACGTTGACCGTCAGCGAGCCTGCCTGTCCAGCGGAGCGAGCGCCTGTATGCGGGCACTGCATGCTCACTGCACTGGTGTCCTAGGTCCGAGCGTGCAAGGGCTAGGCAGGGTCCGGGGCGAGAAGACAGCAACCACGACCCTGAATACAACGACTCGACTCGAAATCAGCCAATAGACTGCCAGCGCACCCGCCAAAATGTGCAACGCTTGGTCAAATACTTGGCAACAGATTGCCCCCGCTTTCTCGTCGCTGCCTATCATAGGCCGCTTCGCTGGCGCCCGGTTCCGAAATGTCACTGGCGCGTTGGGCCTCGCACTGCTCGGCAGCGGCAGGCGCGCGCTGTTGCCTGGTTGGTCGCTTGCCGGTGGCAACTGGGTAACTGGGCTGGGGCGTGTGGGGCTGGGTACCACTAGGTGACATCCGTTCTCAAGATGGAAAGTTGTAACCTGGGACGGTCAGGGTACATCGCACTTGGCCGGAGCCGGCGGGTCAGTTCCACGGCACGAAAAGGCGCGCTGCCAATCGGACTGATAGGCATGTTGAGTTTGGGGGGGCCTTGTGGACTAAGGTTAGATGTCCATCACGTGACACTTGGCCACGTTCTACTGATAAGTGTGGCGTTTGACCGTGGCCCCGCGCTACGCAATGTTGCGCTGCTTGTTCACGCACGTTCCCGCAAACAGACACGTTCCTCCTTTGTCGCAGTCGATTCCTCTCGCCTCTCCATTCTCGGCACCCACATGTCACCCCACCCCCGCGCAACATGCAGCTAACTGGCCCCATCGCTTCGCTCCGGCTCCACCCTCCTCCCACCCCTGACAACAGTGTCAGCATCATCGTTGTTTACGAACTCTGCCTGCTGCTCAACCTGATAGACCGAGCCTACGAACGTGCCCCCAGACAACATTCATCAGGAGGCAACGCGCTCATCACTCACCCTGCAAACAACCGAGACTATCGCCGGTTGAGCCAAGGCACAAGCCCAGAGGACACGCCCTTGGGGATCTCACTCCAGGCTCTGGAACACGAACCCAACATTGATGTCACTCGGTTCAGACTAAGTGGCGAAAATGGAACAGGTAGTCTGCCGCGTTCGTCGGCTGCGTTGAAATCACCGGCTCTTGACGCGACGACGCTCCACTTTACTTGCCACCGCCCGGTCATCTCAACTGTTCTCGTCGCCAACTTACTCATCCCCTGCTCGGATACCTGACTGCCAGGCATTGCCGACGCCTGACTGAATCCACAGGTGCCTTCGCAACTTCCGACAACGACGTCGTGAATCGCTTGTCCGCTCATCACACGGGGACGGTCGATCTTTAACACACAAGGGACATCCCCAACAAGACAACAACAATTTAGCGTCCCCGGTCTTCGGGACTTAACACAGTGTCTACCCCCAGGACACAGAGACAATCTTCCCATCGCCGATCCTCTCTTACCGCCTCCTCCTCCTCAAATTCCAACTCTCGTCGCCGAACGAACATGTCGCTGCCGACGCCTCCACTCACCCCCAAGACGTTTCCGTCCATCACGGCGGCTATGACTGCCGCCAGCACTGGCACGACATACCCGTTCGGTGGGCCGCGTACACGTCCCCACTCTCGGCGCAGCCCAGTGTCCAGCCCACTCGCCTCTCCGGATGACTTCTCACTCCCTCCAGCACTGGAAACAGTGCCGGAACTGGAGATGCCCGAAGCCTCGCTCTCGTTCACTGGCCTTGACAAGCCATCAGAAGAGGTTGAGCACCGGTGGCGGCCGGGCATGACGGCTGGGCAGCGCGACGCACGTGAAGCCTGGTTATCCGAGGCTAGAGGTCGTAAGGGCTTGCGAATTGTGATTGTCACAGGTGAGTAACGCGGTGACGACCAAACCGACTAACGGGCCGCAGAGAACTTTTTGCCAAAGGTTGACGGCGTGACGCGTACCCTCGCAAGGTTGCTCGAGCACCTTGAACGCGAGGGACACAGCTGCATGCTTTTGGGTCCCGAGACCAGCATGGTGGGTCTGGTTGTTGTGATGCTAGCAGCCTTCTAACAATATCAAGAGCCACTATGCCTCGCATCCCCTGGTTGGCACTGCTGGTGTTCCTCTAGTCGTTTACCCGGGGCTGAAGGTAAGCCCGTCTCCCATGAAGGTGCATCTAACCCCGCAGCTGAATTTCCTGCGCCCCAAATTCATGCGCGTGATTCAAGACTTCCAGCCTGATGTCATCCATTTCGTCGACCCCATTTGGCTTGGAGCCCAGACGCTCATGGCCATGGAGCTCGGCTGGGCGGGCGAGGACTGGGTCGGCGAGGGCGGTCCTGCCATCGGCACCGGTATCAGCGGCGCCGTTGTGGCCAGCTACCACACGTGAGTGCACCTCAACCGTGCTCCGACTGACTGTCAAGCAACCTCGCTACGTACGCCACTCTTTTTGGAATGTCGTGGCTAGAGCCCATCATGTGGCGCTTCCAGTCATGGCTGTACTCCAAGTAAGCCAATCAAGGTCCACATCTTATGAAACGCGCCTAACAACCACCGCCAGGACTCTGCTTACCCTTTGCCCATCTCCGTCGACAAAGCACATGCTCGAGTCTCAGGGCTTCAAGGATGTTCGGCTGTGGCCCCGTGGCGTCGACCTGTCTCAGTTTGGACCGTCTAAGCGCAGCGCCGAGATGCGCGCCCTCTGGGGCGTTGGCGAGGCGCCAGGTCGTGTCACTGTGGCAGACAAGGAAAGGTCCAAGGCCAATGGCTCACACCACACGGGCCGCAAGCCAAGCCTGCCTCTCACGCCTCCTGCATCGCCCATCGTTGTGGCGGCGGGCACGGGCCCGCTGTTCAGCGAGCCAGAGCCCATCTCGTCCTCGGGCCCAACGCGCATCGTCCTCCTCTACGTCGGCCGCGTGTCGTGGGAGAAGAACCTCATCCTTTTGCTCAAGGCATACGGCCGCCTCTCCCACCACCTACCTGCTGGCTTCCCCATCCCCAAGCTCGTGTTTGTCGGCGATGGCCCCGCGCGTTCCGAGCTCGAATCCATCTGTGCCGAGTCGGGCTACGACGCCACTTTCATGGGCCACAGGCAGGGCGAGGAGCTCGCGGCATGCTACGCGTCGGCCGACGTCTTTGCCTTCCCCAGCTTCACCGAGACGTTTGGCCAGGTTGTGCTCGAGGCTCTGGCCTCGGGCCTGCCCGTCATCGGTCTGGACGCCGAGGGCACCCGCGACCTCGTCCAGCACGACGAGACGGGCCTTCTCCTCCCTCTCCCTTCGGACGCTGTTGTCAAGCAGAACCTCTCGCGTACGTGGCCCACCATCTGCCGCAACACGAACCACCCGCTGTTCAGCACCTGCGCCGACAACTACGCCGCGCTCCTCGCCAAGGCTGCGACCCAGCACACGCTCCGCACGGCCATGTCGGCCCGTGCATGCACCGAGGGGATCAAGGGGTTCACGTGGTGGGACGCGATGGAACGCTGCGTGGACGGGTACCGCGAGTCGATGCGTACGGCTCGAGCGGCCCGCCAGGTGAACATTACCATTCCGGACCGCGAGAGCGACAGCGAGGCGGCGGCGCCCGTGCCGACCTCGTCCTCGCCGCGCATTTCACGCGTCAACCGCGCCCTCTCTAACCGCCTCGCGAACCGGCCCCGCCAAGCTGAGCTTGCGCCGGGCACACGCGTCGAGGTCCTCTCCCCCCGTCCTCGCCGCCGCCGCGTCGCGTCCCTCCTCGGCACAAAGTCGGACACGGCCGAGACACTGTGGCACCTCAAGACGGTTGCCAAGGCACTCCTCGCCGCCATGGTACTGTGGCTCATCTGGACCCACCACCTCGCGTCCAAGGGACGCGAGCTAGACTGGCAGGAAGTTTTCTACATGCCTTCCCAGGCCGTTACGGCTTAATGTTGCTGTTCATGACTGATTGTAGATTCAGCTAGAACCCAGCCCACATACACACTCGAAAGTATCTTGTCCATAGTCTGTCCGTTTTGTTTCTTGGGATACGTGTTGTCTTGATCCATCTTGCATTTTGGTCTCGCTTGTTAGCTTACAATACAACTTGATGAATGTAACGAGTTTACGGTGTTGTCGAGTCCGTGACGCTGCAAAAACCCGGAACAACCCCCTTTGCGGCCCATCACACCCACACATCCCCGGCAGTGAAGTTTACGAATGCATGACGAGTGGTGAGATGCTATGCAGATGTGACAAGTGCCCTCCCTCTCCTGGTGTTGCTACATCCTCTGCGTTTCCTCCTCTTCCGACAACCCTACTAACACGGCGACCAGGTTCTCTCTGGTTACCTCTTGGCACCGGTGCGGCGCTTGCCACGCAGGCTGTTCTTGGCTCCACGGGCAGGCTTGGAGGGAACCGATCCCTGGATGTACTTGACGAGCTCGTCGATCGAGCGCTCAGCTGCCTCACCGTCGGCGGCAGGAGCCTCGCCCTCCGCAGGGGGAGCGGCAGCACCGTTGGCAGCAGCAGTAGGAGGCTGAACAAGAACACGCTTCTTGCCGCCGGCGACAGCGGGAGCAGGCGCACCAGTACGGGCAGCGGCAAGGCGCTCGACGTGCTGCTTCTTCATCTGCTCCTGGGCAGCCTTCTGGCGCTCGACGTTGTCGACAACGGCGGTAAGGAGCTCGACGTTCTTGGCAACCTCCTTGGTCTGGTTGTGCTCCTCGCCGTACTGAGCCTTGAAGATCTCAAGAGCAGCGTTGGACGACTCGAGGGCCTTGGCAAAGTCGCCGCCAAGGAAGTGGGCCTGGGTGAGCTGGTGCAGAGCCGAACCATGCTGGATGTGCTTGTCACCGAACTGCTGGGCGGTACGCTCAGCAGTCTGCTCAAGGAGCTTGATCGAAGTGGCGTTCTCGTTGAGCGCCTGGAGAACAATACCAGCGTTGCTGAGGATAGTGTTGATCTCGGGGTGGTCGGCGCCGTGGATGACGTCCCAAAGGGTGAGCAGGTGGCGGAAGTAGCGAAGCGACGCCTGCGAGTTGCCCTCGAGGTTCTCGAGCATGGCCAGCTGGAAGTAGTAGGCGTGGGTGTCGGGGTGGTAGACACCAAGGGTGCGCTCGGCAATGATGACGGCCTGGCGCTGGAGACGGAGGCCAGTAGCAATGTCGAGGCCAAGAGGCTGCTCGGGGTCGGCGTTCTCCTGCTGGGCAAGCTGCTGGATCTTGATGCGGGCGAGCTGGTGAAGAGTGCTGGCGTACTGGTTGTAGGCAGCGGCGACCTCGGGGTGGATCACAGTGTGGATCTGCTCGTACAGCTGGATACCCTCGAGCATGAACTCAAGGCCCATGTCGACCTGGCCGCGGTTGATGGTGCTGCGACCAGCCTCGAAGATCTCCTCAGCGACCGATACAGAGGGTGCAGTCGAGCGAACAAGGGGGACGAGGGTGAGAATGTCCTCAGGGACGAAGGTGGTGGTGCGCTTTGCAGCAACGGGAGCCTTGCCCTTCTTGGGCTTAGGCGCTGCCGAACGGTTCTCCTTGTCGCTCTCGCTGTTGGGGGCAGCAGACTCGTCAACAGACTCAAAGACATAGTCGCGCTGAGCAGTCTGGAACGCGAAGCGAGTGGCAAGCTCGCGAAGGAGCTGGGGACGGCGAATGCCCTCGGAGAGGAAGGCCTCATCAAGCTTCCAGCGGAAGCGCGTCTCAATCTCACTAATGATCTCCTTCCGGAGGGCCTCGGCGGTGAGAGAGACATACTCGGGCTCGGTGGCAGGGCCAATGTCGACACGCTCGTAGACAGCCTTGGGCGAGGCGTTGACACGGGTGCCGAGGAGGAGGTTGAGGAAGTGCGAGACGGCGGCGGGGACCTGCTCGGGGAGGAGGCCACGAACGAGGCGGCGGAGAATGTGCTTGGAGGCACGGAAGACCATCTCCTGGAGAACAATGTTCTTGAGCGAGCCGAGGTGGCCGACAGCAGCGCGCTGCTCGCCCTCAGGGCCCTTGGAGAACTGGTCGATAGTGGCAGCAAGGTGACCGAGGTAGCGCATGTTGATACCACGGGTGTGGAGGTGGCGGGTCAGCGACGTGCCGTCCATGATACCCGAGGTGGCGCCCGTGAGGATGTCGAGGGCGACGGCGGGGACCGCGATCGTGCGGAGGAAGACCGAAGCGTCGCGGACAGCCTTGATAGACGGGTCGCTCTCATCCGTGTACTTGGAAGGCGCGATGCCATCAGCACCCTTGTCGTCAACAAAGGCATCAGGGTTGAAGCGGAGCTCAAACTCCTTAAGAGTGGCAATGGTCGAAGGGTCGATGACAGGCTCCTCAGCAGCCTCGGGCTTCTTCTCGCCATCGGCGGCGGTCTCGCCCTCCTTCTCACCCTCCTCACCAGCCTCAGCCTTCTTCTTGGCGGCCTGTTCGGCGGCGACGTTGCGGGCCCAGCGCTTGAGCTCGCTCTCCCAGAAGAGCTCGACAAGCTCAGGACGGAGAAGGGCAATGCGGTGGGGGTAGACAGGGGCCTCGGCCTCGGCGTCGGGGCCGGCAAGCTTGCCGTTGTAGTCCTTCTCGAGCCACTCGATGTCGACAGGGTTGAGACGGGGCAGGTCGAGGAGGTAGCGACGGCCGTCCGAGCCACGGAGGCCCTTGACCTCAGCGGAAGCGTAGAACTCGTGCTCCTTGCCGCCAGTAGTGACCTTGTGGGCAGCAAGACGCTGGTGAGACGCAATCTTCTCCATAACCTTGTGAGTGGCCTCGTCCCAGTGGGCAGTAGCAGTCTGCTCCGAGTCGACACCGTAGATGATCAGAGGGTTGGAGGTCGACTCGGCGGCAGCCTCGCTGACAGCGCCGTCAACCTTGACCCAGTCCTCCTTCTTCTCGGCACCCTCGGCCTCCTCAGCGACCGGAGCCTCACGGCGGGCAAAGATACCGGGGAGAACCGACTGGCAGACCCAGCGCTCACCCTGCCAGTCAACAACGGTGTGGCCGAGGAGGTAGGCACCGTCAACGTCCAGGCGGTTCAGGAGGCGGACACCCTCGGCGTCCTTGGCGTGCGAGACGTGGGCGGCAGCGTCACCACCAAGATGCGAGTAGGCATCGATCGAGTCGATAGCCTTGGTGACGAAGATGTTGGCGTGGAGCCACATGTGCGAGCGGCTGGGCTCGTTGGGGTTGAGAGCGACAACGTCACCGCGGGCCACGGCGTTGACAGCACGGAGCGAAGCCTGAGTGAACTCGGCCCAAGTCTTCTGGGCCATACGCTCGCGGAAGACACGCTCCTGCATGGTCGAGTGGGGGAGCTCCTTGACACCCTGGATCTCCTCGTTCCAGTCGCGGGCCGAGTCGAGAGCGTCAGGGACAGTAGCGCCCGAGTGGAGGTACGCAAGCTGGGTGCGCAGGACGTCGGGAACGGTGTCGGGCTTGGGGGCCGAAATGAGCCATGGGTATGCGGGCTCGGCCTGGGGAATGGCGACCGTCGAGAGCGGGTCGAGGGCAGGAGCGGTCGACGACAGCGAAGGGAGAGCAAAGATGCGTTCCGAGAAGAGGGGCGACAGCGAGTGGAGGAGGTCGATCAGGCTGTGAGTGGGGGCAGCAGCCTTGCCATCCGCCGAGGTGCGGGGTGCGGGGTCGAAGTTGTTGACGTTCGACTTGGACACGTACCAGCCACGCGACGTGCAGACGAGGGTGTAGACGTCACCCTCGAGGATCGAAACCTGGAGGTAGAGCTGGTGACCCTGCTGGCGGAGGTGGGCAGGGGGAGGGTTGAAAGGCGAGAGCTGGATCGAGCGAAGAGTGGGGAGAACCTCGACGGGAGCCTGGGCGACAGGCAGCTTGGACAGAGGAACCGACGACCAGCCCTTCCAGTCGGAGAAGGCGTTGGCCTGCTCGGCAGGGATCTCCTTCTTGACCTTGACGACCTCCTTCTTACCAACCTTGCCCTTGCGGCCAGAGGGCAGAGCGACCTCGACCTCCTCGTAAACGGTCTCGGTCGAGCCCAGGGTAGCCGACAGGCCGTCACGGACCGACTCGAAGATAGTGGCACCGGGGGCGATACCCTGAGGAGTCGAGAGCGTGTGGACAGTAGTGCCAGCGGGCTCAATGTAGTCGAGCAGGCGGATAATCGCCTGGCGGGCAGCACCCTCCGTGTACGCCTCTGCAAGCGTCAGCGACCAGCGCTGGTTCCCTACTCACCCTTGACGGCCTCAAGGACACGCTCGCCGTCCTCAGCAACGTGCTCGAACGCCTCGCCGACCTCGATCCAGTCGCTCAGCTTCTCGCCAGCAAAGATCTCGATGCCGTCCTTGGACTGGCCAAGGGGCTCAGCAGAGCGCTCGCCGGGGAGGCGGAGGGAGAAGGGGCCGAGCCAGTAGCCGCCAACCCACTCGCTCACGTTGAGCTTGAGCTCCTGGATGGTCTCTCCAGGCTGGGGGTAGAGGGTGATGGAGGTGAACGACTCGGTCTCAGTGGCCTTGGGGAGCGTGCGGGCATTGCTGGGCTTGGGCAGGCGAATAGTGACCGGGGGAACTGTGGCGGTTAGTCTACCTTCCTTGGCGTCCGTGAATGACGACTTGCCAGTGGTGACCTGCTCCTCAACGGCCTCGGCAGCGTCGCCCTGCTCCTCAGCAACGGCCTCGGGGGCGACGGACTCGGGCTTGACCTCGTTCTCAGACATGAGGGGCCACGGCTATGACGGGGCGGCTGTCGACCAGGTAAAAGTGTTTTGCCGATACGACGGAGTGGAAAAAGCAGACAACCAGGCGGTGGGCTGGGGACTGCTGGTCTGCACCGGCTTTTGAAGGGCGGAGCAGAGAGGACCGCTGGAGTGTGAGGTGGTCCTTAATTGACTGGGTCAAGAGAGGGAGCCTCTTGAGGGGTGTAGAGTGTGGAGAAGACCAAGAGGTTGGTTGCCGAACTAGGATCGACTTTTTCGACGGAGCATCTCAACCACCACCACCGAGCGGCCAGCCAGACGGACGGGTCTTGGAAAAGGTGGGGTCCCGTGTTTGATTGGAATTTGGACCAGTGGGTACTGGGCAATTAGCGGTAGTATTAATGACGGAACCAATTGGATTACACCAGCTTAGGCTGCTTTACGCGGGTGTAACCGGACGTTACGTCGAAAGGAGCAAAGACATTCGTGGTCTGTCTGCGTGAGCCCGTGAGGCCTTGAGGCGCTGTCAACGAGGCAAAAGCAAACCAGTGAATTGAGAGCCTCGTCGTCTATCATGTCAAGTTTGCTTACAAGAGCCGAACAACGCTGATACGGCCTGAAAGTAGGCCTTGAAGCATTGGCTGTACATAGCTGCACCATCACTATGGCCACATGTACTGTATCCCGACGTTGAAGACGAGGACGAGGCAACTTGGAGCACTTCGCCACGAGTTACCGCGGCCTGTTCTTTCAAAGCTGAGCTGACCCAAATACCTACCACGGCATCCAAGGTTATCTCGGGAGATGCAAGATCCACAATCTAGACGATCAGGATGCCACAGAACGTCGTGCGGCGGAGGGATGCCGGCGGTACTAGCGGCGGCTGGTCGAATGACAATCCATGGACACTCTGGGACCAACCACCTCGGCCATCATCTCCAAGTCCCCGCACTGATACTTTGTCCCGAGATCACCGGCCTCGTCTTGCAATGCCACTCGTGTGCCACTCACCGACGAGGACACAGCGGCCGGCAGGAAGACGGCCCGCAGAACGCGGGGTAATGACAGCTCGGCCCAAGGACACGAAATCACGTGAGGTTTCATCCTCTTACGGCGACAGTGCCGCACACTAGCCGATCGTCGGCCAACGTGCGCACTCCAGTGCTAGTGGCCATGCGAACCGAGGTGAAGTGGCATTACGCAGCACTGGGCTCGTCAAGGGAGGACGCGGCTAAGAGGCCTGCCTGCCCGCACTTGGTCATTATCAGGTACCCATGAACCAGCTTCGTATGTCTGTCTTGTAGAACACATTGTGGGTTGTCCGCGGGACCTGGCACTGTAACTGTAAATTGCGGTGAAGCAAACTGGACAGAGGTTGACAAGACTTGTCTGATGGGCGGGGCTGCAAGGGATGTGGCAGGGCCGACTGGACCGCCATGCAAGGTGACGGGTCTGACGGATAGATTACGGCAAAGCCCGTGTTTCCTGCGGCGCAGCTACACACCCGTGTCCAAGCCACAACGATATCAGCGATCGCGCTCTGTGCTTTGCTTTGCTGGGGGCCACATCAGTCATCCAAGGATGTAAACAGTCATCAGACACATGTCCTAGTCGGCCGGATTGGGCATGCTCTTGGCCGGAGGTGGTCAGTGGGCAGTCGTGGACGTTGGGGTGTGGGCTGAATGCATCGGTCAAGCGAACGATCTAGGCTAGGCCGAAAGCCAAGGCTGGGCTGGCAGTGACCGAGGACGGGGAGGAATGCTGACGCGCTGACGTGCTGTGCTGCTGCTGCTGCTGCTGCTGCCTGCTGCCTGCGGCCTGCGGCCTACCCGTGATCAACAAAGTGTCCAGGGACGGAATCTAAACGGTGTGCTGCTGCTGTTGCTGCTGCCACCGCCGCTGCCGCCGCCGCCGCCGGCGGGCGCGATTGTCGACGTGGAGGTCGGTCGGAAAGCGGTCTCAGCCAGGGACGGCGGGCTGGCCGCGCTGGCCGCGCCTTACCAAACGCGGGCATGCACTCAGGCGCGGGGCCGTAGAGAGCCGCACGCGTCTCAGCGGCTATCTTGCCCCTTCGCCCGTGCTCCCCTCCAGCGAGCAGCAAGCCAGCAAGCCAGTCAGCCACGCATCACGCACCACGTACCACCCCCCCGCGCCCTCTTATTTATCCTCTTTGTCAACCACCTCTTCTTCCCCAACATACCCCTTTCTCATCTCCACGGCTCGGGCCCTCCTGTATCGATATGAAGCTCCCTCTCCTCAAGCTCCTCGCTCTCCTCCCTGCGGTCCTCGCCGCCAGCGACGTCATCGACCTCACCAAGGACACGTTCAAGTCGCAGATCGACACCGCCGACCTCGCCCTCGTCGAGTGAGTCTGACGCGAGCGCGCGAGCGAGCGTGCTAGAGGACACAGAGGTTTGCCCTGAAGCAAGCCTCCAAATCGGTCGCTTTCGTGAAAGTCCTAGCATTGCATCGCAACCGCCCACCAGGACCAAGAGCCCCGCTGACTCATCAGGTTCTTCGCCCCATGGTGTGGCCACTGCAAGAACCTTGCTCCCCACTACGAGGAGGCCGCCACCATCCTCAAGAAGAGCGGCATCAAGCTCGCCAAGGTCGACTGCACTGAGGAGCAGGACCTCTGTGGCGACTTTGAGGTCACTGGCTACCCCACCCTCAAGGTCTTCCGCAACGGCACCCCCACCGAGTACAACGGTCCCCGCAAGGCCGACGGCATTGTCTCGTACATGAACAAGCAGAACCTCCCTGCTGTTACCGACCTCACTGCCGACACCCACGACGACTTCACCAAGGTCGACAAGGTTGTTGTTATCGCCTACGGAGACAAGAAGAACGTCATCCCCGCCTCGTTTGACGAGTACGCCAACTCGGCCCGTGACAACTACGTCTTCGGCAAGTTCGAGGGCGCTGTCCCCGCCTCGGCCCCCAAGAAGGCCAAGGTCGGCTCGATTGTCCTCTACCGCGACTTTGACGAGCCCGTCATCTTCCCCGGCAAGGCCGACGCCTCGAAGGAGGACATTGCCGAGTGGGTCAAGACCCAGTCGCTTCCCGTCTTCGCGGAGCTTGGCCCCGAGAACTTCGGCGCCTACGCCGAGCACGGTCTCCCCATCGCCTACCTGTTCGCCGACCCCGAGGACACCAAGGGCCGCACCGCCATCACGGACGGCCTCAAGGAGATCACCTCGACCCTCCGCGGCCTTGTCAACTTTGTCTGGATTGACGGTGTCAAGTTTGCCGAGTACGGCAAGTCGCTTGGCGGCAAGACCGACAAGCTCCCCGTTTTCATTGTTCAGAACCTCGGTACTCAGGCCAAGTACGTCCTCGAGAAGGACACGACCGCCGCCAACATTGAGAAGTTTGTCAAGGACGTTGTCGACGGTGTCGCCAAGCCCTTTGTCAAGTCTGAGCCTATTCCCGAGACCCAGGACGGCCCTGTCTACCACCTGACGAACGCTGGCTGGGACGCCCTCTTTGACGACAAGACCAAGGACATCTTTGTCGAGTTCTACGCACCCTGGTGCGGTCACTGCCAGCGCCTTGCCCCCATCTGGGACCAGCTTGGTGAGGAGTACAAGAACTCGAACGTTGTCATCGCCAAGATGGACGCTCAGGAGAACGACCTCCCCATCTCGGCCGGTTTCCAGATCCAGGGCTTCCCTACGCTCAAGTTCCGCGCCGCGGGCTCGGACGAGTTCATTGACTACAACGGCGACCGCTCTCTCGAGAGCCTCCAGGAGTTCATTGTTGAGAACGGCAAGACCAAGTCGGCCGCTGAGAAGCGTGCCGCCGCCGAGGCCGGTGTTGACGAGGAGCTCGACAAGATCGTCGCCGACGCCGAGGAGCCCAAGGAGACTGCTGCCCACGACGAGCTCTAAGCTTGTAGTACTGTATATCAAAACCACACATGCACCGCATCGATAGTAGCGTTGAGACGGAAGGCTAGGTGTGGCCGAGGTGTGAGCCACGGTGGGTGGTGGACCGACCGGCTTAGCTTTCGATAGGCGTTATCTCGGCGTACAATTGCCGCGTGGCCACTTTCCCGAACCCGCCTAGCTGCTGGCGCCTGACGGATTGCACGCTGGACACAGAATGAAGAACACTGCTGCACGGTGCGAGCGTGCATGGTGCGAGCTGCATGCCAGAGCTCCTCCAGTCAGTGCCACAGTGAAGGACGCTCGCCCCGCCACATGTCGGCGTTAGTCCTGAGTCCCGAGAAACTTCTGAATCCGTCGCAGCCTGCGCTGGGCTCTGCGTACGCTCCGCGGCTCCACTGTCCATCTCACAGTTGGACATCCTCTCATTGCTCCTCCAGCCACCGTCAGAAAACCAACAAGTGAGTAGGCAACGCCCGGCACGACGAGCACGGGGAAGGGACGACGCGACGTCACCGCGAGGCAAGGGAACGCGCTGCAGCACGCGTGCAGACTTTTCCCGCCAGCCGCCGTCCTTCCTCGCAGCTCTTTTCGCTGCTTGACCCTCCGAGCTAGAACACGCCTAACCCACCCAGGATGCGTGACAAGTGGCGCAAGAAGCGTATGCGTAAGCTCCGTCGCAAGAGGAGAAAGATGAGGGCTCGTTCCAAGTGAGTGTTTGCGCGCGCCTGCTGCACACGACCACAGGCTGACCCCACGCCCAGGTAAACGACTCGCGCACGAACGCTTGACCGCGGTGTCGCCAACCAACAACCAATACTCGACGTGACCCCGACTTTCGCCTGATCGCAAGAAAAGAGAAAAACTGGATACATATCGCGTGCTGTACGGAGGGAGGTGGTGCCCGGGCTGGGCAGGATAGCAGTCGTGAAACTCGCTCAAGGCTTGTTCTTCCACCAGATGAATTGGCTGTAGGCAACGAAGATGTGGGGAGGGGGTGGTGCTACTGACGTGTGCGTGGGGTTCTGGAGCGGACCAGGAATGGCGACTAGGCTATGAGCTGGGGGTGTAGGAGGCGTGCGTACATGAGTGACGAAGGGCGGGGGCGCTGGCAGATCATGTGGACAGCTTCTTGCTCGCAAGGGGGTGTCTCATACAATGTCTAGCACTTCTATGAGTTGCCCACTTGGATCGGCCTCACGCATGCGTCTTGTCGTCTCCATACGACACTGAGAGACTAGTTGCTACAAGCGCGTCTGAGACTGGCCGCTGCGCGTTGCACAACGTTGCACCTGGACGTGTGCCGGCAAGACTCAGGCTCAGCCAGCCTTGCACGGCCTGTTGCACTCACGTGACCGGACCAACTTGTGGAGGTGGTCCGACGAACATTTGTTGATGCGCTTGCTTCATCAAGCCGGACTCACATCTCAACTGCAGACCCAATGGTGAGCGCTGCGTGTGGAACGCACTAACAGTCCAGACCGAGGATAGCGAGGTGGGCCAAGCCGGTGCCCGCACCGCCGTATGCTCCAATACTGACGCGAACGCTTTGACCCGCATTGTGCTCTTCCTCCACCACCATGCCTCCCCCGTCGCCGACACAGCACGCGTCCAAGAGAGCCCGTCCGAACGTGGGCTCGGCCCTGCGTAAGGGACCGGCTGGACCCGACTTTGCCAAGGGCGTCAAGTACTGGGACGCGATCGAGGCGAGCGTTGACGGCGTGCTCGGCGGGTTTGGACACGGCGTGAGTGGGCGTGGAGTGGCCGAGCCGTGGGGACTTGCTGACCGCCCCGCAGCCAGTGCCGCACATCGACCAGCTCTCGTCGCGCCTGTTTCTCCTGTCCCTCCTCCCCCAGCTGCACACGTTCGACTCGCCGCTGACGCCCAACCCGCCGCCGCGACCCGCGTACCGCCTGACCGCGCTGGACGTCGGCGCCGGAATCGGGCGCGTGACCAACAAGGTGCTCCTGCCGCTGTTTGACGACGTGGTGCTCGCCGAGCCGGTCAAGCACTTCATCGAAGAGGCGGAGCGCGCGGCGTCGGCAGGCGAGTGGCGCGAGCTGCCGCGCAACGGCCGGGTCAGGGACGAGGACGAGGCCAAGGAGAACGCGCGCCGCGTCGCCGAATTCACCAAGGGCCGTGGTAAGCGTGTCTGGTTCTCGCGTGTGGGACTGCAGCAGCTCAACCCTGCGTACCCTGCGCGCGGGGTGGAGGAGTCGAGCGTCGTCGTCGGCGACGCGCTCGTGGGTGACGACGGCGCGTTTGGCGACGCCGAGACGGCCGTCCAGTACGATGTGTAAGTGCGGAGGCGAGGACAGGTGCTGATCAAGTGCAGGATCTGGTGCCAGTGGTGCTTGGGTGGGTCCGACATGCACTTCGAATCACCCACACTGACACTGCCACAGGCCACATGACGCACGCCGACCTTGTCGCTTTCCTCCGCCGCGCCAAGGCGTCACTGCGCGTCAACACGGACATTGCCGAAGAGGCGAGCCCGTACGGAGCGCCGCTCATCATCGTCAAGGAGAACTGCTGCGAGGACGGGCCAGACGGCAAGGCTAACGAGTTCCTCGACGAGGAGGACTCGAGTCTGACGAGGTGCGTGGCACTACGCAGATGGTTGCGCTGCTGTCTGTATACTGACGGCCCAGGTCCAACGGCAAGTGGCTCGAGGTGTTTGAGGAGGCTGGTCTCAAGGTTGTCAAGGACGAGGTGCAGGAGGGCCTCCCGAACGAGCTGTTCACTGTCAAGACGTGAGTGTGGTGGCATTAGCATTACTTGCGCCTCACTGACGCCCTCTCAGCTGGGCACTACGATAGCTAGCTGATCCGGGGCTCCGTACTAGATATTGTTATGTAATGCAGAAATGCCACACATGGTCTCAATGCCTGAATGCTGCAAAATGCCGAAACTCCGTGGACACATTTTCGACGACATTTGGCTCCGTCGCCTTGCTGAGCGTACGGTGAGGGTCGGGCTCTGTGGTGGGCTGGTGTCTGACCGCCAGAGGTCGTCGACGAAACTGAAGGCGGCGCACTGTGTTCTAACTAACCGTCAAGACCAGACAGGTGAGCCCAGCGCCGTCGACAACGACAGCGACGACAGCGACAAGAGCCCAGAGCTGACAGCGTGCGCCTTCCTCGTCCGCCCATCTCCCCGTGCGCGCTTTCCAACCTCGTTCTTTCTCTCTCCGTCACCGACAAATTTGTCCACAACCACCACACAGTCACGATGCCGTCCCACATCCCCATCGTCAAGAAGCGCACCAAGGTCTTCAAGCGCCACCAGTCGGACCGCTACCACTCCGTCAAGGAGTCGTGGAGGAAGCCCAAGGGTATCGACAACCGCGTACGTGTCGCGGGCCGGGAGGAAGTTGGGCGAGCAGTCGAGGATTGGCGGCTGGGATGGACGAGCTGGCGTCGTGGGATGGGGGCAGCGGCAGAGGCAGCGGGACAGTGATGCGCGCGCGGCTGTGATGCTGCTGTATCACCCATCGCCGTTGCCGTGTTGTCATGCTGTTGTGCCGCTGCTGCCGTCCCCACTCGCGTGCAGCTTTTATACCCAGCCAAACCTTCAACTGTACTCACCCGACGACCAACCCCTACGCCACACCCGTTCCCAACTGACACCCTCCCCAGGTTCGTCGTCGCTTCAAGGGCCAGACCCCCATGCCCAAGATCGGTTACGGCTCGAACTCGAAGACCCGCCACCTCCTCCCCTCGGGCCACAAGGAGATCCTCGTCCAGAACGTCAACGACCTCGAGCTCCTCCTCATGCACTCGGGCAAGTACGCTGCCGCCATCGGCCACGGTGTCTCGTCCAAGAAGCGCATTGAGATCGTCCAGCGCGCCAAGATCCTCGGCGTCAAGATCACCAACGCCGCCGCCAAGCTCCGCACCGAGGAGGCTTAAACACCACACTGCTAGACTTTTGGGTGGGGCGATGTATGACACTGGTTCGCATCTGCGCATGGTTGGAGCCGGAGCTGTGTAGGTCGATATGATCTGTACAGTGATCAAAATGCAGTACGCTGCAGGCAAGGGGTGGTGCGCTGCTGGCAAGCAAGGCTGGGGTGAGGTGGGATGGGGTGAGCTGGGGGAGACGATGAGGTGCAAGGCCACAACTCGCCTGACGCTTCTGCCACAGGCAGCACCGAATGGCTATGGCATGGTGTACTGACAGCGAGTGTACTGCCAGCTAGCAATGAGCTGACCTGCGCGACGATGGCTGACTGGGGAGCCGCCTTGCAGCCAGTGCCACCCCGTAACACCTACACGCCCTCGACAACCATGAATGCCAATGCATGCAGTCTTGATGCGCTTCTATAGCGACCTTTCTTCTACAGCCGCGATACTGGAGGGCGCCTCTGCGCCTCCTTCGGCGGGTCGTACACGACGTTGCGTCCGCGGAGGTACTTGTCCATCCCTGGTGCCAGACCCACCGGGAGTTCGTCCGCCTCTGAGTGCTGTTGAAAGTCGCCCTCGTCCTGCGTGTGTGTCAGCTAGCCCCCACCGCCACACCAGCAACGACTCACCCACACCGTGTCCCCATCCTCAAGCGTCTCGATGCCGACCTGCTCCCACTGCGCATGTCAGCCCCCGCGCCCGCCACCACACTTACGCTCCAGTCCCGCTCGGCACCTGCAGGCAGGTAGTCCGCACGGCCGTCGTACACTCGCTCCCAGTCGCCCGCGCCACCGAGCGTGCCCGGCTTGCGGCGGTACAGAGAGGTGGCGGCGCACGCGGCCGACACCTGGAGCGACCAGTCGCCTGTGAGCTGCGCGGCGTGAGCGCTCTCCCCACCGCGGCACGTACCGCCCGGCCCAAGGCAATGACGACGGCCGCGTGGCTGAAGAGCACGGCGGAGCGCACGCCCTCGTCGTCCATGCGCCCGACCCACGTGTCGGCGAACAGCTGCGCGCGGGCAAACACGTCGCGCACGCGCTCGCCGTGGCGCGAGGGATAGAGCGTCGAGCTGTACTCGTCGTCCAGGAGGCCCGGGAAGAACTCGGCGAGGTCGACGGCGCCGTTCGGCGCCGGGCGCGGGTGCAGCCCCGTCCCGGCCGGCGTGGTGCCGTAGTACTCCATCACGCCGTGCTCGATCCCGATGGCGCCGTTGCCGCCGGCCTTGGAGAGCGCGTACGCTGTCGGCGCGGCGGTCGCCACGCACCGGATGAACGGCGAGGACACGACGCGCTCCGGCGGCGGGTACGGCGCCGTCCGCTCGCCGTCGGACAGGAACGCGCCGAGCTCGGCCGCCTGCGTGTGCCCGTATACTGTGAGCTGGGGATTAGTTGAGAGCAAGCAGAGCCGCCGGCGTACGGGAAAGTCACGGATCACCCCCGTCGGCCCCTTCATCATGCCCGAGTTGGTCCAGTTGGTCCTGGCGGGGTCAGCGACCACAGCATGGCAGCCTCACCGGAACCCGTGCCGGCAGACGTAGAGATACTCCAGCATTGTGTCGAGAACGAGTGGGTAGTGGAGAGGATACAGCACGCGCCGGTGTTGATGCAACTTGGGTCGTCCCGGCCCAATACCCGGGACCCCGGATGACATTAGGCCTCTGACTGATCGGCGACGTAAACTACATTTGCCACACGCGGGGGAGGCCGACGACAACCGTAATGCGACTGACTCTGTGTCTGCTCCCGTCAAGCCAGCCTCTGCCACACGACCAGCTAGAGGCCTTGGTGGCATTGTAAGACGCAAGCCAGACCAGATAGCAGCCCATAGATAACAATAATGTACAGGGCTCGGGTCGAGGGCTCGCGTCCAGCCTGTTGATACTGGCTCCCCCCTGCCGGAGTGCAACCATGTCACCAGACCACCCATCCCATCGTTAAACGGACGCCGCGTGCTGCCCTGATAACCCGAGACCGGGCCACCCCACCTCGTGATGGCAAAAGTACATCGTCAGAATACCAACTATTGCGGCACCATGGATGCGGTGTGTTTTTGAATCTCAGTGCATGGTAACCCAATACCGGTATCCCAAACGTCGTCGCTCCCGCTGTAACCCCGTCCCTCTATCTAAACGCGCATAAAGCGTTTAGTAGCCGAACTTGGTGAGGAGAGCGTCCTCGGGAACCGAGGCGGCGGCCTTGGCGCGGAGCTTGCGAGCGGCCTGCTGGCGCTCGAAGTAGGCCTGGCCCTTGACCTTCCTCTTCTCCTCGAGGCGGCGGTCGACAACGTCCTTGTAGCCCCAGCCGACCTCGTGCGAGATGCGCTTGAGGGTGGCGTACTTGCGGCCGGGCTTGAGGCGGAGGACGCGGAGGGCAGCGGGGACAACGACCTTCTTGACCTTGTCCTGGGCGGGGGGGACACCCTCGAAGAGCTCAAGGCGGCGGAGGGCGGCGGCACCACGGGCGGTCTTGTGGGGGACCATACCACGGACAGCCTTGTAGAGGATGCGGGAAGGAGCACGGTGGTGGAAGGGACCCGACTTCTTGGGGTTGACAATGTGGCGCTCTGGACTCGTTAGCACACTGTTGCAGGCTGGCGCCAGCAGCACTCTAACTCACTGTGGAGGTAAGCGTGGTACTTGAGCTTGTTGCGGAAGAACGAGCCCGAGACGTTGATCTCCTCGCAGCGGACAACCGAGACCTTCTGGCCCGAGAGGATCTGTTTTTGCAAGCGTAATGGTGGGCAAAGACGCGAGGTGAAGCGGGTCGAGTAGGAGAAGGCATGGTCAGCAATGTCACTCCAAAATCTTAAATCGGGCCAACTTGGGACGTGTGACGGCTCAACGACAGCGTGGGACGTCTGTCGGCGACGGCAACGTCGCGGGAACACTGCGTGCTCGTCGTGCGCATGTCGTGCGCTCTGTCCTGGGCCTCCGCCTCCTTCCTCTGTCCCCCATCCCCTCACACGTCCCATTTCGTTGCCCAGCGCTCCTCAAGTCCATCCAGAAGGCTCGTACGCACCTGCTTGGCGAGGATCGAGGCAAGGCGACCGAGGAGGTGGCCCTTGCCGTCAATGACGACGGGAGTAGACGAGAAGGTCGACATCTGTGGTGTAGTTTCGAGGTTTTGGTGTGGTGTGGACGAGCGACAGCGAGCAGCGGGTTCGGGTCAACGGGGAGATTGACGCGCGGGCAATGGCGAGAAGGAGCAAGAGGTCAGCGCCGTCGTCCGAGTGTCTTTTGTCGTCGCTGTGCACGCACTTTTAGGGAGTTGCCTTGAGGGTTATGGAAGAGCCAGACGACTGACAATTCTGGTAGAGGCAGGAGCAGGCTGCGGCCAGTGGGAGGGGAGGAGCCAGCAGCGGGAGTACCAGCAGCAGCGAGCGAGAGCCAGGGAGGGTGGGTGTGGGCGGTGAGGCCAGCCTGCGAGAGCCAGCCTGGCAGCCTGCCAGCCAGCCCGCAACCAACCACACACCCACGCCCACGCTCACTCGCAACTCTGCTCCATCCGAACCAGGCTCACCCAGGCTCTCACCCACGGGACCATTTCGGCGTTTGTCTTAGCTCCGATGGTTGCGAGAGTTTGTCGGGCGAGGTGATTTCTTTAAATGAGACCCGACTAAACACGTGGCACTTCCTTTATTTCCTCCTCGCCAATAGCCCCAATGCTTCCAATCCCAACCCATTGTTTCATGCACCCTCAACGCCATTAGGCTTGGCAGTTTATGCTGCTCTGCCCACCAGCGCTCCAACTCCTGCCGGGCCATAACCCCTCCCGCATGCCGTCATGCTGAGCGGGGTTGGGTGCATGACTGCTTTCTTTACAACGACACTCTTGTCATGTCTTCGTTACAGTGCAACTAGAGCGCGCAGCGGGACGCGGCCAGCATTCACCGGCGGAAGGCTGCGGTAGACGCAGCAGACGGGCCATCTGGCATGGCATGAGAGTAGTGCTCATGTCTGCGGGGGCCGATGCCGCATCCCGCTTGCGTGCCACAGCGGCCACAACCACACTCGCACAAAGCATGCAGACATTCCCAGCACGAAAGCTAGTGCCCCAGACGCCCTGCCTTAAACCTCGCAGCTTATCTGCCTGCGCGGGGGCGTTAGGCTCTGCTGTGGGGCCGGGGCGGCGGTGGTGTGAAGAAGCGACAATACACAGTGTCCCAGGCTGCGGCTGACGAATGCCCTCAGGCTGAGTCTGACGCCTCGAAAGCCTCGAATACGCCTCTACGCCTCGTAGCGGGCTTCCAACTCGAGAAGCCGCCTTTTTGCTTTTGATTGTCGCGGTGGTGCTTGAGCATTGTGAGATGAGGCACGGTGGCCAGGGTAGTCGCCAGTGTGCTTAAGGTTGCGCGCGCGTCGTGCGTGCGTTCGTGTCCCAGATTCATGGGCGGCTCCAACGCTGCAGACGGACGGGTCAGCCCCTCCAACCCGTCTTTCCTTCAGGGACGTATGCACGGGACGTGTCTTGCCAAGACTGCGCCCGCGCCTGAGACCCTCGGCCAATTGCCCCCGCTGTCGTGGTGCCGCCGTCGGCTGAGAGCGGCGCGCTGGACAGCCAGGCATGCAAAGCTGGCCTTTTGCACAGTCGGCGCCGCGCGACTGCCGCCCGCGCACCCCTCCTTTCCCTGAGGCATTCGGCAACAGACTTGGACTTTCAGGTTATATGTCCCTGAAATCTCTGGAGATTCATGCCTGGCTGGGACCTTGCTCACCCGATCTGCGCAGCAGCAGCTACATCATGTGTGTTCCCTTTCTTGTAGCCAAAAGCAGACCATTTTGAATATACGATTAGGATTAGAGCTTGAATCCGGCTCCCAGAACATGGAGTACGATGCACCGACGTTAGGTTGTGGAGTCGTCGTCGGGGGCACGAGGTGACAGGTGCTCAGGTGGACGAGGGAATCGCAGCGTGCTCCATGTCACCAAAGGCCCAGGTACGCTGTCGCTGATGTGATGCCGGGGCGCTGGCGTGCGGGACAATAAGCACGTTGGGCGTAATCATGGGTCAGTCCGTAGCAGCAGCAACTGCGCTTCTTCTACAAAAGTCGTTTGAGGAGGGGCGCCACCCAAGTGCATGCGAGTAACAGGGGCCGGACCTGCTGCGCACGGCCAAGCCCTCCAAACCTACAACGAAGGAACCGTAGTTCCCTGTCACCTGGCGCGGTGCCCGGCCGAGCAGACCGCGCCGTTGCATGAGCACCACCAGCCATGCATGCATACTGAGCTCGCAGCCAAGCCGGGCAGCGGCACAAGCAGGCAGCAGGCAGCAGGCAGGCGCAGCAGCACCCGTACCTGGACGTACCCATGAAACCTGGCAACGACCGTTCCCATTATCCAGCGCCGCCAAAGAGCCACCACAACCCCAAAGCACAACGCCCAGCCAACGCCTCGTCGTCTAGCCTTGTTCAACTCGACAAGCACCAAGCGTGTCTAGATACCTCGTCTGCTCCTGGTCTAGAAGCCTCACCACCTCCTGGACCGACTGAATTGGCGGCCCACTGTTTCGCGTCAAACGGCTGTGGCGAGACGAGACGACTGCGCATCGACGGCTGCTACATGGCTAGCAGCTAATCCCCGTTTCCCTATACACGCACACTTCCTCCGCAGCCGCAGCACCACCCACCACCTAGGCAACCACCGACAAGTCATCATCCCGCTTCCTCTTGCTCTTCTAGCAGCCATCCAGCACAACAGCACAACAGCACACACGTCGTCGTTAGCTCCACCCTACCGAGATCATCAGCTCGCCGACGGTCTCGACGTGTAGCTCTCCACCGACGTACACGTGCGATAGCTGGCAGGCCGGCCCGCTCCATATCGCCCATCACTCACCCCCCCACCCCCCACGCACACTCCCCCTCGGCGCACGGTAACCCACACGCTTGCCAGTCTGGGCGTCTGAACCGTCGTCTCCAAGCCACATACCCCGCTTGCGACCTTGCGGCGTCTCGGCGCACGAGCACAAACGACACGCGCACAACGCCGCCCACGCCGCCAAGCGTTTTGAACACGCCACGGCCTGTTCTTCTTGCGCAGCAGTCAACCACACGCACCGCCATCAGCGCACACCAACTCGGTCACACAGCACCGATTCCATTCTATCCATTCTATGTCTGGAGCTGCCGAAGAACGGACTACACACAGTGCCTCGGTATCACCACCCGAGAGCCCAATCCCACTCACACCAGCTCTATTCTCGCCGCCCCTGGTCACACAGATGACAACGGCCAACGGCCACCACGGTGGTGAGCCGTCAGCCTATGTCGGTGACGAAGCCAAGGCGGTCACCGCCGCCGCCACCGCCGCCGCTGGCAGCAGTGTCAGCCGGCCCCCATCGTCTGCATCGCAATCAAGACCAAACGGGACTGCCGTGCCGTCCCTAGAAGACCAAACCGATGCCGCTCCACAGCCTCCACATCGCAAGTCGGCGTCGGTCAACTACCCCCAACGACCACCTCTAGACCCTCACCCGCGAGCGGATTACACCACGTCGACGTTTACGACGTCGTCGCTCTCAACAGCGCAACCGGAAGGGTACCGGGAACGTGCCCATCACCCCCAAAGGCCGTCGATACAGACCGGCTTCATCCCCGGCTCACCCCCAAAGGCATCTCCGTCCGACGACCCATACGTTCCTATCGATGGGAAAAAGGAGCCTCCTCCCAACTACCAGGAGGCTGCGGCTTGGAACCGTGCCTATCCTAACGGCGAGCTGCCGCTCTCAGGAGCCAACGGATCAGCGGCGTATGGGTCCGAACCCTCCACTTCAAACACCGAAGCGGCTGCGAACAAGTTCACAAACTCGACGCCCTACTGGCTTGGCATGTACTTCTTCTTCAACCTGGGCTTGACATTGTTCAACAAGGTCGTCCTCGTGTCCTTCCCCTTTCCCTACGTGAGTCTGAGCCAACTTTTTGGTCGTGGGCGCTCGCTGACTTTGCAGACCCTTACCGGACTTCACGCTCTATCCGGATGTGCCGGCTGCTACATTGCCCTGGAGCGCGGCGCGTTCACGCCAGCAAGGTTGACGCAGCATGAGAACCTCATCCTGGCGGCGTTCTCCGTCCTCTACACCATCAACATTGCTGTCAGCAACATTTCATTGCAACTGGTTACTGTGCCAGTGAGTCACCTGCCACTTTGCCCTGTTCAGATCTAATCAGTCCAGTTCCATCAAGTGGTCCGCGCTGCCACTCCACTGTTCACCATCTTCATCTCGGCCGCCATTCTCCGCCAGAAGTTCAGCATCAACAAGCTGGTCAGCCTCTTGCCGGTTGTTGCCGGTGTCGGCTTTGCAACGTATGGCGACTACTACTTCACTGCCATGGGGTTGATCCTCACACTCCTTGGCACACTGCTTGCGGCTCTCAAGACGGTTGTCACCAACCTCATTCAGACTGGTGGCGGTGGCCGTTTGAAGCTTCATCCTCTGGACCTCTTGATGCGCATGTCGCCGCTCGCCTTCATCCAGTGTGTGTTCTACGGCTGGTGGACGGGCGAACTCGAGAGGGTCCGCCGGTACGGCGCCACCCAAATGACGAGAACTAAGGCTGTCGCCCTTCTCATCAACGGCATCATCGCCTGTGGTCTCAACATTGTGTCGTTCACCGCCAACAAGAAGGCCGGCGCCCTGACAATGACCGTGTCTGCGAAGTGAGTCGATCAGCAGCCGCCTGCCCACAACCGTGCTGACCCCGTCTAGCTGTAAGCAGGTTCTTACTATCGCACTGGCCGTCGTCTTGTTTAACCTCGAGATCTCTGTCACCAACGGCATCGGCATCCTTTTGACCCTCATCGGTGGCGCATGGTATGCGTTCGTCGAGTTCTCTGAGAAGTCAAAGAAGACAGCCAAGGCGGCACCACCATCGAAAAGCCTGGCCTGAGCCGCCTCGCTCGCAAACAACACCTCACACATCGAACTACACTCTCATCATAAACATACAGCCTCCTGCTACATTGTAGCATAGAACCGGGTGGCCCTCTCACACTTGCGCGTTGTCATTCTTGCATCATAGCCTCTTGCATCCCGCGCAAACCCTTGTTTAGATCATCGATTTCACATGGCATATCATTCATCAGGAGCGTGTAGCAATTGCAGCGGGTTAGTCGTAGTCAATGTTACGGCCGATAAGAGAGTGACGTAGGATTATTAAACGACCTCCGATGCGTCCGTACTGTGTCAGGCGGCAATGTGGCATGGTGCCGAGAAACAGAGGGTGTCACTGCGTGTCGCTTGCCAGGCTGGGGAGGATGATGTGAGGGCCGAAGGGGGCTGACCATATCAGAGACAGGCAGCACGGCAGGGCCATGAGGCAATCCACTGTGACAGCGGCAGCATACCAACTGACAATGTATGCCACCTCGGGGACGGTGCCGTCACGGAGCTCATCTTGGGCTTCCACGGAGCGGCCGGCACACTGTGAAGAGGGTGACTGGCTCCCATATCCCATAGGCTATCTGCAGGCGGGACACGCGCCCCGTCGACTCTTTGCGCGCGATCGACAGCCCCAGCGTACGGGCCTGGGTGCGTGTGGGCAGTGGGCGCTGAGACACGGGAGCTGCGCCGACGGCGCGTGTACCTTCCTCGGTCTCACACTCTCAGCAGCAACAATTACAGCCTCTGTCGTCTTAGAGGTGCGTACAGCACATCCACAGGCCTCGAGGTCTCGGGCTACATGCTTGATCACCCTTTGTTGATCGAGTTAGTATCGTGGTGGCCGGGGCGTGCCCGTATCACGCCGTGAGCGAGGCTACATCGCCAGCGCACGCCCTTCCGGCCTTTAGCATCTTCGTCTTACACTCAGCAGCCACACCAATCGTCAGAATTCCACCTCTCGCCCCACCTCATCCTGTTGTGTTGTTGCATGCCTCTACAATACCCGAACCGCACCCGCTAGAGCGAGTCGCCAGTTGGGTCAAAGTACCTCCACTGGTCGGGGTGGGGCTTCTCCTCGAGAGGCTCCCAGCTGGGCATGTCAGCACGGTATCTAATTGCTTTCAGCGCAGCGCAACGTACACCTTCCACTCAGCGACCTGGCCAGAGAGCGAGAGCTCGGTCTCGGCCTCCTTGAGGGTAACCTCGACCATAGTGCCGAGCTCCTTCTCGACGGCGGTGATGTCGCCGTTGGCCTTCTCAACAACAGCAAGACGGTGCTTTGTCAGCGCCTCGGCAGCCTGGCGGTACACCGAGGTGGCGGGGAGCGCCGAGAGAGATGACAAGGTCTGGTTGTAGACCTTGGTCAGGGCCGGGAGGGGGTTGGGGTGCACCGCGAGGCCGGTGATGCCGGTCGTGGCCTTGAGCGTCCTGTCATGTTAGCGCTGCACTAATGGGGGGGTATGGGTTGAGGGGGTGCATAGTGGCCTAGAGTCGGGCCACGGCGCCGCTGCCGACGAGCTGCCAGTCAACGAGGGCCGGCCGATGAAGAAACGACTTTGGTCCTTTGGCGCTGACTCGCGGCGCACGGGCAACGGCGATGCACCCCGCGTGATGCTTACTGGGCGGCGGCGAAGAGGGGGCGAGAGGCGCGGAGCATTTTGCCGAGATGGGAGTGAGTTATGCAGCCGTGGAGGATGTTCAACTCGACGTTGGCTGCAGCGACAAGCTGCACGGAACGGAGCGTCAAGAGGTGTGTCTGCCTGACACGGGTCAAATGTCAGGCTGATCCCGTCTGTCCAATGACCACCTCCACTATTCAAGTCGCGTCAACATTTCGGGCCCCGCAATTCGACACACTCACCCACCAAACGGCAATGTTGACGCGACACCGGCGCGACTGACTGCTTTTGCTCTCCCCATCACCATGGCAGCCGAGTGCTTGAGCTCGCCGCCGCCCGAGCTCGTCGACGAGGAGTCGTGGGCGCCGAGCCCGGCAGGTGGGCCGGCACCGCCGTCGCCGAGCGCAGAGGACCAAGAGGGGACGGACCGAGGAAGGGTGAGCCTGCTCGCCGCTGCGCATCGCTGACCCCAGGTGTCCATGTACGTCAGGCTCTTTGACGAGATGCTCCGCACGGTTCTCGAGTCGGAGGCGTATCTCTTCACCCCGCGCGAACTGTGGGTGCTGAGGCATATCGTCGGCCTTCCATGTACGTGCGCCGCCGGTTCGTCGCTGATCCCAGACGAGCCGCTGTACCTCCTCACGAGGCTCCTCCTGCGCCGCCCGAGGAAGGTGCACCCGTTTGCAACCATTGTGCCGGCCTACTCGGCGGAGTTGGGCGAGGAAGGCGTCAAGCGCGCGGCGAAGGCACTCTGTCTCCCGCTCGATTGGCCTGACGACTTGGTCGAAGATGACGGCGTGCTGCGGCGACCAGCGGCGGAGGTACAATGGATTGGTCGGGGAAAGCGCCCAGACAGCAGTCCATGGGCTGGCCTGCCGACTGGTCTGAGCGAGGAGGAGGAGCGAGCGGACCCCGAACTCGCCGAAGCGATCCGCGTCAGCTTGTGGTCGGAGAGGACGTCGTCCGGTGAAGGGAGCCAGTCTGGGTCGAATCTGGCTTCCTCGTGCAAGTCACTGCCTGAGGTAGACCTCTCACCGCCGCCAGATACGATCGATGCGCTGGCGCACGACGAGTCAGGCCTCTCCCTCAATGACATCATGTCGTGCATCCCTGCCGAAGACCTGCGCCGCGTCGCCCGAGCCCGCAAGGTCCCGATGAACCTTCTTGCTTCAAGAGAATCGACTATGCGCGCCCTCAAGGATGTGGCCTGTAAGCAAACGACGCTGGGCTTTGCGCCGATCAAAGGCAAGGGCAAAGCGAAAGCCCCAAACGGGCCACTGAAGCGCACCATCTCGGAAACGTCCGAGGCCAAAGTCATTGCCGAACTCCTGCCGTTCGTCGACGGACATGTCGTTCAGATTGACCCGGCACTCTTCACGCTGATCGCCCGTGTCAACTTGATCTTTTCGCGGACGCCGCCGCAGTCATCAGTCGCCCCTGCCCTCATGCTACCTCCGATTCTCGTGACTTCACATAAGCGCAACTATCCCGACTACGGCGAGCCGACTCGCTCCGTCATATGGACGAACCGCGACGAACTTCTCGCATGGGAGGCCGCAGTTCTGAAAGAGGTGCTGGTGTCCGAGACACTGGGCGATAACTGGGCCGAACAGCGCCGCGGCGGAGGGGGTTATGGGTTTCAGCAGCAAGTCCTGTCGCGTGTGGATGGTGCCAAGCTGGTCCGCACAGTTTGGGAGGCCGTTTACCCGCGCTGGCAGGAGCTGGTAGCTGGGGATGCTGGCAGGGCGCCAGACCTGGCACAGGACCACGCAAATGTCGCTGGCGATCGATTCAAGACGGGACATGTGCTCACGCGAATTGTGTACAAGGTGAGCTTGGGATGGGTGACTCGTCGCTAACGTCTTAGGGAGCTGAGGCGCTCGGTGTTCTCCACGAATACGACCTCGAGTGTGAGGTGCTGCGTGCTCTGCTTGCTCAGCGGCGATGGCGCCGAGGAAAGAGAGGGGCATGGTATGAGCGTCTTGCCCTCGTTCTCATGACACATTACAACAAAGGAGACAAGAAGATTGAGAAGCTCGAAGAGGCAACGCAGGTGTGCATTGATGCGCTACTTGATGACGACACACATATCAGTAGGTTGAGCGCTGCTAGTCTTCTCTAACAGTAGTCTATCGACCAGGGCTGTCGCGACGCCTCACCCGGCTGGAGAAGAAGCTGCGCCTACCGCCTGACGAGTGCCATATTTCTTATGCCGAGCTACAAGAATGTCTTGTTCGCGAGGTCGTAGCACCACGCATCCAGCAGAATGCTGGGCAAGCCCGGTCGCAACCCACCGACAACGGACGCCAACCGAGCCTTGGCTTGGACGACGGCGCTGATAAGTCTGCCGCCCTCAAGGCAGTACAACAAGTTGGCAAGAGCGCTTGGCTTGGCCGTGAGGGCGAGGTCACCGTCGAGGGCTGGGTCCTGGAATGGTGGGAGGAAAAGGGATACCAAGGGTATGTGCTGCTGAAGAAAAATGCGCTGACAATGAAGGTTCCACGCCGAAGGCTCCATCCTGAGTACTCTATTCACGCTCCTGATGTGGCCGATTCTGTTTCACCCGTTGCCTGGAGCTTTCGAGACGCGATACCAGACAGCGCCACTCGATCTTGGAGAGGATACGTTCGCCCGAGCTCGACGTGAGCTTATCGACAAGAGGCTCGAGGCAATGCAGGCAAACGAAACGGCCCTTGCGATGCTCCGGGAAGCGGACTCACGGGAACGCCCGCGAGGGACATGGGCCGTTGGCGTCAACTGGGAGTTCGGCGCTCGCGAGCTTGAAGAGATTGTGACCTGCCTCGGCGGTCGTGCGCTGAGCGTCATTTGCCGAATGTTCTCAGAGGAGTACAGGCATCGCATGAGTGGAGTGCCCGACCTCATGTGAGCAGAGTGTGCTTGGATACCTCTGACACGCAGCGTTTGGAACATTGACGAGAAGGAGGTCCGCTTTGTGGAGGTCAAGGGGCCTGGTGACCAGCTTTCTGAGACACAACGGGTTGGTCAAGTCGCTTGGAGGTCAAGCTAACAACATCAGGTATGGATAGACGTGCTTCAGTCTGTCGGCGTGCCCGTGGAAGTGTGTCGGGTCAAGGCGAAAGACGGCACGGAGGCAGCCAGCAAGCTCAAGCGCAAGACGTCTCGCGCCAAGGCCGAGGAGCGAGCTGCTACACGGAAGAGGGGGCCGTCGCCCGTTGCTGTGGATGACAGCAGTGAGGGTGAAACGCAGGAGGCCGATGAGTGGCAGTTTGAGTCGGGGGACGAGGGGAAGGGTGAAGGACACTGGGAGCGAGCAGGGAAGCGCTCCAGGTCGTAGTAGAGCTGTAAGCACTGTATCGTACGCACGTCTTGCATGTAACAGGTTGTTCACCGTGGCGGATGGGAAAGCCCAGTGGGCGTGACCCCTCCGTGTCGAAGCGACATGACCCCTTGTGCGATCAGAGGCACGTCCCGAGCTAGAGGAGACGGCCATTTGAGTCAACCGAGGTGAGTACGTGCCAGTGTAAGTTTCCAGCATTTCCGGCATACTTTGACGCAGCTGCCCGCCTCGACGACGAGTGTACAAGGTGCCGTCTGCATCACATCAGACCCATCGGACCCACTCTTGGGCCGCAAGTAACCGCCTGCGGCCGCGGCCACGGCCATCCCGAAACGCACATTGGAGGCCGATAACGACTAGTGTTGTCCCGGTCGCCATGACGGCGACACGGGCACAGATTAGCACACGACACGCCACGGAGACGGATACGGAGAGGGGCACGGCCGCGATTGTAACGACCGGAAAAGCTTGATCTTTAGGGAGTGGCGGAGACTCGAGACGCGGCGGAGACTCAGAATCGCGGCCTCGCCGACCATCGCCGCGCCTGATCCCATCACCATCGGCACCCCAGATCTCACACCTCCGCATTCGTGAACCTTCGTGAAGTGATACGCGCTGCTCACTGCTATGCGAACGGCATCCCCACTCCTCCGTGCTTACGGCGTGCAGTGGCCGCCAGTCCGCGTACGCGAAACGCCATCCCTTCACGCAGCGTCGCCCCTCGCAACGTCGCCACGTCGTGCACGACAAGACTGGTTCACGGGGCTGGCATTGCAGCTCGAGGAAGATATAAAAGAGGCCACTTGGAAGCGTTGTGTCCTCTCCAACAGTTCATCTCATCGCCCAACAGTGAGTTGTGGCTGCCGTTACCTTCCGCCCCGCCAACTCCACCGAGCGCCGCTGACCCACCGAAGTGCTCCTCGCCCCTGTCATCACCCTCCTCGCGCTCGCCTCGTCCGCCGTCGCGGCTGGCCCGTACAAGATCAAGTCGACGAGGGGCGCCATCTGCCGTGCTGCGCCGAACATCAACGGCAATGAAGTGAGGAGGTACGTCTACGGCGCGCCCGTGACCATCACGTGCACGTCGTACGGCGGCACGGTGTCCGGCTACAGGCTCTGGGACAAGACGAGCGACGGGTGCTATGTGCACGACTCGCTCATCAAGACCGGCACCAGCAACCCCGTCGCGCCGCCGTGCGGTCAGCGGTGCGGCCCCGGCACTGGCGTCATGTGCCGCGACGACGAGAAGTAGTGAACCATTGTACCTTGTAGTTCCTCCACGTCGCGTGCCCATGACGGTGCCAAGACGAACCAGTGTACATGATACACACTGCTGTGCACGCGTTGTCGGTAGTGACCTAGTAGTCTACGCGTCAAATGTATGGCTCTGTCGGCTCGGTCGTCTAGACGACAAGACAGGAACAACGCCAAGACGTGTTTGTGCGGATCAGTTTGCGGCTACCAACCAAGTCCTCTCCTCCCCTGGCGGAAGTGCCTGTATCATCCTACCACCCAGCACCGCATGCTCTCACTACTCAACTCGGGCCTACTGATTCTTTGTGCACACCAGCACAGCATGACGGATAACATGGCGAGCACGGCTGATCTGGGAATGATACTTATACTTGGACTGCCAAGCACATCGTCTGCTGATAACTACACATCTACATCATCACAATGGGCAGACAAGAACATAATGTCGACAAAATCGAGGCCAACCTCGACAAGCACCAGCAGCTCACCTCCTCGATCCGCGAGCTCGAATACGCGCCGCGCGACTTGAGCGTGGCACTCACTTCCCGCCAACTGGCCGACAACGACCTCAAGAGCAAGCAGGAGAAGCTCGCCAGGCTGGACACCTTAGTGTAGGTGGCAGTTTCTCGCACATCGCTCACACCCCAGCAAGGACAAGTACAGGCAGTGGCAGTCGTCGCAGTCGTCGACACGGACGCGCATCTTCACCAAGATACGCCACCCGAACACGCACGACCTCGTTCTCGCCACGCGCATTCAGACCGAGCAGAACGAGTACGAGATGGTGTTCAACGAGCAGCAGGACCTGCAAGCAGATGTCAAGGTTCTCGAAGACAACCTGGCCAAGCTTGCCGACGACATTCAGACCTTGACAATAGTCACTGACCGGCACGCCGAGCTCCGCCGTCACCTCCTCGATCTCTACGAGGCCGTGTTTGGCGGCTACACACCACAGTACCCGGAAGAAGATGCACAGGAGAACAATGTCAGGGCCAACGAGCTCCATCTGCAACAGGTGCGTGGTGTCGACCTTGCGTTTTCTGTTACGACACTGACCCCACCCACAGGTGGAAGCTGCACTGGCCAACGAGCAGAGTGTGCTTGAGCTGCTCACCAAGGCCCTTGAATTCTCCGAACGGGCCGAGCGCCAGTTCAGCAAGGCGCAGCACGCAGCTACAGACTCGAACGTACACTTCAGTAGTGGACATCACAACTCGGACGGACACTGGAGTGGACATCGCAACTCGGACGGACACTCGAGGAGAAGACATCACAACTCGAAGGGCATATTCAACTACCGCGAGGCGCGCACGCTGCTCGACCGCGCCGTGGATCAGCAGCCCAGCCTACCGCGGTTCGGAGGCGACCTGCCACAGGGGGGCTTCTTGCACGGCGCGCACAGCGCGAAGAAGCACTTCTGTCGCGGTATGATCGAGCACAACGTCATGATGCGCAACATGTCACAGAACAACATCCGTGTCTTCTCGGCAGACGTCGCGAACACCAAGCAGCGCCTTGCGGACGGCGTAGGGCTGCTCGAGACGATTCGTTGTAGCATCATGGACGAGCGGGCGCGCACACGGGGACGGGGGGGCGCTCCGCAGCAGTACGGTAACCGCGTTGGGTTGAGGGCTTAATGGGTGTGGTGTGGTTATTGTACTACTAGTGTTGTATGCTACATATGTCGTGAAGCGCATGGGAGGTTGGGGTCAGGCAGGATGGACGGAGGAGAGTATCCAGGTGAGGTCTGAGCGAGCACAACGTCCCCCTGGCCGGCCCGAGCGACAAACCAGCCGGCTACAGGGCATGTGGCAAACTGCTGAGAAACGGAATTGGAAGCCGCCGGCGAGCGGCGTAGTGCACACGCCGTTCGGCCCGTCGGTCCCCCGCCGACACAACGCATTGCCAGCTTGCGTTATTACTGCTCTCCCATCTTCCGGCACAGGGCAGGAAACGTGCGTGTCCCAAGAGGAAACACGGACGTGAACGAAGCCACAGCGGCGAACAACACGGCAGACCCACTGTGGCGCGCGAACGTGGCGGTGGTGTGCCTTCCCTCCCTCCCTCTGTCCGCAGCCAACGACGCGTCCTGCGCGACCCCTGGCATCCTCTCCCTTACAGCACGCCCTACGGACAGGTAGAAGCGCACAAGCGCTACCCCTCGGCGCCGCTTGCGCTGGCGCCCCGTGGGCGACACCCTCGCCGGCCGGACGTCACCCTGGTGCCGGCCGGAGCTTGCGCCGCAGCTGGGGGCATATCTCTGGCCAGTCAACACCGTCGGTCTGCCCCGGAAACGGGGAATCCACATTCTGTACGTGGAGGGGAGCGGGGGCGGGGCAGCAGCAGCGGCCTCCGCGGCTAGGTGGTTACCGTCGTGTTGTTGGGTAGGGGTGCAGACAACTCGGGCTCGGAGCGCCCCGTGCTTACCCTTGCTGCAATGTGAGAGGGCCACTGCACCTTGCTGACCTAACCGCGGGCATTCAACACCACACACTACCACCAGCAACGTGAAACACTCCGCACTGGCCACTAGATTCATTCGCAATGCGACCTATGGTACAAACGCAGTATGTGATGGTGCGCGCAAAACCTTTGCTATTATTACTCCGACTTGACCGAGCCCGAGTTGTCGTTGCACGACCAAGGCTTCTGGTCAACAGTCGTGTTGATGAGGTCGACGACCGCACCGTACGTGCCGGCCACGGTGAGGAAGATGCCGCAGAGGAGAAGAACGAGGTTGAGGCCAGCCATGATCTTGGTGCGGGTAGTGCGCTCGTGGGGAGCAACCATGCGCCAGTTGTCGTGGAACCACATGAAAACGTAGGGGACAATGCAGACGTTGGGGCAGATGAGGGCACCGATGAAACCGATGAGCGAGCCAAAGATGGGGATGGCGGAGGCAATGATGTAGCCGACAAGGACCGAGCCAGCGGTGCAGAGGAGCCAGGTGATCCAGTGGGTGGGGGTCGACCTGGAGAGGTGGGGCGAGCCGTGGAGGACACGGACAAAGATGTTCTTGCCGCAGAGCTAGAGGGGGTCAGCGGGGTCTTGTCGCACGCAGGAGTGTTACTTACGTGAGTGAAGATGGTGAGCGAGGCGAGGAGACCGGGGATGGCGAGGCCGTAGCAGATCTTCTTCATGAGAGGGCCGGCCGAGCCAAGAGCGGGCGAGGCGACGTACTGGCCGCAGAAGTGGTAGACGACCGAACCGATGATGAGGTAGACGGCCGTAAGGAAGAAGATGGAGAGGACCATGGGCTTGACGAACTGGCGAGGGTCACGCATCTCGGAGACAATGCCAAAGTACATGGGGGTTCCACCATACGAGAACACGATGCCGTTGATGGCAGACATGGCCTGGGCCATAGTAGGGTGGGCGATGATCTTGACGCCAGTCTCCCAAGGGCCGGTGGGAGGAGCCTCGGAGGGGCGGTCCTGAACGCCGACGGCGACGGTGAGGGTGATGATGGCGGCCATGATGGAGACGATACCGGCCCAGCCGATCCACGAGATCTTGCCGAGGGTACGGATGGAGCCAAGGAGCCAGCCGGCAACGGCAGCAACGGCAATAAAGACGGCGGTGCAGGCGCCGTGGGTGGAGACAGCGTTGAGCGAGGTGGACACACCAACCAGGGCGGAACCGATGATGAAGACCATGAAAAGAGTGAAGACAACGTAGAAGGTCTCCTTGCCGAGGCGGCCACCAAAGACGTAGGCGGCGTCGGCGAGCGAGTAGACCTCGGGGTGGTTGAGCTTGAACGATCCAATGACTGTGGCAGAGTCTGTGCGGAAGCTGGTCAGTGGGCTGTCGGGCGTGGCCGACGGGCGTTCACTCACAGGCAATGATGGACTGGACGAGAACGATGAGGAGGATTCCGGGGACGAGGCCGAGGACGCCGAAGACGGACGGCAGCGCGAGCACACCGAGACCCAGGTTGGCCTTGGTCATGAGGATGAACGAGCCCAGAGTGCCGACGGCACGGAAGTTGGGGCCGTCCTCTCCGACATCACCGAACACGGCATCGTGGACGGCGGCGGGTCCGACATCTACCTCGTACGAGTTGCCCTTGTTGGCACCGTGCTCGACGCCGGCGCGGCTCTCGAGGTCGCGAAGCTGGTCCTTCTCAGTCGTCGCCATGTTTAGTGAGAGTGTTTGTGGTGGGCGAGGGGGGGGGGGGGGGGTTGGCTGATTACTCTCTGGGAGGCCCTTCGAGTTTTTCTACCTTGGCCGCTTTGAGAGGGGTTGCTTTCTCTCGTCTCGTCCGACCTGAGTTGCCTGACCTGCCTTGCCTGACCTGACCTGATCGTTTCGCCTTCCCTGTGTCAGCTGGGCCCAGGGTAGAGCGTACGACACGGCCCCACATGGGGCAGGGCAAGCACTCCTGCTCGGTTCAGATGTAGGGTCCGCCCCGACCGGAAGAGCCAAGAGCAAGGATTCCAGACCAGGCGTGGTGGTTGGTTCAAGGTACTTCCACTTTCCCCACACCGAGCGACAGTTTGCTGTCGGCTCTCTCCCGCCCCGAGAGCGCGCGCCTGGGAGCCTGAGGGGCAAGGCGGGTAGGGCGGCTGCGGCACCGCGGAAGAGGCGCGAGGCAGGTTGGTTCCTCGTTGCCAACGGCGTCGTCGCCTGACGAGTGGGTTGCATAAACTGCGTGGAGAAAATCTTCACCTGATTGGATCGTTTACGTCACCGGCGGCGCCGGAGCTGTGCGCCACCGAGTGGCTTCGGTCTTTTCTTGCTATCAAATACAGCGACTTGGTCGCCGGCGATGGTGAGCGGAGGGGTGCGGATGGCCTAAACATAGCCTGCCGCGGTGTCCTCGCAGGGAGCGCAGCCGAAAGAGCCGCAAGACCGGGATACTGAGGTTGGAGCTGTTGCTGCTCGCCTCCCCTCTTGGAGCCAAGGAAATCGGTAATCGCATTCATCCATCCGGGAGATGATTTCTTGGCTTGGCCGCCGCCGGGTGCCCTGGAACAAGGGCGGCGTTTAAGCGACGTGCGACACTGTGGCCTCGCCCTGTGGCCATTGTCATGTGAGATCCGCCGCGCGTGCGGGGCGTGGCGTGCGTTGGTGCGTCGCGTTGGAGTGGATGTATGCAAGTGCAGCTGCACAATCCCGAAAGCTTCCCATGCCGATTGCCGGCGGCATGGAGATGCTCTGGTGTGTTGGTGTGTCGTCTGACCATGAACAACCAGAATACACTAGCCGCGACAAGGATAACTTGCTCCCCCATCGAATTGACCGATGATGAAAATCTGATTCGGGACATCGTGACTGCTAGCACGCCGAACACCAGACACCGACGCCGAACATGCTGTCCTCCTCGCTCGTCTGCAACAGCGCCTGTTTATTACACGTCAAGGTCTCCCGGATATTGAACCGGTGCATTGCCATTACCCCACTATGCAGTATACACCCCGGAGCCCCGTCCCTCACTTGCTGATCCATCTCGAAACCCACTATCCCATTCTCCCTTGTGTCCCTTTCCACGCGCTGATCTGCACTGAATGCGGAGAGCATGGGGCATCCGGCAATCGCGGCATGGCTCCACGTATTCACACTCTAACCCCACGCCGCGCAGACGACTGCGCCGCGGCCAGAGGGAAGGTTTGCGAGCAAGGTGCTCGACGCACGACGACGACGGTGCCACGGCGGCATGTTCCGGCCGGCGAACCTCCACCGGCCTTGGACTGATAACGGCTGAACTGAGGTGAAGGCTTGGCGCGTGCGGGACTGGCCGACATACCCGCCGCGTCCACCTCTCTTGAGCGGCCCGCGCGGCCCACCGACCGGCCATTGCCCGCTGTTCCGAGAGAGCGAGTGAGCAGCGAGCGACAGCCTCGCTAGTGTGCACGTCGCGCATAGCCCGAGAGACAACGACCTGACATTCGCCGAGCAATGTGCGTGCATTCAAGGATCCGGTCGCGTCCCCCACTCTCCCCCTTGCGGCAGTTTCAATGGCCGCTGCCGCTGTAGCGATCAGAGGGCCGAGCATACCGAGCACGTCATGCAAGCGTTGCTATTCCAATCGCTCAGGCTTCCGTTGTCGGAGTGCACAACCGTCAGCGGTTGTGCAGTCAGTCGCGGTCCCGGCAACTCCGTCTTGTGACACAGATCGCTCGACCATTTCTTGGAACGCGGCGTCTTGTCGAAACCAGCCTAGTCTATTTTTACAGGAGCTACGTTCCGCACAGGAAGCGGGGCGACAAGTCGGCATTCATGCCTTCCTGCTGGCAGCCGCGTTGGATGCGACACAGCATGCTCTCATACGGCATCGGGCCACTCAATTAGCTCAATCAAGGCTGCCAACACCCCACCAGCACTAGTCCTCCATGAAGCGAACTGCAGCCGCGTCTCCAGGATCTCCTCCTCAAGGCCAAGTTTCACGTTTTCACAGCGGTGTTCCGCTTGGGCCTCTGCGTTCTTAAAGTCGTGGGCGTTGCCTGCGTCGTCCTCCCCATCGCCATCGGAGGGCATCCATGGGATGATGCAGCTTTCACCTTCCTTTTACATCAGCGGCGAGCGAGATTCAGCGGAGCTCAGCCGCTCACATCTGACGGCTGACGGCAGAGGCGAACACAAGGCCGTTGAGGACCGTCTTGTCAGTGTCTTCCCTCAGTGTGTAAGAGTCGTTGAACACCCCTGTTGGGTCCAACCTGGCTCCCTCGCTGTGAGTTACGCGACATGCGTTAACCTCAATTGCTCCCTGGTAGAATCCGATGCAGACACTCGGTGTTTGTTGACCATGGATCGCGGATGCCACCAGTGTGAGCCTCTCTGGAGGGCGGTGGAGGTCCAACTACCAACCACAACCTCCACCACCTTGCCACCAATGACGCAACGTCGCTCACCACATCACCCTCACTCACCTCCACAAGCCGTGTCCATCCACTTCACCTTCCTGCACCCATCACAGCACCGATGCCCCAATAATGGCCTTAGTATCAGCGTCCCAAGTCTTCTGGGTGCCCGACAACAACTTTGTCGGTGTAGCCGGTGGCAAGTTCTAATAGTTTGGCCGCCGCTCACACCCAGCTCACCGCATCCTCGCGCAGATCAAGCCCCAGACGCGCCGTCTTGTCGCGCCACTCACGGCACTCGGTACAGATGGCGCATTGACTCTGTTCCGCGGCCTTCCAGTCCTCCGGCAGCGATACTCGTCGGACCCCGATGGCCCGCTTTGGGGCATCTCCGAGTTCAACCTCGTACGCAACGGTATCGGCGACGCTGGACTGATCGCGGCTCTCAAGTACGCCGGCAAGGACGAAGCCGTCCGCAGGCTCCTCTTGCATGGCAATGAGATCACGCTCGCTGGTGCCGGTGTGGCCGAGACCACTGCATTGCTCATCAACAAGTCGCGCGTCTCAGAGCTTGGCCTGACCGACCTTCCTCTGGACGGAGCCGCTGTTTCCAGGCTGTTCGCGACCCTCAAAGCACCAAACCTGCACACCCTACACCTGTCAACGTGTGATATCCCGTCGTCCTGCGCGCTAGCCATCGCCGAGTATGTGCAGTCGCCGCGGTCTCGTGGGCTCAAAGTTCTCGAGCTAAACGAGAACCGGCTTGGCCGGAGGGGCGTCACCCTCATCCTCGACGCGGTCGAAGCGGCCAACTTCTCACTGCTGCACATCGGACTCATGTTCAACGACCGGCGGAGGAGGCGGCGCCGGCCACGGCGGTTTCCATCGTCTCCCAGTGACAGTGCCGAGTCCGATTCGGACAGCTCCCAGCACCTGGACAGCTCGTCCCTGGCGTACCAACTGGACAAACGCGTGCCCGTTCTGCAGTTCAGGAACGAGGCGCTCACGGGCCGGGTCAGGAGAGCGGCTTCGCGAGTCATTGCGCCGGCGAGAATTATCTTCTGCGGTAGGCCCCCGACGGCGGCGGAAACGGCCGCGAGGGTCATGCTGGAGGCGTCCAGGGATACACCCCCTGTGGTGCCCTTCCCTCTCCTCGACCTCCCACCCGAAGTGCAGGTTCAGATCGCCCGCCACTGTTCACGTGACGCGAGGGCGTTCAGTGAGGCTCAGTGGACTCGCCTGCGCTTGCTCGCATCAGATCCTGAGGACCTGCACAAGGCGGCTCGGAAGATGAGAGCGTCGTGTGCCGACGTTCAGCTGGGAAAAGCGACACGAGCGCAACGCAGGGAGCGGGTCAGGGAGGTGAGAGACGAGTGGTTGGTCAGTGGAGGATGGGAATGCTGGGAGTTGAATCGGCCACTAAATTAAGGACACATTATGTTATGTTGTATAGATACAAAACGGCAATCTATGCCTCAAGGGCCGCCAACTCGAGCGCGTCAAGGACACGCTGCGCTTGCCGCTGACCTGTGATGAAGGGGCCGTGGGCGGTTGCCTGTCACGTTAGTGTCTGGACCCTTTCACGCCGCTCACATAGTGGTCCGGGTCTGTCGCCTCGCCGGCAAACAACAAGCGCTCGTCCCAGAGCGGGCGACCGAGCTCAAGGTAATCCTGCGGCGTCGACGTTGTATCGGGATCGATCGTCTTCTTGTCACCAACGCGAACATACGAGTAACTGCCCCGCGCGTACGGGTCGCTGCCCCAACGGGTGACCACCACGGCCTTGGGCTTGTCGGGCATGTTACCGGCAGCAGTTTGGCCAAAGTGGTGCACCAAGACCTTGTGCATGTGCTCGGCGACATACTCGTCCGACTTTGCTTCAAGATCATGGCCAAAGTCGGCTCCACAGAAGAAGAGGAGCGCAGGCTGGCCGTTGATCGGCACGAGATTGAGCGAATTGAGCGCAATGTCCTTGAGCACCGGGAGGAAGTCTTCCGAGACCCTGGACGGCAGGAAGGAGAAGTAGGGCGCCGACTCTGGCCAGAAGGGCTTGTCGTAGACGACGATGATCTTGTTCATCAGCCCAAAGCCGAGGCGGTTGGTCGCGTCGATGCGGCGCTTGGGGAGCGGGGGGTCAAACTTGGGCGGACTGTGCTTGAGTACACCGAGGGGGAGGGTGCAGACGACGTGTGGGGCCTTGTACTTGCCCTTGTCCGTGACAACCTCGACGGCGCGGTCGTCGTCGATAAGACGAACCTCGGTGACCGGCTCGCCCAGGCGCACCTCTGCCAGGTGTGTCTTGCCCTTCTTGGCCTCGGTCACAGCCTTGTGTAGCGAGCCGTAGACGCCGACATAGCCATTGACGAACGTCGCGTCCGGCCCGTTGAAGGTCGCCGTGCTGTGGACAAAGCGCATCGATACGTCGTCGAGCCGGCCGCCGGTGTACGACTGCGCCGAGAGGACAATGTCCCGTGCAAACTTGCGTTCCCGTTCTGTCTCGAGGCCCTTGAACAGCGTCGACCGCGACTCGTCAAAAAGCCAGCCGCCGAGGGACTCGGAGATTGGGGGCACCTCAGTCGCCGACGCTTGCGAGTACTCGTCCGAGTCGCTGAAGAAGGCCTTGAAGACGTTGAAGTTGAGGCGCGCGGCGAGCTCGGCCTCGATGGGTGGGCCTTCAGGTGAGTAGATGGCCTCGAGGGCCCAGCTCTGGTGCGGGTTACTATCGTCCTCGTCGTCGCCGTCGTCCTCTTCATCATCATCATCATCATCATCGTCGTCGTCGTCGTCGTCTTCGACTTTGAGCGGCAGGTCATGCTTCTTGGCAAACCTGTACAGCGGATTCCCGGCAATGCCATGAATATAGGACGCGCCGAGGTCGAAAAAGTACTTGCTCTTGTCGTCTGTCTCAATCTCGTGCGTGTGTGTCCGTCCTCCGATGCGGTCGCGAGCCTCTAGGACAAGGACGCTGACGCCGGCGTCGGTCAGGCTCTTGGCACACGACAGCCCGGATACACCGGCACCGATCACAATGACCGTCGGTGTGTCGACGTCGGGCGCCTTGGACTGTGGTATCTTCTGCTCGGTGCTGGACTTGGAGCCCATGTTGTGGAGCAGGTAGGTTAGGTGCCGGTACTGGGTACGGATCTGCGCAGCTTCCTTATGTCGTATCTTGCTTGCCGCCAAGCTTTGTTCTTTCGGACCCGATCTCAAACGCCGAGAACGTCTCCGAGTCAGACGAGGTGAAAGCTGTGCGAGGGTGTGCCGAACGAGGGTTAGGTGCGGTTGGGTTGGGTGGGGTTGTTGTTGGCAGCCGAAGGGGCGTGTCTAATAAACCGGATGCTGTGTCCCTAACGACGTCACTACAACCATTACGACCCTAGGATTTCCTTGGAGCGATGTTGGCAAGTTGCCGCAGCCGGTGGTGAGAGCTCCGGTGGAGCTGGGCTGCTCACACCACCACTAGTCATTCAGATTCGTACTGATGAGCCGAGGCCCTCGCTCAACACAAGGTAGCGCGACTGCGGTGGCGGCCAGTGAGGTTCGAGGATCTTGCTTGCAGCCATGCAACCGCTGGCGCTGGTCTGGTCCTCAAGTCGGTTCATCTTTCATCACCCTTCATGCGAGCGTGCCGTCGTGACCCTAAACGTTGCGGCTCTGACACAAGCTCGAGCCCCCGCGTCGACCTCGCAGAACAACGACGTTCGGACCGACACGACCTCGGCGCAATGGCCTCCCCCCCCCTCTGCCAACCTGGGAGTTTGGCGTCGAGGCGGACTGTGCACCCAATAGACTAATGGCGGCTTGTCCTCGTCCTCTTTCCCCTCCATGTTGTGGCCGCCTCTGTGATGTCCGAGCATGCGCCGCCGCCTGGACCTTGGTCCACGAAAGCATGCAGGCCGTCAAGACTGACTGGACTATTGTTAACGTCCATCTCACCAGCTGTATCGTAAGGCTCACGACCAACTCACGCTCTTTACCTCCTCACAATGATTGGGGCCTGCTTGTGGCTCCTCACGGCCCTCGCGCCCATCAACGCTCTCACTCTTTACACACCGACCAGCACCGTAACCACCATCACTTTGACGCCGACCCAGGCGGCCACGGCCAACCCGCCCGTTTGGACAGGCCACGCGGCGTACGACCCGACCGTCCTCGTACCCCCAGCACCTCCCTCTCCTCCAGTAACGCGCGTTGACGTGCCCATCCCCGCCGACCCAGTTGGAGCCGGCTTCCAGCTGTCCATCCCGCAGCACGGCAACTTCCTTGGCTTTTCCATTGAGTTGTCGGTCGCCACGGCCGTCCTGGGCAAAAATGCGGGCAAGCTCGAGCCTGCCTTTTTGAACTACATGGTCAACCTCAAGAACCGCGCGCGCGCCGGCCCGATTATTCGTGTCGGCGGTAACACCCAGGACTCGAGTAGCCTGTCTCTCACTCCATTTGCCAATGGTGTCGCGGTCGAGAAGATCAAGCAAGGACCGAAGATCACCTCGACGCCTATTGTCAGCTACTCGCTGGATCTCCTTCACCTCATGGCCAACATCACATCGCTCGTCGGCATCGACTGGTTCTTTGGTCTCCCGTTCAATTCAACCACCATTCCCACCCATGAGGCTGCCCTGGTTGCCAAGACAGCCTTGTCTGTTCTCGGACCAAAGCTGCGTGCCCTCTCCCTCGGCAATGAGCCAGACCTGTGAGTTGGCACCGCCGCAATACCCGCTGACCCAAAAGCTACGCCGGTCACCAAGAACGCGATGCGAGCTACAACCTCCAGGCATACCTTGGCGAGTTTACCCAAGTGCGAACCGACGTCCTCAGTGCCATTTCGGAGCAGAGTCTCCTGGCCGGTCCTTCAGTCTGTTGCTCGGTAGAAGGCTTCGACATTGGTGATGTTCTCAGCGCAGGCTGGCTTACAACCAACGCGCCGTACCTCTCGTACGTGACGATTCAGCGATACCCGTACAACAACTGTGGTGTCAACGGCAAGGTCGTCGACCCGCAGGCGATCTTCAGTTCCTACCTCTCCCACACTGGCCCCCAGGCCCTGACGTCGCTCTACCTCGAGGCATCCAACGCGGCCCAGGTCGTCGGCAAACCCATCATCATGCAGGAGATGAACACGGCCAGTTGTGGTGGTTTCCCCGGTGTCAGTGACAGCTTTGGTGCTGCGCTCTGGATGGCCGACTGGTCGCTCCAGCTTGCGTGGGCGAACTTTTCCGCAGCCCTCATGCACGTTGGTGGTCAGAATGTCTACTACAATGTGAGTGGGCGTGTGGCGGCCGTGGACACCGGCAGACGGAGACATGGCCCAGGTGGTCGAGGTTGCGCTCGTCAGCCCGCTGAGCGTGGGCCGGCGGGCGGATGTGGCGGCGTGGGTTGCGTCGCTGATGGCGGTGCAACTTGGGGACAACGGCTTCACAACCATCTCGCCTATACGCGTGGCGCGCAGGCGATCTGGTACCGACGCGTCGACTTTACTAACAACCCCAGCCCTTCACTCCTCCCGCCTCTGCGAAGGACGGCAACGGCTGGACCACTGGATCGGTGTACTACTCCGCCCTCGTCGTCGCCGAGGCCCTTGGCTCGGCCAACACGTCCCAGGTCATCGACCTATTTGGATCGTCCAACACCAGCACCCTTAACCCCGCCTACATCATCTACGAAGGTGGCATCCCTGTCCGTGCCGTGCTATTCAACTATGTTTCAGACCCCTCGGGCGCGTCAGATTACACCGCCGCCATCAGCATCAACGGCAGCACAGTCTCCGACCACGTCAACGTGCGCTATCTTCGGTCGCAGCACATTGCCGAGCACAACAACATCACCTGGGCCGGGCAGACGCTCGGTCCCGACTTCCAAGGGGACGGCCGTCTGTACGGAAACGTCGACACGCAGAAGGTGGCGTGCAGCAACGGCGTGTGCAACGTCGTCGTGCCGGCTCCCTCCATCGCCCTGGTGTTCCTCACCGAGACCTCGCTCAACGAGTCGACGCCAATGCAGGACGCTGTGGCCACGTTCCGAACCACCGTCATTGGCAAGGGCACCGCCACTATCGACCCCCTCGCTCTCGAAACAAGTAACGGCTCCAAGGGCGGCACATCTGCAGCCACACGTTACCAGGCTGGCCCGGTCGTCGCTGCCCTCGCTGCCGCCCTTGTCATCTCCACCATTCTCTAGACAGCAGCCTTCTTATCTTCAGACATTTCCTCTTCGGCTCCTTGTTGTATATTAGATAACTTCTCCACATGAAACCGTCTAGGGTTCCATCAGTACTCTCTCGTGCGCTATGCCCCCAATGCGTATACATCTACTTCTCCTCGGTGTACCCGCGAGCGATACCGCTACGTCCCTGCTCAAGCACGGCAGGCTCATCGAGACCATACCTCGTCTCAAGTCCCTGGAAGCTCCGGGACTGAAGGAACATGCTACCCGCAGACTCGAGCTTGGCCAGCGACGTGTCCTGGTTGCGCAGCGTGAGCTCCTTTGTCCCCTCCACGAGCAGGGTAGCGTTGCTCTCGTCGCCGAACTTTCGCCGAGTACGGTACTTGCCCGTCACGAGAGAGAACTCGAGCTCCTCCTCGCTCTCGTCGCCCTTGTCCTTGAGACGCTCAGACTCCTCCTTGGCCGCATCCAACACCGCATCAAGGTCCAATGTCCACCTGGACGGGTCCCAGATGTGCTCGGTGCCCCTGAGCGCAAGGGTGAGCTCGTACGGCGTGATCATGGGCCGCAGGTAGTCCTGTGGGATGTTAGCTGCTTGTGCTCAAAACGGCCTCCGCTGCGACGCACCTTCGAATCGACAACACCGCCCTCCGCACAGCCGATGAGCACGAAGCACTCAATCTCGGCAAAGTTTGCCAGCTTGGCAGGGTTGAGCCTACCCACGGACAGAGTGTAGCTCTTCTTCTGCGCTCGCTTCAGTGCCAGTCGGAGTTCCTCGACAACAGGCTTGGACGACGCCAAGCCAATGTTGCCGACCACGAGGCCAAACACGTCCGCAGCCAAGGCCGAGTGGAGGGCAAACAAGCGCTTCTGGAGCAAGCGGGAGCTGCGAGAGTGAATGGCCTGTGCGCCAGTTTCGGGTGCATAGGCGAAAAGCTGAGAGGTTAGCGTACAGAGGTTCGGAGAGGCCAGTCGACTGACCGGGTTGGTGGCGTGAGTCATCTGAAGGTTGAGCAGGGAACGTCCCTCCTCGCCAATGTACCAGACGACAGAGTCGGCCATCTCGACGCCTGCAGGAGGGTGAATGTTCCGCAACGCCGGGGCCTTGCCCTTTGCACCAGCGTCGACGCCCTCAGCCTTGGGCAATGTACTTGGTCGGCTGATGGTGGCAAAGGAGATGGGCACGTCGACGGCGGCCGTGAACTCTCGAACAATGTCCTCGGCGTGCCAGTCGTACGCGACATCCCAGACCACAACGATGCCGCGCTTCTCCGCCACCTCGTCTTTGCTCACATCGCGCAGTGCCTCCGCAGCGGCAGCGACGTCGAGGCTCCGTCGAGGAAAGACGTAGTGGACCGGAAGAGCGTCGGTTCTAAACGTCAGCAGACTGACACGACGCCAGCACGTACGGTGTCAGGCACGCATGACCATAGTGAACCAAAAAGTCGGCGGGCAAGTGCAGGCAGCTCAGCACGTCCGGACAACACGCCCCGTGCGTGCTGTCCGCCAGAACATATGTCTGCGCGCCAGAGTCACCGACCAGGCGCTGAAGGGCGCGGTACACGGCAACAGACGACGGGAGGAGCTCATCGGGGAACTGCAGGCCAATCTATTCGGATCAGCAAAAGCTACCTTTCCTCTTGGCCCGTGCGCCCGCCCACTCACCGTCTTGTACCCGCCCTCGAGGATGAGCTTGGCCGTGTTGGGGATGTCGAACGCGTCCGCCAGCGACAGAGAGGCCGCGGCATCGCCCATGCTCGACGGGCCTGCGGCCGCGGCATCTCCAACAGTCTCCTCCAGGGAGACAGCCGCATTGGTGTAGAATGCGTCTGCAGAGGCCATTATTGATGCGGTATGTGTGTGTGTTGAGGTCGAGGTTATTGGTCATCTCCAACTTTTGGGAGGACTTGGGTGGAGGGGAGAGGGGTGTCACGTGATGTCGCACTTCGCTTTGCAGAGAGTTGTTAACCGTGCGGCAAAAGTATAATGAAATTCGACAGCAAGATTAGTATCTGTCGCATACACAAGTTGCAGTTGTATCCTAAGACTGCATCTGGACATTATTGAGATACCGGTGCTCAGGTCGCTCCATCCAATCGCCCTTGTCAAGCTTGGCCACCTTCTGAGCCGCTTTCTGATGGTGACCCGCGCGTTGAACCATTGTCTCATGTTGCCAATCTCGGGCAGGTGTGTGCGTTGAACCTAAATTTGGTGTGAGATTGAGATAAGCACCTTCATCAGTCTAATTGACAAGACACTAGAATACTGATCGTGGCGGAGCCTCAAAGCGACGGACTGTCTGATGAGGGTACAGGTAAGTGGCTGCATCTCTTATGTGCTGGAGATGTATTGAGATGCATCCCTGCCGGGAACACCCGGTTAATGGATACCCCATTGTTCTGAGCGGTCAATGCAGGCAGGGAAGCCATGTTTTGTGCGCACCCCGAACTCGACCTTCCTTTGGTATGCTTCTTCTCGCACTCCCACCTTGCGCCCAGTCCCCATTCTCCCACTTGTTCTTACATCCCCACTCATGTTTGCATTCTCTCTCACTCTTATCCCAACTCACACTTGCTCTCCTTTCTTCATTCCATTCCCTTGATCCCCTTTCCAAAATCACTTTACACAGCTCATAATCCGCCGGCAGGCGACCGGCACCACCACCATAACCATAAGGGGCCAGAGGAAGCCGAGGAAGCCAGTGAGTGGCCAACCGTCACGAGGCTCCAGAATCAATCAGGACGTTGGCATACGACCTTGCCTGGCATCCCGCTGACGCAAGGATTCCTTACGGCGCCTTCCGTGACGCTGTCGTTGCCAGTGATCGTCTTTGCAAAGATGTTGAACCGAGCAAGCTCGGCGAGGAGTTCTCCGTGTTGCTGTTCTTCTTCGTGTCGTTGCACCTCTCCGCCCTAGCCCTTGCCTCCGCCTCCGCCTTCTCCCTTGCCCACCCCTCGCGGAGGAGAATGTTGTACGGCTCCGTCGCTGTCGATGAGCTCAACGTAGTTGGCGTACGCTTCTTCCCACCCGTGCTCTTCACGGAAGGCGCGTTCGAGGGCTTCTTCTGCCGCCTCGAGGAGGTCGTCCGGGACCGATTCGATTCGGGTGGTCATCCGCTTAGAGCGATGAGCTCGTCCGCAGTCATAGGCATAACTGTTTGTTGGGATGTGGAGTTGACACGAAGTATGCCGTGGACGCGGCTGAGCGTCGAGGGTGTCCGATAGCGGAGTTGGATGTTGGGTGGTAGTCGCCGCCTAAGGACAAGCCGGAGTAGACAGAAGAGGATTCTTGAAGGTTTGGCTGACGGTTGTAAGGGATTGCTTCTTCACTTGTATGTCCCTGCGCTAGAAGTGGCATTCCAGTGTCAATGTTCTGGCCCACGTGTAGTGAATTACAACTCTTGTATTATGAGGCAAAGGTTAGTATTCAGTAGCACCATGACAATGAGCGGGAGCAAATAGTGCGTGTGTGGCAGATCGTGGCGATCGATCCTCGTTCAGTCCGTCCTTTAGAGCCGCGAAAGTCAGTAATCCATCGTCTCAAGGAACAGGTAGGCTGCGACGCAGGAATGCATCTTCATGGTAGTACGGAAAGGAAGAGTAGACTAAGTTTACTTCTTCTTGCCGGCCTTCTCAGCGGCCTTGGTGGTCTTGCCACCCTTGCCGTCGGTCTTCTCGACCGACTTGATGACACCGACAGCAACGGTCTGGCGCATGTCACGGACGGCGAAACGGCCAAGAGGGGGGTACTCCTGGTACGACTCGACACAGATGGGCTTCTGCGAGACGAGCTTGACAATCTGAAAAAAAAAATCAGCAAAGGAATGTAGTAAAGGAAGAAAGAACTCACGGCAGCGTCACCCGACTTGATGAACTTGGGGGCAGCCTCCATAACCTTACCGGTACGGCGGTCGATCTTCTCGATGATCTCCTCGAACTTGCAGGCGATGTGGGCGGTGTGGCAGTCAAGGACGGGGGTGTAGCCGTTGCCGATCTGGCCGGGGTGGTTGAGGACGATAACCTGGGCGTTGAACGAAGCGGCCTCCTTAGCGGGGTCATTCTTCGAGTCCGAGCAGACGTTTCCACGGCGGATGTCCTTGATCGAGACGTTCTTAACGTTGAAGCCAACGTTGTCTCCGGGGAGACCCTCGGGGATCTGCTCGTGGTGCATCTCGACCGACTTAACCTCAGTGGTGACGTTCGAGGGAGCGAAGGTGACGACCATACCGGCCTTGATGATACCGGTCTCGACACGGCCGACGGGAACTGTGCCGATACCGCCGATCTTGTAGACGTCCTGGAGGGGGAGACGGAGAGGGCGGTCGGTGGGGCGGGTAGGGGGGTCGATGGCGTCAATGGCCTCGAGGAGGGTCTTGCCCTTGGCCGAGCCGGCCTTGGTCTCCTTGGTCCATCCCTTGTACCAAGGCATGTTGGTGGTCTCCTCGATCATGTTGTCACCGTGCCAGCCCGAGATGGGGACGAAGGGGACCGACTTGGGGTTGTAGCCGACCTTCTTGATGAAGCCCGAGGTCTCACGGACAATCTCGTTGAAGCGGTCCTCCGACCACTTGGCAGTGTCCATCTTGTTGCAAGCAACAATGAGCTGACGGACACCGAGGGTGAAGGCGAGAAGGGCGTGCTCGCGGGTCTGGCCGTCCTTGGAGATACCGGCCTCGAACTCACCAACACCCGAGGCGATGATGAGGATGGCGCAGTCGGCCTGCGAGGTACCAGTGATCATATTCTTAATGAAGTCACGGTGGCCAGGGGCGTCGATGACGGTGACCTGGTACTTGGGGGTCTCGAACTTCCAGAGAGCAATGTCGATGGTGATACCACGCTCACGCTCGGCCTTAAGCTTGTCCATGACCCAGGCGTACTTGAAGGAGCCCTTGCCGGTCTCGGCGGCCTCCTTCTCGAACTTCTCGATGGTACGCTTGTCGATACCACCGCACTTGTAGATAAGGTGGCCGGTGGTGGTCGACTTGCCGGAGTCGACGTGGCCGATAACAACGACGTTAACGTGGAGCTTGTCCTGGGAGAGGTGTCAGTTGAAGGTGCCAAAAGAGGGTGTGGCACGCCTCAGCCCGAAAAAAATTCGGCCAGGGGGGAACCGTGCATGCTCACCTTGCCCATTTTGAAACTTTTTTAAAGCTGGAAGGTGTAAGTAGAGGCTCAATTGAAAAACGGTGTGGAGAGAGCGTGTGATGGATGACAATGATAAGGGTATGAGTGAAAGCGTGGAATGGGAGGGGTGTGGTGTGGAGTGGCAGGGGTCGTAGGGCGAACGGGGCGGGCGGAAGAAAAATTCAATGTACACAGGTACTGCCTTCACACCTGCCTATGCTCCATTTGCTTTCGGGCCCAACGCCGTCGAGCCCAAGCGCCACCGAGCGCCGACGGTTGCGGAACAGCTGTGCAATACACATCCGTGTCCGGACACTGCAAGCCGATGTGCCGAAGCACCGAGGCAAGCACCAACGGATCGCCACCGCCCACCCCAAGGCAAATCGGAGGGCGCACAAGGATCAACCAGAGATGACCAGCGGGGCGCTCTACGTTGGCATTGATTGCCGCGCGGGACAGTGGAACCCCTGCCGATGAGGAGGAGAGGACAAGTCGTGCCTCGGGTGGCAGTCACTCACGATTAAAGGTTGGTTTAGTTGGGGATGGAAGAGAGAACTGAACAGTGACAAGCGCCCCCATATGAAGTCGGCGGGCGAGGCCCTGCTGGCCCAGAAAATCCTGCGGCCGCACTTGCTGGCAAAAAGTCTGCGCGGGGTTTGTCGCTTGTGGCAGGGCTGGGTTTCTATAATCCCGCACATGTGGCTCTTTTCGCATCCGGAGGCCGGTCCCGGTGGCTTGGAGCCCTGGGAGGGTGCGCGCGGACATTCAGGCATCTTCTTTGATGGCGCTCGAGTCGTTTGTGGTGGCTTGTGGGTTGGTGCGGGTGGGGTGGCAGGACGACGAGCACAAAAGAAGGCCGTGTTTGCCACAGGCCACACTTGGGGCGCAGGTGGCCACCATACACAGCCTGCTCGCTGTCAGGGCGGCGCTCGGACTTGCTGCGCCCTTGTCGGCCACATCCACACAGATGCGGCCGTCCCAACAAACCGACAGCTCAAAGGCATGCCCATCGCCGCGATCAGGAGCGGCAATCATACTCAGATGCGCTGGACGGGTGTCGATGCATGCATTCGGTGCGCTGATCGGTGTGAACGCTAATCCGCAGCTGATGGTGCGCGGCCCCCTTGCCGCCGGCGATACCAGCACATGCCCACGGCCCAGACCAGTAGAGATCGTCGCACCGTCAAATCCATGCACCAGAGGCATACGCGGTCCTGACGATCCGCAGCTTGGCGATATCGCCGTGGACTCGGTGTGTCCGGATGCGCGCGCGGAGAATGTGTCGAGTCGAGCGAGCCGCAATCTGCCTCACTGCGGTGTTGCCACCTCACTGTTTCCACGCCGCAACCGTCGACTCGTGTCGGCTCCGCTGCAGCTCAACACACCGCTCTGCAACGCAGCGCACACTCTGCGTGCGTGCCTGTGCAGAAGGTGATCCATGCGGCGGGCCCCTTCACATGGCACGCACCAGTGTTTCACCGAGGTCGCGGACGAGGCGCCAGACGAGCTGCGCGGGCTCCGCTTTGGCCGCAAGATCATAGGTGAGCTCGAGGGCACTAACGTCGACTAGCACATTGCTGTGACGCGTCCAGCGGGGTAGAGAGGGACACATGCCTCGAGGTCGCATCACAAGGGCACACTCGCCACCGCCGACCTCAGCAGTCAAGAAGCGGTGAGGACGCCAATCTGCGCAGCCACGCGCGTCTGAAACCCAGCGTACGCAGTCACTGCGACCTGCTTAGATCGAGCGTGTCCCTCATGACCGACTGGCTACCGTCGATGGGCCTTCACCGATAGTACAAGACGGGAACGTGCAACCCCGGCACCCCAACGCCGCACCCTCTGATCTCTGAACTGACCTCTGAGATCCCTGACCTGCAGCGCGCGCACGCGCACTATTCCCCTTGTCAGAAGCGCGCTGCTCATCCTGTCTATCGCCCAGCCAGAAGCCAGCTATCTCGAGGGCTTATCGCGTGCCACGCCCCGCCCGCGCGAGAACAATACAGCCCACAAAGGCATGCTTCTGCCCTGTGACGCAGATGCTTCTTGGCACGCTGCGCGACCGACGTCACATCGGTGCGTCACTGAATGCGCTCCACCGCGCCCCAGCACCTCGCTCGCGAGGCAGAGCTCCGCCCGGCGCGCACGCACCGGATATCCCGAGCGGCCGGGAGCGGCGACCGCACCGGTGGTGCCGGCCCTGACGCGCTGGCACGCCGGCCAACCAGCGCGCGCGCGGACTCGCGGAAGGAGCGCCTCTGCCCCATGCAAGCGCGGTGGCCAGTCGCGGAGCGGGCGATCCACACGTGCGACCGCCCGTAGCACGCGCGGCTCGCGCTCCTCGCCTGAGCCGCTCGCACCGGTCGTCCGACAACGCCGGTGGAGGCGGGTTGGTTGGTTGGTGGAGGCGGTCCAGTTGAAATTTTATCAACAGCGGCTGTTGGGGGGTGGGCGAGGCCGCTCTTCCCCCGTCGACCCCCCGTGCCCATCACCGTACGTCATAGAGTGCAGGATGAGCCTCGACAGCCGACGGTGACAGCGACAGCGACGGCGACGGCGTTGGCGACCACTGACCTCTGCATCACCTCGGCCCTCACCTCAGCCCTCATCTCCGCCCGCTGGCTCGACTGACCGCGAAATGCTCGCGCTGCGTCGGCTGTACGCTCTGCGCGCTTCAGAGGCGCGCGACCGGCAGCGGCGACGGCGGCGACGGCGATGCCGAGGGTGAAGGCGACAGCGGCGTGGACTAGGCAGGCAGGCTCACTTCCTCAGCTCCTCCATCCATTCTTCTCGCCCATCCCTTCCCTAAGCCTCCCTACGCCTCATTCTCAGCTCCTCTATCGCACCGGCTGCCAGCTCGCGGTGGACCGCTGGTGCGTGCTCCCTGCGCTCTCTCAGTGCGTCATTGGTACAAGAGCAGCCGCGACTGCGACGACGGTACCGACGGCGGGGGCTCGACGTCGGGGACCGAGACTGGCCCACCGGTGTCAGTCTCGCACTCTCTCGTCGCTTCGCGGAGCTGCCCTCTCACCCTGCATCATGAGCACACCAGTGGTCCGCACCAGCGATGAGGATGGCGGCGGCCGCAACTCTGACGGCACCGGCAACGTCCACGGCCGTGCGGTTGGAGAGAGACAGCTCTCCCGTCGCCGTCGCCGTCAGCGCCCACACCCGGCGGTGACCAGGGAGATGACTGGCTCATCGGCGTCCGCCTCCCACACTGTCCGCCTCCCCCTCTGTGCAGCCGTGTCCCGCTAAACTATGACAGTATGCATGACCATGCCCAAAATGCAGTAACAACAGCCTCGTCTAGCCTCTACTCTGACCCTCCTCCAACCCTACTCCGACTTCGACTTCGACTTGCGCTTGCGCTCGCCGTCCTCGCCGTCGTCGCGCTTGCGCTTCTTCTTGTCCCCAGCGTCAGGCGACGATGATTTTGATGCCTTGGCCTCCTTCTTTGCAGCCTTGGCCGCAGCCTTCTCCTCCTTGCGTGCCCGCTTCTCCTCCTTGCGAGCCTTCTTGGCAGCCTTGTCGTCGTCCGGCGTACTTGGTGCCTCCTCGGGGGTCGCCGCTTCGCTCTTGCGCTTGCTCTTCTTCTTCTCCTTCTTCTCTTCCTTGGGGATGGCAGGTGCGTCGGCACCCAGGTCGCCCAGGACGACCTCCTCGGTCACCTCGGCAAACGCCATCTTGGAACCCTCCCACGCCACGCCGCCAATCGCCACCTTGACCTCGTCCTTGATGACCGCGAGGCTCCCCTCGGACATGGTGGGCACCGGTGTCGAGCTGCCGCTCGCCGCCTGTCGTGCCAGCGCCTTCTCTCTCAGCTTTTGCCTGAAGTAGTCGGACACGGAGACGGTGGATGTCGAGATGGTCTCGTAGACATTGCGCTGGTCGGAGCTCTCCGTTGGTGTGGACGCGCCGCTCTCGGCAGGTGACTCGGGGGCCGATTCGGCAGCAGGTGTGGCAGGTGTAGAGGCCGCAGGGGAAGACGGCAGCGACGAGACGGGAACACCAAGGATCTCGGCCAGCGCGGCAGCGTTCTGCGTCGCCAGGCGCTTGGAGTGGAGATGCTTCTGGCGCGAGCTGCGGGAGGTCAGCGTCGGTCTCAATGTAAACAAGCCACAGTCACAACGCACGCAATCTTGTTCCTCTTCAACGTCGACGGGCCAGGGCTGGCCGATGCGGATTCGGGCGCGGGGGACGCCTCGTGCGACGGCACAGGCGACGCGGCGGCCGACGCGCTCGCCGACTTGGCGGCAGCAAGGCGAGCCAGCACGTCGGCGAGACCAGCTCCAGCCTGGCCGGCGCCGGCGCTCAGGTCCTGCCCCTCCTTGCGCGCGCGGCCCATGCCGATACCCGAGTTGTCAAGCTTCTGCGCGACTGCAATGTGGCTCTTGTTGCCCTGCTGGTCCTTGCCGATACCCTTCGAATCGTCCCAGCCCAGCGACTGCATGTGCTTGAACGAGAAGCGGTCCTTGTCGTTGGACCATGTCAGGTTGCGCGGGTCGTACCCGATACGCTCTGCCGGTCAGGATGCCGTCCACGCTCAGTATCAACTCACGCTTAACCTTGCGCTCTGCCAGACCCATGGTGCTTGTTGTTGCTGTGTTGATGCTGTTGTCGATGGGGTGGTTGCTACTACATTGAAATCTCGGGGGGACGGTGTGAGGCCTGCCGGGATCAGAAATTTTGAGATTTCAGTGGGCTCGGTGGTGGTTGCCGTCGCCGTCGCCGGCAAGCGTTTTGGCCACACGAGTCTTGCTGCGTCCCCTCATCACCTTCCTTGCCACCAACAAAGGCAACGAGCACCATCCATCCTCTGAATACCCCTATCGACATCGTGACCCAGAGACAGATCAGTCAACATGGTACGCAGCCGTTTGGAAAGTCGCATAGAGCCAGCTGACACCTCCTCCAGCCTCAGGTCCGTACGATGTTGCCGCCTGCTCCGAGCCCGACTGACCCTGCAGAACGATTACATGGATGAGCACCGTAGGCGTCACGGTCGCCGTATGGACTATGAGGAGAAGAAGTACGTCGGCCGCAGCTAGCCGCCGCCAGCTCCGCTGACTTCCTAGGCGCAAGCGCGAGGCGCGTGAGGTCCACAAGCAGTCGCAGGTGACGCAGAAGATGGTCGGCCACAAGGCCAAGATGCACCACGCCAAGCGTCACGCCGAGAAGATCCAGATGAAGAAAAAGCTCAAGGCGCACGACGAGCGTAACGTCAAGCAGAAGGACGACGGCGCCGTCAAGGAGGGCGCGCTGCCCGCCTACCTGCTCGACCGCGAGGGCCAGAAGGTGGGTGCTAGCGTTGTTCTTTCCTTTGCTCACCCGCGCAGGATGCCAAGGCCCTCTCGACCGCGATCAAGGACCGCAGGAAAGACAAGGCGGCCAAGTACTCGGTGCCGCTGCCAAAGGTCCGCGGTATTGCCGAGGAGGAGATGTTCAAGGTCCTCAAGACGGGCAAGCACAAGAACAAGAGCTGGAAGCGCATGGTCAACAAGGCGACCTTCGTCGGCGAGGGCTTCACCCGCAAGCCGGTCAAGCTCGAGGTGGGTGGCCGAGTGGAATGGCAGCGGCCGTGTACTGACCCTGCAGCGTTTCGTCCGTCCCATGGCTCTGCGTATGACCAAGGCAAACGTCACACACCGTGAGCAGCACAGCTTGCCCATATGAACCCCACTAACGCCCCCCAGCCGAGCTCAAGACCACGTTCCAGCTCCCTATCCTCGGTGTCAAGAAGAACCCCCAGTCGCCACTATACACCTCGCTCGGTGTCCTCACCAAGGGTACCATTGTCGAGGTCAACGTCTCCGAGCTGGGTATGGTGACTACCGGCGGAAAGGTCGTTTGGTCGAGTGAGTGTTACCAGCGCCATTGAAGCTCCTCGCTAACACGTTTCTCAGAGTACGCGCAGATCACAAACAACCCAGAAAACGACGGCTGCATCAACTCGGTCCTTCTTGTTTAGACTCATTTCACCAGAGAGGCAGGCGAGCCTCTTCTTTGTCACACTGTACTAGCACCAATACCCATGCATGAGGCATTCCAGAGTAAATTACAACTAGATGGCGCGGGCTAGCACGCCAATGGCAGCGGCTGAGCCCAGCTTGATCACCTCGGCCTCGCGCTCACCGGTGCCCGTGCCCGGCGCCTTTTGGATGCTCTGCATCACCCACGCCAGGCCGCCAGCGAGCTCGGGGTTGCTCAGTGTCCGGTCAAACACCTCCTCGATGACCTCAACGTCCGTGTTCTTCTTGGGGTTGTACGCCTTGGGCAAGGTAAGGAGGGGCGATGGCGTCTGAGTGGCGACAAGCACGCCCCGGAGCAGTGTGTTCAAGAACTTGCGCGTGCCCTTGGAGAGGTCGGTGAAGTCGACCGCCTTGAGGATGGTCAGGTCGACGCTGCCGCGGCCGACGAGGAACGCGAGCGTCTTGGCGACATTGGCTGCCCGGTGGTCCGTCACACCGCCATCGTGCAACTCGCGCAGCAGATCCCACAGCGCATACTGCAGCGTGAACCGATGGTCGTAGCTGTTGGCACAGAGATTGTTGAGCACGAGGGTGTAGTACGGATTATACGTCTTTTCCTGGTGTGGTCAGCACAACTCCGCAACTCGCAACGCACCATGCCGCAGCAGTGCAGAGTCACGCGGACAAACTCGCGCTGCTGGACGTCGGTCAGACGGAAGGCGTCGAGCCGTTCGCAAGCGTGCACATAGTCCTCGCTCGTGAGGAGAACGACGAACACTGAGCGGCGCACGTCCGTGTTCATGCCTTGCTTGCGAGCGAGCTCCAGCAGCACCTCCTCGTCCTCACGGTCCTTCTTCTTCTCCTTGACAGGCTTGCCAGCAGCCGCAAGCTCGGCGGCCTTCTCGACAAGCGGGTTGCCTGACCAACCGGCGCCGACAATCCACCATCGGCCGCGAGCATCGGCGTTGAGCAGGTCCTGCAGTCCAACTCGCAGAGGCTCTGGGGCAAGCAGTCTTCGCTTCTTCCCAAGACCCGAGAGGAACCTGCGCATCCGCGCAACATCGTCACGCTCCGCACCGAGACCCTTGGTCTTGCCATTCTTCACGTTGACCATAGTCTCGACCAGGAACTTGGCACGGGTAGACATCTCCTTCTCCTTGCCACGGGTGCGCTCCTGAACCAGACCGACAATGTCCTTCAAGCTTGCCGGGTCGTCAGATCGAAGCTGCGAGCCACAGCCTGTCGTCAGCAGAGTTGCCTACACACCACGCACATTTGAGAATCTTGAGCAATCCCTCGACGCTGCGCTCGGCCATGACATCGTCGATGTACCCTCGGATGAGGTCGTAGATGAGGCCGGCACCAACAACACCAGAGTTGTACAACTCGGCGATAAGAGTGAGGAGGTTGAACGCCTCCTTGGCAGCGTCCGTCTCGTCGTCATCCTGCTCAGCGGCAGTGCTGGTCGCGGTCGCGTTGTTATCCGCCAGAGCATGGAACTTCTTGACAAGCGTTTGAACAAAGTGTGCGCCGAATTCGATGCCGACAACGCGGTGCAGGGCACCGACAAGGGTCGCGTACAGGACCACAAATGAGTCGAGCAGGTTGGCCTTGGCGCCGATCATCTGGATGACGAGCGTGGTGATCGTGGAGGTGACCTCTGGTGGGTTAGACAAGGGACGGGACCTGAGCACTCACCATTCCTACTGTAGTCCGAGAACAACTTCTCAATCTCGGCGAGAATGGACTCGATGTTGGCTTCACTCAGTCTGGGGATGTTAGATGGGTCATTCAAACTACCTCACTTGTTGAGAAGACCTTGGGCTTTACGCTCTAGCTTGATACGCTCGAGAGCCTTCGCACTGTCACCAGCCGACTTCTCGGCCAGAGCGGCGGCCCGAAGATGGGGAGGGATGTAGCGTCCGGCAGTTGGTTCGGGTGCGGCGGCTGGCGCCGGAGTCTCCACGTCCTGCTTCTTGCTCTCCTCCTCAACCTCACCGATCTTGTTGCTGGCGTCGTCGCCGTCCTCATCGTCGTCGTCGTCCTCCTCCTCGTCATCCTCATTGTCGTCCTCCTCGTCCTCTTCGCTTCCTTCGTCGCCCTCCTCGTCGTCACTGCCATCGTCCTCCTCGTCGAGATCAATCTGATCGTCGGTTCCGATATCAAACTCGAGGCCACCGCCGAAGCTGCCGTCGAGGTCGCTGTCGTCGTCGTCGTCGCTGACATCACCGCGAGCTAATCCCTTGCCACCCGGCCCCAGCTTGTCTGCAAAGCCCAAGAGATCTACACGTCAGCGTCTGTAGCCTGTTCCAACTCACCATCAAGACCATCGCTCAGCTCATCGTCGCCCTTTTTCTCGTTCGCGAGCATGTACTCGAGCCACGCAATCTCCCCATCCTCAGCATCCCCGACATCGTCCTCGGGCAGCACAATCTCTCGCTTCTTTTTCTTGCCCTTGTCCTTGCGGCTGGACTCAGGAGCGTTCTCCTCGTCTTCGTCCATGAAAGCCGACTTGGACTTAGCCTTCTTGCGTGATGGCTCAGGCTCAGGCTCCGCCTCGGGCGAGATCCGACGCTTGCCCTTCGCCTTGGCGGACACTGGAGGCGGGGCTGGCTCATCGTCCTCGTCGTCAGACTCGGCCTGGTGACGGCTAGGCTGAGGCTGAGCGCGTGACTGTTGAGGCCTCGGTCCCCCCCGACGGGCATCCTTGCGGGCCTCCTTCCTCGCGCGAACGCCAGTCTGGCGATGATTTGTGCCTTCCGTCAGCTTAACTTGCATTGCAGTCACTCACCATATGTAGCGTTGACCTCGTCGATCAGAGTAGAGGGGAGTCGGGGACCACCATACCTGGATCCACCGCCTCGTCCCCTGCCTCTTCCGCCTCTGAATGACATGCTGTGTAGTCGATGCTGTTGAAGAGATTGATGTCGATGACCTCGTTCAGTTCACCTTGTCCCAACTTTTGAGCTCCCATGTTGTTGAGTGCGTCACGTGATTTTGTACGCGACCGACCTCCACCACGCCAGTGCGCGCAGTGCGCGCGATGACCGCTGGACGGGATCCACCCAACAACGCAGGCGCAGGCCCTGGCTCGGCGCGACGACGACAGACGGCGGTACACGCGCCCAGTTTCGTCGACACGCATCGCAACACCTTGCACTATACCTTGGGCTTCAACCTCCCCTTGTTCTATACCCCCACGACGCCGACGACGGCCGCAAGGGAAGCAGCGGTGACTCTACCACCCCCGGGCAGAATGGAGTCACCACAGCATTCCTTGATCCCCGTCGCATCCAAGAGGGCTTCAATGAGCTCACCACTCGGATCAAAAACAGTGACCTCGCCAGCAACGTCCCGTAGCCATAGGAGACGAACAAGCGCCCTCAGTGCAACTAGCGGCGACGAAAGTGGGTGTGCTGGGGCATCACTCCCGTCTAACACGCACAGGCTACTACCGGCCAGCCTCAGTCCGCAGCGCTCACACCAGGTTAGCTGCCTCTGTGTCGGGCACAGAGACTCTAGGGTCGCCTGTGACAACGCACCTGTCGCTCGATGGGTCGTCAACACCCAACGGCGAGTATGATGCCGAGGTAGAGGACAGCGAAGGTGTCTACCTGACAGATGTCGATCGTGGTGAGTGTGGTGCTCTGATGGGTCGCATCCCTATTGTTGACGAGCTCCAGTGCGCGCCCCCACCAAATCGTCATTAAGCAAGCGGCGTGAGAAGACAATCGTCCATCATTCATCTGCGAGCCAGAGTCTCACGAGACGTGCCGGAACGCCAGGACAAGACAGCGTTCAGCGTTCAGCTGACGAGCGACTCGGTCTGAGCCGTGGGTTCATAACTAGGACCTCAGCTGACCCACCAGGCATTCCCCGTGCAGCGGTGACACACGCGGTATCTCTCCATCCAGGCGCCCCGCGTGTAGGCGTCAGCCCGGCACCCTCAGAGGCCGACCCGGTAGACCCGCCTCATGTTCAAACCCCAAGCTCCAGTCCATTGGCCGGCAAGGGCCCAGCTTTTGTTGGCCTCAGTCCACACTCTCCAGGTTCAGCGTCTCGCTCCGCGCCTGGGTCATCTGGGAAGAGCTCGCGGATGATTGACGCCCTCCAAACTGAGCTAGAGTCGACAAAGGCGCAGCTTGAGCGTGCCAAGGGGGAAGTTCGAAACTGCCGGAGGGAGATTAGTACTGTGGGTGGCGTCGAGGGAGTCTCGACAAAGTGCCGCTGACACTCAATCAGCTCACACGGAGGAGTGAGGATCTACGCGAGACGCGAGACCGTATGCGCGCCGAGGCCGAGTCGCTCAACAACGTCATCAGCCGCAAGGAGCGGATGATTGCAGGTGGGTTGGTGAATCAGTTGGACACTTCTGACATGCAGATGTCCTTGGTCGAGCTCGTACTGCCGAAGCGGCTGTCTCTCAGCATGCAAGTGAACGCAAGGAGCTGGAGGCGAGGACAAAGAAGGCCGTTGCAGACGCTACCGCCGAGGCTCTCAAGGCGGTGGCGGCGCGGGAGAAGGCCGAATCCGAGTGCGATTCTCTCAGAGACTCTGTCAGATCACTTCGAGACGAGTGGGAAAGACAGGTCAAGGGCTACCGCGCCGAAATGTCTCAGATGCGTTCCGAGCAAACCGCCCAGCGGGAGAATGTGGCCGAGAAGAGCCAGGCGGTCTTGACCCTGGTGCAGAAGCAAGCGTAAGGGTGCGACCTTGAACGCCATGTTGACCCGAACAGTGAGGAGCACAAGAGCATCATCGCAATGGTGGAAGAGGACAACGCCAAACACCTTGAGGCAACGAAAGCCTTTGAGACTGAAGTCCAGAGCTTGCGTGGAGAGTTGTCCAAGAGCGTAAACGAAGCAGAAGAAGCGCGGTACATTGCTCGGTGAGTGTCTCACGACGCGCACAGCTGACGACCAAGTACTCTTGCGGCTGAGCTTGCCAGGCTTAGAAGGCTCGCGCGCCAGCCGCCACGCGCGGACCTAGATGCGATTATTACAGCCGAAGTTGAGGCTGTTGTTGGCGGCAGGGACCTCCTCAAGAGCGAGGCCGACTCGGTGGACCACCTTAGCATTGTCACTCCCGTAGCCATCCAGAATGGGTCGTAATAGTAGCCACTCCATTGCACATAGACACAGCACAACACTACACCATGTCATTTGTATGCATTCTTGACTGTGCTGGGAGTAAGGGGTTTGACTGGGCGCGGCGCTGAGGCCGGCGCCACCGTGGGAAACTAATCAAACCCTGCAGCGATTACTCCGAGTCGACCTCCACTTGGCCATGGTCATCAAAAGCCAAAAGACACCACATCACCCCACACCCACACACAGCACAAGCCATGTCGGACGACGCAGAGAGCTCCGCGCAGGCCCTGGAGCGGTTTATCACCGCGCAGCTCGAGGGCCTGAGCCTCGTCGTGCCGGCCGACGACGTGGGTACCCCCGATGTTGTGCTCACTAACGCTCAGGTGGAGATGATGGCACGGTTCGTCGAGGAGGAGGGCATGGAGCGCGAGGAGAAGGTCGAGGGTGTGCGCGGCATGCTCGAGGGAGTTGTCGAGGGTGTAAGTCTGCGTCACAGGTCGCGAGCTGACGCCAGGGCGAGCTCCCAGCCACCGGTGTGGACGAGGCGCTTGACGGCATCGTGGACGAGTTTGAGCGGCTCAAGGCGGCTGACGAGGCGGCCGCCGAAGCCGCGCGCGAGCGCACCCCCACCCCGCCACCAGACACGACGGCCATTCTGGCGTCGCTGACGGAGGAGGAGCTCAAGGCGGCGCGCAAGGCTGCGCTGCTGAGGCAGTACGCGTACGTCGAGGGCGGGCCGGAGGAGGACCCGCTCGCGCGGCCGGGCGGCGCGCCGCCGCGCGGCTCGTCCGCGCAGGAGTCGGAGGAGAAGAAGAAGGCCGAGGAGCGGCGCCGGCTTGTCGAGGAGGCGCTGCGGCTCGACGGCCGCAAGAAGAAGTACAGGAAGCAGCAGGAGAGTGAGTGTAATGGCGCGCGTGTACTGGCTAACGCAAGTCACCGACCCGCTGCAGTGGGAGAACCTCAACAAGGAGAAGGTGAATGCCGCAAACCAGATGGCGCGCGAGGCGGCCAAGAAGACGGCCAACGACAAGAAGGAGCGCGACAGGCTCGCGCTGGAAAAGCAGCGGTGGGTCGTGGGCGGCAACAACAGGGCTGACCAGCAGCGCCGACCAGGCCAAGGCCAAGGCCGACAAGCAAAAGAAGGCGCAGAAGCAGGAGCGCAGGGCTTGAGGTGGTGGTGCTGCATATGCATGGTGGGGTGGGGTGGAATTGCTGGGCAGTGGACGAGGCATATGTGCCAACGGCTGGGGTCTGCTTGGGGAGGGTTCACGACTGTTCCCAATACAGAACTCGGGCGCTATAGCGGCTCCGTCTGCTGCAGATCAGTGCCCAGTCGGCGATGAGACGCGATGAGACGGGTAGCGAGATGCAGCATGAGCTGGGGCGGACAGCAGCGCGCGCGATGGAGGCAGCGGCGTCGCGAAGCCCACCCTCCAGCCTCTGTGACTCTCCCGAGGCTACTTGCTGCACACGACCACGGCAGCGAGGCCATACGGGGCACTCTAGCTGGGCCACATGGTCGTCGATCGTCGTCAAACCTTGCGCTGTCACTGTTTCCGCCACCCACGAGAACTGCCCTTCATGCTGCTCCGGCCGCTCCAGCCGCCTGGCACGTGGTGCGCCGCCAGACACATGGACACAAGTCGTGGAGCTTACCCCAGCAGGCCAAGCCAAGCCTGCGCCGTCGCCGAGCGCAACGGGCACGGCCCGCTCGCACATCCCGACGCCGAGAGAAAGCATGCCCAGCGCCGCTGCGCGCCGTGTGAGCTTTGCGCACCCGTGACGGCATGACGGTTGTCGACGACTAAACAAGTCATGTTGGTTTCCAGGCAAGTCATGTCGGTTGCCAGGCACCTCTTGTCGCGGGGCCCAGGCGGGAGGTAGAGCTACGACTGGGATTAAGCTGCAGAAGCGACTCGCCTCTTGTGGAGCGGCGACCGTGGCTGCATCGTCGGATACATGCGCGGCAACGGGCAGACGACAGCCAGGCAACGGCGAGCAAGGTTTGCCTGCCACCGGCGACGAGCGGACACGAAGCGGCGTGGCGATCGATCGAGTGCCACACGGCCTGCCCCGTTTGTACCAGGCCGTCGGATCCAGTCTAGCCAGTTAACTGGAGTCTGTTGTTGTGCCCACCCCCGCCCCAGCCAATGCTGCGCATTCCGGACACACCGGGCTGGGATTTAATATGCGCAGGGAAGCAAGCATGGGATGACAACCTGAAACTCTGTTGACGGCGTGGGCAACGACGGCGAACTCTGTTTCTGGCGTCGCACTCATGTGTGCCTGCACCACGCACAGAAGGGGCAGGGAGCGGCTTCGACACTGAAGTCTGCCCCTTGCTACAACGAAGACGGGACGCCAGCGAGGGGCACTGAGCGAACGAACACCGTACTCGCTCCTTCTCGTGCTCGGCCTGCACACGGCCAGGTCTCCGGAGCATGGCCCTCAGCCACGGCACTCGCGCACCACGCACTCACGCACGCACGCACGCACTCACGGGCGGGAGGGCTGCCTATTCGCGGGTGATGCAGAAGCCGCCGCCGCGGCGTCCACGCCAGAGTGTGCGAGTCGTCTAGTCAGCTGGACACGACCGACACGTCTCGTCTCGTCTGTCGAGACGTGTCGAGGCCAACCTTGTCGCGAGCGCAACGCGTCGCCAATGTTCCGGCTGGCCATAGTTAGTTTGCGTTTGGAACACGGAGCCCATCTTACGGAACTCTAGCGTGTGCTTGTGCTTGAAGGCCGTAGACGCCGCCGAGACCAGCACCAGTAGTGGGTATTTGGCCGGCCGGTGGCCTCGGGTCGGAGACACGGGAACGCAAGGCGGTGCGCACTACATGTAGCGCGGGTGCGCACGCCACGGCGGGGCTGGGGGCGGGCGGCTGGACGCCGGCGTGGGGTTCATCGACCAGGACCCGAGCTAGGAGTGTGCGCGCACCCGCACGCCGACGACCGCAGCGGATGGTTGTTTGCAGGTCCGGGGCGTCGTCAACAGGCCCGTGGCTTGAAGGGTATGCATGCATGCTGAAGAACGTACGCATCCATCCTCGAGCGTCGTAGGTGTAGCGGTCCGGTGTTTTGTTGCAGCGACCAGTGTAGCAGGCCACAGTGGGTGCGTGCTGCCATCAGGTCGCCGGTCAGCCGACTCGACACGGTGATGCTGGGTCGACACCGCCAAACCTGGCACACACCGCAGCGGCTACCTACCTGCCTACGTGCGCACCCACTGACCCACCGAGCGACTCACCTGCGGCGACTGCTACGCCATGCTGATTGGACACGACGCACTCACATGGGCCAGACGTCTCATTCCACTCCCGTGTGTCGGCATCAGCTCATGACGGCTGCGGATGGAGCCGCATGCACCGCCTCGCTGCTGTCGGTTACACCTGTCCAGAACGGGTACTGCGGATGGGATGGGGCCGTCGCAGCATGGGTTGCGGATCAGACGTGGGTCGTGTTCGCAGCACAGCCAACGAGCCAGCGCTGCCTGCCTGCCTGCCTGCCTGCCCTGGCATGCCGTCTGCCGCCCTGGTGTTTCAGCAGGCAAGAGGCCCCGGGCCTGGGCAATTTGGCTCGTCGTGATGTTTGTCCGCGACGGCTCTCATAGTCTCATCGGGTTGCGGCTGCCCTGCGCGGCCTCTTTGCCCTGAGCTGCTGGCCCCCGACGATGCTAAATTGGAAGTGAGTGTGCAGCAGTGCAGCAGCTCGAGGGCACGAGCATTGCACCAGCCGTTGCCCGCCAGCCCATTCGACCAGTCGTCTCGACTACCCGGCAGACCGCCACGGGCCTGGGGCCAGTCTCCACAAGCTAGGCCGCCCCCGATGCCGGCATCAGCCAGCCGTGCCTTTGTATGCTACTTACGCCCCGAGTGGCAGACACACCTCTCCCACCCACTCTAGGAATAGTCGGCATGCAAGGTGTTGCTGCTGCTGCTGCTGCTGAGGTCCTCATGAAGAACAGACCAAAGCCAGTCTCGTCACTGCCCTCCCTCGCTCATTCCGACCTCACAACCAGGCCCACATCGCGTCCTCGCCTTCTCGTCACTGCGGCCTGGAGATTATCACCCTTCATTCCGCCATCCGCCATATAATACCCACAGACTGTGAGACCCGGCCTGGTTCCTCCCGTCTCCCATATCTACTGCACGGCGCGCACCACTACCACCACCACCGCTACAGCTCGGCGACCACAGCTCAGTGACCACCTGCCCTACCACACCACAACATCTCGGCCAGTCCCACCGCCATCACCAGACCCGCTCTCGCGCTACCCCGAACCTTACCCACCACCGGTCCCAGCGACCACCCGCCAAAGTGCGCCTCCTCACAAGCTACCCCCTGCCGCGCGTCAAGTCCACCCCACCACCCACCATGCTCCGCACCCCACCAGCACCACTACCGCTCAACCTCCCGCGGTCCCACTTCGACGAGAAGAACGACTCCATCATGATCGCGCCACCACAGTACGACGACACCCGCGTGTTCTGGGACGTCGAGCACGGCACGCCCGTCGACGAGTCAGACGAGTGGGACAACCGCACATGGCGCCGCTCAGACGTCTTCGACTGCCTGCTCTACGCCTTCATCGCCATCAACACCCTGCTCTGGCCTGCCGTCATCTGGGCCTACTCGGGCGACTGGAACATGCCTCCCGAGTCGGTGTGGCACTCCGCCGACAGCCCCGGCGTCGTCGACGATGTCCTCGGCATCGCCAGGATCTGCTCGGGCGGCATCTGCAGATGGACCGCTGTGCAATGACCTATACCCGGTCCCCGACGTTTTCTTTCCTCTCGGTTTCAGTGCATCCTGTTCGGTGAAACAGGCGCCAAAGCTGCCCGCTCACTAGCGGCGCGTGTACTACTCCTCAACCTGTATAATAGGATCACGGGCGCTTTTACAAGCATTGTAGAGTCATTATGAATTGTCACAACATACGGGAATTGTGCTAAGTACGGATGGCGTCGGCGGAGAAAACAGCATTCACTAGGGGCGGACGCCAGCAGAATGTGCTATTCACGGCTCAAATTCGAGCAACGAGACAACAGCCCGACGAGTCACGACGCACGTTCAATGTACCGCTGCCAGGCCTCGTTTGCCTTTTCCGTCCTGCGACAAGTCAGAAACAGGAGCTGGGCTCTGAATAGCCCTCCCCACTCACCGCCACTCGCAACCGTCTTCAAACTCGCACCAGGCGCATCGGTTCGCGTCGGCGGGAGCCACTCCGCGAGGCGCCCGAGTCCCTTTCCAGTAGTCGAGCACGTTATCTAGATGGGCCGCCAGAAGCCGTCGGTTGTGCACGAACCGCGTGCGGCCGATGATGGACCCAGACGTCGATCCGCCGGCCGCCTCTGTTTCAGTGACCACTTTTGGTCTCGAGCCGGCTTGGGACGAGCGCAGCGGGACCTCGGCGCTCGTGTACGCCTCGGGTGACTGAGTAGCACCGAGACTAAGTTCCACCGCCCAGGCTAGCTCGTCCTCTTCGCGCTCGGCGTCGCTGTCGCCTGACGCACGTTGATCAGAGCGGTGTGACAAAGCTCTTCGGAGGCGGCCTTGACGCGGAAGCGTATGAGGAATGGCGATAGGCTCATCAGATTGCACCACGGCGTGCGTTGCGGATGTAGTAGCCTGTGACTCTGACGCCATTGTACTCGGCGTGGGGCTCATCGTTGATGCCAGCGCTTCACTAATCGCTAGTGTGGAATCCAGGGGGCATGGGTTCGTATCGCGGGGAGATAGTGGTACCTCGGCTTGACGGATGTCTGCCGACACGGGCGACGCGCTGGCAGCAGCACCGGAGGCTTGCAGGCTCAGAGCGATGGCGAGCTGAAGGTCTGCATCCTCTGCTTCTGCCGAGGCGGCGTCATCAGAGGGTCCATGGACGGACGGCGTAGTTGCTTCATCCTGCGTTCTCCCCACCCGTCCTCTCGCCCGGCGTTTCTTCCGCCTTGAGTCTTTTGGCTTCTTGACCGGTGCCGCTCGACGGTACACAAGCTCCAGTGAGTCGTCCGTGACGCCGTCGCCTTGCTTTGCGTCGGACCCGAGCCCCAAGAGCTCGACATATCGGCTCCACACAGCGACCATATCTGTGAGATTGACCGCGTTGCCGATGTCGAATCGCAGCCCGTTGGAGAGAATGACGGGTCTGATTTGCTGAAGGAACACGTCTGTGAACGGCGTGTTGGCTTCAATGCCGAGGTGCGCGAACACGACATCGAAGCCCGACGGGTTGTCTGTTGGCAGAGGCGAGCCGTGCCCCGATGCCACCTCGAGGATGGTAGGCTTCGGTCGCAGAAGTGAATCAATCAGCTCCTTGTAGAGCATGACCTGGAGTCTGCCCGACAATGTGTCCGCTTCCCGCGGCAGTGTACCGCTCGCGCGCGTCTTCGAGTCGCTGACCTTGACCCGATGTGTGCGGCCGCGAGGAGACGAGACGTTGAAGAAGGTGTCAAGTGATGTCTGTCTGGCCGCATCGCGGGTTGTGCGTCGCTTAGGAGACGCGTCGTTGACCGCCACGCGGGTCATTTCGTCCTGACTTGTCAGCGTGGCACCCCAATCACACTCACAATGATGCCCATGATAGGGACCCCGCGCACAATGCCCACGACTGGGATCTCGCGGCACTTTCCCAGCGTGATGAGCGTCTCGAGTGCCACAATCATGTTGAGGAGTCTAGGGATCAGCAACCTCCCGCCTCCCTCGCCCACCTCAAGCCCCACGCATCCTCGCGCGATTCACAGGCGATCGTGACCTCGGCCGGGTGGATCTCGCGCTCGAGTCTCTTGTGGATTTTCTGCCGTCAGTCAACAACCAGCGCAGGAGCCCACCTCTCCACGCTTGAGGATGCGCTCCTTGCCCTCGACTTTCGCCTGGTCGACCTTGATCTCGGCACCTTTGGTTGTTGTGATACGCGTCGGCCGCGCTGCTACTGGCAGGAACGGGAGGGTGCGGAGGCGGCTCGAGGGTCAGCGATAGCGCACCCGCCAGCACCCACTAGTCGTACTGTACCTCGCACCACACGGTACCGACGAGGTCAGAGACGGAGAGGAACCCGCGCTTCCTGAACTCGTCCATGGGCGACAGGCCGACGACATCCTCGATGTCTTGCACCCAGGACGCCGGGCGTGATTCGCCGCCGCCGCCGTCGCCGCCGCCGCCGTGCTCGGCCGTGCGCAGCGTCTCTTCCAGGTCCGAGTCGTACGCTATTTCAGAGCCGTAGTCGTCGTCGTCGTCACGGTCTTCGAACGCTGCGACCGTGTCGCCTGGAACTGGATCCATGGCGGCAGGTGCATTGTCCATACGATGGGGTTGTGGATGATTGAGGAGACTACACAATGGTCAAAACATCAGGCCGGCCTCCACCGGAGAAGCCGATGTCTGATCCCGTCAACCCCTCGCGTGGTATCTGACCGGACTGCGGGAGCAATTGGAGCAGTCCTCTGCAACTCTGTAGTGGCGGCAGGCGGTGGTGTGGCGTCGCCTGCACTCGAACACTGCCGAACGCGATGCGGCCGAACGCGATGCAACAACCCATCCCCAAGCGCCTCCACGCAAAGAGGGTGTGTTTCTCGGCACGTCATGTGGCTCAGATCAGGCCCTAGATGACCCAAGAACCCGAACTCCTCGTAACGTTCGTCTACCACCTATGAGCGTGCCGGGATGATCCTTTGACGGGGCTTGTGGGATTCCAGATCTCCTTGGTTGCCCTCGGGCGCCCCGTTTGGTCGGTGAGATGTAGGCAAGGAACATACGTAAACTTCAAGATGAGCGGGAAAACGTCCACTCAATAGGATAGGGAGGCAACGATACACCCTTCTTGCTAGTACCGTATCCCTATTCAAACATGACCTGGTGGATGGCTCCGGCTTCAACCGAATCTCTCAGAGACATACTCTATACCATTCGGGATTCTATCCCGGATCCAGGATTCTCTACAGCCTCCTCATCCCCGGCTCAGCTCTAGGCCCCTCTTCTCCTCGGCTCCTCAGCCCGCCTGCGCTTCCCGTGAACCGACTGTCCGTCATCCCTGGCGTGCCATCCTCCCATGGCGAGAGTCCACCCTTCGGAGTCCGTCCTTTCAAATTCCGGGGACCAAGAAAGACAAAGTCTGGGGGAGCCGAAGGGTGCTAAAGCTGGATCAATAACGACGCTCCCCTGTCGGCCCATGGGAATCGGGTCAAGCAGCTTTAGCGTCCGCCACAGGTCATCATATCTGACACAAACATGATGGACGCACAGAATTGGCCTATCGCTTTCGACGCAACGCACGCCCATGTGTGTACGGAGCGAAATGGGGTTGGCCCCTGGGCCATATCAAGCTCCTCGGCCATGTGTACATACATGGAGTGGCATCTCGACTCAAAGAGGAGCGAATTGGCTGCCGCCCACGGCGGCAACGTCAGCCAGGCCAGGAAACCTGGGCACGGCCCAGAGCACAAGTCTCGTACGCCCTTGCGCCGCCACGGCAGGTCGCCGCTCGCAACAAGGACTGTGGGGCGACGGACGCCGAATCCAGCGGCGACAAAGAGTACTGGGACGACAAAGCCAACGGCGGTGATGAGCAGGGACGAATCCTTTTAGATAACGCAGACGACAAGGACGACGAAGATGCGACGACTGGGACACGGGCAACACCAGGGCCTCGAGCAATGGCTGGAGGCGTGAGCCGCCAACGCCCCTTTGGCTGTGCGACTCGATGACTCACGAGAAGCACAAGAGGGCGCACACGCGAGAAGCTAGAGTAGTCCGTAGTCCGAGGCTCTGCGCCCCAAACGACGACGAGTCAACGGCGCGAGACACCTCACTCTCCTTGGCACCCATTTGCACCTGCCTGCGTGTCAAGAATGCATTCTATTACAACAAGAGTAAGGAGGGGGAAGAAATCTAGGCTCGGAGAGCCATAAAAGTGTGAAGAGCCACCACGACCCAGAGTAGTCCTGATCGAGTTAATCCCCTGCCTCACTAAGCAGTTGCTCTTGCGAGCAGGATTGTCACCAAATTGCACTAAAGTCTCTGTGCCCGGATTCCCGAAGGAAAACTACCGACGACGTCCCGTGGCTACGGGAGGGGGCCGCCCCCCGTACGGGGCACGAGGCTACCCCCGAGCTCCTACCAAGCCCAGCGCAGCCTGCACCCTCTGCCGGGGGCCTGATCGGGCCCACGGCGTCTCTGGGTCACCGTGAGGCAAGGCCGCGCAGGCGCATTTCTGGTCGAGCTCGGTACGCGTTTACGCGCAGACCCTTTAGGGCCGGTTGTGGGGGTTTGAATGCCAGGACCTTAACCCGCTCGCGAGGTGAGAATACGCTCTGCGTGGACTAGACACAAGCGCGCATCTGCTAGTGGCGAGCATTGTGACCTTGGGCCTGGAGGCGTCAGCGTGTGAACTGAGTGGGAGGCGTGCGGGGCAGGGATACTGACCAGTGGTGGGTTGAAAGAAAGAAAGAGAGAGTTGTTGACACGACGCAATCTTTATGACTCTCGAGGCGGTCGGTGCGCGACAGCGGAGTTACAAAACGCCGGAAATGGCACAGGCACGGGATCAAATGACAATAATGAATCCTAATCGGATTACACTCGATGCGTCATAGATATAATTGTTCATTACATTCCTTCATGCACGCAACAGCGGTGCTGCACGCCGCATGCGGTACCCTACACTACAAAATCTACGACTTGGGGGCAGTCGTGTCGGTAGAAGCAGCCTTCTCAGGTTCGGCGGCAGCAGCGGGGGCGGCGGGGGCGGCAGCGCCAGCCTCCGACGCCTTGGCGTCAGCGGCCGAGGGAGGAGGGGGGCTCGCGGCGCGGCTGGCACCCTTCTTCTGGTTCTGCACCTTGTCAGGTGTGTCTTTGCGCTCTGCACCCGCTGCCATAACTCACGGCAATGCGCTTGGCCTCCTCGTGGACGTCGAGGACCTGCTTCTGGGTGTCGGTGTAGAACTGGGCGACGCTGCTCGGGTTAGCACGCTTGCCAAGTAGCCGTAGCCGTGGCGGTGGCGCACGGCAGGGTCACGAGCGGCTGTAGTTTGCCGCTCCGCGAAGACTCACCGCTGGCCAACAGGCGTGGCAAGGGCCTTGGTATAGTACTCGTGGAACTTGGTGCTGACGCCGCGCTGCTGGTCGGCCTCGCGAACCTTGGAGTAGACCTGGCTGGCCTGGGCCTGCACGTTGCCCGAGACGGTCTGGTTCTCGCCGACGAGCTTCTCGCCGGCACGCTTGTCAATGTCGTTGACGAACGAGAGGAAGCGCGCCGAGATGCCCTGCTTGTCTGGTGGCTGTCAGGGACTAAGTCGTGCCTTTCAACTCACTGTCGACCTCGATGGCCTTCTGGATGATGTGGTCGCCCAGGAGGTAGCCGTGAGCGAGGTACTCGGCAGCAATGGCCGCCTGTGCATGTGTGTCAGTAAAAGATTGACGTATTCGCGTTGCACGCGTCGCGCGTATCGCCTTATCGCGACAGACGACATCATTGACCACCGATGACGTACCTTGGGCTTGTCCTCGTGGTCGAACGTGGGAGTGGCACCCGTGGGCGACTGTGTGCCGGTGGGCAGGACGCTCTTGGCAGTCTCTCCCTCGGGGGTAGTGGACGTGACCTCGAGGTGAGCGCCATCGAGCTGGAGGGGGTCAGTTGGGCCTTGGGTGTGGCTTATCGCGGCCCATCGCACTCACAGTGCCGCCGTTGAGCATCCTGGCGGGCGTTAGTTGCTGCATCACGCGTTCAACCAGCGTGGGCACTCACAAGGCGGTCTTCTGCGCCGAGAGCTTCTCAAACGTGATGTCGGCCTCGGTGCCAGACTTCTTGACCGACGTGAGCTTGCCACAGAAGCTGGCGGCGTTAGTGGGCTGGGCGGTCGGCAGCCAACGCCGGTACTCACGAGAAGAAGTCAGCAAGCTTGGTCTCATCGGTGGTGGGGGCGAGGCCCGAGACGTGGATGGTGTAGCCGGTGGACATTGTGAGGTGGATGGGGTGGTTTTTTGGAGGAGGATGAAGAGGGAAGAAGGCTGTGTGTGGGTGGTTGAAATAGCCACGGTATATGCTGGCTGTTGCACGTCGTTGGCGAAGAGCGGCAAGGGGAGGGGCGATCGACGCAGCGGCGGCGGCGGCGGCAGCAGCGTCGGAGCTTGAGCCTGGTCAGCGCAGCGCAGTGCACAAAACGGCACCCGTGACGTAACTCAAGGCATTTTAAACCCGGGGGGATCGAATAACAGTCGCGACACGCAGGCGATCTTCCAAACCACTCGCGAGACCAATTGCACCGAGGTGTCTGTCTGCAGCACGAGCGCAGGCGCGCAGGAGCCTCTGCTGTGCATGCAGTGCTGTGTGCTCTCGCAGTAGTAGACACGACGTCAGACAACCGGGGGTGATCATACACAGCAAGATGCTCATGGAGCACCCCGACGCCAGCGTGTGCGGCCCATGGGACCACACCGAGCCATTGCCTTTACGGCCTTGGACGAACTGGCCGGCGGCATTGCGTGTCCGAAATCACGCCCACCGACGTATACATGAGATCAGATCAAAGCATCGTGCCGCAACGACGAGCGACTCGTAGGCGTCTAGAGAATCATGCAGGGCACACACAGCCGCATGATGTCAGCCGCGTGGTGAATTAGATCTGTGACGAGGTGAGAGGCATGGGCGGCATCGATGCATGCCGCAAACCATGCCGGACACGGCGCTTAGGCCAACCGAAGCCTCGTACCAGATAATTTCTGTCAGTGACAGACACCCACGCACGCCGCCACGATGGCACATGTGCCGCCTCACACGCGCCCACCGTGACCAGGGACGGGCGTCACGCCGACGCACGCACCAAGCTGTCGTGGCTGCTGCTGCTGATGCTGGCCCATTTCGAGATACCACCTATGCCCTCGATACCAGCGCACCCTTGCCTAAACGAGAAATAACGACGTTGACAGACGCGGGAAGACGGTTGTGAAGTGTTCGAGGACGGGGAGGTGGCAGCAGGAGCAGCGATGACATCCGCCGGCAGTTGCAGCAAGCGATCGGATGATTCGTTCCGAGACAGGACAACCCGACAAGCCGACAAGCCGAGCGCGCGTGCATATATCTTGTTGTTGTTGTCTTGGCATCCGCGTCCATAACACGATGCTCCTGCAATGCAGCAGCGCGCATCGGCGCTTGCCCGCATCCACGCAGGGATCGCGATACACGCGTCCTGGCTTCTCCCCCACTTTGCCGGATCACCCGGTGGTGTTTGCCGGCGTTTGGCTTAGACAAGCGGGGGGACGCTGCGCACGCCGTTTACCCCGCACCACGAAAGATTAGCCTGGGGCTCTTTCAATCAGTGGCCTCAATGCCATTGGCGTGTGCCACTGGCGAGCTAAATCGAGACACTACTGATCGAGAGACCAGTAGCGCACCCATCAAGGCGATCGGCGCGCAAACCAGACGTCTGACATTGCGCGCAAAAGAGTTGTTAAACACCACACCCACGCATCATGACACCGAGGTCTCCGCCGCACTCGACACCCCGGTCGCGCGAGCAGCAGTCCACATCGTCGCCAGACGACGGCCGAGGCGGGGGTGACGATGGCTCCGGCCGACCAGACAAGAAGCGGCGCGTCGAGTCGAACCGGACATCACAGGCATGCAGTGAGTGCCTTTCGTACGATGCATCAGCTGAGGCACAGCACGCTGCCGCAGCCTCAAGATGCGGTGTATCGGCGCGCTCGACCCGCCGTGCAGGCGGTGCCGACGCACCGGCGCGACGTGCGAGTTTGTCGCGCGCCGCAACGCGGCCGTCCCACTCTCGCCCGGCCCGTACCCATCGCACACGTGCACCGAGCTGTGGCGCAACGACGTGACGGAGCGCCTCAAGACGCTCGAGGCGACAAATGCGCGACTGGAGGGGCTGCTCGCGCGCCTCGAGCACCGCGCTGATAACGGCACCGACACCCGTGCCGGCCCATCATCCCGCACCCACATCCCCACGCCGCAGAGCGACCCGCCCGGCTCGCTCGGGCTCAGCCTTCCCCCCGGCCCCGTGCCGCCCGAGTACCGCGGCGTGTGGGACGCCCTCGACAGGCTCAAGAACGAGCTGCCGGCGTCGCTGGCCTCCAGCGACGCGTGGGCCCTTCCGGCGGTGTGTCAGCTCTACGACTCGTGAGTAACAGCCAGAAGTGCGAGCTGACGCCCAGGTTCCGGAAACACATGCCCGGGCTGCACTTCCTCAGCCAGAGCCAGGTGTCGTTCACCGCGCCGTCTCCGCTGCTGTCGGTCGCGATCCTATACGTGGCCGCGGCGCACTTCCCGTCGGCCGACCTCGCGCACCACCAGCCCGTGTACTTTGAGGCGTTTACTCGTGCAGTAGGCACGCTGTCGATCCCCGGCTCGGCCATCGTCGGCGCGCTCAAGGATGAGGGCAACGGCGCTGTCAGCGGCAAGTTTGACGATGTACTCGGCATCATCCTGTGCGGGCTGCTCGCCATCGGCTGGGTCGACACGGTCGGGCTGTGGGTCAACGCCGCGTACCGCCTGCTACTGGACGGCATGGCCGAGGAGCGCGGCCGGCGGCAGGCCGAGTGGCGTGGGCTGTGGGAGGGTCTGCGGGTGAGTAGATTGGCGCGCGGGAGGGAGGAAGGGATGTGATAGCAGCGCTGACCTGACACCAGACAATCGAGCTCGAGCACTCATCACTGCACCTCAAGTGCCCGTCGCTGCCGTTTGCGCCGCCTGACCCGCCGTTCCTGCCCCAGTCGACGCCGGCGATCCCGACCAGCGCAGCGGCCAGCATCGGCGAGCTGCTGGCAATCATGCAGCACCGCATGCCGCACTTTGTTGGCCGCGGCATCCCGACCGTGTGGGAGACGGTGTCGTCGCCGACTCCTGCTGCCGCACCGTCGATCACGGCCGACCCAGACGACATGGCTGCGATCCGCGCATGGGCAGTCGAGATTGACACATGGTACTCGAGAATCGCCGTCACAAGTGGGTGTTCTGTGTCGTGATGGCCCTAACCCAGCAGCCACAAACTCGAGCATGTATGTGCGCAGCATCACGCTGCTCAACTACCACCTGCACAAGCTGCTCGTGCTTTCCATCTTCTTCCCCTTGCGCGGGTTGAATGCGACAGCGGCGTCGGACCGCGAGGAGCTGCTCGAGTCTGCGCGCGTCGTGCTCAAGATTGAGGCGACGGGATTCGAGGTGTGGAGCAGCTGGGACCTGACCATCATCACGCACGCGTCGTTGATCCTGCTCCAGGCGTGGTCGTCGGGCTCGGCCACAGACGATGGTGGGTGTGACTGCAGGACGGCTGAGCTCACCCTCCAGACCTCAACCTCATCCAGAACCACCTGCAGTGCCTATCGTGCACGCAGCAGTCGGCCCCGAGCCTGCGGCACACGCTCGCGGCACGCCTCGAGACAGCGCTGCAACAGGTCCGCACGCCGACGCAGCGCAACATGGCGACGCTGCCCACCGTGTCGCCGTCCCAGAGCTTCAGCGGGCCGTCCGGTCCGCCGGCAGGCAGCGGCGAACAGTCCGTCCTCGACACGGCCAACACGCTGTCGCTGCTCTCGCAGACGGCGCTCTCGGGCGGCGGGCTCTCCCCACGCGGCGGCTTCCTGTTCATGGACCAGGCGCCGACGCTCGGCATCCTGCAGGACCTGCCGATCTTCGACGACATGGCGGACACGGCGGCGCTCGCAGAGTGGCCGCCGTACCTTGTCAACCTGTTCGGCGACGGCGCGGATGACGCGGGGGCGTAGGGATGGGTGTGAGTAGTGGGTAGTCTGTGCAGGACGCGATGTAGCTTGCAGTATGGGAATGAATGCCATGGCGGTGTTTGTATCGCAGACCGAGGTTGTCGCCACTTCTTATGGGAAATGGACTGTGTGTGGCCAATTAGCCGGTTGTTGTGGAAATTGTCCAAATGGCCGCCACAGGCAGTTTGAAAACGGCGTCGAGGTCGCGTAGGACGCCGCGTCGTGCGGAGACCCCATGCGGACTCGCGGCTTGGCGGCCGGTCCACGCGGGCAACAGTGGCAGCACCGGGACAGAGCACCGGCCAAACCGCCGGAATGCTATCATCAGCAAGTGGGGGTCGCGACGACGACGTGCAATCATGGCGAGGGCGGAGTGCAGGTGTGCTCTTTTCAGTCGCCGCGGCGCGTGTGCATGCACTGCTCATAACTCTGGCGAGGGGGTTGTCTTGCTGCTGTCTTCACCCCCCCTCCTCGCCTGCCCCCATCCCCCGCGCCCACAATGCCGGCGATGCGCCTAGAAAAACTGTACCTCTGCGTCGACGTAAGCGGCCGTCTGGACAAACTGACCGCCAGGCAGGGGGCACCAAGGTCGCCGCCGCGATCGCAGACCACGAGGGCGTTATCGTCGCCGAGGGGTTCGCCGGGCCGGCCAACATGGCCGAGCTGGGCGTGGACGTCGCTGTTGCTGAGTAGGTCGGCGCGGGGGGTGGCAGCTGACGGATTCAGGATCCTAGTCGCCGTCGCGCAGGCTGTCGCCGCACTCCCGTCCGCCGCAGGCAAGGCCAATGGCAACGGCGACGCCCCCGCACAGCCGTACCGCTGCCCCATTGCGTTCGACGAGGCGTGGGTCGGGGTACGTCGCGCCCGCGCCGCTGTGACGCGCTGACGCCTCGCCAGGTATCGGGGTGCGACACGCCGACCGACGTCGCGCGGCTCGCGGACGCGCTGGCGCCCGTGTTCCCACACCGCGTGGAGGTGATGAACGACGCGCTGATACTGTCGCTGGTCATGCGCGAGCGGCGGTCCGCGTGGGCGGCGGCCGTCGTGAGCGGCACCGGGTCCGTCGCGCTCGGCGTCGACGCGCACGGCCAGTGGGGCAAGCGCGGCGGCTTCGGCTTCCTGTTTGGCGACCCCGGGTCGGGGTACCACCTCGGCCTGGTGGCCATCCGGCGCGCGTGCGCGGCGTACGACGAGGGCGCCGAGGTCGCTGGCGGGCTCGCGCAGCTCGTGCGCGAGCGGTTCGGCGCGGATTCCACAGACGACGTCCCGGCGCGGTGTGTGCGTGGCCGTGGCCGTGGGACGGGAGACGGGAGACGGCAACTGACACAGCACAGCACGACGTTCCGGCCGACCTTGACCCCGTGTCGGCGAGCAATGCGCGCAAGCTGCGCATCGCGGGTCTTGCGCCCGCCGTGCTCGCCGCCGCGGACACCGACCCGCTCGCGGCTGCCGCGCTGGCCGAGTGTGCGGCCGGGCTGGCAGACGACGTGGCGGCCCTCGCGCGGGAAGCCAAGCGCGCCGGGCGCGGGCGCGGCGGCCTGGCACTCACCGGTGGGCTCGGCACCCAGCCCGCGTACGTCGCTGCGTTGACTGCTGCGCTTGCCGACCGCGGCGCAGAGTTTGACTGGATCGAGACGGTCGCCAGCCCTGCGCGCCGGGGCGCGGCGGCGCTCGCTGCGCTGCACCTCTAGCCCACGCCGCTGCCATGGTCCGACCGCGATCGAGTTAGAAACCATGTCGATCGACTAGATCTCTATCGCGGCTTATCTCGCGCCCCAACCCATTGGCTGGGCCGAGGTACAGCCAGTGCGACGGGTTCCTGCTCTTGGGCTGTCTGCCAGCCCCGCCGCGCCTTCTGTCCCCTTTGGTCTCTCTTATCATTGCCGCACTGCATGCATTCCTAGGTTTGTTTACCTGCATTGTTGCTGTTGTCGTGGTTGTTGTGGTAGTCGCTGTTGGTGCTGCCCACCCGCCCACCCGAACATTGCCGGCTGTCGCCGAGGTTGTCACGGTGCGAAACACGCTGCCCACCATTCGCCCCGCAGGCAGGCCCGCCCGCGCCGCCGCTTATCAGCAGTCGGCCGGAGCCCCAGCCGCCGCCACCCACACCACGCCGCCGCCGGCGAGATTGGAAAAACAATGCAACTTGTTGGACATCGTGGGCATGTTGGCCAACATCGTCCACGGAACGCGGGTATCGCTCCAGGCGCTCAAGTAGCGACGCCGTCGTCGACATCGACGCCGCTTCTTCTCTCTTCTGCATCAGCATCCACCACGCACCATGCTCCGCTCTGCACCACGCCGCGCCGCCCGCGCTGTGAGTGGCGCCGACGACGACTCGCTCCCACGTCATACCCGCTAACCGACCCGCAGCTCACCCCCCGTGCCGGGCTGGCGCTTGCTGCGCGCCCCGTCCCCGTGTCTCTCGCCCGCGCCGCGGCGCCCCCAGCACCCACACCCACAGTAGCGCGCACCCGCCTCAGCTCGACCGCCGTCGCGCCCGCCACCCCAAACATGGGCAACATCCCCGTGTCCGAGCTCCCGCCGTCGCAGCGTCCCGGCGCCGAGGACAAGCCGCGCGCCGAGCACGCCGTCATCTCGACGTTCGACCTGTTCTCGATCGGCATTGGCCCCAGCTCGAGCCACACGGTTGGGCCGATGCGGTGAGTGTGGTGTGGGCGGAGGTGTGAACCACGCTGACTTGACGCCTTTAGCGCCGCAAAGATCTTCACCTACTCCCTCCCCAAAGCCATGCACAAGCACATCCATAGCCTCAAGGTCTCGCTGCACGGCTCGCTGGCAGCGACGGGCATGGGCCACATGACGCCGCACGCCGTGCTGCTCGGCCTGATGGGCGAGGACCCCGAGCATGTCGAGGTCGGCCGGCTGGGCCGCGTGCTCGACGAGGTCCGCGCCGTCGGCGAGGTCGACCTCGGGCTCGACCACGGCGCGCACAAGCGCGTCAAGTTCGACCTCGACCGCGACATGACATGGCACCTCAACCCGCTGCCCGCACACCCCAACGGCGTCGTCTTCACCGTGTTTGATAAGAACGGCGACATGCTCGCGACCAACGAGTATTTCTCGGTTGGCGGCGGCTTCGTCGTCAACAAGGAGACCCAGACGGCCAACCAGAACCTGTACTACCGCGAGACGCACGCCGAGGACGCCACGCCCGCGCGCCGAGACCAGGGCCAGGGCTTTGCCACTGCCGACGGCCTGCTGCCCGCCATCACGGACGGCAAGGGCGACGGCAACGCGGCCGAGATCGAGGGCAAGGCCGAGCACAAGAGCCTGCCATACATCTTTGCGACGGCCGAGGAGCTGCTCGCCATCTGCGAGCGCGAGGACCTCACCATCGCCCAGGTCGTGTGGGAGAACGAGCGCGCGTTCCGCTCCGAGGCGGAGATCGAGGCTGGTCTCATGGCCTGTGAGTTTGGCGGCACTGGGGCTGGGCTGTGCTGACCCCCCCAGTGTGGGAGACAATGGACGGGTGTATCCGCAACGGCGTGACCTCGAGCGACAAGCACCTCCCCGGCGGGCTGAACGTGCGCCGCCGTGCACCAGGCCTCTACAAGCGCCTCCAGCAGGGCTTCTACCCCAGCGTCGGGGTGCCGCGTAACCCGACCCTCGGGCCGGGCACGGCCGTCGAGGCGGCGCCGAAGGGCGACAAGCGCACCGGACGGCAGGGGCACTACCTCGAGCTCGTGCCAAAGCACACGCGCCCAGTGTTCCCCGGCATCGAGTACCTCTCGTGCATGGCGATTGCCGTCAATGAGGTGAACGCGAGTGGCGGACGCGTCGTCACCGCGCCGTGAGTCGACCGAGTTGTCCAACTCAGGAACACTGCCTAACACCTCTTCAGCACCAACGGCGCTGCGGGCGTCATCCCAGCGACGCTCAAGTATGTCACCGAGTTCATCTCGCAGAACGCGCATCGCGAGTGAGTCGGCCACCTCGGGAAGCCACAGCTAGCACCCGCTGACCCCGCAGCATCATGACCTTCCTCCTGACAGCCTCGGCCGTCGGCATGCTGTTCAAGCGTGGCGCGACAATCTCGGCCGCCGAGGGCGGGTGCATGGCCGAGGTCGGCGTGGCGTGCAGCATGGCGGCCGCAGGGCTCACTGCCATCCTCGGCGCCGAGCCACACGTCATCCTCCAGGCGGCCGAGATTGGGATTGAGTGAGCTGCACGGTGCCACAGGCAGCAAGCACACAAGCTGACGCACCCCGCAGGCACAACCTCGGCCTCACGTGCGACCCGCTCGGCGGCCTCGTCCAGGTGCCGTGCATCGAGCGCAACTCGCTCGGCGCAGTCAAGGCCGTCACGGCCGCCCAGCTCGCCATGGCCGGCAGCGGCGAGCACACCGTCTCGCTCGACGACGCCATCGAGGCCTGCCGCACAACAGCAATGGACATGCACTCGCACTACAAGGAGACGAGTCTCGGCGGCCTCGCAGCGAGCGTCAAGATTCCGTTGTGTAAGTCGCTGCCATCGTCTCTCCCCATGCTGCCCTCCTAACACTGCACAGCATCACCAGCTTGTTAATGCATGATCTACAGTGGGGGGAATGGGTACAGGGGTTCACAAACATGTACAATTATCACATGGACTATCTGAGCAGCATGCCGCTGGTAGTGTGGTGGGTGTGTGCATGAGGGGAGCTGCGGTGGCTGTTCTAGTAGAGCCCGTTGGGCTGGTCGAGAGGTGTTTCGGGGTACTCGTCCATCCAGTCGCTGGCACGAGCGCGAGAGATGCCGACCAGGTTGGTCGTGTTGACGGGTGCTGGCATCGGCGGGGCATTGGTCCGGGGAGCCCCGGTACGGTTCCAACTGTCGCTAGTCAGAGATTCAGCCGGGCGAGGTTCCGAGGCGGCGACGACGCGATTCGAAGATCCGCCGTCCGGCTGGCGAAAATACGGCTGCTGCACCGCACTCTCAGAGTCATTGTCCTCCTCGTCCGAGGAGAGCGTCAGGTCGATGACGGAGGGCCGTGGCCGTGATGCGCCCGGAGCGGTCGACGCAGGCCGCGACGTGGTAGGGTGCGATGCAGACGATTGACGCGACGAGGAGATGGGAGGAAGTGATGGCTGAGGGGTGTAGGCGGCGCCGTTGACCTGGCCATTCGACTGGGTTCTTCCATTCGTCAGAGGCACATCGTCGTCGTCGTCGTCCGAGTCTGATAAGATCTCGATTGCGCGGCGTTTTCCCTTGTCTGGAGGGGAAGGGATCTCCGAGTGAGAGCGCTTGATTGGGATGGAGATACCATAGTTCGGCGTGGCAGCAGCCGGGGTGGCGCCACCATTCGTCTCATTGGTGGTCTCAGCGGCGTTCTTGTCAAGCCAGCTTGGTGTGCCGTACGCGTTGTCGTGCGTGTGCCAGTCGCCCGTCGACTCGAGGACCACTTCGTCGTACGAGTCGGGGACTGCCTGAAGAATGCTTAAGAAGTAGCTGCGGTGTAAGAGTGGGCAGGAATGTCAGAACGCACCCATCACAGATGATGTCCTCAAACTTTAACTCCTTGCTGCAGTGCGGGCAGAGCCACTGGGGATGACTGCGGTTCGCCTCGAGCCACCACTTGGCGTCGAAGCATTGCAGGTGCCGGCACTGTGAAGATCGCACCGGCTTGGTGATGCGCATGCCGGATAGCTGAAGTGGGTCAGCACGTCATCTGGATCACAAAACCCACAGGATCCTTGAGCGACAGAGACGACGTCCCGACTTCAATGTCATCGTCCTCGGCCGCTCGTTTCCGTACTGAGTGTGTCAGCTTAGACGCACAACAAGTTCAACAGACTCACGCTTGTCGAGCTCCGCCGCCGCGTCTGTCGGCACAAGCTGCTCGAGCTTCGCCAAGAGGTCGTCGATCGTCGTCATCTCTGCAAAGACAATCTGGAACCAGAATTTCTGCCATCAGCCCACGTCCACCGCCGCCTTCCTTACCTTTGACAGCTCCTTCTTCTTACCAACCGTCGGGCCAGTATGGCCAACGGTCAAGCTGGCCATTCTTCCAGCTATCCTGATGAGGCCTTTCGACCCCTTGTCGAGATCAAGCGGCGGCGCACTTCCAGGCTTCCCTCTCAGGCCCCTCTCCTTGAACGGCACCATGTGGTCATCGAGCATCACGTCTGGCACCAGAGGATACTCGATGGGGACGTTGCGGTTCGACACCGGCGTCATCCCTGGTGCCAGCGGCATGTTGGAAGGGCGGTAGTAGTCTGATGAGGCGCAGAACAGGCGCACAGAGTAGACAGGCCGTGCTCTTGGGTTGGCTCTGCCGGTCAGCATCACCCGTCGACTGGCTGTGGCTCACTTTAACAAGTTGAGCTTCTCAATGACGTCGGTGGGCAGTGAAAAGTGAATGCGACGCTCACGCCGTGTTGATGTGCTCTCAGAGCTGGCGATATCTGGATTGATGAGCTTGACATCTCGAAGACGCCGTCCACCTCGGCTTACCAGGTAGCATTTCCATGTACGTCAATGCCTTGATCGGCTTCCACATGGGGCTTGACTTCCACTCTACTAGGGTCGGAGGGGGGCCTGCGACGATGAGCGGCTGCACTTGCGTCCATCGACGACGTCTACTCACGAGAGGAAGACTGGGCACGGTTGTATAACCCCGAGGCGGAGGTGCTCGCTTGCTGCCAGCCGGGGGCTGCCCCGCCGGGCGGCTTGACCCCTGCAGCATAGTTGATGGGCGCTGTAGACCCATATCTCTGCTGCGCGGGCATCGTGTGACTGCTAGAGGCTGAGGCTGGGGTAACAACACCGCCAAAAGTCGGGGTTGGCATGGGTGCGGCGGGCCGAGCGCTACCAGCGATGGCCTCGCATTCCCTTCTTATCGACACGTAAACGCGCTCATTGTTTTGTTTCCTGATGGTGTTGAACGCCATCGTAACCCTGCCGAGTCAGCACTCGCACCATCATGGCCGGCTCACTTGTTGACCAGGTCTTGTTTCTTGTCCGTGCTCCTTAGGTGGAGGTCGAGGCCAGAGTATAACCGTATCTTCTCCGCAAACTGCCGCAGCCTTGCGATCGTTTGCTTGGGAACGAACACCTTGACAAAGTTCTGTGCAGCAGTTAGCACTGGTAATGATGGCAGCGTCGAGGCTCACGTCAAAGTCGCTCCAGGTTGTGCTCTGGGACGCCATGATGGCCGAGCGCGCCCAGGGCGTTGCTGCAGTCGTTGCCTGTGTCTGGAATAGCGGGCGGTGCTGAGGCCAGGTATACAGCTCCCCCTATAGCGGTATCGACGGCACGACGTGGTAAAGAATGAAAAGGAAACAATGATCTCGTTGTGGGCCACAAAGTTGACCGGACAAGCTGCAGGTGGACGCATGCTGGTTGCTGCTGCAGCAGCCCGACGCCGCCGCCGCCGGCCGTCTTCGAGAATGCCTCATGACAAAACACTCAGCTGGGGGCCTCCTCCTAAAAAATACTCCCGCAGTTCAAAACCTGGCACTGTACTCGGTGGAGGTCATCCATCCACCCGACGCACAGCCAGGTTGTCGACTCTTGACCTCGAACAACAGCACCAGAGCCAGCAACATGTCAGCGAAGGACTATGACAGCTTGACCGAGGAGGAGCGGGCTGCGAAGGACGCACAGGACCGCGAGCGCGAGAGGCAGGAGCAAGCCGGTGGGTGTTAGAGGCGGTCCTCTATTGTCCCGTCAGCCCGCTCATCCCCCAGCCCTCCCATACTCGTGGTCGCAAGACCTGCAGACCGTGACGGTGAACGTGCCGCTGCCCAAGGGGATCAAGAGCAAGGACCTCGTCGTCGTCATGGACCGGAGAAAACTCAGGGTGGGTGCCGGCGGTACGGGGTGTGACTGACGCCCCAGGTGCAGGTCAAGGGTGCGCCCGAGCCCATCATGGAGGGCGAGCTGTTCGAGGACATTGCAAAGGACGACTCGTCGTGGACGATTGGTGTGTGCTGCGGCTCTGGCGCAAGAGGTGCTGACACGGCGCGCAGACTCCGGTGTGCTCACGTTTGAGCTGGAGAAGTTCTCGTGGGTTGCGTGCGGCGGCAGGTAGCTGACGCTCGCAGCGCGCACATCAACTCGCACCGCTGGTGGCCTCACGTCCTGACCAAGGACCCCAAGATCGACACGACCAAGATCCAGCCCGAGAACACCAAGCTGTCCGACCTGGACGGCGAGACGCGTGCCATGGTCGAGAAGATGATGGTGGGTGTGGGCTGGTGGCCGGGCGCGGCGCTGGCGGTGCGACGGCGCTCACACCACACAGCACGACAACAAGCAGAAGCAGCTCGGCAAGCCCACGTCCGACGAGCTCAAGAAGCTCGAGATGATTGAAAAGTTCAAGAAGCAGCACCCAGAAATGGACTTTAGCAATGTAGGGTGAAGTGAGGTGCGGCGCTGACGACCAGGCCAAGATCGAGTAGGAGCTGGCTGAGGTGTGACTGTGACAGTCGCACTGTGCATGCGTCCTGTGCACCCGAGTGTGATCGCCAGGGTGCGAGATAGCGTCGATAGGCGTCAAGCTGCACTATGCACTGTTAACTGTTCTCCTGTTTCTCGAGTTGTGTCTGGGCCTAGATCGTGGCGATCACGTAACGCCGTCCAGCTCGGGGCTCCCAACGCGTGATAGGAGAGGGCCCCAAGCACGCGTCAGAGTTGAGAGTCCGTATGCTGCTGGAAGTCGCACGCAGAGAGCATGGAATCGGGCTGGACTGTGAAGGCGCGGGATGCAGTATCGCTCTGCGAATCATGCAGAGGATGGGCGGCACGGCACGGCACGGCCCAACGGCCGCCGCGGCGCTACTGCGCCGGCCCGTCTCGCGTATGTCGTAGGTGCGCCACAAGGGCGTCATCGGCCAGGCGGCAGGCTGAGTGGGGGAAAGAGAGTGGGTGAGCGGAAGGGGCTATAGCCGTGTCCTGCCAAGAGTGAGGTTGCGTGCGGCGCGTCTCGCTGCAAGCACGCCGATGGGGTGCATGCGGGCGGTGGGGGCCGCACATCGCCGTGACGAGCAGCTGTGGTGCGGGCGTTGTACAGTGATGCGTGCAGCGAGGTATGCAGACGCCGAGCGCCCGCACTAGCCAGCGTGGATCGTTATCTGTCACTTTTGTAGCGCAGTGTGCATACCGCGCAGGCCGGATCGCTGCGTGCATCCATCCCCTGCCTGTAGCCAAGTCAGTCACCATTGGATCGGGTCGATTTGCGTGGTTTCGTCTGCTCGCTCGCTCCAAGCCCCTCGGCGAAACGGAAGGCGCAAAATCGTCAGACCGAGTTTGGCCCGGGCGCAGGCGCGTAGACTGTCACTCTGGCTCAGAACCACACAACTACCGAGATACGCATGTCTGTGCTGCGGGGGACTACGTGGGGTGGCGTGGGCGTGGGCAGCGCAGCAGACGTTCACTACATGCTACTCATGCAGCAGCTGTATGCGGCGCGCTGCACATCTAGCCGACGCTCAGAACAGACGCATTAGCCAAGCGCGAGCGCTCGCTGTGCGGCATATGCCGGCGGCAGTGGCTGGGCGGGGAGCGGTCGCTTGGCTGACGCTGGCTCGCGCGCTCACTCGCTGCCTGTCCTCGGCGCCTGGCGCCTGCAGGCGGATCGTCGGCGCGTCGGTCGAAGTATGCCGTTGTTGTCGCATCCTGTCCGAGGTTGTCACTGAGCGCTCGTCACTGGGTGCCTCGTCGCCACGTCGCGCCACGCCGCTCGCACGCCTGCAGTGCCAATTGGACGCATGGTGGCACAAGGGACCACCCACTGGGCTCGACTGCGCTAACTCCGTGAAACGCCGCCAGCGTCCCAGCCGGTTTGTCCCGAGTATGCGAAGTTTTGTATGGTGAAGCATGGTTTTGAGTGCACGCAGGCAGGGCAGGGCGACGCCAGGCGCAGGCTGGCAGCGCGGCACGCGCCGGACGGACAGCCGGCAGCGGTACTGCAAACGGTAGACCCTGACAGCGCGCAGCTTTGCACGCACCGGAACAGATTCTGCCCCCCCCCCCGCTGGCCGCTGGCCTGCCTGCCTGGCCGCTCCGCTACCTGCCCGGCCCTCGGCTGGCTCTCACCCCCTCCCTACCCCTCCCTCCCCTCCCCCCCCCTCGCGCTGTCCGCCCCACCCTTTTCATAAGACTCTCCTCGTTTTTCTCCCCTCTTTCTCTTCTCCAACCCACCACTCTTTCTCTTCTTTCCACCCGTTGAAAAGAAGGTGAGCATCTGACATCCCCGGCTCGTGTCTCGTCTCCCCGGCAACGTGTAGCTCGACGCAGCTGCGGGTCTATGAACCACCGGAAAGCGCTTGCTGCCCGGTTCTCAGCCTCCCCAACTCGTTATCTCGGAACGGACAGGGCCACGTTGCACACAGCAGCGATGGTTCTGAGCCTGGCAATCAGCTAAGGCTGTCACTTGGTTGCGATCACGTGTGTGCGTCGTGCAATCTCGGCGACGATCTGGTGATCATCTGTACACTGCTCGTCGCTTTGCCTGTCGGGTCGCCCCATCCTATCCGTTCCGAGCACGTCATTGGCCCCTACTTGTACTTTTTTTCAACCGGTTCTAACACACATCCACAGCAGTCAAAATGTCTGAGGTTAAGAAGCAGAAGGACTTCAAGGCTTTCGCCACCGACTTCCTCATGGGCGGTGTCTCGGCCGCCGTCGCCAAGACGGCCGCTGCCCCCATCGAGCGTGTCAAGCTCCTCGTCCAGAACCAGGACGAGATGTGAGTTTTTACGTCGCCCCGCCGGTCATGCCAGGGGCATTACGGGCACACATGTCGTCCTGCCAATGGCATGATCGGCGCGGCGCGTGACACCTGCGCCGTCTGCCACTTTTGCTGACACCTCGCCAAGGATCAAGCAGGGCCGTCTCGCTACCCCCTACAAGGGCATTGTTGACTGCTTCAAGCGCACCTACGCTGAGGAGGGTCTCGTTTCGCTCTGGCGCGGCAACACTGCCAACGTCATCCGTTACTTCCCCACCCAGGCGCTTAACTTCGCCTTCAAGGACTACTTCAAGTCCCTCTTCGGCTTCCGCAAGCAGGACGGCTACTGGAAGTGGTTCGCTGGTAACATCGCCTCGGGTGGTGCCGCCGGTGCCTCGTCGGTGAGTAGCCTCGGGGGTTCGGCGCCGCCAGCCTCCCTCATACACCAAATGACTTTTCCCTAACACACCACAGCTCCTCTTCGTCTACTCGCTCGACTACGCCCGTACCCGTCTTGCCAACGACAACAAGTCGGCTACCAAGGGTGGCCAGCGCCAGTTCAACGGCCTGATTGACGTCTACCGCAAGACCCTCGCCACTGACGGTATTGCCGGTCTCTACCGTGGCTTCGTCCCGTCGGTTGTTGGTATCATTGTCTACCGTGGTCTCTACTTCGGTCTCTACGACTCGATCAAGCCCGTTGTTCTCGTTGGCCCTCTTGAGGGTAAGTCTTCATGGATGGGGTACTCTACTGCCTACCAGAGGCCTCTGGGCTCCGGTAGATGGCAGAGTACTGCCCAAGTACGAGTATACTCTGCTTGTGGCTTCGCCCATCGTCTATCCGAGAAGGAACAAAGCTAAGACGCCTTGCAGGTAACTTCCTCGCTTCGTTCCTCCTCGGCTGGACTGTCACCACCTCGGCTGGTCTCGCTTCGTACCCCCTCGACACCATCCGTCGTCGTATGATGATGACCTCGGGTGCCAAGGTCCACTACAAGTCCATGTTCGACGCCGGTGCTCAGATCATCAAGGCTGAGGGCGTCAAGTCGCTGTTCAAGGGCGCTGGCGCTAACATCCTCCGTGGTGTTGCCGGTGCCGGTGTCCTGTCGATGTACGACAAGCTCCAGGAGCTTGTCTTCGGCAAGGTCTACTCGGGCGGTTAGTTCCCCCACTCTCCTGGAACGGCGTTCGTTGCACTTGCTGACACCCTCCTTAGGCTCGGGATAAACAGTTATCCTCGTCGCATAGACGCGCACCTAGTGCGCGTTATTCAAAGTGCCCCGATCTGGGGCTGTTTGATGATGAGCTTTATGCACGTAGTATTGTGGGACTGGCGTTGTGTCTTGTGTGCAGAATGGGTTGGGAGGTCGATGGTCGATTGTGCATCGCAGAATGACGGGTACGCCGGAGTGGTGACCACAAGCAACAACAGGGCACCAGTGTTGGCGCGGTGCTGCCTCCTTGCCTCCTTTGAGGTACACGAAGCACGTGCCGGGACGGGGCCGTGAGAACACGGGATACGACGGATACAGTCAAGCAGGAGGCGGGCGTCCTGGCAGCTGAGAGTGCTGGGAGCAGATCGTGACCCACATGCCTCGTGTCTCTCCGACGCCTCGGGGGTCGTGGAGGAGACCCATGTACCACGCGTCACCTCTCCCAGTTGGGTGTCCGGCCCGTGATACTCGGCAGAGCAACCGTTGTCAGCACTTGCATGCCCGTTGACGACCAGTCTTATGTGCGCGATTGTGCGACTGATGTCGTCGAGTGCCACATGGATGAAGTGAGCGCCGCTTCGGGCGACGCCCGAAAGCACCAGGCAGCAGATTCGTGGCACTTGTAGCGCTTCGCAGCAACCATCCGAATATCTCCTCAGTATCCTTGGTCCGACAAGATGTACCCGTGATGTGCCGCGGTAGAGGCTTTGCATAAGATTCAATTGATTATGGAGCCGTACATCATGCAGTGGTCAAGTAGCACGAGCTAGTTGCAGAGTTGAGACAGCCTGGCGGCAGCAGCCGTAGGCTGTTCGTGGCGGACGATCCAAATTTCGCCGGCCACACACTTGTTGACGACCTGGGGGTGGCGTCGGGCGGCCGCTGTACCGCTGTCCCGCGGGTGCCAGCAGTTCCCAGCGGCAACCTGGACGACTTACGACTAATGCCAGGTGCCGAAGCGTGGGAGCGGTGCGAGGTCGTGGCGCCAGGACGAACAATGAGTGCCACTGCGTCAGCGCATCACCACCGCCACAAAGCCATGTCGCCCCGCCATCACCCCCCCAACACCTCGCCCCGTCATAATCTGTCCCATTCCAAAGACGCTCCGCACTGGGCGCGGCCAAGACTCGGCGTATCCCTGACTTGCACCCATCTGGCGCTACTCCGATCGCTCCGCTGCCGCTTTGACCTCGTCCGACGCCCCCGCTCCCATGTCTCCTCCGTGCGAGTTCTGAAGAATGCCGATGTGTTTCGCCACCTATCGGGATATCGAGAGGGTGCAGGGACACAGCAGTGTTATGTATGGAAATGCAAGCTCACAGTAGTTGGTCCCGCAACGCCAGGACGGCGCAGCTACATAACACCTTCACACACTCTTGACGTTGTACATACACTCGTCGCCTCGTGCAACATCCAGCACGTCGAGCTTCAACCAGCACCAGAACAGCCCTCGTCGCTCCCCCTCGCCTCTGCCTGTCCTCCAGCCCCCGGTGCCCCCATTCCCCGACCCCGAGGGCTTCGAAGCGGCCAGCCGCGCTGTCGACGTCGCCCTCGCCACTGGCGTTGGGCTGGACGAGGCGCTGGCCGAGGCCGAGAGGTGTGGGGGCATGACCTTTGACCGCTACACGTCCATTCTTGTTGCTCAGCAGCTTCCGATCAATTGTGAGCACAGGACTGCTTGTCCAGACGCGACTCCTAGCTGACTGATTTGTGCCCTGGAACTGTACTCCGGAACACATTATGGCTTTCACAGACAGGAAGGCTGCGAATGCCACCCGGGCCGTCGCCCTCGCTGCGGACCACCTCGGCTACCAGTGCCAGCAATGGGAGGCGGGAATGATGCCAGGCGCCGATCTGCAGCGCGCGATCACCGAGTATCGCGTTGCGGTCGCCTCGGAGCGCGAGGCGTACGCAAGTGCGGGCGACGCCGCTCCCCCGCGTCAAACCACGCACCTGTGCGTGCTGCAGCAGCACGCGATCAAGCATCCCGATGGCCCGTGTCGCAACCGCTCCTGCTGCACACAGAAATACAAGTAGCCACAGCAGAGGATAGCCGAGACGACTGTCTCCGTCAGTCTACATCCTAGATACATAAGTGGAGCCCATGTAGTTGTCTAGTCGCCACAGAGCCTCCTGTATCTACCGTCGTCCTATCGCTCGATGCACCATCGTCGTATTCCGTCTCCCCCTTTGGCACAGCGGCGCGAGTTAGCGTTGAGCACACTTACCAGAACAACACATCCGCCAACGAGCGAGAGGGGTAGACGACGGAGCTACTGCTGTCGCTGCTGTTGTTACTGCTGGGTCAGTGCACCACCGCCGCCACCAAGCCTTGGCTTGGAGCATCGCGATCGCCCCCACAACACCTCGCACCGTCATCCTGTCCCAGTAGAAGGGCACGCCACACCGGGCGAGGGCGGGCGCAGGGGTGCAGTTGTGCCATGCATGGGAATGCAAGCTCACAGTAGTGGGTCCCGCAGCGCCTGTCGGTCCGCCAGGACGGGCACAGCTACAGTATGGCCTTTACACACTCTTGACGTTGTACATACACTCCTCACCTCGGGCAACATCCAGCATGTCGTGGTTCAGCCAGTCTCACCGCGACGCTCACCCCTTCCCCTCGACTCCTCCTTGGAGGCTCTCCGCCCGCGCCAGGTTCGAAGCAACTAGCCGCACTATCCACGTCACCCTCGACACTGATATTGTGCTGGACGAGGCGCTTGCGGATCCTGAGAAGCGTGTGGGCATGCCATTTGACCGGTACACGTCCCTTCTGGTTGCGCAGGCCCATGTTCTCGAAAGTCACCCCCCGTCGCCTCCTCCCGTGCTCCGGGTGCCGTCACCCCCGTTCCCCGACCCCGAAGGCTTCGAAGCCGCCTGCGACGCGTTCGACATCGCCGTTGCCTTTGACACTTGGACGTTCCCGGTGAACAGCGAAGCGGCGGATATTGAGAAGGCCGCGGGCATGACGTTTCAGCGGTACACAGACTTGCTCGTTCTTCAGTGCCGCGGCCAGCAGCCCCCTCCTGTGCTCCAGCCGCCGTTTACCTCCTTCACCGAACCCGCTGGCTTGGACGCAGTCGGGCGCGGGTTTCACACTGCGTTGGCCGATAGGGTCCGCGTCGATAAGGCTGTGGCGGATGTCGAGGCCACAGCCCGGATGGCATTCAAGCGCCCCTACGAGATGGAGGTCTTCGGTGAGCACAAGGCCAATGTGGTTCAGACGGGCCTCAACGGCGCACCTGCATAGCTGACTTCGTCGTCACCTGGAACGTATCAATTCTTCCTTCACAACCATGGACGACCACGAGTCCAAGATCGTGAAGAGGCAGAGGACGTCAGAGCAGGGCGCGGCGCTCGAGACGCGGCAGAGTCAGTGCCACACGCCTCATGCAGCAGCTGATCAGACGCAGGCGATCTGCTGGACCGGGTGTACGAAGCCTACATGGAGCTCTACTTCACAGGTCCCTTGCTCGAGAACTCTCGCCGGGAATGGGAGGAGGGACTGATGCCAGCCGAATTGCCGTGGCAGATCTATGAGTATCACAATCTGGCGGCCGCGGAGCGCAAGGCGCATGAAGCGGCTTTCCTCGCCCCTCCGGATCAAACGGAGTACCTGTGTGTATTGCAGCAACACAAGGGCTTCGCGCTTACGCACCTCAGTATTCCTTACATCCAGCTCGAGCTCCAGTCGAACAAGCACCCCGAGGGCCCGTGTGGCAACCGTTTGTGTTGCTCGCTGCCGTACAAGTAGCCCGAGTGACAACCTGTCAACAAGACCAACACATGTCCGCGGCCCTTTGCGATCATTCCATGACACCCTCCCCCCCCACCCCGCCCCACAATGCTCACGCATGCATAACACATCCAATTACCACCACAACTCTACGCGCATCGGGTATCCATAGGTATAGTCTTCCGAGGCTCCTCGTCGTCCTCTTTCCAAATGATGCAATGGCCAAATGATTACGGCGGCTACTTCTCGTCCTTGCCTCCGGCACCAGGCGCGTACTCCTCCTGGCCGGGCGGGTGCGGAATGTCGTACTTTGTGCGCACATTGTAGAAAACCTTGAGGAACTTGGAACGCGCGCCCTGAGCGGCTACGCCCTTGTCCTGCAGGTCCTGGTCGGTCATGACGGTCATGTCTTGCCAGTTGGAACGCTCAAAGTTGGTGGTGTATTTCTGGGCATGTCAGCGGAGCTTGGCACTACATGGAATGTTGGACTTACGTGAAGACGGAGAACTCGGAGCCATGTCGACACGTCCTCGAGGACCTTGGGGTCGACATCGTCGGGACCGGCAACACCAGCACCGCCGCCAGCACCACCGCCGCCCTGCTGTGGTGCGGCCTGAGGGCCAGGCGAGCCAGCCTTGCCACCGGGGAGCGGGCTGCGACGACCAGACGACGGAATGCGGTTGCCACCGCGAGGAGCATTGAGGTTGTTGCCACCAGGGTAGCCGTAGCCACCAAGCTGAGCAGCCTGGGCGGCCTGGGAAAGCTGGGCCTGCGCCTGAGCCTGAGCCTGGGCAAGGGCCAGCATCTGAACAGCGTTGGGGGTAAGAGGGTTGAGGCCACCGAGGTTGAGGTTCATACTCAGGTTGGCAAGAGAGGCAGGGTCACCGAGACCAAGGCTGCCAAAGTCGCCACCAGAGCGCGATCCAGCGTTCCAGCCGCCAAAGGCGCCGTTTCCAGGGAAGGGAGAGGTGCGCCCGTCGTCATCGCCGCCGTACGACGCGCCCGAGACGTTGCGGCTGTTGCCGCCCGTGCTGCTGGCAGCGCTGGGAGCACGGCGGTACTTGCGAGCATCGTCGAGTTGAACGCGGTTGGCAGCAGCCGCACCAGCGGCGAGCTGGAGGCTGGCAAGGGACATGGCGGTCGAGGCAAGGTTGTTGTCCTTGCTGCTGTCGTTGAACATGGGCGCGAGCGGCGTGTTGACCATCGACGCCCAGTTGCCCGAGTTGACGAGAGGCGAGCTGGGGTTGATGGGCGATGCCTCAACGCCAGAGGGCAGGCCGAGGCCTAGGCCACCGGGGCCGACGCTTAAGCGCGGAGTAGTCGCGCGAGAGTAGCCCGACGACTCGTGACCAGCACCACCAGAGAAGTCTGTGCTCTTGGGGCGAATATCGGGCTGCGGTGAGCGCGAGCGGACGCTGGCCTCGTCGAGGCCAGGGGAAGGGCCACGCTCCATGACCTGGTCCAGCTGGCTCGACCAGCGTGCCTCGGTCGAGACGAGCGTACCAGGGGCGCTGATACGGTTAGTGCGGAGCGACTTGGCCTTGTTGGCGTTGGGGTCGAACGCAGACTCGGGGGCAAGGTAGTGGTTTCCAGTCGGTGATCCAGTGAAGCCCGAGCCGCCACCAGCCGAAGGCGACTTGAGGCCCATCCCGGCGAGCTTGGACTCTATTCCGGCCGCGACACCAGCGGGCGAGGGCGAGAGCATCGCAGTCATGGGGTCGGCCTGCGCCATGTGCTGAAGCACACTGAGGAAGAAGCGAATCTGCACTGGCGTCGAGTGCTGAAGAAGGGAGTAGAGGGCGGCGGTACGCTCAGCTTCACTAAGGACACGGAACCCTGCGAACTGTTAGCATCTGCTGCGCCCATCTCGTTCCCCTCGTTGCCATGCCCGGGTGGCGACGGCGTCTCCAATGCACTCACACTGCTCAATCGCTCCCAGCTCCTCGGTAAAGTTCTGGTCCGTGCTTGCGGCAGCCATCTCCTCCTGGCGCGTCAGCTGCTGGCAGCAACAATTGAGCCCACCAGAGTGGCCTCCCACGACGCGAGATGCTTGAACCACTGGTCAATCTGCTCAGCTTCGGGGGTGCGTGCAGCCTCGCGCGCGGCGCCGGTAGGCAGGAACTCGGAGGACGGGCGACCAGCACCACCGGAAACGGCGCGGCCGGTACCGATACTGGGACGGGGGGACAGCGAGTCGCGCTGGGCGCCCATTGACCCGAGTCCGCCGACGACCGAGCTCGAGACGTGGCGAGGCTGGCTCAGACCAGACGAGCTGCCGCCGGGCGACGAGGCAATGTTGGCTCTGGGGCCGAGGCCGAACCCGCGCGCCGCTGCACTGCTCGACGTCGTGGGCGGGCCAAGCGACTGGCGGGTCAGCTTGGCGGGGTTGGCCGGGTTAATGGGTGGCGCCGGCGCCGTCGGCGAAGGAGACGGGCTGCGGTGCGGGCGAAGGGTTGACGAGGCCATGGTCGAAGGGGTTTGTTGGGTACGGACCAGCCGGAGACCTGTGGAGAACGGGCGCGGTGTGAGCGTGTGTTTAGCCAAGGGAAGGAATAGGGTGGGTAGTGCAGACACTGGTGAGGGATGTGGGTGATGTGGAAGATGTGTGGGATCTGGGGGAAGCAGCAATAAAGCGTGCGCGGCGATGGTATTGTTCTTGTCGTGGTGGTGGCATGGCATGGGGGGGAGTGACGGGTCGACGGGCCTTGGGCGTCGGGCCTCTGGGGGTGGGTAGCATGTGCGCTCGCGCACACGCGCGGGGCCGAGGCGCGCGGCGCTGTGCTTGCCTGATTGCTTGCTTGCTCCAAAGGCTGGGATGGCTAGCAGCGCACGAGCCGGTCGGCGCAGGAGCAACAGCTTCGGCGCGTTGGGGGTGACGCGCCTGCGCCTCGTCCCGAGCGCGACGGTGGCCACTGGCGTTCGGCGGCGGCGGCGCAAAGGGGATGTGTCGGGTCGGTCCACTACTCACCTCGTTTGGGGGCACGAGTGCGGGAAAGGTCGAACGAAGGAAAGGAAGGTGTGGTAGTTGGTGATGGAGAGGTTGTTGCAGCTGGCGCACGCAAAGAAGGGGAGCGACGGACAAAGTGTCACGGACGACGACGACGAGGAGGAAGGGGTGAGACGAGTGGGCGTGGGCGGGCGGGTGGGGAGGAACGAGGGGGAGACGCCAGCCAGCCAGACGCGTGACCCGCCCGCCCCGGTGTCTACTCGTCTGCGGCTGCCAGCTGCCAGGTGCCAGCTGCCGGCTCTCTGCGGTGGCGCCGCGTCCGCCGCTGCCGCCGCTGCCGCCGCCGACACTGGTACCAGTCTAACACCAGCATTACAGCGAGCGCCCTTTCGCTTCAGACTCCGCGCGTCAATGGCCTCTGAAAACCCTGACACATTCTAAAGCACCACCAGCCAAGGCCCTTAGGGTAACACGACTTTGGCCATCCACCACAAACCCCACCCGTTCTTCTTTCCTTCCCGTCAAGCCCATTTCCGAGCCTAGCCTAGCCTGCTGCACCTTACCCTCGCCATGCATCATGACCTCATTACTCCAACAATGGCAATGTCCCGATTCGTCTTGCATCAATGCCTCTATAACACGTCGTGACACATCATGTAATATCCTCTACGACGAGCGCGCGCGTTGAACTTGTGTGTGGGTGGACGGATCTCACTTCTCTCTTAATAGAGCTTGCAGTCAAGCTCGTTTTACACTATTGTTTACTTGAGAGGCTTCGAGGGCACCTCGGTCGAGCCAAGAGGGGCACCGGCAATGCTGGGCACGAGCGTCAGGACTTGTCACACCGCACTGGCCGCCGCAGGCCGCAGCCGCAGCCGCAAAACAAAAACAAAAACACTCACAAGGCCTTGACGTAGTCGGCAAACGAGACCATGCAGACAGTCTGCCAGATGCCGAGACCGATGCGGGGCGAGACACCGCGGTACAGACCCTTGATACCGTTCTTGTCGTAGATGTACTTGAGCGTGTTGCCAATGGTCTTCTTCTTGGGCGCGTTGGGGTCGGGGTTCTTGATGGCCGACTGCATCTCGACACGGACGACCTCGATAGGCTGGTTCCAGGTGGCGAGAGCACCACCAATGGTCGACGAGAGAATCTTGTCGAACGCCGACAGCTTCTCGTCGTCCTTGAGGCCCTTGCTCTTGCGGATCAGGCTCTCACCGAGACGGGCGAAACCCATACGCGAGCCCCAGTTGGTCGCCTGACGCACGGCGACGGCGTTGACACCCTTGTTGATGCCCTTGATGCCCTCCTTCCTGTAAATGTCCATGAAGACCTTGAAGGTCGACTCGGGCTTTGCGCCAGCCTCGACCTGCTTGTGGCGCGTGATCTCGACCGTCTTCATGCAGGTGCAGAAGCCTGTCAGGGCGTGTTAGCTCATGCTGCGCGCTCGGTCATTGCAGCGCTCCAACCGCGTCGTCGACATACCCATGGTGGCGTAGGCCTGGGCGACACCACCGCCGATACCGCCGAGCATACCCGCGACTGCGGGCGAGACATGCAGGTTGTTGGTCGCGTACTGCTCGATTCCCGACGATGTGAAGATGAGGACTGCACCCTTAGTGGAGGCCTCGATCCAAGCCTGCACGGTTGTGTCAGTACCCGAGTAACAACCCTAGCGCGTATTGTTCCGCTGCCGGTTGGGTACTGGGCAAGCAACTGGTTGCCGACGCCGGTTCGTCTGCTACCAGGCTGGCTGCCCAACACCACCCAGCCGGCACATCTCTCACGTACCCATGGGATGAGGCCCTGGTAGAAGCCCTTGATGCCGCCGCGCGACCAGACCGTCTTGATCGCCTGCGCCATGGTCTGGGTACGGTTGGCAGCCATCTGGGTCTTGAGGACCTCGAGAGGCTGGCCGAGGGTGGTGACCTCGAACTGGGGTGTGTTAGCAAGACGAATCTGTGGGCTATGAGAATGCTGACACACGCACCAGGTTCATGGTCGCACCGACGGCGATGTTGGTCCAGGAGAAGCCCTTCTCAGCGGGAGCCATTGTGAATGTTGATTATTAGAGGGGTGGGGAGAGTGGTGGGCGAGAGTGAGAGAGATTGAGAGATAACAAATACAGCCGACGAGATGGGGACAGCTACTAGAGCTTGGGTATAGACGCGCGCAGAAATGGGTGTCTAAGGGGAAAGACGAGTCGCTGGCTTTGTTGCAAAGTATTTATGTGATTGATGACACGACTCGAGCCGCTGCCTGCCGCGTGCCCGTTGCTATCATCCCCAAGCTGACGGCGGTTGGGGCGGGGGAGCTCAGGGCGCCTGGGGTCGACGACCGCGACCGCGACCACGGCGCGACCCCCCTCCACCTACCCAGACACGCCCATTACCAGCCGCGCGTTCCCAGCACTGTACAGTTCGAAATTTTGCTCCCGCCAGGCCGCCAGTGTATCGATGTCAATCTAAGCGCATTCTCGCCCTGCGCCCGCCGCCCCGCCCTCGCCCTCCCCCTCCCCACCCGCGCAGAGCCCGTTCTAATGGGGATGCAGCCGAACGATTCCGCCAAACCCTGCAACATGGACGTCCGCACGTCGTAAACTCGCGCCAGCCTGCCCGCCAAAGCCCGAATCACATGCCCTGCCCTAATCGCGGACAGCCGCTCCGTGGTGTGGTGGGTGGCAGGTCAGGCGTGCACATCATACATACATGCTGTACAATTGTTCTGCATACATGAATGCCTACGGTCGGTTGCGCGCGGCTGGCTGCACCACACAGTTCATAGCTCGCCGCGACATCTCACCGGACAAGCGCGCCAGCGAGCTGGGCCGGCCTCAAAGCCCCGCTCCTCTGCCACCAGCGCGGGAAACATGACTCAGATAACAGGACCCACACCAGAGAGCATCTGACGCAGACTGACCCCCGCGTCTCTCGCCTCACGCCGTACCAGGACGCCACAGTCCGTCCGCGGTTACGGATCTCGGCGCCTGCTGCGTCGGTGGGTGTAGCGTGTAGCTTGTAGACTGCGGTGGCACGAGACCTGTCAAATTCGGCTGCCAAACTCGGGCTGTCAAACTCGGCTGCCACCTGCCTATGTCTTCCTCAGCCGGTGGCGAATACCAGCCCCGCTCGAGGGAAGGCGCGTCCTCCCTCAAGTGGCAAGGCGTGCAAGTCGGTCACTCACGTCACGAGCAACCTCAAAGGCCGAGCAGGTCGGTCACTCACCTCGCTGCCAAACCTCAACTACAAGTGATCAATCCACAGGTGACAGCCTCAACAGCAGTGTCACCCACCATTGCCGCAGCCAGAACCACACCTCTCATACCACTCTCCTCCAACAGAACACGCCGCCCTCCTGCTGCGCCCACAATGTATAGCCTCCGGCCCGTCATGGATCCGGTCATGTAAAGTGCATCCCGGCATAAGAATACACAACTCCAGCGCCCTATATGAAACCAAGTCGCAAATGAGTGTTTTACTTCTTGGCCTCCTCGGCGGCAGCCTTCTTCTCGGCGGCGCGCTTGGCACGCTTGCCAGCGTTGCGGGCGTCCGAGCGGGCGACGCGGAGGGTGCGGAAGGCCTCGAACTCCTTCTCCTCGGCGGTGATGGCGCGGGGAGCCTCGGCCTTGTAGGCGGCGGGGAGGGCAGGGAGCTCGCGGGTGATGTGGGCCTGGAGGTCCTCGCCCTGGGCGTCGCCGGCCTTGGGCTTGCCGTGGACGCGGGGGAAGACGACGAGGCGCTGGCGGTAGGCCTTCAGGCGCTCAACGTTGAGGGCCTGGCCCTCCTCCGACTTGGAGCGGCGGCGGTGGTCGACAACAATGCCGAGACCCTTGGCCTCCTTCTTGCGGATGCCAGCGAGCTTGAGCTCCGAGATGGTGAAGCCACGGCCCTCTGCAGTAAGGTCAGTTGGTGTCTTCGTTGCGGCCTCCTTGGCCCTCCTTCACAGCCTACGCACCACGGATGCGGATGTTGTAACGCTGGGTGGGGCAGCGGACAGCGGGGCGGAGACGCTGGAGGGGAGCGGCACCCGAGGCGAGGGCCTTCTTGGAACGAGCGACACGGCGAGACTTCTTCTTGCCGGGCTGGTCGAACTGCAGAGTGTCAGACGACGAGCACCCAAAACCTCAAATCTTCGTCGCGCAGCTGCAACTGCACCGCTGCTGCAGCCGCCGACGTTCTCTCCACGCACCCAGGTCTTGACCCGCCTCTGCCAGTCCTTGTGGAAGTGGTTGCCGGGGAGCTGGTTGTTGTGCTTGACCATTTTTGCTGTTGGTGGTTATGGGTGGACGTCGAGACACAAAAGTTGGCAGTTGCACAATTTCAACGACAACGAGTGGGCGAGCGCGAGTGGGCAGAACGGACGGCGAGCGGAGTGGACGACGACGAGGGGGTAATGTCAGCGCTGTCTGCGAGTCGATGTCGGCCGCGGGTGTCTACTAACCTCCTTTCTTGCTGGATAGCTAGAACAAGATCGTGAGGTCGTCGAGATGGCAAGTGGTGGTGCGTGCCCGCTGCCGCCGTGCAGTGGTGGTCCAGTCGTCGCAGCCTGCACTCGCCTCCCTCCCACCCAGCATCCACCTGCCCGCCCAGTGTCGAAGACTGGCAAGCACAAAATTCCGCGCCAAACTCCGGGATGAAATGTCTTGTGGCAGTCGTTTAGTGATAACACAATGACACGTCACATGCCACGTGGGTGAATATCTTCGGTCTGCCCCTCGCACTGGCGCCGTGCCCTCTTAAACGCGCCCATCGCGCACTTCTTGACCTCCAACAAACGCATTTTAAATCTACTCAAAAGCACCCACGCGCCGCCGCTCCTCTCCCGCTTGCGGGGTCGATGGAGCACACGGCGTCTGGGCCGTCATAATGTAGAAGAGACGGATGAGCCTCGGCTCGCAGACGGGTTTTGGGTGGACCGCCTACTTTCACGGTGGTAGGGGGTCCAAGCCTTGTTTGACAGTTCAGAGTTCAGTACGCGTGCGATGGATCGTGTGGTCGTGTGCGACGGAGTGCGTGCGATGGAGGGGACAGTGGGGTACGGCGTCCTGGGAGGGTGTGAGTGCTGCGATAGACGAGGCAGGTCGCAAGTCTCCAGGCCAAGGAGGCCGAGGGGCGGCTGCGATATTGTGCGCGCACGCACACTTGCGGCTCATCAGTATGGCAGATTCACGCCTAGTAGCCTGGCTTCTTACTCCAATAGCCGCGACACGCCCGCCACTTACCCCCCTCGCCTCCAAGACAAGTCACAACAGGTGGTATGCATGTGCAGGGTATCGGCTTCTTTGCTCCAACTAAGTAGTCACTACGCGTCGACCTCGATAAGGTCGGCGTCATCCGCCTCGTCCGCCGCCTCTGCCTCTGCCTCGGCAGCCACGTCCTTGCCCGCCTCCTCCTTGTCCGCCTCCTCCTTGTCCGCCTCCTCCTTGTCCGCCTCCTCCTTGTCCGCCTCCTCCTTAGCCTCCTCCTCCTTGTCCACTCTTGTCAGACCAGCCGCTTCCTTCTTTAGTCTGTCAACAGTGGCAGCGACCTCGCGGCACTTGCTGGAGCGCGTCAGTTTGGGCTTCGTCGATGATGCTGCAAACTGGGCACTCACGCTCTCAGCTTCGCCGTCTGCTCTCGTCGTTCTGCGAGCTGCTTTTCCATAAGCATGACAAGTGTCGCCTCAGCCTCGAGGTGTGTCAGTCGCAGTCCCCTTACATGTCTCGCGGAAGCGTCAACTGACCTGCACACCGCGGAGCTGGTTGGCCGAGATCATCATCGTGGCAGCAAGGTTACTCAGGTGCTGGATGTACTGCACGAGTTAGCTTGGAGCCATTGACAAACAACCCACCTGGTCGCCTTCACTCGCGCGGCCAGTGAGCTCGAGCTCGCCGGGAATACGGGCCGTACCCGTCAACACATCGAGCAGTGCGAGCAGGGTGTGGAGGAAGCTCTGGAGGAGAACAGGGAGTGCCGCACGCTCTGCATCACCACCGGTCGATACAGGGTCCGAAACGAGCGCCGGCAGGCCGATCTCGCGCGCCGTAGCAATATGCGGCTTGGCCTGAGGGTCAGCCAAGTCAAAGCACCAACAGCTAGCTCACAGTGTACATCTGCCCAAAGAGCATCCACCGCCCGTCCTCAAGCACCCAGTCCGTCCTTGGTGGCTTCAATGACGTCTCGAGTGCCTCCAGCTCTCCTGGTTCTGCGGGGGCTGGTGCCTCCGCTGATACCTCGACATCCTCGCTCGGCCCGGAGTCGGCAGCAGATGCAGCCCCCTCGAGCTGGGCGAGGCGGTCGAGCGCCGCGGGCGTGAACGCCTTGTAGTAGCCCGGCGGCGGAGGGAAGAGGGTGTTGGTGATGGGTACGCCTGCCTCGGCCATGGTATGCTGTTGTTGAGAGAAGAGGAGCGGAGCGAGGAAGGTGCAACAATGGCTCGTTGTTGTCCACCGTCGCGTGTGGAGGTCGGGTCAGTGACGTTCATTGTCGGATTTGGTTCCGCACGGTCCTGCTGCGAGGTGGAGGAAGGACACTTGGTCACTTGATGCAATAACAATCAGAATCGACATCTCCACACGGAATGGCGGCCCCGCAGGCGTTCCTCTCCTTCCCAGACCTCCCAGAGCTCTCGGGGAAGAAAGACGAGGGCAAGGCAAGCGTGCCGGCGCCGTCATTCTCGTCGTTTCCTGACCTCGACCTCGGCGGCAAGGAACACGAGCGCGATCGTGATCGCGAACGCGACCGGAAGCGGCGGCGCGATGACGAGCCGGATCGTCGATCGCGAGATCGAGGTCACGAGCGTAGAGGTGAACGAGACGACAGACGGGAGCGAGACCGCCACAGGGAACGAGACGACCATCGCGAGCATCGCTCACGGCGGAGTAGCCGTGAGCGAGAGTCCGACCGGGATCGAGATCGAGAACGCGACCGCGACCGCGACCGCGACCGGCACCGCGACCGCGACCGTGCCCGAGAACGCGAAGAGGATCGAGACAGGGAAGAGAGGAGGAAGGAAAGGAAACGAGAGCGCGAACGTGAGCTCGCGTACGACCTAGTCAAGAAGGACGACAGGCGCTCGAGGGACAGCAAGGACGACGGGGGCGGGGCGGCGTGGTACGAAAGCTCGAGCCGGAGTAAGGAGCCAGTAAGTTGTCTATCGTTGCCTTGCTTAATCCAGACTACATCCAAGGAGTTCTTTGTCGACACGGCTGGTGACAAGAGTGTGATCCAGTACGCTGTCTCGTCATCGTCTTCCGCCCCGCGATACTACCGTGATGGCCGTGAGTTGGTATTTTGATGCTTGAGCTAACTCTCAGGAGGTCGAGTTCTTGGTCTCTCGGATGGGATGCGTATTGTGCACTCGCGTGACAGGACGCAGAAAGGCATCGAGGTCGCACGGCTCGGCCGGCCATATGTAAGCTGACGGTGAGGTGGCGGCAGCTGACACCCAGATACCCCGATACTCGACGCGGCCGACAGCATCACACGCACGTATCATCCTGAGACCGGCAAAGGCCGACTCGGAGCTCCTTAGCAGCTTCACGCCGTTCGACGCTGTTCCGCGCCGCCGGGTGGAGGAAGACACGCTGCCCGACTACCGCGCCATCACCAAGGACGACTCGAGCGAGGAGGACGAGTTTACAGCGTTGCAGGCTGTAATTGGCGCGGCATCTACGCTTGAGGACGACGTGAAGGCACGCACTGTCGAGTTTGAGCGGCATCTCAAGGCACACCCCGACGACGTGGCCGAGTGGATCAAGTTCTCGAAGCTACACCTCCGCCTCGCGCCGGACGCAGCGTCCAGCGCGTTCCTTGACCCCGCAACACAGCCGACGACTCGCGCGAACGCAGAGGTGACGATTTCTATGCTTTCTCGGGCGTTTGAGGCCCATGCTTCCAACTTCCTCTCGGCGGAGCTCCACCAGGCGTTCCTCGACGCAGCGGCAGTGTACTGGCCACCAGCCAAGGTCACCGAGCGCTGGGTGAACGTCCTCCGTGCGCTGGCTGATCGCGGCGCGACGGAAGAGAGCATGATGCCCCTCTATCTCGGGTACATTGCGTGGCGGGAAAGCCAGGGCTTCGGCCAGGCAGGCGACGGGTCTGGTGGCGGCGTGGACAGCGTCGTTGACGTGTACCTCTCGTGTCTTGACCGGCTGCGGCTCTCCGGCGAGCAGGATGGGCCAAGCGAAGCAAGGGAAGAGAATCAAGTGTATCTTCTCCTCCGGGCCTGTCTCTTCCTCAAGCAGGCGGGGTATGGTGAGCGTGCGCTGGCCATCTTCCAGGCGCTCATGGAGATGTAAGTGTGGCGTATTGGTGGCACTGACTCGCAGTACCTTCTTCAAGCCTGACCACCTACGTGCGCCGCGGCCCCCATTTGATCAGCAGCGGTGGTTCCGTGGTGTCCTCGAAGACTTCGAGTACTTCTGGGACTCAGAGCTACCGCGCCTGGGTGAAGCGGGCTGCAAAGGGTGGAAGGGGACACACTCAGCCGACGATGACGGCGAGGTTATGACCGAGCCGAGCGTGCCTCGCCCCAAGACGGACACTGACGACCCCTACGCCCGGTGGCTTGAGGCTGAGCGGCACGCCGAGACAGCCTATCCCCTGCCTGGGCGGGCACGGGTTGTTGACACGCTCGACGACGACCCGTTCCACACCATTATCTTCTCCGACGTCGAGCCGTTCCTCTTCCCGGTGCAGTCACCGGCTGCGCGCCTCCAGCTGATTTACGCGTTCTTCAACTTCCTAGGGCTGCCATTCACGCCCCCCGATGTGCCGACCACGTCGCCTTCGAGTACGGACCCCCACCTCCGATGGGAGGTATCGCAGAACTCCGCGCTGCGGAATGCGTTCTGGCCGCCGCGGCCAAGCAGCAAGAAGATCCTCTGGCAGACGGTCGGTGGCGAGCCTATGGACCCAGAGCAACCCCGGTCTCTGCTTTCACCGTTCGGCGCACCCGTGAAGTCGTGGATGTCGAACAGAGAGACATTGTTTGGAGGCAAGGGCTGGTTCCGCGACCTGACCGCTGCCGACTTGGAGCACGTGAACATCGATCTCGCGAGGTAGGTTAAAGAAGGAGGCGGAGCTGACGGCAGAAATGTTCTCACCATGCTGCGGCCATTGGTTCCCGATCCGTCGTTTGTGCTCTCGACGTTTGCCTTCGAGGCGGCGCTGTCACCTAAAGCGTGGGTTTTCACTACCACCATCACTGACCCGCACAGAGCAGTCAAGGTCGCCAAGTCTGTCCTCTCTGACGATCGTGACAACCTCGCCTTGTGGGACGGCTATGCCCGCCTTGAGCGACAGCGCGGTAGCGTAATTGCCGCCCGGCAGGTGTACTTCACGGCCATTCAAGCTGCCCAGCAGCGTGCCAAAGGGGCCGGCGCGAACGCGGCAGACTTGCAACAGGACACCGTAGAGCTATGGGCCGCCTGGGCTGAGATGGAGTGGGAGGAAGGTGATGAGGCACGGTGTATCGAGGTGCTGGGCATGGCTGCGGGCCAGAACCTGAAGCAGTTAAGTGAGTCTCGAGGCACGCATGGATGAAAGCGAAGCCGCTGACTCCTCAGACCGGACAACAAGCGGCACCCACACCCCCGCCCCGCTCTCCGCTGTCTCTACACTCAAAGCCAAGCAGGTGAGGTGTCCTCTTTGTGGTATTACCTGACGCTCAGTACTACGCCACGACGTCGACAGAGTCGCTAGGCCACTTGGTTCTCGCCTCACTGTTCTTCTACCTCACAGACGGTATCGAGGCCGTGAGGACGCGCCTGCTGGAATTGGTCCAGTCTCTGCCTGCGGGCCACCCGCAAGCCGAGGAAGCCTACCAGCTCCTAGTGCGCATCGTGTACATCCACACGTCGAGGCACGCATCCCCGGCCCCACTCGCGCGCGAAATCCTTGAGCAAGCGATAGAGGCCTTCCCGAACAACACCATCTTCCTCAGCCTCTATCTCTGGGGCGAGGCAGGGGCGAGGGTGTACGGCCGGATCCAGCGATTGATCTCGCAGCTTACAAGTAAGGACAGCGGTGTCGTCAGTCTCCTGTGGTCTGTCTGGGCCGAGGGCGTGGGATCCAGCCGCACATTCTGGGACGAAGGCGGCGGCGGTGCCGAACGGGTCCGGCGAGCGCTGGACCGCGCCATCAACGCGATAAAGTAAGAGGACGTGTGTGAGCCTGTCTGACACCTCAGTGGAAAGTCCTCTGCTGCGCTGTGGCGGCTGTACATCGACTTTGAGACACACATGGGCAAGCCGGCGGCGGCTAAGGCGCTGATCTACCGCGCCATCGCTGCGATCGGGGGGTGCAAGGGTAGGTGACACTGACGCCCACCCACCTGCTAACCCCGTCCAGACCTGTATCTTGTGGCCTTCTCGCCCCTGATACGCCCACACTTCACTCCGCGCGAGCTGCGCGCTCTATCGGAGCTCATGGCGGAGCGCGGCATCCGGACACGGGTGCCGACCGAGACGTACTGGGAGGACGGCGACTACGACGAGGCGGATGCGGTGGAGGGCGAGGGCGAGGACGAAGAGGAGTTTGACAACGGCGACTACGAGTACAAGAGCCTGCGGGACCGCGAGGAGTTGAAGCCATACTAGCATAGACCATTGCATTGACTGAGCATGAGACGCGATGAGGCGACGCTATCGGCTTTGAAGAGAGGCATGAGACTCGCCGCTATCTGCTTCCGCCGCCACCGTCGTTACGCCTCCACGCGATCGGCCACCACACGCCCCCACGTCACCACTGGTGCAATGGCTCAACAACATTGATCCGCACCATCACCCACCACCACCTCCACACCGCCATGTCCTCCTCCGCACCCCTGTTAAGCGGCACGATCGAGGCAGACGACGACGCGCCAGTCACGTCGCCGTACCCAACCGGCAACATCGGGCAGGCGTCGGCGCCGAAACCGGCAGCGGCGCGCGAGCCCGTCGTCCTGGTGCCCGGCACGACGGCGTCGTCTGCCGAGCAGGGCGGGATTGTGGGTGTTCTACCCGTGACTGATAAGCTGACCCGCTCAGGCTGGCATCCTCCGCGGTTCGGCGCACCCCGTCGCGCTGTTCTTCCTCTTCTTCTTCCGCGCGGCCGCGATCACGGTCTACGTGCTCTGCGGGCTGTGTGAGTTGCTTCTCCTGGGCGCCGCTGATGATGGCAGTTACCAAGGACTACGTGCTGTCGATTGTGGTTGTCGTCGTGCTGCTGTCGCTTGATTTCTGGAACACGCGGGTGGGTGGTGGTGGTGTTGTGCTGTGGGGTGAACCGGGCGGGCGGGCGCTGACGCGACGCCCCGCAGAACATCGCGGGCCGCACCCTCGTCGGCCTGCGATACTGGAACGAGGTGGACGAGGACGGCGAGAGCGCGTGGGTGTTCGAGTCGCGCGACGCGTCGCATGTCCCCAACGCCATCGACGCGCGCATGTTCTGGGTATGTAGACGCACGCCGCGCCAGCGCTGACTCTCCCCCAGATCGCGCTCTACACCTTCCCCATCGGCTGGGTCGTGCTCCTCATCTTCTCCCTCTTCTCCTTCTCCATCTCCTTCATCCCCATCGTGCTCCTCGCGCTCGTCTTCAACTTCTCCAACGTGCTCGGCTTCACGTATGCCGACCGCGACCAGCAGAAGCGCCTCCAGAACGCCGGCTCCAACCTCTTTGGCCTTGGCGGCCTCGGTGGCCTTGGAGGACAGGTCCTCGGCGGCGTCGTGCGTAACAGCGTCGGCCGCGTCTTCAGGTAGTGTCCGCATGACTGGCATATGCATGGCCCCGTGGCCCCGTTCTCTACTGTTCGGCTGTCGTTCTCGCTCTCTACTGCTCTATGGTACACCCGCCAGCCTACCGCTTCAGGTGGCTGAAGTTGCCTCGGCCCCGCTTGAACTGCCGCGGAGGCGCCGAAGCCTGCACTTCTGCTGGCCGCTGCTGCTGGTAATCCTGCTGCCCCGCACCGCCCGCCGACGCGCGCGCAACTCCCATCCAGTACCCGGCCCAGTACTGGGCGTGCAGCGCGTACCCGATCGCCTCGTCGCGGCTCGTAGCGGCCGCGCCCCATGCCCCCTGTGGCGGGGGGAAGACGTACGCGTCGTCCGGCTCGGCGTACTCGCCGTCCCAGTCACCCTCGCCATCGTACCCCTGCCACTGGGCCTCGTATCCGTCCTCATCGTCGTCCCCACCCTCGGCGCCCTCGTCGTCGTCGCCCTCGTCGTACGGGCCGGTAGGGCCAGCCGGCGACGGCGGGCTGTACGATGGCGACTCTTGCCTGCTCGTGCTCGGCTGAGACGCATACGGGTTGTCCTTGCGTGACGTTCGCGCGCGCTTGTTCTGTCGTGGAGCCGGCGTCGACGAGCTCGCGGCAGCTGGTAGTGCAGCCGCCTGGGGCTTGGATGCCGAGTACCACCTGGGGGATGTTAGCCATGCCGGAGCTCTTTCGGCTCACTCCGTGTCGAATGCGTTCGCGCCTGGCAGAGGTTGACCCTTTGCCAGCGCAGCTGTCGCCTTGTCAAGCCATGAGCCCGGACCGGGGTTGTGCAGCTGGGGGAGGTCAGTGACGAGGCTGAGGCGGCTTGACAAGTAACCACGTACGTGAAACTCGAGCAACGCTGCGTCGTACGCGTTGACGAGCTCGCGGTCGTCCCATGCACCACCCGACTTGTTGCTGAAGTCGAGGGTGATTGAGGGGAGGGCCTCTGATGATGAGGACGCTGCTGCTGCCATTGTGACGGGTGGCGAGGAAGTGGTGGTGGTGGTTGAATCTTTGGCGAGGGCGATGATGATGATAGCTCAGTCGATTTCTGATCTCCGCCGAAACTATTAGTGTCACCGGGCTCGCCGCCTAATGCGATTTCCTAATGCCCCGTGAATATGACGGTGTCTGCGCTGTGGCCGCCGCCCAAGCTGCCCTTTTACGCCGCGCGTGCCTGGCCGTCGGTCGGAGGGGTCCAAGCCCAGCCAAGCGTGTTGCGCGTGCGTCACATGCACTCAACGGCGCGCGGCCACTGGCTCAGTCGCTGCACTGGGCTGCAACGCGCCGCCCTCACCGCCGCCGCCGCCGCCGCCGAGGGGCCAAAGCGGAAAAGGAAGGACGAGGCGCTGGCTCGAGTCGCGGTCCACAACCAACGCCGCGCGCCGGCCACGGCCGACAACGATGCCCCGCCGCGCACACAGACCTCATCACACCCGCCGTCAACCACGCCTCGTCTTGCTCTCCCAGCTCCCAGTCCTCGACCTTTCCTCTCTCTGCACACGTCCCAGCAAAGCAACACAAAGCATAAAAGTACTTTGTTGTCGTTGCGGGATCGACGACGGCTTGCTTGGACGGCGGATAATCGCCAACAACAACACGTGGCTCGCGACCCCACACCCGGCACACCCTCAAGCACTTGTTGTCGTCACCAGCACCGCCGCGACCTCGACTTACCCGCACTCTGCCCATTGTCCCCCATCTAGCATCTCTCATCACATCTAGCAACATACACGCGGGTATTGCAACAGCGACAGCGCGTCGACCCGTTTCATCCTAGTTTGAGACACGTCGACATTGCATCTTGCACGCCCGCGTCATGCCGCCGCCGCCGCCGCCGCTGTCCGCCCAGGATCGCCCGCCGTCAGAGCGTGTCGACTACCTCAACTTTGACTTTGGATCGTCGTTACCTCCTGGTGCCCTCGACCCGGCCATCCCAGGCTACGCCCCGTCCCCGTCCCAGTCCCGCGCCGCGTACGACCGAGCAGCAGTCCCAGGGCGAGCGAGTCTGCCGCCGCAGCCGCCAGCACCGCACGGCGCCCAGCAGTATCCGGCCCACCAGCAGCACAGCCACCTCCCGCCAGCGCACGAGTACGACTATGCAGGCTACCGCCGCCAGGGCACGCCCGAACAGCAGCAGAGACTGCCGCCGCTGCCGACCCAGCAGCAGCAGCAGCAGAACCATGGTTATGCCTACCGCGATCAGCGCGACTTGCCGTCGCCGCTGACCGCATACGACAGCCCTGTGACTGCCCAAGTTCGCAAGCAGTTACCCCAGGTGCCGCCGCAGCCCGAGCTCCCCCCAGCGCTTCCTCCGTCTCGCCCTGGTCGAGCTCTGCCGACCCCACCCTCAGCGCCTTCTGAACAGAGTCCGAGCGCAGTTCACTCTGCCGCTCCTGCTCCTCCTCAACGAGCCCCATCTGGCGGCGTGGAGCCTCACAGACTGCCCTCGACCCCTCCCAAGCTGTCTTCGTCCTCATCTCACCAACATCCCTCCTCACCTCAAGTTGCACACGCAAGTCAACAACCTTACCCCTCATCTCGGGAGACACCAACTGTCCAGTCTCTGCGTGATTTGAAGATTAACGGCGATCGGGACAACGGCCCCAGCGGCTCGTACACGGCAGCTCCAAGGCAACCATCACTCTCGCAGTACCATACCGACTCGGCACCAGCCCCGCCGCCGCAACGAACTGTTGCCTCTTCCTCCCCTTACGCCACCCAGACTGTTGACAATCAGAGCATCGCCGACTGGTCCAGAGCCACAACAGCACAGCAGCAGATGTCAACGCACTCCGTCCATTCGGCTGCGGGTGGTCGCGACTGGTACCAGCAAGCTCCGCACGGGGGTTACGCTGGCTACGCCGGCTCGGCCTCAAACTTCGGCCCACGTCCTGCGGAGTCGCTCCAATCTGGCCGAGCCAGCACCCCGGACACCATTCGCAACACCACTGTCCCTGCGAGGTCCACGGACCACCTGCTGGCGCAGACCTATACGAGTGGTGCTACTTCCGGTGGGCCCAACCGCCTCAACATGCCCGCCCCTCACCCAGCTGCTTCCCAGCCTGTCAGCTTTCCAAGGGCTCAGCCGAACAACGTGCACGAACGTCCGTCGCCTATCAGTGCCGGTCGCACCTCGAACGAGCTCTCCCCGTCTTGGGGAGAGCAGGCCCAGCCGCCATCTCGATGGGTTCAGAACAAGCTCGCCCAGCACCAGAACCAGTACTATGATGAAAATGACGGCTACGACGAGTACGTCTCGAGCGAGGGAGAGGACGACGCATACGGCGAGGTCGATGGGATCAAGTTCCTCAACACATCCCTTCTTAGTGAGACTGCCCTGCAGCTCAAAGACCGTCTTCCCCGGGCCACGCACAACAAGGGGGGCGTACCGTACCCCAATACATTTACTGGCGCGGACATGGTCGTAAGTTCCTCGCAAGTTTGCGGCGGCGCTGACCCTCCAGCTCACGATTCAATCCCTTCTGCCGGCGTTCACGCGCGAGTCGCCCTACGATCGCCGTTTTGCCCTTGTCGTTGCACGTTCTATTGCCGCACAGCGCGAGTGGGTCGTGCCTGTAGACTGGGACTTGGACAAGGTTCTTCGTGATACTGCCGATGACGTCCTTACCCTTGTCAGCGACGTCGAGGGCTACGAAGGAGTGGTCCCCAAGGGCGTCCACACGATGGCCACAAAGTGTTACTCAGCAAGCTGTACTGGTAACGGAGAGTGTTACGCGCCCAGGTGCCCCTACAAAACATCCTTCAATACCTTCCTTCAGGTGGCCAATGTGGTCGAGGAGACCGCAAGTTCCAGCCAGGTTGCTACGTCACTCGTCAAGAATGCTGAAGACTGGACCAACGACCTCGACCCTGCCTTGCTCACAGAGCTGTCAGAGGACCAGCGCAAGCGCCAGGTTCTCATTCGACAGGCGATTATTGCAGAGGAGAAGTTCGAGGCCGACCTGGCAACAATCGAAAACGTTTTCCTCACGCCGTTGCAGATGGCGAACCCGCCCATCATTCAACCATACCACAAGCTGGACACGTTCCTCAGAGAACTATTCAGCAATATTTCTCAAATCCGTTCGGCCTCTCGACGTCTGATTGCAAACTTTGGGGTCAGGCTGCACGAGGAGGCCCCACTTGTCCACCGCGTTGGCGACATCTTCCTCGAGGCCGCAACAGACTTCCGAAGCATGTACCCAGAGTACACAGACAACATGCCTCGCGCAGATCTCCTGTTGACACAAGCTCTTGCCGAACATACACCGTTCCGCAACTGGGCCGAGGTGAGTCAACAACAACTTGGCAACAACTGACGACTGTAGGCTGTCTCCAAAAGTGGAACCCCGTCCTATGATCTGAGACAGCTGCTGAAGCAGCCTGCGGCTCACCTTCAGCAATACCCGGCTATCATTGAAGGCATCCTCAAGGTCACGCCTTCGGAGGACGTCGACATCGACTTCCTGAACGAGGCGCTAACATCTATCCAAAACATCTCGTACATCTCACAACTCAAGCTCTGGCACGCTTCCAAGGGCAGGGGTGCTGTTGGCCAGCTCCAGTGGCACCAAATTGTCCCCAGGCACGTTCAAGAACAGATGCAGCTGGAGCGCAAGAAGGAGGTCAAGCGCCAACAGTAAGCTTTGAACGTCGCAGACACGTTTCTGACCGGTTTCAGCCACATTTGGGAGCTCATCGACGGTGAAATGAAATATGTTGCGGATCTTGAAGCTATGGAGACGGTATGTCTACTAGGCAATACATCCTTGGGCTAACGTGGCAGCTCTACATTACACCGTTGCGGGAGGCTGAGCACGGTCCCGTCATTGATCGGTCGAGGCTGGACGATTTCATCGACGAAGTGTTCCACAACTACAGGTCCATTTTGGAAGTGCATCAGCAACTGCTGGAAGACCTGCAGGAGAGGCAGATTGAACAACATCCCAACTTCGGCATGGTGTCTGACTTGCTATTGAATGCCGCCCTCAACTGGAATGCGGCGTACCTTGAGTACACGCCTCATTATCCTTTGGCCAAAGCCAGGGTAGACAGGGAAATCGAGGAGAACCCCCGGTTCAAGGCGTTTTTGGATGTGAGCATCAGCCATGGAGCAACGCTGACCATCCCAGGAAGCTACCAAGAAACCTGAAGCCGAACGACAAGGCATTGTCCACTTCCTGTACAGGCCAGTCGCGCGTCTCCTCCGTTACCAGCTGCTCTTGAAAGACATTCTCCAAGCGCAGAAGGCAGTCGGGCCAGAAGATCACCCCGACATTGAGGCCATTCCTCAGCTTCTTGAGATCATCGACAATCTTGCCAAGGCTACAGAGCGGGGTGTAGAGGTAAACGAAGCCAAGGTGGCTCTATGGAAGCTCAAGGCCACCCTCGACGGCGGCAAGATTGGCCCCCGAGCAGTTCGAGACCTCGACTTGATGAACCCCATGCGCGAGCTCATCCACCAGGGCAAGGTGTACAGGCAACCTGAAACCAAGACACCAGGCCAATCATGGACCCAGCTCAACCTTCTCCTCTTTGACAACTACTTCGTCCTCGTCAAGCCGCAGACCAAGACGAAGAGGGGGGACAGGGAAGGCGTCGAACGGTCCATTATTAACCGGCGTGTGAGTGCACACGAGTCCACGCATTTGCCAGTCTGACCGAGACAGCCGATTCCTCTCGAGCTCATGACGATTGGAGACTTTTCCGCCGCGGCCCAGAACCGCTCTTTAGGCTTGCTGAAGAACATCCGTGGCGGCGGCGGAAATGAGGATGGTGTCACGCAGGCGCAGTCAGATTCGCGTATGGTCTACCCCTTCACTTTCACCTTCATTGGCCAGGGCACAGCTGGCCAAGGTGCTGGTCAGTACACTCTTTGGACCGACTCGGACAAGGACCGTCAGACCTGGAAGGAGAAGCTCCAGCATGCCAAGGTTTTGCGGGCAGAGGTCAACGATGCGAGCAAGGTACGGCGGTATCAGAGCGCTGGGATATTGACACACCACAGGTCTTTGAAATGACCCCACTTAGCCTTGAGCGATTCTACCAGCCCGCTGGGTACTACACTCCTCCGGCCAAGGATAAAAACGATAAAAACCAGCCAACAAATGATGCGTTTACGGGTCGCGTGACGTGCTCGGTGCCATTCCGTGAGTAAGGAGTTACCGACGTCACTGACGATGCAGGCACTGTGGACAATCGATCCTTGATAGCCATCGGATGCCAGGAAGGTGTCTGGATTGGCGTCCGATATGAAACGGTCTCGCTCCGTAAGGTACTTCATGTTAAAGGAGTCCAACAAATTGCGGTCCTGGAGGAGTTCGGCCTCTTCCTTGTGCTAGCAGACAAGGTAGGTTCAAATGGGAGGCATCTGTCGGGACGCAGGTTAACGCTTTGCACAGAGCTTGCTGGCGTACCAACTCGAAGCCCTGGTGCCGACAGCGCAGTCGCCCCCTGTGCGTGCAACACCACAGCGTCTCAGTGGGGACCGCGATATCGCCTTCTTCACGGTGGGCCAAATCAACAACCGCACCCTTGTCCTGTTCATGAGGAAGAAAGGAGTAGGTCGATCTAAAGCGGGCCAGCCTAACAACACCAGATCGATTCCGTCTTCCGCATTCTGGAGCCCATCCATACCAACCGCGGCCCAGAAGACGCCCGCCAGAGGAGGCCCTTTGGCAACCTTCTTGGTCAACGAGCTGATTGGTTCCGAGTGTATAAGGACTTCTTCATCCCCACCGACGCCCAGCACGTCTACTTCCTCAAGGCCAAACTGGCGGTTGTCTGCCCCAAGGCCTTTGAGATCATGGACCTCACCGACCTCAAAGGGGGCTCCATCCCGATCTTTGACACCAACAAGCAACGCGAGAAGCCGGCACTCGCCGAGCTGGCTCAGAAGTGTGAACGCGCCAAGCCGGTCGCCATGTTCCGCTCGACCGAATCCGAGTTCCTACTGTGCTACGATACATTTGGCATCTACGTCGACCGCCACGGAGAGCCCAACCGGGACCTCAGGGCTATCGAATGGGAAGGAAAGCCAGAGAGCGTTGTCTTCCACCCACCATATGTCCTCCTCATCTCGCCGTCGTTTATTGAGGTCCGCCACATCGACACGGCTAAACTGCTGCAGATCTACACTGGCTCCGACATTCGTTGCACATGGGATGGCACCGGCGGCCATGCCAACCCTCCACAGGACCACCCTACTGCGAAGGGCTGGGGCGACGAGGTCAAGTCGAGGGAGCCGAGGATCCACATATGCAAGCGTATCGATCCTCCCCACCACGCCCGGGGGCAGAACCGCCTTGAACAGCGAGTGTAAGTTGGACGTGGTGAAGCTGTGAGTGGGGGCTAACCCGCCTCAGCTTTGAACTCAAGCCAACGCTTCTGCTCAACAACCCGTTGCTCAATCCTGTGCCCAATGTTAATGACCCCAACTACTTCCCTCCTGCGCCCCTTGACCACGTGAGTAGATGCGCCTACGGCCCACGGGCTTGGTCCCTTGCTGACCGCATCGCAGCGGGCGAGCATGCGCAGCAATGGTAGCCACAACTACGGCGGCTACAGTGATGCCAACTACTTCCCGCCCGAGCCTTCGATCAGCTCCATCAGCACGGCCAACTACAATGCCAACGGCGGCGCCCAGTATGCTGGACACCCGGCGTCATCGCCTGGCGGATACCATGGCGGGGCGTTTGCCGGCGCTGGCGGATTCTCGACCATGGATCAAGGAGGAGCGTACACCCCTGGCGGCCCATCCGGACAGCAGCCATCTGGCGGTGGTGCATACATCAGCGACCAGTATAGCGGACCCGGGCACCCTCAGCGACAGGCGTCGCACGGATCGAACCGGTATGGGGGATATGTGTAAATTTTGTATTGTGCGACCAGTGGTCTTGGTTGTTTGGTTGCAGGCACGAAGGTTTACAATGGTATTGCTTGAACATGTATACAGTGTGATGGAGGAGGGTAGGGGGGCGGGCGGGGGGAGGACGCAGTCAGACAGACATGCAGACAGACATCAGGCAGGCAGACAGGCACCGGGGTGAGTGTGGCGGCAGTGGCGGCATTCAGTGCATCCAAAGTGGCGCGTGGGCCGAGTGGAGGCCCGAGCGGCGTGGGCGTGGGCGGGCGAATGGGTGCGTGCTGGGCGTGCAGTGCGTCCAGTATGCAGCGCTGTCCCAGGCGACGGTGGCGACGACCCGGACGGCGACGACGCCCGAACGAGGCGCGACATTGCGCGACATTTTCCAGCGTTGGCCGACAACAAACAAAGGGCGACACGACGACCAACGCTGGCGCCAACCACACTACGGCGCAGCCATACTTGAACCCTGCCACTAGGGCAGCCCTTGCCATCAACAACACCCTCCAACCAACACTACCTACCACCCCGCCGCTATGCTCAACCGGCTCCGCCAGTCGGTGTACCACGCGCCGTCGGCGTCGTCGGCCTCGCTCCCCGGCACGCCGGGGGGCGAGGACGCGCGCTCGCCCACCCGCATCAAGACCTGGCCTGCCCTCCCCGGGCTCTGGGGCGACCGGGACCTTGCGCCGTCGGCGTCAGCGTCAGCGTCGACGACCCCGCGCCCGAGCCGCACGCCGCCCGGGTCCATGTCCCAGTCCCAGTCCGCGCCTGGCAGCCCGCACCGGCCGCGCCCGGACCCGGCGACATCAGCGGCGATGCAGCATTTCGCGCGCGAACTAGCGGCGATCAAGAGCGCGCTTGAGACGCGTGACGACGAGTGTGGGTTGCGTTGTGGGGGTTAGGGCGTGGCGTGCTGACACGCCCAGGCGAGGCCCTCCGCCGCGAGCTCGAACAGGTCGACGCGTACAAGGCGCGGCTGGAGGCCGAGGTGCGCGTGCTACGCGGCGCGCGCAGCTCGGCGAGTCTATCAACGAGCCCGACGACTCCCAGCTCGGCCGTGATGCCGCTCACGCCAGCGTCGGACGGCGCGCGCCTGCTCGACGGCGTCGAGGTCGCCTCGGCGTCGGACCCGTCGGGCTCCTCGAGCACGGGATACCCCGCCCGAACGTATGCGCACGTCACGTTACTCCCGCCGCCAAAGCGCCGCTCACTGGAAGCCAAGGGGAGTGAGGCGACGGCGCCGCTAGCACCCCTTGTTGTTGCCCCAGAGGCCACAGCGGCAGTCACCTCGCCAGTCACTTCGCCCTCGTCACGGTTCTCGCTGCCAGCGGCACAGGCGCCGGCGCCGGCGGCATCGTCGCCACCGCCAACGCCGCAGCTCCCGTCGTCGTGGCTCAGCACGGCGCGCGCGCAGCAGGAGCTCATGTCGCATCAAACCCACACGGCGTCGCACACAGGGAGCGCGTCGGACGAGATGATCCAAGCGCTGCAGGACATGCTGGACACGGTGCCCCAGGGCGTGACGATCGGCAACCACGGCCCGCTGCTGGTCCTCTTCGAGCGCGAGGTGGGCCGGCGCGAGGCGGCCGACCGCAAGGTTGCGCGCGAGATCTACCGGCGCGTCACGGTCGAGGGGCAGCTTGCCGTCGCGCTGCACCGCGCCGCAGTCCTCGAGCGGCAGGTGAACGTGCGCGACGCGCAGCTCGAGGTCGCCGAGCTGCGGCAGGCCGCCGCGGAGCGCGAGCAGGCGCGCGTGGAACACGACCTCGCGCTCATCAAGAGCCAGTTCGACTTTATCGAGGGGCGGTTGCGTGGCTACATGGTGCAGGAGCGCACGTCGCCCGGGTCCGGCGGCGCGTTGGGCACGGAGCAGCAGCACAGCCCAACGCCGCCCCGGCCGCCCCCGCCGCCCCCGCCATTGCCCGTCACGCCGCCGTCGCGCGCCAACCGCAACACGCTGGGTGCGCGCATGCAGGGCGCACTGGGTCAGTCTGCGCCGCCGACAGCACTAACTTGCAGCCAGAGTTGAGGAACATGCCCAACCTGCTCTTGGCGCTCCTTCTTCTTCTTCAAGCCTGCGGTAGCCGGCCGCTCGCGCTAGAGTATACCCTTTTCTCGAGATGGCACGTATCCCTGCTGGCGCCGAGCTGACGACGCCAGACCACCTGCATGTACCGAATTACCCTTCGCTGATGGTGCTGGACAACCACACGGCGCCCACGACCGCACCCCTGCCACACGATACCCCCTCACGACTTCGTGCACTGCACAGCGGCGACCACCCGATCGTAATGATGACGTGCAATGACTATTGTACTCTACTCTACGCTATGATACAGTCCTTGTCCTTGCCCTTGCCTCCCCCGCTTCCGCCCTTGCGTCTTGACGACTCTTGCTGCCCCACGAGCTCGGCGTAACGGAGCTGGGCGATCAGGCGGGCCGCGGTCGTCGAACAGCGGCTATCTCACCTGCTCGGCCTTGGTCAGTAATCCCTTGTCGTGGCGCGCCTTGAGTGCCTTGATCGTAGACTGGAGTTCTGCGTCGGCGCGTCTGTTTGCGTCAGCCCAACCTCATCACTACCACCACCACCACCCCACGCGACTCACTTCTCCGTCTTGGTCTTGACGAACGGCACCTTGGCGTCCCGCCCGGCGCGCTTGAGCGCCGCCTGTGCGGCCGCCGCCCGGGCCTCGAGCTGCGCTGACAGCGGCTCTGATGGTGTCTGGGGCTTGGGCGCGGCGACTACAGGCCGGGGCGACGACGCGGCCGACGAGCCTCCCGACGACTGGAGCAGGCGCGACATTGCGCTCTTGCCGCCTGGTGTCCCCGGTGTTGCTGTTGGCGCGGGCGAGCCGACCGGCGTCGGCGTGCAGCTGTGGCTCTGCGCGCTCCGGTGGCTCGGGCAGAACTTGTGCGTGCAGGTCCCACACGCCATCGGGACGACGAGCACCTTGGCACACCCGCGCCGGAAACACACCTCGCCGCGGTCCTTTCGTGCCTTGAGCAGCGCCTTCTTGCGCGCCTCGCCGCCCTCCATGCCGGTGCAGGTGCCCGACATGATGTGCGCCTCGACAGCGTGGTTCGGGCCCCGGTGGCCGGTCGACGAGACGACCTCATTACACAGCGGGCATGTCGGCGCGATCCGGTCGACCATTGATGGCGGGAGCGGCGCGGTACACGAGTGGTGGGATGGCAGGAAATGGTCTTGGCAGAAGGCTAGTTTACATGCTGGGCACTGTGGACGTCAGCGCGTGTGGCGAGGGCCGTCAGCGTAATACTCACGCTGAAGGGCAGGAAATCGTGCAGGTTGCACGCGTCGTGATGGCACTCTGTCCCGAGGGACATGATCTCCGGCTTGTAGCCGTCTGGTGTTGGTGTCGACGATGAGCTCATGGTGGTGGTCGTGGGTCAATGTGTGGTGTTGAGGAGGCCTGTATCTGTGATGAATGCTTTAGTTATACACGCGGTCAGTAATCCGGACGCGGCACTCGCTGAGCCCCGTCGCCGCCGTCGTAAGCGTTGTTGTTGACGATGGATGCTTCGAGCAATCGGTGTCAGTCAGCACGAGCGCCAAGCGACGCCGAGGCAATGACGCGTTCGGAGTGGCCACCGTGGGAAAGTTGTGGCTTATCAAGCTCGCTCGGTCGAGTTTTGCTCTGCGATCGAAAAAGTTCGGCTTATCGTCGCCGGTCACCGCAAGCAGCGTGGGAGCGGGCGCTCGTCCAGCTATGGTAATGGTGCAAACGTCGGCATCTACAAACACAAGATATCATACTATGTGGGGTGGCGCTTACGCCTCGGCCTTGCCCTCCTCCTCATCCTCCTCCTCCTCCTCCAGCACGCCCACCTCCCACTCGCCACCAACGTCCCATCGCGAGCCCGGCGCACCAGCGCTGAGGTACTTGACGAAGCGCATGACGCCGGGGTCGCGCAGAACAAGCAGCAGCTTGTTGAACGACGTGCCGAGAGTCAGGAGAGGTCCCTCGTCGTCGTCACCGGCCTCCTCCTCGTCCGAGTCGAAGTCTGAAGGCGAGAACTGGTCGGGGTCGAACTCCAGCTCGACGCCGCCCATGCTGATTGAGGGTCCTGAAGGCGCCTCCTCGGCCTCACCCTCAGCCTCCGCCTCAGCCTCGGGCTCCGCGGCATCCTTCTCCTCGCTCGTCGCCTTGGAGGCCTGCTTCGCGTACCCGCTCTGGTATGTCTCCGGGTCCTCCGACTCGTCAGGCGACGCGAGATAGCACTCCCAGCCGCCAAGCTCAAGCAGCGCGTCCTCCTCGTCACTGCCGGGTGCAACGTCGGCCCACCACGTCAGGCCGAGGAACGCATCCAGGCGCACCTCGCCCTCACGGTCCTCGCCGTTCGCAAGAGTGTAGTCGAGGCCTCGGCGGAAGCGGCGGGCCTCGGCGCGGTGGCCAACTGGCGCAAGCGACGAGACAACAGAGAGCCAGGCACGGAAGGCCTCGGACGGGAGGAGCTCCTTGAGAACAGACTGGAGCGCGGGTGTCGACTTGGACTCCGACTTAAGAGACAGGTAGCGGTGCTTGGACGACGGACCCTGGATCTCCCAGCCGTCGCCCTCGCCGACACCCTGTCCGGGAATGAGCTTCGAGTCGCCAAAGTCGCGCTTGTCGGCGGCGGCGGTCTCAGCCTTGATCTTGGCAGCGAGCTCGGGGTGGAGGAAGTTGTGGAGCACAATCTCGGACGCCTCGACAAACTGGCCACCGAGCTTCTCAAGCGTCGCGGTGGTGAGGTACGAAGGGGCGAGGAATGGGGCGAGGACCTTGAGGTGTGCGGGGGTCAGGCCAGCAGGAGGCTCGGCAGTGTAAGGTGTGAAGGGGAGGGTGGGAGCAGAGGTCTGGTCTTGTCAGCAAAACGTTGCAGTCTCATCTTCCCAGCTTCCACTCACAATCTGCGACAGCGAGCTCAGCGCCGCGCGGTTCGCCTTCTCGTCGTCGTACGCTCCGTAGCCCTCCTCTCCCTCAATGGGGCGGTGGAACCATCCACTGATACCGAGGCGCCTCCTGCCGTCGCCGACAATAACCTCCTCAACGGCATGGTAGCTGCGTCCAGGCTGGACCTGGAAGAAGATGATCTGGCCCCACTGGACCGGCAACGAGGCGACAGCCTTGACACCTGGCATGCCGCGCTCCTCGCCACTCTCGACGGGGAAGAGCTCGAGCGAGCCACCCCACTTCGGGTCCCATCCCTTGAGAAACTTGCCGCTGTCAAACGGCTTGGTGTACTCGGACTCGGGGGCGTCGAGCGGCGAGTTGGGAAGGTACAGGATCCACGAGATGACACGCGTCGAGATGCTGTCGTCGTGCAGCAGCAGATGCGATCCCTGCGTGTACAGACCGACCGAGGCGTCCGTCTTCTTGCCCGAAAGAGGACCACAGCCTGTAACGTCGCGCACAAAGTTGCGGAACTCGCTCGAGTAGAGCGCCTCCTTGAGCCGCTGGACCTGGGGCAGAGCGGCCAGAGTCTCCTCTGGCAGGTGCTCGGGGTCAAGCGAAGCGAGGTCTGGCGTCTGCTGAATCTGGCATAGTTAGCATCGCCCTAGCACCACACCTACCTTGTAAATGTCCGTCTCCTTCTGCTCCCAGCCCCATCCGAGCAGGCTGTTCTCCTCACCGCGAACGCCGTAGGTGGTTGTCTCCTCGACGACGGACTCAAGCTGAGGAGTAAGCTACAACCCGCGCCTGGCTAGCACACTCACCAGCTCATCGCTCAAAAGACCCGGGACCACAATGTGCTTGTACGGCGTCGAGGCCTCGTACTTGTCGTTGAGCGCCTTGCGGTCGGCTCCGTCGGGGAGGTTGATCGGCTGCTCGGCCGCGTCGGCCTTGGCCTTCTTGGCCGCGCGGCCAGGCTCGGCACTCGACGATCGTGGGCGAACGGCGCTGGGCATGCTGTCTACACTGATTTTGCGTGAAAGATTTACGATTGCAACGCCGTGGATGGCTCGATGACGGGTTAAACCGGGTTGGTACGGTGCTCAACGGAACACTCGACAATCAAAATATCCCTCGTCGAAGTGGAGGTGCACGTGACGCACATGGAAACCATTGTGGAGGCAAACACATCTCGTCGAGATCTTTCTGCCTTCCTCAACCATTCTCTTATCTCAACAACACTCCTGTCTCGTGCAATGGCGAGCACAGACGGCGGGGGATCGACGCAGCTGCCATCCAAGCGGGCGCTGGGTTCCGACGACGTCGGCAACTCGAACGAGGCCTCGTCCTCGCGCTCAGCCGAGATCAAGCGTCGGCTAGTCAGAGCCAAGCGGTTGCGGCGGCCTGACGACTCGCTGCGGGACGACGAGCCGGAGGACAGCGAGTCCAAGCCTGTTGCTGCTGCCGAGCCCGACGCGGCGGGAACAGCCAGTCAGGAGCCGCCAGATCCAGCTCCTCCTTCTCCCCGCAAGAAGTCGCCGTCACCTCAACCGCCTTCCCCGCCGCGAGGCTTCCCCCGGTCGATCTACGCACCCCCACGGGACAAGCACCCCCCGCTCACGTCCTGCCGGTCAGTGTACAACTACACCCGGCTGAACCACATCGAAGAAGGCACGTACGGCGTCGTGTTCCGCGCGCGCTGTAACGACACGAACGAGATCTATGCGCTCAAGAAGCTCAAGCTCGACGAGGAGCGCCATGGGTTCCCTATCACGAGCTTGCGTGAGATCATGGCCCTCATGACGGCTGGTGACCATGAAAACGTCGTGGGGATCCGTGAGGTCGTCGTCGGTGACACGCTCAATCAGTGAGCTTCGAGTTTGCTGGGCACAAGCTGACGGCAGAATCTTCATCGTCATGCCGTTCATAGAGCACGACCTCAAGACGCTGCTGGCCGACATGCCACATGCCTTCCTCCAGTCCGAGGTCAAGACGATAATGCGGCAGCTCCTGTCTGCCGTGGCCCACTGCCACTCGAACTGGATCGTGCGTGCTCCCGCCTCCATCAAAGCTGACCCCAGCTGCACCGTGATCTCAAGACGTCGAATCTGCTCATGAACAACCGAGGGCAGATCAAGGTCGCGGACTTTGGGCTCGCACGCAAGTTTGGCGACCCCCTCGGCGAGATGACCCAGCTGGTCGTGACTCTGTGGTACCGGTGAGTGAGCTTTCGGTTTTGGGGAGCTCATCTCCCAGTGCACCCGAGCTACTGCTTGGCGCCAAAGAATACACCACCGCCATCGACATGTGGTCTGTCGGCTGCATCTTTGCCGAGTTGATGCAGAAGGATCCCCTGTTCCCTGGCCGCGGAGAGATTGATCAGCTCAGCAAGGTGGGTCGCTCAGCACACTGCATGTGCCCTAACCCACCAGATCTTCAACCTCCTCGGAAAGCCGAACGACGATGTGTGGCCTGGCTACTCAAAGCTGCCCAACGCCAAAAGTATTAACCCTGTGGGGCCAACGTGGGTTAGACTTCGACTTCGTCGCTAACCCACCAGGTTCTCGTCGCTGAGACAAAAGTTCAAGCACCTGTCGTCAGAGGGCCACTACCTCATGACAGGGCTGCTGTGCTACGACCCGGATAGACGGATCAGCGCTGCCGAGGGATACGATCACCCGTACTTTAGCGAGCAGCCGCTGCCGAAGCACCCCGACCTGTTCCCCTCTTTCCCCAGTGTGGCGTCGGGTGAGCGCCGCCACCGGCTTCTCGCAAGCCCTCCAGCACCAGTACACGTCGAGAAGGGCGACGACGACAAGATGGATCTGGAATCCTTTGTGTAGCCGCTCAGAGCCTCATTGCATGCTACAAGACGATACATTTGTAACACTACACTATACAATGCAACAGGTACGAGGTCATTAAATGAAGGCCGTGTCGATACCTTCTGAAAAGTCGACGATGGCGATCCGGGCATCCAGGCCCGAACTCGCCACGCGCATGCGGTTGCCAGTGATGGCGAATACACGACCCGAGTGGCAGCCCTCAAAGTCGAAGATGAGGCGGCCTGTCTGGCGGTCCCACATCTGACCCGTCAGCTCATCATTTTTGTCAACAAGCTAACGCACCTTGATTGTAGAGTCGTAACTAGCAGACAAGGTAACCTGCTCGCCGAGGTGGAGGCTGCGGACAAGTTCGGTGTGCCCTCGGTTCAGGCAGCGCGTACAGCCCGTCGACGAGGCACGGGTCAGGGGCATGGGGCATGAGCAAGTAGCGTGGTACACGACACCGGGCTGGATGGTGATGCGAGGCCGTGTTCCGGTCAGCACCTCGGACTGGAGGCGCTCATCAAAGCCCAGCATGTCGCGGAAGGTCAGCGTCTCGTTGTCCTCTGCCGATGGCGGCAGCTGGACAACGTGGAACGTCTTGATCGACCAGTCGGACGAGCCGGTAACAATGGTGCCGCGAAGGACCGAGCCTGGTACCTCCTGTCTCCAGCCGGACAGCGGAGAAGCATAGGGCTCGAAGCCGATACAAGAGATACCGCGTATGTGGGCATCAATCGATGCGAGGAGCCGGCCGTCGTTGATATCCCATACTTTGATGGAGCGGTCACCCGAGGCAGAGATGCTAGCAGGTTAGACGCTTGAACAACAATGCTACTTACATCAAATCCTTCGTCAGGCCCACGGCGTTGACGGCGCCTCGATGCCCTTCCTCGTTCATACCACCAGAGATGACGAGTTTGCGCTCCAGAGTGCGGATATCAAAGACTCGAATAGTACGATCTGCAATGTTAGTGACTCTCTCGATGTTTGTACCCACCTTTAGAACAGCTGATGACCCGCTCATTGTCACCACGAAGGAAGAGCACCGAGTCGGTGTGCGCCTCAATAACCTTCTCCGGCGTGCCGTTGCCATGCTCCAGGTCCCAGAGACAGATCCGTCCATCGCTTCCTCCACTGAGCGCCATAAGGCGCTTCCGACGCTGTGGTGCAGCTGAAGGGCCAGGCGACTTGGACGGTGACTTCGAGAACCTGCCGCCGCTCGCCTTTGTCGGACTCGAAGCAGACGGCTTTGCCTCGGCGTCCTCCGGGTCCTCAAGCTCGATAACAAAATGTGTTAAAATGGACCCAGTGTGCCCGCCTGAGAAGATCTTGACCACGCGCGGAGTCTCACAGTCCATCTGCCAGAGCCTGAGGGTGTGGTCACGCGATCCCGACAAGAGCCAGTCACGGCCGCTGATGATGGTGGGGGACGGTGGCCGTGGAACACCGGGGTTGGTAAGGCCTGTTGGCCAGCTTGAAGATACTGGCGTTCCAAAGACATCCGTCTGCCCGTACGAGGGTGACGGGAAGACAGTGTTGAGTGCCGTTTGAAGCGTGTACATGAAGTCGTCTTGATCGCCCGTCACCATTGTGAGTTTCATGTGGTAGCGGAAGAGCTGGAGCGAGTAGATGCTCTCGGAGTGACCTGGCAGCCCACCCGCAGTGCTCGAAGACACCGAGGTGAGGATCGTGACGCGTGGGTTCCATGAACCGGTGCGACGACTACCGCCCGATGTCTCGACGTCGCTCGGCCGCGAGTCGGTCATGCGTCTGCTCAGGATTCGCCGTGCCAAGTACAAGTGCTTGTGGTTGACCTTTGGCAGCGCCGTCGGGAGGTGCAAGTGCGACCCGATCGGCGGGTCGTGTGGCGAGTCGGAGGGCGGGAATGCAGACGGTGACGCAGTGGCCGAGGCTCTCTGGTATGTGGGCAGACCACCTTGTGGCCGTTCCCACACGAGCTGGCGCAGGCCATGAGGCAAACCCCGCGGTCCGGGCGTACTTGTGCCACTGGGGACGAGGTGGCCCGTCCGTGGCGAGGGCACCCCGACATCGTCGTCAGAATTGTACTCGAAGCTCTCGTCGCCAAACGTCCGCGACTCTTCTGTTGGAGCGTTGCCAGCTTGCAGAAGCCGACGGTGGAACGCCAGGTCCTGCCATGTTGTGTGCGCGGGTTCAATGGGAGGGGAGTGCGATCGACAGAGCTTGAGCCATATGCCTAGAGGGGGTGTCAGCCAGTCAGGGTGGCGTGACGTCGGGGGCAAGGGAACAAACATACTCTGGTCGTCACACAAGACTGCCCATGTCCGGTTGACGAGCTTGCACTGCAGAAGGTCATCGGCGTCGAGCATGGACAAGATGCGTATGCTCAGCTCGGGGGGGAGAAGCTGAGAAGAGCTCAGTGAGAGTCGGGGAGTGTGTACGCGGAATGCAGACTCACGCCGACAATGTCCTTCTGCATCAAGCGGGCTAGCCGCTGATGGAGATGCATGATCTCTGTGTCGCGTGTTAGATGCTTGTCGCGATATCTTGGTCAGCAAGCTACACACCATCTCGTGGAAGGGACCATAAGAGGGCGGTGGCGACCTCTGTGTGTATGTGAGCGACGCGCCGAGCGCGGCTTGGCGCCGAGTTGTGTGTGCTGCTTACCCCTTCGTTGGGCCAGCGGGAGGGCGAGCACGGCCTGTTGGATGTCGTGTGCCGACATGGCTGCTGCCGGTGTGTCAAGGGACATTGGCGTGTCCGTGCTGCTCGCTCGCCGGCTTGTCCGTCGTCCGTCGTGCGCCGCCATCGTCGTCGTCGGTGTTGGTGTGTGTGCCAACAGACGTGACGAGAGTGATGGGTGGAGTTGTGTGCAGTGGCGAGAGAGAGTGTTTGTGCCGGAGAGTGACAGCCAGGCAGGCTAAACGCCAGATTATCTCTCTATTGTCTGTCTGTCACTTGACTTCTTGGCGCGTCATCATCCAACACTCAGCTCATTACAAACCTCCACCCGGCGGCTCACCGCCACGCTCGGGGCAACCAGTTTTATTCCCGTCCGCCCTCGCACCCAGCCGTCCCTCTCTGATGGGCTCTCTCTCTCTCTGCCGGCTACAACCCGTCCAGCTTGTTGCTCTTTCCTGTCCTGCCCCCTTTCTTATATACCTCGCACCTTTTCCCTCTCAAACTTCTCTCTCCATCCCCCTTCACAGGGGTGCTGCTACAAGCATCACATCCTCAACCCAGGCCACGTTTGGTGAGTACCCAGTACCCAGCAGCCAGCAAACACAAACCCCACACCCCTCCCACGCGCGTGATTATCCAAAAGAATCGCTACTCGAGATGTCCTTCGGGGCACAAGACGACTCAATCTATCTATACCCAAATTTATGATGCTCCATCCCATCCCATCCACCTTGCCACTGCGTGATGGATGTGTGCTGACGTGTTTAAAGGGTTGGACAGCTCGAGACTAAAGCCCAAGTGGTCCGCAACGCGGTTGGTGGAGGTAAGTGTCGTGCTGTCGTTTGCGGTCAACCATCCATCACAACCTCCCACCATCCATCTTCATGATTAGACTTAAAATTTTGACAAGCATATGTAGGATCCTCTTCGGAGGGCGTGACTACAATCTCCAAACGAATGATCTCCTCCTCTCCCAGCTCGTCTCGCGTTGCCGGGTGAGAAGCCAGACTGACGAACCTCAGCCTCGACAGGGCCCTTACATGGCTGTATTGTAATCTGTTCGACCGAGTGTAGCTGTACAGTGAGTGTTGTTGCCATGAGCATCCCAATCCATTGTCCCCCCTTCCTTCGAAATGATTTTAAACTGTGAACAATATCTGCATGCTTTCGGGCGGTGACGACAAAACCTATCAACGCTTATTTTACCTATGATCTCTCTCTCTCTCTCTTTTCAATCACCTCGCAAACACCTTGGGGCATTGCTGACACGCATAGCTTGACAAGACATCACGATGCCACCCCACGCCGACCCCGCGGCGCGCTACAGCTCGCACTCGCACTCGTCGCGTCGCGAGAAAGTTGTCAAGCAGGCAGACATTGAAGTCCTTCCGTCCATGGATCAGCCTGCCTACTACGACCCCCCATCGCCAGTGTCGTCAACTGACTCGCTCCCAATCGACTACGTGAGCGCCGACTTTGTCACCAACTCTGGCAACAAGCTCGACCCCAGTGCTCGCTGGATTCGCAATGGCAAGATTTGCGCCTGGGGACCATCGTACGAAGCGTCGATGCGCAGGCAACGCACTCGCAAGAGGCTGGAGCTCTGCCTAGAGCAGCTCCTTCCCGAGTCGGCAGCCGAGCTGGGTGTCGCACCGCCCCAGAACATTGTCGACTCTGAGGAAAACCGCCGTGAACGCAAGAGGAAACGCGCCGAGGACAAGGAGTTTGAGCTCCCTCACCTCCAGAGCCCATCGCCTCCCATGACGACGATGGAGCTGGCACCGATGCTCTCGATTCCAAAGAGCTACCTCGACATTGTCACGAGCCCTGCGATGCGCTATTCGCTGGGCGATGACTCGATGGAGCGCGGTTTACAACAGACGGCCGCCGACCTGTTGGAAGGCGAGAAGGGCCTCATGCAGGCCCTTGGCCGCCTGCGTGAGGTTCTGCGCGTTAGAGATCGTGACGTCGCCGAGGGTCGCAACAAGCCTCATGCGAACGGCAGCCATGCCGGTGCCAACGGCGACGCACCCACGACCAACGGTCATGCCGACAGTAGCCAGGCTAACGGTCAGCCATTGACCGACGCCGACTACGACAAGCTTATCCCACCTCTGCCCCACGTCTCCGACACCGACAACCTGTGGCGCGTCACGCAAGAGATTCTCCAGAACCAGCCTCCCCCCACTATCCACTTCACTGTCACTCCTCCCAAGGCGGCCTACCCGGCCGAGCCCGATGCGCCAGCACCACCAAAGCCGACGCCTCTGCAGCGCATCTTCACGTGCCCAACTGGCATTACTTTCAACGCGGACCCGAACCCGCAGCTGCAACAGCACCAGCGTGCCCACGGGTTCACTACGCAGTCGATCAAGTACAACCTTGACCTGGGCACGCAGCAGCGCGCGGTCGACGACGCGATTGAGAGAATCATGGAGTTGCTGGCCGACTGCAACGAGTACAAGGAGAGGATTGAGGAGGCGCGTGAGCGTGTTGCCGACGTTGCGCGGACACGCAAGTTTGTGTGGAAGGTGATCAAGCGCCGTGCGGGCCGTGAGCTGGACCGCATGGAGGGCAAGCAGTAGTTGTCGATGATAGATTAGTAATGTTGTCTAATGATGTTGAATGTATCAATAGCTATGAGGTATTACATGGGGTCAGGGTGGGCGATTCTACCACGCAAACACAAATGAAGGCTCACACAACACTGGTTTGCCGACGACACCCTCAGAAGCCGTACTTCTGCGAGGCCATGCGCATGTTCTTTTTGTTCTGCTGGATGCGGGCCTCGAGCTCTTCGCGCTGCGAGTACGCCGAGTGGAGGAGCGACGTGAGCTGGTGCCGGTCGGCCGCAAGGCCCTTTGTCTGCCCGATGGCCTCGTACTCGAACTCGTCGCCGGGGAGCTTGGGCTTGACAAGCTTGGCCTTGTGCTCCTCTGCCCTGCGCGCGGCGTCGAGGCTGGACCCGACGTCGACGTCGACGACGGCTGCCCGCCCGTCCGCCAGGTCCTTCCAGTGCCGCCCGACGCGGCCCTCGGCGACCGCGCGCTCCTCCTCGGCCTTGGCGGCGGCCGCCGCGCTCGTCGACTCCGGCGCAGGCGCGAAAAACGACGCATAGTAACCCGCCTCGTACGCCGCCCACGCGCCAGAAGGCAGCTGGTAGTAGCCGGGGTACGGGTCGCTCGCGCTCGGCTCGGGCGGGACAAAGTCCGCGACCGCCGGGGCGGCCGACACGGCCGGCGGCCGCGGCGTGCTGCTGGCGACTTTCGGCTTCGGGGCTGGGGCGTCGGCTGCCGCGTGAGTTAGCAGGACAAGGCAGAACACAACGGTCAGCAGGCCGCGCGACTCACCCAATCCGAACAGGTCGAGCGGCTCCTCCGCCTTCTTCTTCGCCGCGCCGCGCTTCAGCGCCGCAGGCACCATGAGCGCGGGCTTGTCGTCGTCCGAGTCGTCGTCTGCCGGCGCAGGCACAGGCGCGGCGACCACCGGCTTGGCTGCCATGGCCTTATTGACCGCGAGGGACGGCTTGGGCGGCGCGGTGGTGCTCGCGATCTTGCGCTTCGGCGGGGGGAGCATGCCGAGCAGCGACGAGCTGGGGCGGGGCGTCAGCACCGGCGTGGGGAGTAGGCAAGTACGTACCTGCCTGCACCGGCGACCTTTGGCTTCTTCGCGGGCGGCTGCGGCGCCGCGGCCCACGCCTTGGCCTTGCGGCCGTCATTGTCGTCGGCGGCGTCGGCGTCGGCGGCAGGCTTGGGCAGGTCGAGCGTGATCTTGATGGGCGCCTTGCGCTTGGGTTTTGTGGCAGCGGGTGCGGGTGCGGGTGCGGGTGCGGGTGCGGGCGTGCGCGCCGGCGGAGACGACGGGCCGGACTCGTTGTCCGAGTCCGAGTCGGAGCCGTAGTTGGCTAACAGCATGGTGGATGGGATGGATGGATTAGGTGGCGACGAGAGTTAGTTTGACGAGTGGATTTTGGGTGCTGCTGCTGGTGAGTGGCGATTGATGCGCGGTGCGGCGCCCCGCCCGCGTGACTAGTCGGGTGGCAGTGGCGGCGCTCTTCGATGGATTTCTCGCCGCACCTTTAGCAGCGCGGCGCCGGCCGCCGTGGTATCTCCGTGGAGTTTGTCCTTGAAGGAAGGGGCGTGGAGGCTGCATGCACTGCTTCCTTCTCTCTTTAGGTGGTGCAAAGGTGTGAGGGTGGCCACCGTCACGACCCTCCTCGTTGTCAATCTGCCGGCTCAGCGTCCCTCGTTCAGAGACACCAAGACGTCGTCACCAGATTGCTATGATTCACAGACCCATGCGTATCGTATTACATGGCTTTTCCGTGGATGAGACACATCTTTTGCGTGGAGGATCGAGAGCGGGTTGGGTCGACTCACCTGACTACCACACCGCCGCGTCACTCACACCACCACATCGCGGTTTTGGATGTCTCTGTGCCCCCTTTGCTCTGCTGGCCCATGTCAGCCGCCCCCCCGCCCCCTTCCTTAAGGAAGTCTCATCATGATGCTACCTCGAACCCCCGTTCAAAAGATGCCAGGCGAGCCAACATGTTTCGTGTTCTCCTCCCCTTGCAGGCTGCCGCCACCCCATACCTCGGAGAGTCCGTCGACACACCCCGTGAGAGCCCGTAGAACTGTCTGGGCCAGCTGATACACTCCTCTACACTTTTGGTCGCGCCATGAAACAGTTCGCATAGTGCGAAGAAGCACGCGACCGACAAGAGCCGAGCCGAGTCGCGAGGAGCGGTCCTGCCACGGACGCTTGCGCTTCTCCTGCAAGATGCAGACATGTGCCTGCGAGTGGACAGTACAGAGAAACACTATCACGCCCACTACCAGAGCTACTCCCCCCTGTACTCTCTCCGACAGCGGGCGTGGAGCAGCAGCAGTTGAGCGCCATCAGTCCCCAGCTGGACGCGCGGCGCTGACCGGCTGAAGCCGCCAAGCCCTCGAGGCCTGACGCCGCGCTGCATGCACACCCCTCTCCGATACGGAGGATATCGGCGTGCTCTCTCCCTGCAGCAGCGATACATGCTCGCGCCGTTCGGCGCAGTCAGCGCCGATATCCGCAACACGAGGCCCGAATCCGCCTCGGCCTCCACTCACCGGAGCACGGAGTCCCCGAAAGCCGAGGCGCACGCGACCGGCTAGGTCCGCCTCGGCGCGGCGCGTCGGTCGCGCACGCATCCTTGCGCTCGCGAATGCAATACCGAGTCAGTCGTACACAGCACTCGAGTCAGCTCAGCGCCGCGCCGCACATCGCGGAGGTCCGCAGCTGTGGCGCTGGCCTTTTCGGCGCGCGGCGTGCCCAAACCCCGACGCGCGGCACGGCGCTTACTTCCCTCCGCTCGTCAGTCGTCAGTCCGTATCGGCCTTTGCCCCCTGCCCCCCCCCCCGGACTCAAACTGCTAAGCTAACATATGCACAATAATAGACATGCGGACAACTCAAGACTCATCGCGGGACAATCTAGGTGATGGCTGGGAGATGTCAGTTGTGCTTCCGATCGCTCGCTGCCAGCGCTACTCACTGTACTTGGGGCCGCCGCCACCCTCGGGAACAGTCCAGGTGATGTCCTGCGTGGGCGTCTTAATGGAGCAAGTCTTGCAGTGAATGCAGTTTTGGGAGTTGATAACAAACTTCTTGCCGACCGCGTCAACGTCGGCGCCCTCGGCGTCCTGGTACTCGTAGACAGCGGCGGGGCAGACACGTCCGAGGAGACCAGCGTACTCGGTCACGTTGACCTCGGTGTGCTTGGCGCGGGCGTCGGGCGTGTTGGGGAGACGGAGGTGGACGGGCTGGTTCTCGGCGTGGTTGGTGCCGGTACGGGCGACCGAGGTCAGGATGTCAAAGGAGAGCTTGCCGTCAGGCTTGGGGTAGTCGATGGGCTCAAAGTTGGAGGCCTTGCCAGTCGCGGCCCAGTCCTCCTTGGGGTGGTGGAACGTCCAAGGGACGCGGCCCTTGAAGAAGAGCGAGTCGAGACCAGAGTAGGCAACACCGCCCCAGAGACCGAGGGGGTTGTGGAACGAGGGACGGAGGTTGCGGACCTCCTTGAGCTCGTCGTAAACCCACGAGTCCTCAAACGCCTTCTCGTAGCCCGACATGTCGATGGGCTCCTCCGACTCGGACTCGCCGCGCTCAGTGATCTGCTTGTACGCCTCCTCGGCGGCAAGCATACCCGTCTTCATGGCGTTGTGGGTACCCTTGATCTGGGGTGTGTTAGGAATGATTTGCTACGCTCCACTCCCTCGCGACTCACCTTGGGCACGTTGAGGAAACCAGCAGAGCAGCCGATAAGGGCACCACCGGGGAAGTAGAGCTTGGGGATCGACTGGAGACCACCCTCGTTGAGGGCACGCGCACCGTAGGCAATGCACTCACCGCCCTCTAGGACTTTGGCGATCTCGGGGTGGTGCTTCATGCGCTGGAACTCGCGGAAAGGCGAGATGTAGGGGTTCTCGTAGTCGAGGCCGACGACAAGACCAAGAGTGACCATGTTGTCCTCCATGTGGTAGAGGAACGAGCCGCCGTAGATCTTGGAGGTCAAGGGCCAGCCCATGGTGTGGACAATCTTTCCAGGCTCATAGTTGTCGTCCTTGACCTTCCAGACCTCCTTGATACCGAGACCGTACGTCTGGGGGTCCTTGCCCTCGCGGAGGTTGAACTTGTTCTGAAGCTCCTTGGAGAGCGAGCCGTGGGCGCCCTCGGCGATGAGGGTGACCTTGGCGTGGAACTCCATACCGGGCTCGTACGAGTCCTTGGGCTGGAAGTTCTTGTCAAGACCAACGTCACCGGTAATAACACCCTTGATGCCCTTGCCGTCCTCGGTGTAGAGGACCTTGGCACCGGCGAAACCGGGGTACACCTCGACGCCGAGCGCCTCGGCCTGCTCCGCGAGCCAGGCCACGACCTTGGACAGCGAGACAATGTAGTTTCCGTGGTTGCTCATCTGGGGAGGGTGGGGCATGGGGATAGCCATGCCCTTGGTGAGGAACTTCATGTGGTCCTTGCCAGCGGGCTGGTTGAGGGGCGCGCCGAGCTCCTCCCAGTTGGGAATGAGCTCGTTGAGCGCCCTGGGCTCGAGGACAGCACCGGACAGGATGTGGTTTCCTGCGCGCGCGCGAGTCAGCTTCATTCATCACTATTGATTGGAGGAGGCGCCGACGCCGAGTGGATTATTTTTTCTGTCCCTCGGCGCCGGCGTCCCACATGTCCGACTAACCGGGCTCCGAGGCCTTCTCGAGGACGATGACACGGAACTCTTCGTTGCCAGCGTCGTTGGCGAGCTGCTTGAGACGGATGGCAGCCGACAGACCGGCGGGACCACCGCCGACGATGACCACATCGGCCTCGTCGGTGGCACGCTCGACCTCGTCGGGGTTGAAGGCCTCCTCGGCTTCCGATGCGTAGCCACGGCGGGCCTGTCGTGTGGCCCAGAAGAACTGGGTCGTTGGTGGCCTTGCGGCTGGGCGACGTGCGACGGCGGCGATGACTGTCCTCGAGGGTCCGACCAAGCGCTGGATGGACACCATGGTTGCGGGTGTGTGTGGTGGAGTGAGATGGAGAGTGGTTGCAAAGTATGCAGGTGTCACTGGTCAGTCTCGGCACTTGGTATCCAGGCGTGTAGCGGAGTTGCGGACTTCAGTTGGAAAGAGGTGCTCTCGGCCAATGACATCTAGCCGAATGCAAGGAACTTGGACGGAGCTTGAACCGGTGTGGGTATGTGGGTGCGTCGTCCCCCTCTGCTCTTCTGCGCGTCCATCTAGCCAGCCAGCAGCCCCGCAGCCCTGCCTGCTTCGCATCATCGCGTCTCTCACACTTTTTACTCGAGCCGAGTCGCATAAGAGCAGAGGCGGCATGCATCGAGTGGCATGGCTTGCGGCAGCGTGCCGCGCGCCGGACTCGCCCGGTAATGACCTCTAGCCGCTTAGCTCACAGCCAGCGCTAACACCCAAAACTCTGATCCCGTCGGCAATCAGTCCTGCCTCGTCATTGGCGTGGCTCCGTGCCGAGCTGTTGCTGCCCCACCCGACAACCCCAGCCTGCCCAGCCAGCCCGGCCAGCCCACGGCCACGGCCGTTGTCGCGTTATGCTCACTCTCCCACATGCCGCCTGTGGCAATCAATGCAATCCGCGCGCACCAGCCAGCCCCGCATCGTTGGCCCTGCCCCGCCCCCGCCTCGGTCACGCGCGGAGCACTTCCATACGGCCAATTGGCCAAGCCGTGACTGCCGCTTAACCACGCCACCGTCGCGTCGCCTGCGCCTGCGGCGGGCGTGATATCCGCATGATTGTCACGTGCCAGGCTTATACCTTCCCTCTGGTTAAGGCATGACGTCGCCGTCGCCGTCGTTTGCTCCCGTGCACCCACCCCAGGTTGTACTTACCCCGCGCTGCATCGTGTCGTGTCGTGTCAGTGCACGGCTGGCTGGACGCGTACAGACCGTCCTCCATTAGCTGGCATCGCGGTCCACAAAACAGCAAAAACAAATCAAAACAGCTCAAGCCGCAATGAAGGCGCTCAGTTCGGTCACTAGCCTCTTCTCAGTGCTGGCAGTGCTGAGCTCGGCCGCAGCCACAAGCAACGTCCGCGGCGTGGACCCAGCCGGTCAGTGCCATCTCGCGGCGCGATCCAGACGCGACGCCAGCTGACCCCACACCCCAGTCGCCGATCGCTACGTCCCGTCCTCAGGTAAGACGTTCACCTGCCTGTCGGGTGACAAGGTCATCCCCTTCTCGGCCGTCAACGACAACTACTGCGACTGCCCCGACGGCTCGGACGAGCCTGGCACCTCGGCGTGCGAGGGCAAGCCGGCGGCATGGTTCTACTGCGAGAACAAGGGCCACATTCCCGGCCGGGTGAGGAGCAGCCGCGTGAACGATGGCATCTGCGGTGCGTACACGACAGCAGCGTGCCAGCAGCTGACGCCGCAGACCCCGAGTGCTGCGACGGCTCGGATGAGTGGCAGACAAGCGTCTGTCCCAACAACTGCGAGCAGATTTCGCGCGAGTACCGCGAGCGCGTCGAGCTTGAGACCAAGACCAGGCGGACGGGTGCCAAGATCCGCTCAACATATGTCAACTTTGCGCTCAAGGAGAAGAAGCGTCTCGAGGACCTGTTGACGACCAAGCGTGCGGAGATTGCCGAGCGGGAGAGGAAGGTGGAGGAGGCACGTCGTGAGTGTTCCGGGCCTGACGACATTACAATGACTGACCCGCGGCAGAGGCTTTGGAACGGGCTGAGTCGCAAAGCCGTGACGAGCTGGAGCGCAAGAAGGCTACGCGTGAGTCGTTGTTCGGTGGTCGTACCAACACTAAACATCGCAGCCCTCTACCAGAGCGTCGAGAAGCACCGCAAGGCTCTGGCTGCCGTGCAGACTCAGCAGGAGCGCATGTACGCGGACCTGCAGACTGTGCTCGACCTGCTTGAAGAGCTGTCCAAGGGTTACAACCCCAACGGCCAGGACATGGCTGTCAAGCACGCTGTCATTCGCTACAAGGAGCTGATTGGGCGTGCCGATGCCGAAGCCGAAGAGGGCAGCCAGGAGGCAGGCGCGACGGAGGGCGAGGGCTCGGAGGGTGCGGCCGAGACCCAGGCGGCGGAGCCCACGCAGAAGCTCAACCTCTACCGCTCCGACCTCGAGGTTACGATGGACGAGGGCGAGATCGCTCGCCTGCAGCAGACTGACCTCGAGTCGCTGTTGATTTCCGACGACGGCGACAGTGACGATGACGACGGTGGACTGCTCTACCGCCTGGAGGAGTACATCCCCGACTCGCTGTATGACTACTACGACACGGCGCGCGAGACCGTGGTTTCGTGGCTGACGACGGCGGGCATCATCAAGGCGGCGCAGTCGCACCACAGCAACAGCGACGGCCCGCACGTCGCTGCTGCGCGCGAGCAGTTCCACGCCGCTGAGCGCGAGCTCAACAACCTGCGCAACGACATTTCCAGCTCGGAGGGTACGCTCGGCAAGCTCTCGGACGGGTCGTTTGGCCCGCAGGGCGAGTGGAAGAAGCTCGACGGGACGTGTATCGACACGATCGCGGGCGACTACACGTACGAGCTGTGCTTCTTTGGCAAGGCAACGCAGAAGAGCAACAAGGACCACTCGTCCAACCACCTGGGCTCGTTCACGTCGTGGAACGGCTCGGCCGAGCCCAACTCGCCAGAGTACTACAGGCAGCAAAAGTACCAGAACGGCGCGCGGTGCTGGAACGGTCCAATGCGCTCGGTCACGTTTGACATGACGTGCGGCACCGTCAACGCCATCACGTCGGTCACCGAGCCCGAGAAGTGCGAGTACCTGTTCCGCGGCACGACGCCGGCGCTGTGCCTGCCGCTCGAGGCGGGTGCGCCGGCCTCGGCGTCGCAGGTGGCCGCGGCGGGGTCCAAGGACGAGTTGTGAGGCGGCACGCGGGCACATGCGCGGCCACGAACGCCCCGCTGTAGACTTAGACATAATCATGACATGCATACATTGCCAGAGCAGCAGGGCCGGCGACATTAGCGCCCAGCGTGGGGGTTCTTCTTGCCCGCGCCGTGTCCGGCCGGCTTGTTCTGGGGGCGCTGCTGCGGCTGGCCGTGGCGCTCCTCTGCCTTCTCCTGCGCGTCGTGGCACGAGGGGGGGATGGGCGTGTCGGGGTGAATGGGGGGCAGGATGGCGGTGCCGACCTTGTGGTACTTGTCCGAGTCTGTGAAGAACTTGACCCAGTGGTCGAGGGCCTGGGCGCGAGCGTCAGCGAGCGCCGCGACACTGAAACCGCGCCAGCACTCACCGCCATGTCGTCCTTTGTGAAGCCGCGAATGTCGTGTGTGAGGTGGGTCTCGAAGCAGCCGGTCACGAACGAGCGGGAAGCGTCACGGCCGGCCCTGTGTCGGTGTCAGCCATTGCCTCGCCCAACCCCAACTCCACCCCCACCCACATCATGTTGTACGCGCCGCCCTTGCCGTACACGCGCGGGTTGGCCGACACGTCGAACACCTGGCCCTTGATAGACACATAGATGGGCTTGTTGGGGTCCGCGCCGTCGTGGCGCGCGAGCTCGAGCAGCGTGAACTCGCGCTGCGGTGCCGCGAACGGGTTCAGCGGGTGCGTGCGCGCCGCCTTGAGGTACGGCCGGACGACGGGCGCCAGCGAGAACGTGTACGTGCCCGTCAGGAAGTGGGACAGGAGGGGCAGGAAGACGGCGAGGACGAGCAGGCGGGGGAGGATGGAGCCGGACGACTGCGCGGGCGCCGCCGCCGCCGAGCGCTCCTCCTTCTTGCTTGCGGGCTTGCGGTCTGGGTGTGTGTCAGCTGTATACGACGCCCGACGCCCGACGCCCGACGCCGCACGCACCAGTCTCGGACATTGTGGGAGTTGTACGTGACGTGGAACGCAAGCAACGCTGTTGGTTAAGTACTTTTTGCGGGTACCGCAGTGCTGCTTGACAACGACGCGCCGACGCGCGACGTCCACGCGCCTAAAACCCGGCAGCGTCCCAACACACATGTCGTCACGGTCCCGCCGGTCCTGACGGCGCAGATGGACGCGACAGGGGCCGAGGGTGCTACCACGGCGACGGGTCGTTGTTATCCTGGCTTCGCTAGGCCGTCGCGTGCTGTATGATACACAAGACGTGCTTCAGCTAGCGGAGAGGCAGGCAGGCAGGCAGGCAGGCAGGCAGGCAGGCAGGCAGGCAGGCAGGCTGGCTAGGCTGCCTCTGCCGCCGGCCAAGAGAGGGCCCGCCGGCGTGCCGTTCAGCCAGCCAGCAGCCGGTGATATCACCTGCAGCGGCTATGCATTCGCTCGGGCGAGCATTGAGGTCGGTAGTACGTGTGCACACCGTGCGCAAATCTCATGTGCAGGCAGCAGACATGCAAGTCCTGGCCATGCTGCACGCACTGCCGCTGCACACACCCATCGCGCTGTCGGCGGCCGCGCGTTGCTCGGCGAGCTGCAGCAAGCAGCCTGGCGAAATCGGACGACATGGAAACACGCTGGCTGGCTGCGTCATCGGAGGCATTGTGACTTGTCTCCCATCTCACCACCACACTACACCCCCTTAGCAGCATCAACTAGCCGCTATCGCTAGCAGGGACACGCCCGACGACACCGAAGCGTCCTCAGCGTCCTCAGGTGGCGACAGTGTAGTTTGCATCGTAAAGGCCACGGCGCGCGACCCTTGTCCAACCACGGCCCCCACCCCCACCCCCCCGCCATGGCGTTCGAACTCGACAACCTCAGCCTCGTGCTGCTGGCCGCCCTCGCCATCCTGGCCCTCTACCACCGCTTCTTCTCGACCCCCACCCCGCTCGTGCACACGCTACTTCTTGGACGCCAGTCGGAGCCCAGCAAGGTCCGCCAGGCGGGCCAGTCAGCCGTGTACCGCTCGTGGGCGACAGGACAGGACACGCCGGTGAGTCGCGGCGGCGCGTGCCGCTGCTGCCGCTGCCGCCGCCAACGACGCTGCTGACGCTCCCTCTCCAGCTCCAGGTCCGCCCCGCCAACCAGCTCCAGACCGTCGACAACGTCGTCACCGTCCCCGAGCCCATCCCGCTGCCGGGCAAGCCAAAGGTCAAGGTGACGCAGCGGGTAATCCTCGACACGCCGGTGGGTAGCGCCTTCTGGCTGAAATACCCGCTCACACACACACAGCTCACGTCAGAGGCTCTCACCGAGATTGTTCGCCTCGTGCCCCTCGGCCTCAAGGCATTGTTCCCCAGCGTGAACGGCACGGCTGCGTCCCCGACCCCGATCCTCACCCTCCTCCCGCCCTCGCCCGGCACGGCGCTGCCTCTGCTCCTCCTCTCGATTGCATCCAAGCCCGGCGCGCCGCTCGTTATCGTGCCCGACCCGTCGCTGCTCAACAATGCCCTCGAGTCAGATGCCTACCCCGCCCCCACGCTGCTCGTGGTCCATGAAAGCGTGTTCCCCCAGGTCGCCGCACTCAAGTCGTCTGCGGGCATCCTCATCGTCGGCGACGTCCAGCGCAAGCACGAGGCCGCGGCCAAGTCCTCCGGTGTCCCAGTAAAGTGGTGGGAGGAGATCTGGGACGCGGCCGAGGCGGCACCCGAGCCCACCGACGTCGAGAAGACAACCTACGCCGACGTCCACTCGTACTTCTGGTCCCACCCCGAGGCGGGCAACAAGCACGTTGTAAAGGTCACGCATATCAACGCGACGGCTGGCATTGCCGGTCTCCTGTCCATCTTCCCGGCCGACAAGCGCCCTGCAGGGCACAACGGCGATGTTGTTGCGAGCGCCGTGCGCATCGACACGCCCTTCGGTATGACCATCGCGCTGGCCTCGGTCTGGAGTGGCGCCGGCTTCCGCCTCATCGGCAGCCCCGTCCCGTCGTGGAAGGCGACGGCGGACGAGGACGCGGCTGCTGAGCTTGCGGCGGTCACGTCTGGCGACCAGCCCGCGCCGACAGTTCTCTTCCTGTAAGTCCGTGACACCTTGATATGCTGACCTCGCAGCACGGCCAAGCACCACAGCGCCCTCATCGCCCAGCTGCAGGAGGAGTTCCTCGCCCACCCGCTCGCGTCGATCGCTGGCGCACAGCAGATCAACAACATCCGCGGAGGCTACGTTGCGCGCGGAACGTTTGCCGACAAGTGGGTGTTTGCTGCCGTGCGCAAGGGCGTGCTGGGTGGCATTGCCGGCGACGCTCTCCGTGCCGTGATCGTGGTAGACGATGCGCCGTCGCCGGCCCTCTCGACCCTCTCAGCCGCGCTCCTCTCGCTCCCCATCTCGCGTGTGCACTCGTCCCCGCTGTCATCTGGTCCGATCTTCGCCTCCCACTACTACGACCTCCAGTCGACGCAGGTGCCCGACATCTTCAAGCGCCTGCGCGGTACCGACGGGCCAGGCCACACCGGCGCGCCGGCGAGCAACGTCGAGGTTATCCTCAAGGGCACTGGCACCAACACCAAGGAGGACGGCGACGCGAGCCCGTACGCTGGCCGCCTGTGGGTCCGTGGTCCGCCCGTGCTTGAGCGTCTTGGTGGTGAGACGGATGACGGGTGGGTCGACCTCGGGGCCGAGGCGGCCGTCTCGACCAACGGCACGTTCGTGGTCAAGAAGTAAAGATGCAGCGTGTGGATGGAAGCACAGACATACTATATGCGTACAACATGCGGGGAGACTAATAAACAGAAGCTGACGGCAGTACTACCTCACGACGCGGTCGCCTCCCTCGAGGCAACGGACGTAGATGTCCTCGCCCCAGGCAATCGGGATGGCCTTCTCAGCCTGTGTGTGGCGTCAGCTAGCTACTCGACGGAATGGTTAGCTAACGCACCAAGCTCATGGTGAGGCGGTTCCACACTCCGGCGGCAAGACGCCGGTGTGCGGCCTCGGACGGGTGGAAGCAGTCGACGTCGGACACGGCCGTGATGGGGTAGTGCGCGAGGTCGATCGCCTGGCCGGGCTGCCAGACAACAGCAAAGCTCGGGTCGTCCTCGGCGCGCCACTCGTCGATGAGCGCCAGCACGGCCGCGTCGTAGCGGTCGCTGAGGTCGTCCATGCGTGTGCGGGTATAGTCGCCCAGCGGGCCGGGGAGCATGGCGCACGAGCACTCGAGCGGGAGGTTGGGGACGTGCGGGGGGCGGAGCGGGCCGGCGCTGGGGTGAGCACGGCCGAGGAAGGGTACTCACCAGTAGGGGTCGTCAACGGTCAGCTTGTAGACGGCCGAGACGCGGAGGACGCCCACTGGGGGTTAGAAGGGGAAGGACGCAACACGCACTGATGTTGACGATGAGCCGCGCTGGGGCTGGTGTTAGTGGCATGTCGTACACCTCACACCAGACTCACGGACATGGTTGCGCACGAGCTGCACGGCGTCGCGGATGCCCTGTGCAAACTCCTGCGGGGTGCCGGGGCCAAACACACCGGCTGGGGTCAGCAGCTACATCTTCCTGTGGTTCAGCTCACAAGAGAGGCAGAATGCGCACTGGCGTCAGCAGGTTGGCTAGGCTCCGCAAACCCACAATGTCATTCGCGCCGATCCCGACGTTGAGAAACGCCCAGCCGTCGTCGTCAGCATCCGCCCGCTGGGCCTCATACGCCGGTACGAGGTACTCTGCCGTCAGCACCGCCCGTAACACGCAACGCACCGCGCGCTTGGGATTCCAGGTTGGCTGCGATGCTGCCCGACACGGCGGCGTTGAGCGCGTCACCCTCGGGGTGGCGCGAACACTGGCCCGCGCCGGCGAGACACGCCAGCGGCGGGTGGTGGCCCGTGCTCGCGCCGCTCGTGTTGGCGTAGTGGCCGAACAGGAAGGGAAGGGTTAGCGCGCCGGCGTCGCCGCCGATCGCATACGAAAGACCACGGTACTCTTCTGGGCCGAGGGGTGCTGGGGTGAGCTGAGCCCGGACTTGAGGGAAAGCTCACAGCTGAAGGCGTGCTGGTTGCCGTTATCGCCGCCGCCGTCTTCCTCGTTGCCCGAGCGCGCGAGGAAGCCGGCGGTAATCGAGTCCCCGAGCGCCATGAGCACGGTGAAGTCGTCGGGGCGGCTGGTGTCAGAGGTGTCAAGCAGGGCAAGCACGCACACGTCGGCGGCGGCGCTGGGGGAAGGCCGGCGCGGCAGCGGCGGACAGCGCGCCATCTCGTCCCACCGCACATAGGTGCCCGGGAGGCGGGGGAGCGGGGTGCTCGGCGGGCCTGGGGGAAGCTGGGCTGCGGGGGCTGCGGCAGCTGCGGCTGAGAAAGACGCTAGCGCGACTAGGGGGAGCTTGCGCATGGTCGTGTGAGTGGTGGAGTGGGGAGTGGAGACGACGTTGTTGTTCTTGTTGGGTGGCCAAAAGGCAAATGGGGTTACGTATCTGGGGTCCCCGAACAAGGCACGCTATGGTGGGGCTGGCCGGCTTGCAGGCTGGCCGGCTGGGGGCGGCTTAGTCGCAGCGACTGACGCTGCGACTAAGCCTGTTCCACGGTTCATGCAAGGCAGGCATAGCTGGTTCTCCAGATGCACAGAATGCGAGCAACGCGCGTCTGGGCTCCTCCCTCGCGTCAGCCGAGACAGAGATCACGCCGACCACCTCGAACCTCACCCTCGCCCTACTACTCCCCGATGCACCATCGCATCTAGTCTACAACACGCGAGGCCACGCACCCCCCTACAACTTGGCCCGCCTATCCAGCGTCTCCTTGACCTTGTCTGTCATCTTGCCTCTGCGCACGTTGTCGTGGTCGAAGAGCACGATCGTGCTGTCAGTTGTCGCGCACAGGCGGTTGTCCTTGAGGCTCCACGCCGCGTGCGCGAGCTTGAACTCGCCGCGCTCCTGGTTGACGCTGTGCGGCTTGGCGGCCCACAGCACCGCGTCGGGCCACGTCACGGCGTGCCGGTACCGGATGTACTGGTCCTTGAGGATGATGCCGGTGCCGGTTCCGAGCGTCCAGTCCCTGGCTGTGTCGGTGCCAATGTCGGCGCCGAGGTTCTCGAACCAGCGCAGGCGCTGTGCCTCCATCCATTTGAGGTAGTTGACGTTGTTGACGTGTCTGGGGGGTGTTAGCACGCGAGCGAAACGAGCGGGCGGGAGTGAGCGGCAGAGTCGAAGCGACAATCGACCTCGCGACGGGAGTCGAAGCAACAAACAACTTCACAGCCTACCTCCTATCCCCCCAAGTCCAACCCACTTGAACATGTCCTGGTCACCCCAGAGCACAGGCACCTCGACCCTCCCCTCCGGGTCGAAACCATTACTGTCGAACCACTCGTTGGCCGTCGCGCGTGCGCGGTCGTAGTCGGGGCTCATGTGGGGCTGGAGCGCCGTGCGGTCGGGGTACGCCGGCGGCGGGCGGACCCAGTCCTTGCCCTGCGCTTCTTGCCCCGCAAGCGGGCGCGCGACCGTGTGGTCGTCGGGCGACGCGGGGCCCACCTCGCCGCTGCCTTGCGCGAGGTAGAACGGTGACTTGGGGTCCTTGAACTTTGCCATCAGGTCCTGGGGTGTCAGCTGGCGTAGCTGTACACACATACCTGCAGCTTGGTGTGCGCGGCGTCGGTGGTGGCGGCGGTCGTGTGCAGGCTGTGGCGCGCGGGGAGTCGCTGGAGCGCAGTCTTGAGCATTGGTGGTGGTGTGGTGGATGCGATGGCAGGTCGGTGACAGAGTTGCCGGGTGGTTGTCGTTGCTCGGACATGGGCCGTGCCGGTGGACAGAGTGGAGGCGGGCGGGCGGGCAGGCTGGGTAGGTGCGGCGGCTGGCTGGCCCATTGACGCACGGAGATTGGCACGAGCCCGAGTTGTTGTTGTCACCCAACGCCCGACGTCATCAGCATGACACAAGCCGGTCAATTAATATCTCATGGCCTTTGAACGGCGAGCTCCTGCTCCTACCTATCCTGGCACTGGCTACTGCCTCCTGGTCCAGCGGAGGTCCACGCAATGCACGCATCAGCGGCTTGCGCGGTTGCTCGGAGCTTTGGAATCCTGTTGGAGCCTCCCGCGCGTCTCCGTTGCTTGCCTCTGCTTGCCTCTGCTCGCCAGCACCGGCACACATCGCGGGTTCCGCTCCTCAACCTTGTTCCTCCCAATGTTCGTCGTAATCTCCGAAGCCATCGCCCACCCCGCCGCCACACTCTGCTCAACCACCCGCGGACCGCGCACAGCGTTACAGCGTTACATGGATGACGCAAGGTATGCACAGTGTGCAAGGTGCAAATAATATCAATGTACAACAGAAGAACAAGGTTGGGGAGTAGCGCGCCCGCACCGGCGGCGGCGGCGGCAACCGAATGAAGGGGCCGAAGAACGTACGGTGTCGTGGCGTTAGGGTCGCAGGGGACCAGAAAACTATAAGGTGAAAGTGGACCGATCTATCGTGATTGAGGGGGGCGAAAGCTGACAACAGGCTACAGGTCGTGGCGAATGCACATGCGCACACCTGTGCACACGTACAGCCGCGCACATTTGTGTTGGGGCAGCCGGCTAAATAGAGCACACCGCGGTGGGCACATGACGATGTCAGGTCGGGCTCGTATCGGTGTGCCTTGTCTCATGTTGAACCCATTTGGAGAAGATTTTGGATGAAACGACGTACGCCGCCACCGGATGTGGAGCGGGCCGTCTTGTCTAGATGACTCCACCAGGGCAGCGCGTCGAAGTGCGGCAGCGCTGGGACGCAAAGCCGGCAGCTAGAATCATGGTTTCACTAGGAGTGCGGCCCATGGCGGTCGCTTCGTCCCAGGGGTCGGTGGCGTCGGGGTACGGTCTCGAACGAGAGCGCTGCCTCCGGCCCAGAGTCGGGCGCCGCGATGACGACTGGAGCGCCTGTACGCGGTTGTGGCTGCCCGCGGCGGGGGACATTTGTGTAAGGGGGCGGAGTGCGTTGGCGACCGTGTCTATTAGCATCGACGTGGGCCGCGAGCTTCCTCGTGACGAGGGGCGCTGGCGTGGCTGTGCCGACTGCGAGATTGTCTCCTCGCCGTAGGCCTCGAGATAGTCGGACGAGCGGCCGGCCTCGAAGCTAGCCTCGGAAGCCACGCTGATCATCGACCCAGGAGTGTCGACCATGTCCTCGTCGTCGTCTTCGTCGTACGACGACGCGATCGATGCCATGGACACGGAGCGTGGCCGTGTGAAATCTGTACGCATCGGTGGCAGCGACAGGGGTGGCGAGTCGAGACGCATCTCGTTTGGCGTCGCGTTCGGCTCCGTGGAGATCGCGGCCGGTGCGTCAAGCGCCTTATGCAATGGGTTGTCACTCGCGTTGTAGTCAGCATCGCCGTCGTCGTCGCCCAGGGACAGGACGCGGCGCACCGGCCGGACGCCACTCGGCAGTGGTGGGATGTGCTGGTCGCGGAGGGAGAGCAGAAGTTTGGCGCGCGTGTCAAACGGGTCCTCGTCGTAGCCATAGTCTGGATCGTGGGCTACATCTGGCGGGAGGCGTGCGTCATGACCCGCGATTGAAACGGCCTCGAACCGGGCGCTGATGGCACGTCGCAAGTCACTCGAGTACTTTTGGATTGACGCTGGCGGTGTGGGCAGGGACGACGGTACTGTGTATGGCCGTGCTGGTCCTGTTGGTGGTGTGTGCGGCAGGTCAAGTCTGGGCGTTGGTGGCCCGAGGGCGGGGTAGCGGTTGGTTGTGGACATGGCGGTCGTTGTTGTTGCGGTGGTTGTGGTGGCGGCGGCGGTGGGGGATGTTGTTGGTGGGTGGGTGTTGACAAATCTGCAGCCGACCCCAAGACGTGCAATGCTTTGTCGGTGCCGTTAGTCGCGCCTCTTTAAACAGATGTGCCGTGCGCGTGTCGCGATATCGATGGGGATGGCGGGACGGGAGCGCCGAGTGAGAGTGTGGGATGATGAGAAGGAGCAAGGGGGGTGGGAGCTGGCCTCGAGAGAGTGTGTGTATCCTTCGCGAATGACTTGCACCAGCTCGGCTCATCGGTCAATGTATCAGAGGAGTCGCAGTCGCCTGCACCGCCCAGGGCGGGCGGCGCGCGGTCGCTGCGCGATTTGGGCTAGGCTAGCCCTCCGCCCCTCCCTCCTCCTTGGCCGCCTTCGCCGCCGCCACCACTGACGTCGTCGCACCGACGGCCCCGACGGCAGGGAAGGCAGGGAACGCAGGGAATAGCAAAGTATCAGGGTCCAACGACGCGGTTCAGGGCAGCACCTCAGGGTGGCGTCCGTGTCGGGCGCACAGAAGGGGTCAGGCGCGCGTCGGGGCGCAAAACTAACGACGAGTCGCTGATTCCTCGGGCGTCGGGCGGCGGCGCGGCCGGCGGCGCGGGCGGGGCTGCACGCTGCAATGCAATGCAGGCGGAGGGCGGCACGGCGGCGGCGGCAGCCTCGGCTGTCGGCCTCACGCTGCTGCTGCGTTCCGCCGGTCGCCACTGCCCCCCACCGGCCGGCGCGCGCACAGGAACAACAAAGTCAACCCAGACGCACCGGCACGTCAGTCCCAACGGAGCAATATTACCACAGCAGGGTCGCTGCTGCAACAAGCATCACGAGGACACAGGCGCACGTTGGATTGCATGCATGCACGAGATCGGATCGCGAGGGCGCGCGCCGCGCGCCGCGACGCCAGCCAGCCAGCCAGCCAGCCAGCCAGCCAGCCGCAAGCCAGACGCACGCCAATGCCGACCTGCCGCAAGTGGACTGCGCACGCGCCGCGCCACAGGATCGGAGCGCAGGTGAGTTGGCGCGTGATGGGCTAGCAGAGTCGAGTGGTGGCCGGTGTTGGGGAATCATCTGCGCTTGGGCTTGGGCTTACGCTCAGGCCCGACTCGACACAATAGTGGAGACTGAGGTGGGGCTCAGGCCCGCAGCCAGCTCGGCGCGCTGACGCCGAAGACACCACCTCCTGCTGACCGCTGACCGCTTCCTGAAACCCACCCCCTTGGTACCCTGCGGCCCACCTCGTCATCTGACCTCATCTTCAATTGGGGTCAGTACCACTGCTGGCACAATTAAGCATGCAGGTCCGTCCCCAAGTATTATGGTGTCTTGGCCCTGTGCGCGGGTGTGTGCGCGCGTGCACCCTCCCTCTACGACCGCCGCAGCTGACCGTCATCAGCGAACGCGAACGTGAACGCGAACGCGAACGCCACACCCCCGCGCTCCAGGACAGCGCGCGCGTCGGATCCTTCTTGCAGCAACAGCAGCAGAGCAGCGGTCCGCTGCCAGCTGCCAGCCCCACAGCGCTCCCGTATACCCCGGTCCGGCGGGCTGCTGCCGGATGCTACGTTCGCATGAGTGATGTACATTGCGTGCCGGCCGCAGTAGGCTCGGCAGGCAGACCAGCGTCATGCCAGCGCCAGGCGCACCGCCGGGAGCCGCAACTCACGGCGCTCCAGCGCTACAGTGCCGTTATCGCCGCGTCATGACACGTCCGGCGGCACAGTGCGTCTCCCTGCCAATCCATCCTTGCACGAGCCTCTCTGCCTTGGCACTGTCGCGCATGCTTACAGCGCCGCCGCCGCCGCCAGCACCGTACCTTGTGGCGGACGTCATGTGAGCTACTCGCCCGCTACATGCCGCGGCGCCGGCGTTTGACAGCGGCGTGTGTGCAGGACAGTCGCAGCAGTACCGGCATCGGCGTGCACGCCAGCCAGATTCTGCCCACCGCGCCACAGTTTCAGCGTGTATAGTTTGAGGGCAAGTCAGGCCCGCCGACGACACGACGACCTGACCCACCACCCCCGCAAGCCTGAGCCAAATCGCCGCCTGGAATTAGATCGGACAGAGTCAAGGGTATGGCGTGTGCACGGGCTCGCGCGGCGTCACGCCACACAGCAGTCGCCGAAGAAGAGTCAGATCGGATCAGCGCAAGAGGATCGGATCTGTGCGTGCGTGCGTGCGTGCGTGCCCCGATGTGGCGAGTGAGCATCTCGCTATACCGATGCAAACGGGTGATAGCAGAGCAGAGCGCACCACTGTCGGTTGTGGCAATCAATCCTCGACGAGCCCACCGATCGCGACTAAGCGCCGCCTGAAACGCTCATGACTTCCCCTTCGCCGCGCGCTAATCTTCCCCATTAGGGTTCGGGGGTATGCTACGAGCCGAATTGTAATGTTCGGCCTCGTGCATGGTCGGTGCGGTGAGGTGGTGGCGATCGATACTGGCGTGCGGCGTGCGGCGTGCGGCGTGCGGCGTGCGCACTAATCTTTCGCCGTGGCATGAGCATGGACCGTCAGCCAACAGCCGCGCCCGCCACCATCTGCTGTCGTGGCGTATCGTCGTCGTCGCTTTACAATAGTGTAGCCCGCCCAGTTCGCCCGCCGCGGTGCCCCTCGTCTTGTCTCTTCGGCACGGCCGGCTCCAGGAGGTCTGTGCGACACCTACAACGCCCCTCTCCTGCGCGTCGGGGAGAATGTGCAGACGCGCCGACGCGCGCGGCGCGCTTGGCCGGCGCATGAGTGGCGTGTTGGAGAGCAGTCTCCAACAACGCCGGGACAACGACCACTGTTGAGTGCACGCCACGCGCACGCCACACAAACAAACAGGCGATGAGATCAACAAGACACGCTTTGCATTTCTTCTTTCATCACGAGGCGTACGGCACACAGCACACGGCACACGGCGCTGTTCTTCCAGCGCAGGCGGGACGACCGGTGTGCTCATCCTTGACCTAAAACAGGCAGTACGGCCTGACTTGAGGCCGTACCTGTGCAGCCTGAACCAAAGGCTCTACTTGTTGCGCCTGCCTACACCTGCGCCCTGCCCAGCGAACCCAGCAAACCCACCGCCGGCGCCGGCGCCGCCGTGCCCACCCTGCGCACCCTGCGCACCCTGCTGGCCGCCATACTGCCCGGGCTGTTGGCCACCATACTGCCCGGGCTGTTGGCCACCATACTGCCCGGGCTGTTGGCCACCCTGTGCGCCATAACCGGCAGCAGTGGCGCTGGCGTTGCGCTCCGCGGCATCCTGCGCGCGCGCGGCGAAGCCGTAGTCGCCCTGGCTGCCTTTACCCGCCTCGGCGTGAGTTTCAGCGCGGTGCCCGACAGCTTACCTGCGCGTTCAGGATACGCTCGGCGTCGGTCTGGGAGATGTGGTGCTGCGGCATTGTGGTGATGTGCGTTTGGCTGTTGTGGCTGTTGTTGGATGGTTCTCTCCGTGAGATGGAGCGGAGACGGCCCTCCCGAACGTCCGTTTTATGCCTCTGCGCCGCGCTGGAGCACGTCTTATCACGCTCGAAACGGGGCATGTTGGCACGATTCGCTTGCGTTCTGGGGCTGCAGCAGACGACCAGGAGGCAAGGCAGGGAGGAGTACTGTGGCGTGCGAACGTCATGGCGGCATGTGGCAGTCGAGGCGAGGACACCGGTATTCACACCTCCAACACCCAACAGCACTGACAGCACCGTCACTAGTTAGTACCCCCGTCCAGTCTCCTTTCTCACGCACGCGTTATCACATTCGCGGATTGTGCGCCGGGCTGGGTGTATGCGGCGTGTGCATATCCCGAGCTGTCGCGTTTCAGCGTCATACGGAATGGCGCGGCGCGGCGCCGAGACAGCGAGGCGAGCCCCCGTCGTCATGCCACCGCGTTAGTCGTCTTAGTCCTCCGCAGCTGAGTGCCACTTTGTGAGCGATTTAGACGAGCCGCCACAGCGGCTTTCAATCCGTCGCTCGTGGACACCTGAAACATGAAGAGTGCAATGCCATTCACCATCGTACAGACACGCCCCACCTACACCTGCACGTCGTCCTTGGCCTCCCAGCTGACGCCACAGCCGCAGTTTCCGCCCTCCTTGGCCTGCGGGTTGTCCTGCAGGCGGAACGACGAGCCGATGAGCTCGGTGGCGTAGTGGAGTGTTGCGCCTGCTGTCAGCTGCGATACCAGGCGTCTACTTACCCTTCAAGAGGCCGAGGGACATGAGGTCGACGAGCACAGGCAGGGCGGTGACGCCGTCGGCCTGGAACACACTGCGCAGGTCAGTACACGACTCGGGCACACGCCACACGCCACACGCCACGCACTAGTCGTCCACGCCGCGGTCCTCTGTCAAGTCCATCGTGTACTGGTATCCGTGGCAGCCGCCCGAGTCGACGCCGACACGGAGGGCGAGCGAGGAATCTGGTGGCTCACGGGAAGCAAGCAGGGCGAGTTGCTATCAGTAGTGTCAGCGCGGGCACGGGCAGCGAGCGAGCATCACACCCACCCGAATGGCCTCGGGGGTGAGGACAATCTTGGCGTCGGTCGCGGGGATGAGCTTGACGTCGTCGTCGAAGAAACCCTCGGCCTTGACTTTCTCCAGCGAGGGGGGCAGCACGCGCACGGTCGGATTCGCGGGGATCGGGGGCAGGTTGGGCGCCGCCGAGGACATGGACGCGGCCGTGGACGCGTACCGGCGTGCGTGGGCCGGTGGGAAGCGGGCTGGTGCGGGCGCCGCCGCCGCGGGGCGGAGGAGGACGCGCGACGAGCCTGCCGCGTGCGAGGCCGCGAGGGAGCGCACGGCTGGTGCCAAGGAGGATAGCCTTGCTGTCATAGTTTTGGTGACGGAGTTGTGGGTGGGTTGAGCAGAGGAGTGACTATCTTTGTTGGTCATCAGCGGCGGCGGCGACGACGGCAGGCGAGGTGCTTGGTCCGACGGGGCCGAAATGGATGTGGGGTGTCACGTGACTCATAGGAGCGGAGGCAGATTGACTGGCTCATCCTCCGGGCCAAGCAAAGCAAGATCTGTCAGCCAGGGCCGTGGTGGACAAGCAGGCAAGTAGTCTGCGTGGCACGGGTGACGAGGTTCCGCGTTCCAAGAATGTATCGCGTGCATCGTTCGTTACAGGCTCGGCCGGGGGGACCGGGGATCGGCATGCGCACGCAGGATGCATTGCCAGAAGTGACTTGTGAAACGCACTGCAAGTGCACGCTGTAACAGGGGTTGGATGCTGGCAGACGATGCTGCGGCGGTGTCCAGGACTGCCAGGACGCGTGCGAGGGCGGCCCACAGGACAGGCCAGGAGTGACATCCCTCGCCTTGCGCGTCACTGTTCGGCCCCTGGACGGCGGGCGGGCGGACAAACGAGTAGCAACCTGGACTAATCGGCATGGGGGTTGCGGTGCGCGGTACGGTGCGGTGCGCCTATACCTACTGATGCTGGCTGCCTGCCTGGCTGGCTGGTGCCGCCGCTGCCGACTCCGCCGCCGCCGCCGCCGCGGCCACCTGAACTGCATACAGTTTGATGACGCATGTCGTCGATGCCCGCCCGCGCCGGCACCCACCCCGGCCACCCCGGGCACCCCGCCGCCCCCTGGCACCGCGCTCCCCCTAAATCAATCAACCCCGACCGACAGGTCACTCCATCATCAACACAATTACTTTGTGCAAGACACTGCTCGCACTGCGCACACCACACCACACCACACACTCCACTTTGCATCCATCAAGCTCACAAAACAGCAACAACAGCAATAGCAGCAGCAGCAGCATCGACATCGCCCCCCGCCCTCCTCCATCGCTACCTAAAGCACACCACCACTTTCGACGCGACGACCCGGCAACCACGGCCACCACCACCCGTGCTCGACCACCGCGCACCCACACCCACCCCACACCCACCAACCCCCGCACACCCGCCGCGAGCCGTGTCTGACCGCCCCGACCGGCCGGTGTTCGCTTTCGATTTCTCTGGCGTGCACTGCTAAGCGCGACCACCCCCCCCCCCCAGCGGCCACGCCAACACCCCACTGGCCGGCCCCAACACAATGTCAGAGCAGCACTCGACGCCCATGCGCCTGGGCATTGACCCAACCCCCATCCCCATCACGGCCTCGCCCGTCACTTGTGAGTCTCATGCTTCTCCCGCCGCTGGCCTGTCCGGCCCGACTGCCGGTCCCCATCCCCGCGCGCGCGGGGCGGACGTCGTCACCGCAGCCCCGATCGATCGCGTGCCACCGCCCAACCACGGCGACGGCCAACACGCGCCCCCGTGGCCGTGTCAACACTGCTCGTGTCCTCGACGCCGTGCGCATCCTACGCTCTCCGCACGGACCGGCGCCGCGAGGCCAAGCAAGCCAAGCTTGCCTTCAGCCACCTCCTCGTCGATGCGCGCCACCTCCCACTCCTTGCCCCACCACCAACCACCACCCTGACATGTGGGCCGGAATGCTGACATTGTTCGCAGCCCCGTCGATCCTCTCAACCTCGAGGTAAGTGTCGCGTGTTCTCTCAGCGTGTTGCATGCCCCATGCCTCTGCCCACGTTCGCGTGCACCGCCGCACGTCTCTGCATACTCACCAGGCGCTGTTGACCCCGCTGCTTGCCGCGCTTGCCGGATGCTTGCTGGTGGTCCGCGCTGGGGCCGACATCTTCATGTCCGTCCCGCTGGCCTCACCTCCCACTAAACAGCAACTAGGTCGCACACAGACCGTGCTGCCTTTCACCTCTTGCTTTCTCTCTCTTACCCTGTCATTCAACACCTTCTAGCCGCACGGCGTTGGTGCACTGGCCAACAGAGCTGACCACTCGTCTTCATTGCTATCCCCCCACGACACCAACATGCGTTCAAACCGCCGCTCCCTTCGCAACCTTCTCTCCCTAAACTGGCTGGATCGTTCATCAAACGGCTCGTCCTCAAGCAGCTCACCGCCTCAAACAGCGACGCCAGCTTCCTTTGCTTCGGACGACGGCGCATCGCCCGACATCAGCACCACCAAGCGCCTTCCCTCGGTGCTCCCCACCACTGTCGACAGCCCAAATGCCCGCAGCAAGTCGGTCACCCATGCGGACGGCGATGACACATATGGCGTGCGTTGAAGCGAGCGTCAGCAGAGACTGACAGGCAGGTCCTCAATCGTCACCCAGCCATCCAGCCATCCACACAATCCGACCAGTCGACGCTGAGAGGCGCGTTCCGCGTCGGTGTCAGCGAAGACCGCAACAAGAGGTGTCGCCGGACTATGGAGGACGCGCACAGCTTTGTCTACGACTACGCAGGCGTCCGCGGTCAAGGGTACTTTGCCGTCTTTGAGTAAGTGTTGCGCTTCCGCGATCGAGCACCGCTAATTCCTCGCAGTGGCCACGCCGGCAAGCATGCTGCAGAGTGGTGTGGACAAAACTTCCACGAGTACCTCCTCGACGCTCTGCTTTCCTCGCCCAACGAGCCTATCCCAGACATTCTCAACAAGACGTTCCATGCCGTTGATGCCCGTCTGTCGCATGTCGCATACAAGGCAAAGACCCACTCGGGGTGCACCGCAGTGACCGCCTTCCTCCGGGTCGAAAAGGATATCGACACCCTTCCTTGCGGCTTCACCAACCCAGCGCTCTCGGCCCGTGGCCTCCTGGAAGGTCGCGGCGAGGACGAGCTCGAGGCACAAACGAGCCAGAATCCTTCGTCTCGCAGATCATCAATGGGCGGAGGCTCGGCCGGCTTCATGGGTGGTGCTGCGACGCCATCAACCGACGGCAGCCTGAGGAGGAAAATGTCTGGAAGGCGTATCCGTGACTTTGTTCGCGGTCTCACCAGCAGTGGACGCGTCGATGACAGCGCCATTGAGGACGACCCCACCGACGAGCACGTTGACGCTATCGAGCCCAAGAGCGAGCACGGCACCCGCAAGGTGCTGTACACTGCCAATGTTGGCGACGCCCGCGCTGTTCTATGGTACGTGGGATGGTGACATAGGGTTGGCAACAGCGCTGACCAGATGGTAGCCGTGGAGGCAAGGCTGTGCGCCTCACGTACGACCACAAGGGCAGTGACAGCCAAGAGGCAAAGCGTATCACGGATGCTGGTGGCTTTGTCATGAACAACCGCGTCAATGGTGTTCTGGCCGTCACGCGATCCCTCGGCGACGCTTCAATGAAGGAGTTTGTTGTCGGCTCGCCGTACACGACCGAGACGGTCCTCGACGAGGAAGACGAGTTTTTGATTGTCGCGTGTGATGGTGTAAGTGTTGCTGTGCTGTGCTGGGACTTGCTCTGACGCCACACAGCTCTGGGACGTGTGTGAGGACCAGGACGCTGTTGACCTTATCCGCACCGTGTCGGACCCTCAAGAGGCATCAAAGCGCTTGTTGGAGCATGCGCTGGGCAACTATTCGACTGACAATCTGAGTATCATGGTGGTGCGATTCTTTGACAAGTCTGAGTGAGAGCAGTGTCTGTAGCTAGATGTAGCCACACAGAGGTTGTACGAGGTGCATTTGGCTGTGGATGCTGCCGAGCGTGCAAGTGGTGGCGCTCAAGTGACGTCAATCGGCCTCTGCGGCAGGCTGGGCGGCGCGAGACTTGCTGTGGCGGCCATGGAATGCATCTACTGCCTCGTTTATGCGCTGTAGGGACACACGACGCGCTGAAGCGAAGCAAGTGCGAGGTGCGAGGTGCACGCACGGCAAACGAGGTGAAACACGAGTCGCTGCCGGCCGTTGCCGTCGTGGTCGTCGTTTGTTGTCGCACGCAGGATAGCCGTCGTCGATCACAATTATTTACGCTCCCCATTCCAGGCACAAAACAGGGCCGCCAGCAGCAAGCACCACCAACGGACGTCACTTTGAGACACCTACCCACCCAGGACTGACGACCCTCGTCAACCCTCGTCAAGCTCCAACTGCATCACCCTCCTTCCACTCCATCCACCACTGCCATCCGCAACACAATGGACAACCGCGTGCCGCCCTCCCGGCCGGCCCCGCCGCCGCCCATCCCCGCCCCGCCGAGCCGCAGCACGCCGCCCGACAGGCCGCTGCCGCCCCTCCCGCCGCCGACGGCCGCGCCAGAGGCAGAGGTCGTGAGCGCCACGCCGCCGCGCGTGTCGAGCCTCGAGGCCGTGGCGACGGACGAGAAGGCGCCCGACGACACGGCGCCCGCGCAGAGCACCAAGCCCGCACCCAAGCCCACGGAAACCAACCCGTTCCACGTCGACCTCGTCATTCCGTTCTCGGTCGCGCCGGGCGCCAACCGCGCGCCAGCGCCCATCGCAGCCGCGTACCACCGCCTCGTGGAGGCGCTCGAGGGCGAGGGCGGTCTGCGTGTTACCGCGCGTCCGGGGCGTGCCGGGAAGGGCGCCGAGGAGGTGTGGGTGTTTGTTGGCGCTAGTGATGGCAAGGTTGCCGAGCTGGTCGCGCGGGAGCGGTGAGTGGGAGCGAGTGCGCGAGAAGCGCACGAGAAGCTGGGGACGGGGGGCTCTGTAGATCCCGCTGACGCGCTCAGCCTCCAGGACCACGCACACGGCATGCTGCCGCCCAAGACGGACGGCTCCAAGTGGCCGTCGACGCGCCTCCGCCTGCTGTACGACCTCCTGACATCGCCGCAGCTCCAGAACGGGCTGGGCATCACCCCCGGCGAGGGCGACTGGGAGCGCGTCAAGGGCATTGTCGCGCTGCACGACGACGCGGCGGACAACGCGTGGGTCGAGCGCTGGGCCACGGCCGACTGGAAGGTCGGCCTGTTGTCTGGCCTTAGCTCGAGCGACCAGGACATCCTTGCGCGGAACGTGAGTCGCAGCGGCGACGCAGCAGCCAGCTAACTTCGCAGCAAAGCCCTGCCCTCCGCCTCTACTTCAACTTCCTGGTCACGTACACTCTCTCCCTCATGCCCATCGCTGTTATCTCGGTCGGATTCTGGCTCTACACTCCCGCAGACTCGTACCCGCCCCTGTATGCCTTCGCGCTGTCGCTATACTCGGCCGTGTGGCTCGCTGTCTGGCGCATCAAGGAGCGCAAGCTCGCAGTGCAGTGGGGCACGCGTGGGTGCGAGAACGTTGCTGTGGGCCGTCTCCGCCCGCAGTATGTTTCGGCGCACAACCTCAAGACGGTGGCGGAAGCGCAGAACAAGACGGACGTGGTGCGCGACGCCAAGGTCGTCGCCTCGGTACCGGTCATTCTGGCTTGCGGCGGCGTGCTTGCCCTCGTCCTCACCGGCATTTTTATGCTCGAGGCGTTCGTCGGCCACCTCTGGCACGGTGCAGGCAAGGCCATCGTCCCGCTCATCCCCACGGCGCTCTTCTCCATCGTCGTTCCCCAGGTGGTCGGCATCTTCAACGGCCTGAGCAAGAAGCTCGTCGGCTGGGAGGACCACCCTACCCCCGTGGCTGCGCAGAAGAGTCTCACGGCCAAGACGTTTGCAATGAACGGCATTGTCGCGTATCTCGGTCTCTTCCTCTCGGCCCTGGTGTACCTGCCCTTCGGCCCCTATGTCATGTCGTACGTCGGCAACCTGCTCGCCGGGTACCAGAGCCATGCGGCGGTGGTCGACGATGTGCATGTGCACAGGTCGCACCCCGAGATCAACGTTTCGCGTCTCAAGTCGCAGGTGTTTACGTGTAAGTCGAGTGCGATGCCAGCGGAGCCAGCCTGACCCAGCAGACCTCGTCACCAATCAGGTCATCAACACGTTTCTCGAGGTCGGCCTCCCATTCATCCTCCGCTTCATCGCCGACTGGCGCGCCGGCAAGGCCTCGGTCTCGGACATTCTCCACAAGCGTTCCGAGTCTGTCGGCGAGACTGAGAGTGAGAGCGAGCTCGAAAAGAACTTCCTGGACAAGGTCGAGCGCGAGCTCGCGCTCCCAGACTACACGACTTTTGGTAGGTGGCTTGACGTCTATGTGTTGCTCACCTTCCAGTCGACTACGCCGAAATGGTCACGCAGTTTGGCTACGTCGTTACCTGGTCGGTCGTCTGGCCGCTTGCCCCCGTCTTCGCCCTTGTGAACAACTACTTTGAGATCCGTTCCGACGCGCTTAAGGTGTGCAAGCACGTCCGCCGGCCGATCGGTGACCGCGTCGAGACGATCGGCACCTGGCTCGACACCATGGGCATCATCGCCTGGGTCGGTGGCTGGATGTCGGCGACACTCATTGCTCTTTTCCGCCCGCACCTCGTTGCGGCCGTCACCGGCGTCAAGGCCAACGGCATGGAGGACGTCAAGATCCGCACCACAGCGTCCTTCCTCGCGTCGTACAACAGCACGCCTACGCTGCAGGACGTGCTCCCGACTGTCCTGCCCATCGTGGCCGTCGCCCTCGCCGCGTCGCACGGCTACCTCGCGCTCCGGTGGGCCGTCGACACGGTCGCCGAGCGGCTGCTGTGGAACGGCTCAGCCGAGGACCTCGAGGAGCAGAGCGCGCGCCAGCTCGAGGCGGAAGACGGCCTCGACGAGGCGGTCAGCAACCTGCACGCGCAGGCACAGAGCGACCCCAGCAGCAAACACTACCCCGAGACTCAGGCCGGCTTCTGGACTGGACCAGACGAGGGCGCCGAGGAGATTGCACGCGTGCTCAAGACTGAGTAGGCGTACACATCCTATTTCTGTAGATTGGCTTGCACACACGGCCAGGCCATGACACGTAGACAACTAATGAACCCATGCGACGATGCTTTACTCTGCACATATCTGTTGCATTTTGTTTACTGCTACACAGCGGCTGCGCCTTGTTCCCTTCCCACCCCCTACACCACATCTAGATCAGCTCGCCAGTGGCCGAGATACGGCCGTAGCTGTCGGGAAGGGTAGGCTTGTTGTCGAGGATCTTCTCAATCTCAGCAACGACCTCTGGGGCCTTGACGAGCTTCTTGTAGACCTCAAGCGCCTTGATGTTCTCGGCGAGCTGCTCGGGCTTGGTGGCGCCGAGGATGCAGGTCGAGACGTTGGTGTTGAGGAGCGTCCACGCCAGCGCAAGGTTGGTCATGGTCGTGCCAAACTTCTCGGCGACCTCGGTGAGCTTGCGGACCTTCTCAAGCTTGGCCTGACCCTCGGGCTTCTGGAGCTCGGCGACCGTGTTGGAGAAGAACTCCTTGTTGGTCGCGAAGCGCGAGCCCTCGGGGATGCCGTCGTTGTACTTGCCGGTGAGGATGCCCGAGTCGAGCGGCGACCAGATGGTGCTGCCGAGGCCCTCGCGCTTGAAGAGGTGGGCGTACTCGACCTCGAAGCGCTCGCGGTGCAGCATCGAGTAGTGGGGCTGCTCGGCGGTCGGGCCGACGAGGTTGAGGCGGCGGGCAATCTCCTTGGCGTGCTGGATCTGGCCAGCGGTCCACTCGGACGTGCCCCAGTAGAAGGCCTTGTTGTTGTCGATGAGCCAGTTGAACGCGCGCACAACCTCCTCCATGGGCACGGTGGGGTCCGGGCGGTGGGCGAAGATGACGTCGACGTAGTCGAGGCCGAGACGCTCGAGCGAGGCGTGGGCACCCTCGATAATGTGCTTGCGCGACAGGCCACGCGTGTTCTGCGTCTCCTTGCGCGCAGTGCCGAAGAAGATCTTGGTCGAGATGATGATGTCGCGGCGGTCCCAGCCGAGCTCCTTGATCACGCGGCCCATCTCGACCTCGGACTGGCCAGCAGCGTAGCCCTCGGCGTTCTGTGTGGCGGGAGGCGGTGAGCACGGGGGTGAGACGAGGCAGCGAGGCAGCAAGAGCAACACGAGAACATGACGTCAGCGAGGGTCCCATCGCAACAACCCCATCCCCAGCACCCACGTCAAACATGTTGATGCCGAGGTCGAAGGCCTGCTTCATGATGTCCTTGACAATGTCGCCCTTCTGGGTACCGCCGACGCTGAGGGGTCAGCCACTGCAGAGTGGAGGGGGGGAAGGGAGCGAGCCGAGCGAGGGATGCCGAGTGGATGCCCAAGTCCGATCACGGAGCGTGTATCCGAGCCCGGTCCGCAAGCCGACAGCCAGCTATCGGCTTGCGCCCGACACGCAGTCGAGGAAGACTCGACTCGCAATCGCTTGCACCACGGGTCCGAGATGAGAGTCAGGACTCTCGGGCGCGGACCTCGGTCTGGCCGGCCACCTGGTATGATGCCCGGCGGCATCGCTGGCGCGTGGGGGGGACGTGCAACGCCCTTATCCTCCACTGCGCCCATCGGCAACGTTCGGCCAGCGCAGATACGTGTTTCCATCAATGCACTCACGTAAGCCAGCCGCCGTACGAGAAGACGGGGACACGCTGCGATGTTAGTACGCTGCTGCGGGCGAACACGGTCGGTGCCGACGTACGAGGCCCGAGTCGCCGAGGTTGCGGTACTGCGCTGTCAGCTCTGTCCGCCCCGATGCCGCACGCACGATCATGCCCTTGGGGTCGAACTCAACGGTGGGAGCCATTTTGGATGTCTTGTTTTCGAGTAGGATGGGGGAAGGTGACGCTGACCGAGGTGGGGTTTTATACGGGCTCTCTGCAAGGTAAGTTGGGTGCGCGCTCCGTTTTGGCCAATCGGTGGTGGTGTGGTGGTGCGGGGTGGAGGGAGTGGGGGCAGGTGATGGGTCATCATGCCGCACGCTGGCCGCTCAGGGATTCCCGCACGGCTGTCACCGAATGCTCGGTGGAGGCGGGTGGAGGCTGCATGGCATGGCGCGCAGCTGCCACCACCACCACCACCACCACCGACCGAGATTGGCGTCCTCGTGCCCGGCAGCACTCGGCGCGGCGCGGCACTGGCTGGTTCTATCGCTCGCTCGGTCGGCTTGGCAGCATCCTTGTCGAGTCGACTCGAATCTCAGCCGATCAACGGTCCGATATCGGCGTGCATCTCGTTCTGTGGAGGTAGGTGGAGGGAGGGTGGACTGGGTGCACGTTGCCTCGAGCGCGGATGTAGAAATGCTTTATTGCTGCAGTGCTAGCTCCGGCCGCTCCGTGGTGCCGGTCCCCACTACCACACCTCAGTGTGGGCAGTTGATACCGACGGTTCCGGCAGGCCGACTGATCGACTCGACTCGGCGCTGGCGCAAGCTTGCAGTCGTGCAGGAGGCAATGATTGGCGAGTGCGGGCCATGCTTGCGGACGAAGTGGGTGGTCTGCGATTAGAACTGTGAACGCAGTTTACGTAAGAGTATAACTATGCCAAGCCAGGCCGCATTTAAAACTGCCACGATATCTCGCGTGTCGGCCAGCGCGGCCCGCGGCCAGAGATCTCATGTCCGTGCCCAACGCCTCGTTCGCCTCTGTGATGCATCAAACGCAGGGGCAGTCCTGAACCCAGATGCACGCGCGCTGCTCGCTTCCTTCCCGACGGCGAGTGCTGTCTGGGTGCCGAACACTGCAACGAAACGCAGCAGAGCCCGTCGGGGACTGGGCGGAGTAGACCCTCCTCTAGCCGACGGTCGATCAAGCTGCAGGGGGCCAAAAATTGCCCCTTTGGGACGTTTGTTACCATCCACCATGCCGTCATTTCAGAAAGAGCAGCCTTTGGCGTTGTAGCGGCAGGCAACAATCCAGACCTACAAACGTTCCCGCGGTGCGTTGCGTCGCTTGCTCGCCGCTACTGGCACGCCCGCCCTACGCAGCAAGAGCACGGCAAGGTTACGCACCGCGTCGCCCGGCTCCGCGCGCAGCTCAGCTCTCAGCATGCCGCCCGCCCTGCTGTACGATGGCGGGCGCCATGTCCCCGCCGTGCCGCACCATGCCGGACCAGTGGACAGGCGGCGTGCGGCGTCCAAATTCCAGTAAACGCCGAATCGACAATGCCAGTTAGTCACTAGCCCGGATGGCCACACGGCGCCAGGCACGGCGAGGCTCGCTGGGTGGGCGTCGTGGTGGCCGGCTGCGCTTGCGGTCATTGCCCGGGTCGCCCCCCCCCTTTGCCTCCGGCACTAGCCTGGTGAGTGACACGGTGACATTGCCCCCTCCTTTCCTTTGCAACATTACCCATATTGCGGCGGCGGCATGACAAACGGCGGTGGCGGGTGACCGACGACGTACACGGCGGCACTCACCACCGCCGCGCCCGACACAATAGATGCAACTAACTGGAATGCGCCGCGGTGGTGGCGGCGCAATTGTGTCCTTGTTTGCACCGACCGATAAAACGCCCGCCAAAGGACACCGCGACACCGCCGGCCAAGCCACGCGAGCCACACACCCTTTGCGCCTTTGTGACTACTGCAGTCCATATGCCGCACGCTCGTCCGCACCCTAGGCAGATAATGGCCAAGACGCCGCGCCTCCTTTCCCACGGCAGAGGCGCACGGATTAACCGCACACTCCACTCACAAGGCGAGCCACAAACCCACTCAATGACCGCCTGGGCCTCTGGCAGGGTTTGTCCCTCGTTCGCCTGTGCTGATTTTCTCCGCCGCGCGCCCCCTTGTTCTGATGATTTGTACTTTGTGCAGCCCAACATTCGTCATTTGTGTCCAACTCTACAAATACCATGGGATGCTTGGGTGCTCTTGGCTCGTTTTCATGCACGAGAATGACATTTTGGGACGACAGAGGGCAACGACGACGAAGACGTCGACAACGGCTTGTCGCTCGCTTGTCGCTCCGCTCCGCCCCGTGCCCCGCCTGTGCCCGAGGCAAAAGGCGAGATCTCGCGATGCCGCCTGCTGCGGCTCCTCCCACCGCCCACATGCACGCCCGTACACCTTAGTCAGTCAGTCACCTAGAGTCACACCGGCCATGTCACTGCTGTCACTGGCCCATAGCCGAGAGCCAGCCAGCCCGTGACACGGGGCTGGATCTGGCGATGCCATCGTCCGTTGCACGGCGATCTCGACACGGTTAGGCCAGCAGCCAGCCAGGCGAGTCACCTACCGTCGCGCGGTGCCGGCATCCTGCCGAGTAGGTTACGGGACCGGACGCACTCATCGACTGTACAGGCTATGGGTCGACCGTGGCCCCTAAGGGATGGAATGAGGCGTCTTCCCAGGCACGGCCAGGCATCGGGTTCAGGGCCAGGGCAGGGTTGTATGGCATGGGAGATCGACACAACGCAACATCCTGGCACCGGACGAGGCCGCCGGCCGCCTAATCAGCTCCACGTGGGTTTGGTCCCGCGTGGGCACAAGGGGGTGTCACTAATAAGGCAGGGATTCATTACCTAATCATTTGCCACGCAGAATTCACGTGGGCGCCCAACGTGTCATAGCTCGTCGCGCCGACCGCGTTGCTGACGTCGACGATATCGCAGCAGCCATCGCGCAACTTCACAACAACATCGACATGCCAACATGAGACGGCCACAACGGAGACCAATAAAGTTCCTCACGGCTCTCCTCGTGCTCTTCGCGCTCGTCACAGTTGCATCAGCAGCCGACAAGGGCCAGCCGCCACCGCCGCCGAGCGAGGCAGAGCTGGCGGATCTCTACACTGCCAAGGACGGCGGTGCCGGCGACGACGGCAACGCGCACTCCGCTGACGACAACGGTGCGTACTATGACGACTACCTCATGGAAGAGGGTGAGTACTACCTCTTGGGTTCGCGCTCACACCAGCGTGCGCGCCGCTCCGGGATGCCCAGACCCTCCTCGAGGACATGCAGCCCAACGAGTTTGCGCATCTCGAGAAGAAGCTTGGGGGCGTGTCGCCGCCGCCCCCGCCGCCGGGAGCCGGCCTGGGATACGGCAGCCAGGTGTGTAGCTGACTCCGTTTGACTCGAGACGCGAGTGAGCTGACGCCTATAGGGGCCGGTTGCCGCGACGCTTCGCATGTTGCCGCGTCTTGTGACCGCTCTCAACCCGCTCACCGTGCTTGCCAAGCTGCCGTTCATCCGGTCATCATCGGGCGAGCGCGGCAGCAGATCGAGCAAGAGCGGCAGGCTCGCCCGAGAGAACGGCGAGCGCGTCCTCGCCCTCCTTGACGAGGCCGAGGCGAACGGATGCGTCGACGCCATCGCCGTCAGAGCTGAGGTGTACATGTTCCCGCCGCGCGGTATCGCCCAGGACCTGGCAAAGGCGTTCACCGAGTACTCTGTGAGCTGGGAGATTCGAGTCACCAGCTGACACTGCAGCGCTTCCTCGAGGTCTCGTCCGACCCCCATGTCCAGTTCATGGTTGGCTTCTTCCACGCAACTGGACTCGGCAGCGCCGTGCAGGACCAGGCGCGCGCGGTCTTGCTTTACACCTTCTCCGCGCTACAGGACTATCAGCCTGCCCAGATGGCTCTGGGATACCGCTACTGGTCTGGCATTGGTGTCAAGGAGGTGGGCTAAGGAAGCTGCGGCCATGCTAACCCTTCCAGGACTGCCCCACGGCCCTCGACTACTACGAGAGCGCGTCTAATAACGCCTACAAAGCTTTCTTGAACGGTCCGCCGGGCGGACTCACACTGCCTCTGATTGGAGCCCGACTTGCCGACAGGCTCGGCGGCATCTTCGGCCCCCACGCTTCGTGGGCGAGCATTGACCAGAATCACGCAATCAAGGCCAGCATGGAGTCGGCCCGAGGACACACTGAGGCCGAGGTGCTCAGGTTCTACCAGTTACACTCTGATCGCAATCAGATCGCGTCAACCGTCCGTCTCGGGACGTTCTACTACCACGGCACAATCTACCCGCATTCTGGCGCAGAGGCCGTCGGAGAGATCCCTCGCGACTTCGACGCAGCTCGCAGACACTTCCTCGCCGTTGCGAAGCGCTTGTGGCCGGCCGATTTTGATAAGGACGGCAATCCCGTGAACGCGATCAAGACGACAGAGCAAGAGCTAGAAAAGCTCCGTGACCCCGTCATGATTGCGGCCACATACCTTGGCCGAATGGCACTTCGAGGAGAGGGTATGGCCCAAGACTACAACTTGGCAAGACTGTGGTACAAGCGTGCTGCCCAGCTTGTGAGTTTGTGTGATTCCCCCAGCTAGCCACTGACGTGCAGGGCGACCGTGAAGCCTACAACGCCCTTGGCGTTATCCATCGTGATGGCCTCGGCGTCCCAGTGAACCTGGAGAAGGCCCTTGACCACTTCAAGACGGCTGCAGAACCTCCAGGCAGCTTGTTGCAGGCGCAGATTAACCTTGCAAAGATTCTCCTCAAGAGAAAGGAGCTTCGCCCAGCCCATACCCTCCTGCAGTTTGCCATTGACCATGGCTCCCCATTCGAGGCCTTCCATCTGATGGCAACATTGCACCTCCAAGAGGCACGGGAAGAGGGCGACAAGTCTGGCAGCTGCGGCGTGGGCCTGAGCTACTTCAAACGCGTCTCTGAGAAGGGCAGCTGGGAGCACGACTACATTGGAGAAGCTGACCGCGCTTGGGGCCGCGGTGAGGAAGACAAGGCTCTCCTCGGATGGTGGATCGGGGCAGAGACAGGGTCCGAGCGAGCCCAAAACAATGTGGCGTTTGTTATCGACCGCCGGACCGAAGTCTTTGGTGCGCCAGTGCCCCCCGAAGCCGGGATTACCCTTTGGGCGCGCAGCGCGGCCCAAGGCAATGCCGACGCCATGATCAAGGCCGGTGACTACTACTTCCACGGTGTGGACTCGAACGTCACCAAAGAACCCGAGCCCGATTACCATCGCGCATTGGCGTACTACCAGGCAGCGTCGGAAATGGACTCGGCCATGGCGTTCTGGAATCTGGGGTACATGCACGAGAACGGGCTCGGAGTTGCGCGCGACTGGTACCTTGCCAAACGACACTACGACATGGCGTTGGTGACGAACAAGTCGGCGTACTTGCCGTGGTTCTTGAGTCTGATCAAGCTTTACGTCACGAGGTGAGCATGGTCAAGGCGGAGCGAGCTGACATTGCAGCTGGTGGGTCGACTTCAAGACCCGCGGCGCTGTCCCCGGGCTGCCCATGTTTAGGGATCCCGCCGACTGGCCGACACTGTGGGAGGGGATCAAGGGGTTGTTTGTGGCCCCGCCGCTGGACCAGTTCGTTGCGGACAATGTGGATGAGGATGACGACGGCGAGTACGATGTGTCTGGGAACGGGTGGGGTGATGGCGAGCAGGGCTTTGACGACCTGGGTGACATTGTCGAGAGCCTGGTGATTATCGGCCTGGTGGGCGTGATCATGCTGCTGTTCTGGGTGCGTGGCCGGTGGGCCCAAGCCGGCGGGGGCGCTGGCATGGGCGATGCGCGTCCTGGGCCGTAGGGCTATCCATACTGCATGTGGACGAGGTTTGTAGTGATGCATCTGCATTGGAGAGGATGTGTGTCTGTACAATACGTGCATCGCCGTGGCTGGTGAGTGGAAGGCAGTCAGTCGGGTGCTGCCCGCCCGCGTCAGGGCAATCTCTGACGCCATGGACCGATTTGTTGAACCGTGTTTGCAGGCCGCAGCGACGAGCGAGCGACGACAATCGGCAACAGCCAGCAACAGCCAGCAACAGCCAGCCACGATCAACCTACACGACTATCCCACACTACACCACACCATGCCGACCACGCCCGAACCGCCGGACATTGTCTCGCCCCGGCCACACCGCACACCACACAGCATGCTGCCCTCGGACGCGGGCGCGAGCGCGTCGTCCCCGCCTCCTCTGCCGAGCGACGCACCGCACACGACCGTCGCGCTGCCGCAGTCGCCGACCCCGAGCCGGCTGAAGCGGCTGTCGCTCGTCGCGCGGCCGCGTAGCGGGACGGGGAGCACGGCGACGAGCGAAGACGCGCGCGTGCCGCCGAGCCCGAGCCCGCTCGGCGGGGGCGGGGACGAGGGCGAAGCAGCGGGCGCGGGATCGAGCGGCCTCGACGACCCGCTGTCGCCGACGCCGCGGCGACGGCCGGCGCACGCACACGCGGCGCGCAGCTCGATATCGTACGCGCCGGGCGCGAGCGCCGTGCGGGACAAGCGCGCGAGCGTGCCGAGCCTTGGCGCGCTCGCCGAGCGCGACGGTGCAGCCGACGGCGGCGGGAAACACGACGCGGGGTTAACGCTTACCGAGCGGTGGGTCGGGGCTGCCCCCGTCGCTGCATGCACTGCGCTAACTCCCGCCGCAGCCACGCCGACCTGCTCCGCATGATCGCGATGCGCGAGCGCCGCGTCAACGAGCTGCGGCAGGAGCTCGCGGCGCAGGAGCGCGCGCTCGACGCCCTGCGGGCCAAGTGGACGTCCGTCGCGAACCGCGGGCTGGTGGCCGAGTCGGCGCCGGCTGGGCTCGCTGGCGCGCACATACGGCGGAAGAAGAGCCCTGCGGCGGCGCTCGCGGCGCTGCCTGATACCGAGGGCGAGGGCGAGGCGGGCGTCACTGCTCCCCATGCCGCCGCCCCCGCCGCCCCCGCCGAACCCTCCCTCTCCGCCCTGTTCTCCGCGTCGGCGGTCGAAGAGACCATCCAGGAGGGCCGCAGGTTCTGGGGCAAGCTTGTGCGCACCGTCGGCGCCGCGGCGGCCGGCACCGTGCCCGAGGACGGCGTGGGCGTCGGCGCCGGGCTGGGCGCCATGCTGCCGAGCTTCAGCCTGGGGTCGGGCGGGCCCGCGCCAGCAGCGCCGCCGGCAAACGAGGCGCGGCTGGGCGCGGGCGCGGGCGCGGGCGCGGGTGCCCGGCGGCTGTCGGCGCACTCGTCTGCCGCGTCGAGCGACGGGCGGCGTTCGGGCGAGTCGGTGCGCCCGCGCGACGGTGTGCCTGCCACGACCACGCCGTACGCGCCGCGCGTGCCCCGCCCGTCGTTGAGCCCGGCCGTCAAGACGGGCGCAGCGAAGCGGCTGCTCACTGGCGATGGGGAGGGAGCGGGCGACGCGGCGGCGGGGGCGGACGATGCCGAGGCGTGGGATAACGCGAAGCGGACGCAAGATGAGGGCCAGGCCGACAGTGATAGACGCGACGACCCAACACCACAGGCCCGCTCTCCCCTCCGCCCGCCCGTCACCGCCATGCTGGAGACCGTCGGCGTCGCCTGGTAGACGCGCATCTGTACTGTACGTATGTATACATCTAGGGTGGGTCGGTGTCGCGACAAGCAGTTTCTATTGGATTTCAAGGAAAGATATTGTGTCTACACGGCGTCGCGCAAGGCGGCGCTCTCACTCGCTTCCTCACCCGCCCACGCCCGCTCGCTGACGTCGATCTCGTCGGGTGTCTTGCGGCGCGCAAAGACGTGGAAATGGGAGAAACCTGGGACGGACTGCAGCCGCGGCGGGTTGACAAACTGGGCCGGTTAGCTTGCTCACACTCCCGGCTACTCCCACCACTCACCCAGATCGTCTCCCACCCGCGCTCGTCCCACAGCCCCTTGACCATGCTGCCGACCTCGTGCCCGCCCTTCGACTCGAACGGCACGCCGGCCCAGCGGCGCATCTCGTTCCCGCCAAACGCAACGTCGACGGCGTACCAGCCGCCCTTGCCTGCCGCCGCGGGGCCCGACCTGCCGTGGCCCTCAACTGGGGGCGGGGTCTGTAGGCCACCAGCCTCACTCTCCGCCTCGATGGGGATCACGCCTGTGAACCCACCCAGCCCCTGGTCCTCGATCTTGGCCCATGCCTCGGGGTCGTAGTCGACGAGCACGGGGTGCGCAATGGGTATCTGCTGTCAGCCGCGCGCCGAAAGCCTCACCACCCACCCTGCTCCAGACACAGTAGTGCCGCACGCCATAAGGGACACAGTATGGCCAGTCGTTTGGAAGCACCGCATACTTGTCTTTCTCGAGCCCGAGCTTGGCGTCGTACTTGAGGAACACGTCCGGCTCGTCTTCCTCGTCGTCCTCGTGGCCGTCCGACGACGACGACGCGCTCTCCCCGCTGCTCCCCGAGGCGGAGCCCTTCTCCGCAGCGCACTTGTTCCGCAGAGCACGATTGAGCTTGGGAAGGACAGAAGCGAGCGAGACAAAGCCGACAGAGGACGGCGTGTTAGCGCCCGACTCAATGGGCGACGACGCGGCGGTTGCGGCTGCGCTACGAGCCGTAGTGGTCGTCTGCGTGTTAATGCTCGTGGGCGTGTGAAGCTGAAGCGCATGCGCTGCAACCGCAGCCGCACCAGACGCTATCCGCGCCTCGGCACGGGGGTTGGTCGATGGCGTCAGATTGACCTCGGGGTGGTTGAGCGCCGTGCGCTGGTCGTACGTCGGCTCGGTCACGTCCGCCTTCGGCGGCTCGGCCGGGGCCCAAGGAAGGCGTGCGCGTGTGAGGTAGTTTTCTGTGCGTTAGATCCTTCCGCTGCGGTGACTACTTGCGCACGTGCATCGGACGCGTGCACTCACCCGTCGATCCCCACTTCTCCTTCTGCCCCTTCATCCAGTGCTCGTACCGCGCCTGCAGCTCCTTGTTGCGCGAGAGGTGCTCGAGGGTGCCGGTGTCTGTGTCGAGAGTCAGTATGATTGATTGATGCGTTGCAATGGGGAATGGGGGTGGGCCGGGGAGACCGGCCTGTGGCAGTTGTAATTTAGCGCGTTGGGTGACCATCATGGCACTCGTCATCTAGGCGATAGACGGCGCTGGGATGAGTGCAGGCAGCTAGCAGCAGCTGGCTTCGAGGAAGGTTGCACCCACCGACCCCGCCCTCGCGCGAGGCTCGTGAGGAAGGTGGCCCACCCACCCTCCCTGCTGGCGCGAGCGATTCATTGCCCGTGCCCGCCCACGCACCCCTATGCTCGCTCGCGATCAAGGCGTGTGCCACCACCCACCCCTCCACCGCCTCCCCCATTCCCACTCACAGATCATCTCCTTGAGCTCGCCCCAGGTGAACAACCTCGGCATCGCGTCGAGCTCTGGCTGAGTCGGCACCCCCGTGATGTAGTCTGGCAGGGGGTGGACCTCGGGGCCGGGGTAGCGCGTGTCGTTGTTCCAGACGACTTGGGACATGGTGGTGTGTGTGCTCGGTGTCAAGACAAGAGTAATGAGAGGGAGTGCACAAGAGCAAGATGGGGTTGAATGCAGCGGTGATAGGCCGTGGGGGGCTGCAGCCGCCGCGTCAAGGTGTAGCAGCAGGCCTGGCCGCGTCCATGGAAATCTTGGCTGGGTGCAGGCGGGCGAGTGAGTGAGGGAGTGGGGGAGTGGGCACAATCACGACGCCGACGACGAGCACAGTCCAAGTGGCTGTCATTTCGGCGAGTTCGCCGGTGCCCAACATCCGGCGCCGTGCCTGAATAATCACCCGACTCCAGTCGCCACCCAAGCCGCCGCCACTGCCGCCGCCGTCGGCCCCGGCTCGGCCAGATCACAAAAGGGGGCTATCGTGCAGCCTACAATGTATCGCTTTGCCTGTGCTTGTCCACGGTGTGAGCGATTTGACAGAATTTCAGGTCTTCTGAACGTGTAAAGCACAATAGAAGGGCAGGCCTTGAGCTGGGCCGAGGAAGCACACGCAAGCACTGAGTAAATTGGGATCGTCGACGCGTGTGCAGTTGGTTGGTTCAGAGATCTGATTGCTAGACGCAGACTCCTGTAGACGCACCGCCAATCTGCTTCTCGGCCGTAAAGGTAAGCGTGCGCTGGGACGGCGTGAGCGATCCCCGTTCTTACTCCGAACACAATGGCTGCAGACAATGCATACCGGGGCAGACATACACACTGTGGCGCGCCGCTGACTTATCAACACCCTCTCGAGTCCGCCCACAACCTTCCACACCCAACTGGTCCAGTGGGAGGATTTGCTTCCGGTCATATCACTCACTGTGCGCCCCGTTCGGATCCGAAGTCGCGTGGTTTGCTCCATGCTGCCGGCTGTACTTTGCTTTGAGCCATGCGGGCCACTCAACTCGACGACGATTATCTCGACTCTTGTTGGCCGGCCGGACCCTCACATCATCTCTCACTCTCTCATCCCTCGAGTCACTCTTATAACCCAAACACAGCGAGGGAGCACACAGCCCAACAACCCATACTCTGGCGCATCGCGCACAACAACACGCATTGGCATCTCCTGGCACACAGCTTTATCAATTGCCACCTGGGGCACCGTCCTCGCATCCACTTCACAGCTCAGTCATCATCGCAGACCAAGGAAGCTCCTCTACAATGACCGACACAGCTACGTACCATGGACACACCCAACTCCAACCCGGTGACGGAGCGTATCTCGCTCGTCCCACCCCCCAGCCCGGCGACGGAGCGTACCTCACGCATTCCGCCGGCGCTGGAGGCTCCTCGCAGGCCGGTACCGCCTCTGCGCACCAGCAGCCCGGCCAGAACAATGGCCGGCGACAGCAGCAGCAGGGCAAGGGCCGCCGCGGGGGTCGTGCACCCAACGGCTCGAGCGCCGACGCCAACGGCGACCTCGCTGCAGCCGCTGCCTCCCTCTCCCTCGACGAGGTCGGCGCGCCCTCCAAGGGCGGCCGCGGCCAAGGCCGGAGGCCTAATGACCGTCTCCCCAGAGAGACGGACGAGCGTTCCCCATCTGCGGGAAACAGACGCTCAAACCAACCCAGGGACCGCCGCCGCCAGCGTGGTGCTGCGGCTGATACTGAGAACCTCCAGGAGAGCGGCTCTCTCCGAGTCGACGGTTCCAACAACACCCCGCTCAACCCTAGCGCCGCTGCTTTCAGCCCTGCGGTGGCGGGGTTGACTCCACCCAGCGGTCCCAGCCGTGCCGAGTCGCCTGCCGGTGACGGAGGGCGGAATCGCAACAACAACAACAGGAGGAAGAAGGCGAAGGAGACAGAGGCACCCAAGGAGGACGCGACGCCTGCAAAGCCGGTATCCAGCCGCCGAGCCGCCTTCGAAAGAGGCTCCAAACTTACGACTACTGAAGACAAACCTCGGTCCAAGGCCAGCGGTAAGGACCATGACCATGCCCACTCGCACTCCCACGAGCCACGAGGCAACGAGCCGGACGACTTGAACTCGCGCCTTACCCGTGGCCTTCGAAGCAAGCCCTTCATCGAGTGCCCTATTGTAGGTTCCTTGGCTGAGTTTTGTGCCTGGTACTAACATCTACAGTGTTTCGCACCCATTTTTGCCCAGCAGCAGACATGGTCGTGTTTACCACCCCACTCGCCGCCCGTATATCCCGCGACACTCGACGAAGATGAGCGGCCAAAGTTCGCGTCGGCCCACTACTCGTCGTGCTACACGCCGTTCCATATCTCGTGTATTCGAGACTGGGCGTCGCGTAGCTTGCACGACGACACGCAGCGCATCGCCAACAATGGATCCAACGACGAGCCCGCATGGCGCTGCCCCGGCTGCCAGAAGAAACGCACCACCAAGGTTGGTGGATACCGCTGCTTCTGTGGACGGCTGGCCAACCCGCCTACGACCGCGTCAGCGCCTCATTCGTGCAACGACGCATGTGCTCGCCTGCGCCCCAACTGTGACCACCCATGCCCGTTAAACTGCCACCCAGGGCCCTGCCCGCCGTGTCAGGTCGCCTTAGTGGTGCGGTGCCCGTCTCACGGTACTGCTCTCACGGTCAAGTGCGCGGCTGCCAGTGTCAACGATGCTGCTCTGACGCCGGTTTGTGACGAGCCCTGCCCTGGAAAGAGGTCGTGCGGCAAGCACGACTGTGACCGCCTGTGCCACTTCGGCCCGTGTGCTCCTTGTGACGAGGTCGAGACTGTGCGCTGCTACTGCGGCCATGACGAAAAGGTCGTGCCCTGCGGTTGGAACCTCGATGACAAGAAGCTGTGTGCGACGACGGACGAGTCGTGGGAGGGTCGATTCGCTTGCGATCGCGTGTGCAACATCCCCTACGAGTGCGGCATCCACACCTGCAAGGAAAAGTGCCACCCGCACTCCGTCAGCCCGAGGCCATGCCCGACTTCGCCCAGTGTCATCACCACATGTCCTTGTGGTCAGACACCCCTTTCGGTACTGCCCGGATACCCTCGAAAGGACTGCTTTGCAAGCATTCCGACATGTGGCAGTGCGTGCCCCAAGACCCGCCCGTGTGGACACAAGTGCCCGCTCAAATGCCACGAGGGCGCTTGCCCGCCGTGCCACGAGTCGGTGTACCGCCCCTGTCGTTGCGGCGAGAGCACACTGCTCCTCGACTGCGACGAAGTCCGCGAGCGCAACGATGCCGGCCAAATCGACTTCTTCTGCGAGAGGGTGTGCAAGGCTCTGCGCAACTGTGGCCGCCACGAATGCGGCAGAGTCTGCTGCCCTCTATCCTACAAGGCCAAGCGCAAGGGACGCCGTGCGCTTGACGACATTGACACCGGCGACGACGACCTGCACGCGTGTTCCCTCACCTGTGGCAGGACTCTGAGTTGCGGTATCCACACATGCCCTCGCCCCGACCACAAGGGGGCCTGTGGCCGATGCCTTGAGGCTTCATACGACGAACTCATCTGCAACTGCGGACACACTGTTGTCTACCCACCCGTGGCCTGTGGCACCAAGGTCAACTGCGTCTTCCCATGCGCACGCCCCGCCCCGCCATGTGGCCACCCCAAGAGCCAACACAACTGCCACGAAGAGCCTGAGTGCCCGCCGTGCCCATTCCTTACGACCAAGCCGTGCGCATGCGGCAAGGACCCCGCTGTGAAGAACGTGCGCTGCTCGCAATCGCAAGACCGCGTGTCATGTGGCCAGATCTGCGGCAAGCTCCTCGGATGCGGCTACCACCGCTGCGAGAAGACATGCCACCCTGGCGACTGCGAGTCGTGCACACAGACTTGCAACAAACCTAAGCGCATCTGCAAGCACGCCTGCACTGCGACGTGTCACGCTCCCGCCAAGTGCCCCGAGTCGGACGCCTGCGCCACCATCATCACCCAATCTTGCGCCTGTGGACACCTTCAGCAGCGTGCGTCATGTGGCGCCAACACGGCCAACCCTTCTTCACGCGAGTCGGTACAGCTCAGGTGTAACTCGGAGTGTCTGGTACGCCAGCGCAACGCTCGCCTCGCCGACGCTTTGGGTATCAAGCAACCTGTGGACCGCACCCTGACCGAGTGGACGCCCGAGCTGCGTTCCTTTGCGCGATCGAACGCGCAGTTTGTGGTCATGGTCGAGCAGACGTTCCGCGACTTCTTCCAAGGCACGAGGCAGACGCTCATCCTGCCTCACATGCCTGTGGCCAAGCGCACCTTTGTCATGTCGCTTGCCGACGCGTACCATCTCGGCCGCGAGCTGATCGATGCCGAGCCTAATCGCTCGGTGCAGATTCGCCGCCGCGTCGACACGCGAATCCCCAACCCGCTGCTTTCAGCCGCAGCGCCGCCTCTTGCGAGGGCTGGTTTGGGCGGGCTCAGCAACCTGCGTGCGCCCGCGCCTAACAGCCCTTGGGGCGCGTCTCGTGCCGGCACGTCGACGCCGCCCACTTCCACGCCGGCTGCTTCGGCGGCATCTGCCGTTAAGGGTACCGCTGCGAGTGTGCCGACTTCCCGCATCGCGACCCCTCAGACGTCGAACCGGCCAACGCCGTCGTCGTCGCCGCCCGCGGCACCGGCCCCCATCCTGCCCCCTGCGCCGATCCTCCACCCGCTGCCCATCCCCGTGTCCACCCCTCGAGTGGTGGACGACGACGACTGGGACCAAAGCGGCGACGAGGCATAGGCCAACATCAATCCAGCATTGATCAATCAAACAACCAATCCAATCATTCTGTAGAACCAATCAGCATTCACTAGACGCGCCTCGGCGTATGGATGTATGTGTGCATCCGACATAAATGTACAGGGCAAGTGACGGTGTGTGGGTGCTTCCGAGTATGAGTGTGGTGGGTATGATGCGGTGAAGATTGTGCGAGTGGGGCCAGCCTGAGGCCAGGCCGATTCGAGTCGATGGATACGCCTAGTCGTCGTAGCGACGGCCACCCTCGTCTGGGGCGTTAGTAGCTAATCCACCAGCGCAGAACTCACCGTCGCCGTCGGGCTCGCCGCCGTCGTCGTCGTCCGCACTGCCGGTTTCAAAGTAGTTGTGGTCGTAGTCCTGGTGGTCCTCCTCCTCCTCGTCATCAAAGTCGAAGTCGTCCTCGTCGTCTCCGTCCGAGTCGTCGCCGCTCTTCTCGGCCTCGTCGTCGTCGTCCTTGCCCTCGAGCACGCGGCGGCGCTTGCGCGCGCGCGCCTTTTCGGCCAGGTCCTTGGCCTTGGCGCTTGCGCTCCCGGGCGCAAAGTACTCCTGCCACAGCGCGGGCGGGAACAGCGCCGCGTTGAGGTGCAGCGCTGCGGGGTCGATCACCGTCGCGCCCCCGCTGCCGCCGCCGCCAGAGGCCGGCGCCGCCGTCGGCCGCCGATACCGGTCCGAGTAGCTCTCGATCTCGATGCCGACGACCTTGCGCTCCGACGCTAGCCGCCACGGCGCGGGCGCGCGCGTGCCGTCCGGCCCTAACGGCCCGTCGGCCATGTCGCGCAGCAGCGTCGACGCCTGCGAGATGATGCGGTCCTCGAGCGGCGTGGGCCCGGGCAGTTCAGAGGCGGTTTCAAGAGGCTGGGTGTGAGCTCACACACGGGAACATCAGCTCACAGGATACAGCATGCCGCTCCCCTTGACGGGCCGCCCGAAGCTCTCGTAGATCGCGCCCAGCTCGTCCTTGTTCATGCCGACGAACGCGGCGTGGATGTTGTCGCGCGCAGACGCCGACCCGCCACGGCCGCGGCCGCGACCCCTTCCGCGGGACATGATGCTGTGGTGTGTGGTGTGGGAGGTGATGGAGTGGTTGTTGTGAGCCGCTCGCCGCGTTCGTAAATTCGACCTGAAGATGCAGCAACTTCGAAAGCTCAATGTTGAGCCGCAGGGCTGCCCACGTGTTGCCACGTGCCCAGGCACGCCTCCACGTCAAACGGACGCAATCCGTGCCTCCTGCCGCGCGTCTCGGATTTCTGCTGCTGCTGTAATGTGTTGTTGAGTGCGTGTCACCGCAGTCGCCATCTCACAACAACACTTATACCCACCCACACGCCGCCGCCATGCTCCCCAGACCTCTTTTCTGGGTCATCGGGCTCCTGCTCCTCAGCGGGGCCCTCGCAAAGACGTACTACTCGGTCCTGGGCAGTAAGTATCCCCGAGGGGCAGCAGCCACAGCCGCCGCCTCCGCCTCCACCACGCCACGTCACTGACGCCGCCAGTCGACCGGAGTGCCGACGAGAGCGATATCAAGCGGGCATACAGGGTGGGTGATCTGCGGCCTTGGACACGCGACTGACGGGCAGAAACTGTCAAAAAAGTTCCACCCAGACATCAACCCCGACGAGAGCGCGCACGAGAAGTTTATCGAGGTGGCGAGGGGTGAGTTGGGTCTGTCGGGCGGCAGGGGCGGCGCTGACGCGACGCAGCGTACGAGGTGCTGTCAGATAGCGAGGTGAGTGTGATGGAGGTGTAACTGGCAGCGTGTGCTTACCATCGCGCAGCTCCGAACGATCTACGACCGCGGCGGCGAGGCCGGCCTCAAGCGGCATGAGGAACGCAAGAACGCGCCCAACGACCCGTTCGCGCAGTTCTTCGGCGGAGGCGGGCGCCAGGAGCCCCCCCGCGGCCCGTCGGTCCTCACCAATCTCGATGTTCCCCTCGCCGACATGTACACCGGTCGCACGGTCGAGTTCACCATCCCCCGCCGCGTCATCTGCACGAGCTGCCACGGAAGCGGCGCGCACTCGCCCGCGGACGTGCAGCAGTGCAGCGGGTGCGGAGGGCAGGGTGTCGTCGTGCAGAAGCACCAGGTGTTCCCCGGCATGTTTACCAACGTGCAGATGACGTGAGTGGGCCGCGGAGAGGACATCGCACCCGCTAACACACCCAGATGCCCACACTGTAACGGCAAGGGCGAGCGGATCACGCGCCACTGCGGCAAGTGCGGCGGCGAGCGGACAGTCCAGGCGCAGCACACGCTCGCGGTGCACGTGCCGGCCGGCGCGCCAGAGGGCTACGAGGAGGTGTTTAGCGGCGAGGCCGACCAGAGCCCCGACTTTGACGCGGGCGACGTGATTGTGCGCGTGCGCAGCCAGCCCAAGAGCAACAAGGGGTGGACGCGTAAGGAGTCGGGGCTGGTGGGACGCGTGACGCTCAGCGTGGCCGAGGTGAGCAGGCAGCGCGCACTGTGGTACCGCGGCACAGCTGACACCCGCCACAGGCCCTGCTGGGATTCCAGCGCAACCTCACATCGCTCGACGGGCGCGTTATCTCCCTCGGCCGCGGCGGCACCACGCAGCCGGGCGAGGTCGAGGTCATCGAGGGCGAGGGGGTGAGTTTGTCGCTCGAGACACTGCTGACGGCCAGATGCCATCGTACCACGACATCCCCCAGGGCGACATGTACATCGAGTACTCTGTAGTGTTCCCCACGAGCGTGTCGGATGGAACGCGTAAAAGTGAGTCTGAGTCTGCGGTGGTCGGGGGTCGGCCTGTCGCTGACATTTCAGAACTCGTCGACGTGTTTGGCGGTAGCATTGCTCGGGACGAGCTGTAGACTTTGCATGCATGTAGACATCTCATTGGCCTGTCGTGGGAGATGTGTTGGCTGGCTTTGCCTGCAGGTTGGAGTTCAGAGAAGGCGCCGTCACAGCTCACGCCGACGTGAATGCTTTTGCCAGGTCGTCGTTGTCGACGGGGATTCCACTCTCGGGCATAAACAACTGGATCACATAACACGCTATAATCACAAACTCTACTTTCAAACTATTGGCTTAGCCTGCTCGGCAGCTGGGGCGGCGTCGGATGGCGCTGGCTCGGACGACGCAAGCTCCGAGGCCGCGGCCGGCTCGGATGGGGCGGCCGGCTCCAAGGCCGCGGCTGGCTCAGATGGAGCTGCTGAGGACGAAGGTGGTGCTGCTGGTGCCTCGCTTGTTTCTGTCGGGGCGGGATCGGCTGCGTGCGCTTCGCTGGTGCCCACAGCCGGGGTGAGCTCAGCCGGCTCCGGGCCGGCGGGTGCGGCAGCCGCGATAGCCTCGGCCGCAGGCTCCTGGCTGGCAGCACCAACAGGGACGACAGCCGGGGCAGCAGCAACAGGAGGCTCCTGAGGCGGGGGTGTGGGGACCACAGGCGGCGTGTCGGCGAGCTCGTGGCGCGTCTGGACGAGCGCGGCCTGCATGATGTGGTCCTTGGTCACGACGTCAAAGTGTCCTGGGCTGAGCAGGTCAGTTGTCGCCGGAGAACGTCGACCTACCGGTACAGCAGAGTTAGCGGGCGCAGCTCCTCCTCTGTTCCCTTCTGCTCTCCAAACTCGACCCAGTTGATCACGTCGTCGCCCGAGATGTCGGACCGGTCGAGGTAAGCCACACGCAGCGGCACGGCCAGCGCCGACGCCAGCGCCATGATCTGGGCGTGGTCGGCTTCCTTGCCGCACGGCTCGACTTCCTCGCGACAGAAGGCATCGGGGGTTGTCGGCTCGAGAGTGACAGGCGAGAAGAGGAACGGCGCAAAGTCGTCTGGGTGGGTGCGGATATGGGCGCCCGTCATGAGGCGGAGGGCCTGGGGGTGAGCAGGTTGGCCATGGCAGTGAACCCGAAACCTACCACCACAATGCAGTTGCTCTTCTCGGCGTCCTGGAGCAGCTGGAGCAAGGTGAATTCTGTTGGCTGCTGGCCGTGCGGCGGGTCAATAAACGACACGATGACGTTGATCAGGGGGTCGATAAACTCCTCCAGCTGGTCGCGTCAGCTAGCGGCTTCGTCAGGGCGGCAGAGCTGACTCACAATGTCTGATTGGAATCCAACGCGCTCCATGACTGGTACAGTCGCCTGGATGGCCGTAAGGGCAGCACCTGCCTCCTTGGCGGGGTTCGGGGCGTACAGAATGCGAAGGAGATAGGCAAGGGTGAAGGCTGGGAGTGTTAGTGACGCCGCGACGAGTGCGAGGGCAGGGGCGCAGCAGCACAACAGAGCACCTGTCGACGTCGAGCGTGCCGCTGAGCAGCCATTGCACGCCCCAGGCTGTGCGCTAGACGCTGCACGGCCGTCACGCCACCGCCAGCAACCACCACCGCCGCCCACGCCACTTACATCGGTAGAAGCAGTCGCCATCGCCGCGGGCCCTCCAGACCTGGTCCCAGCCGTTCTGCTCGAGCCATTCGAGCTTGCGGAGCACCTGGGGCGAGCCGCGGAGATACTCTGTCTTAATAGCGAGCAGCGGAACGGGGCCGGAGATGAGTGGCTGTTTGCGCACGCGGCGTGTCAGCGTGCCGGATATGATGATGTGCAGGAAGATGGCTATGCGCGGGGCGAGGGTGCGGACGAGCACGAGTGCGCCGAGGATGGCGGCGAGTGCTGTCCACATGGTGGGAGAGATGGGAAGGAGGAATGGGCAATGCAGAAGGAAGGCTAGACGCCATCCGTTCCAGAAGCAAGCAGCGCAACGCAACGCACCTTGTTCATCACGTCGCCGTCCATGCCCTCCATGAGGCGCGTGATCTCCTGGTCGGTGAGCGTCGACAGGTCGGTCGTTTCGTCGATCACACGCTCGGGGGACACGAGGCCCGCGCTCGCGGCGGCCACAGCCGACGTGTGAAACGCCGAGCGCGGCGTCTCGGCGCGCGGTGCGTCGCCGTCCTGCCCGGCGGGAACGGGCACCGGCGCCGCCGACGCCTGCGCCTGCTGCGGGAGGAAGGCCTCGAACGGCGGCTCCTCCCACAGCTCTTCCTCGCTCTTGCGCCGGCTCGGCGTGGCTGACCGCGCGCGGCTCGGTCCAGACGACGGCGGCGCCGAGGTGCGCTGCGACGCCGGTGCGGGCGTAGCAGACGCCCGCGACGACGACGGCGACGGCTCCTTGTCCTTGTCGCCCGAGACCTTGGCGGCTAAGCGCCCGAACCACGACTTGGACATGGGCGGGAGGGTGTGCTGGGGCGTGTGTGGTGCGTGGGATGCGGCGCTGAAACGGTCTGAAACGGGGGCGATGGCGTGTGCTGAGGCCTGTGGTGCACGCGAGATAAGAGCGAGTGGTGGTGGTGTGGTGTGTCAACAGGCATGGAATGGATGACCGGGTCGCCGCCGCCGCCGCCGCCGCCGCCGCCGCCGCCGCTGCTGGCTGGTTGCGCCAACGTCATTGTGCGCGTGCGCAGACATCGGCCCACGTGCATTTGCTGTGCCTGGCGCCTGGCGGCGAATTACAACTCGGCGGCCAGCGCGTTATTCAGTCTCCGATGCCGATTACAATTCCCGCCTAATCATCCTCGACGTCACTCACTTGTCGTTGGCTTGGAAAAGTCGGTGCACGTCCCAAACCACCAGCGTCAACAACAACAATGGCCGCGCCGACGCTGTACACGCTCCCCGCGCACATCCAGGACGCGATCGCACAGCTCGCAGCGACCGACGCGGCGCCCGAGCCGCTGCGCACAGCGCTATGCGACGCGCTGGCGCACGCGCCCAGCGCAGCGGGGGCGGTGTACGGCGACGCGGCGGCGGCCGCGCCAGCGTCAGTGCCGGCGCGCGACACAGCTACCGACGAGGGCGAGTCCAGCGACGACCAAGACGCACAGCCCACAGAACCACCCGAGGCCCCGCCGCCGCTCATCGACGCCGAGCTGCTCCAGCGCCTCGCGGTATGGTCCGCCACTGACGCCGGGCGGGCCGCGCTGGTGTCCGCCGAGCTGGGTACGTGCCCTCTCCCTCGCTGGCGCTGACGCCAGACCCCGGCGCATACTCACACATCGCGCTCGTGGCCGGCGCGCAGGTCTACCTCCCGCCGAAGCAACGCGCTCTGCTCCGTGCCGCCGAGGCAGAGGACACGCGCGCGGAGAAGGTGCGTGGCCGCGTTCCCCGGACCCCGCTGACAACAGACCAACCCGTACCTCCCCGCGTACATGTCTCCGCGGCCGGCGTCCTTCGGGCAGGAGTACCGTGCCGTCGGGCGCCAGCTGGCGACGGTTCTCAACGTGCTCTTCTCCGTGTTTGGGCTCGGCGGCGCCGCGTACGTCGTCGCCACCACCGGCGCGGGGTGGACGCGGTCCCAGGGCTTGCTGCTCGCCGTCTTTGCGGGCGCCGTGGTGGCCGTCGCTGATGTCGGGCTGATCTGGATCTTCTCGGCCCGGATTAAAAAGGACCGCCGGGCAGCGAGCATCAAGAGTATCAGGACGAACAAGGGGAGCGGGCGCGCACCTGGCACCGAGGCGACTGTGCTCGAGCTCGACGGTGAGGGGCAAGGCGAGGCCGACCCCGACGCCGAGGCCGACACCGACGACACATCCCCCGCCCCCATCGACCTCATCCCCGCCCCCAAAGCCACGGTCAGGCTCCGCCGCCGCGCCCTCGGCGAAAGATAGCAGCGCCGGCGCACTCGAGATAGCACCACCTCACACTCGTCTATTGTGGCAATGCATGGCATGGTCGTCTAGTATATGCAGTATGGGGGAACAAAGCGTGCGTAGCGCTACAACCTGTCGTCGAAATCTTCGTCGTCGACAACGGGGAACTTGTGCGGGCGGCCGCCGTACGGCCGGCTCTCGCCGACCGCAGAGTCCGAGCCCACCGTGGTCGTCGGCGACGGCCGGTCGTGCCAGCCCGTTAATGTCGCCGCGGGGTCGCCGGACTCGTAGAATCCGTGGTCGTTGTACACGTCGGCTGCGTCGTCGACGGCGCTGTCGGCCTCTGGCGCGCCGCTCGTAACTGGCTCCGGCGTCGCGGCATGCCGCCGCGGCTTGTAGATGAGCACAATGACCAGCCCGACAATGATGAGAATCAGCAGCAGGATACACCGCCGCCGGCCCGTGTTGGACTGGTACCGCTGTGCCGTCTTGAGCTCGTCGACTGCGTGCTCCATCGCCCGGCTCGTCTCCATGACGTTGTACTCGACCGTGTCGAGCACGGTGCCCTGCTCGACGACCAGGTTGCCGAGGTCGCGAAACAGCTCGGCGAGCTCGGCGATCGACTGCGCAATCTGCTGCACCTCGTTTGACCGTTGTACAATGTCGATGGCGGCGTGGGACTGCACCTGCGACTGCGCCTGGGACTGGGACTGCAGATTGCGGGTCTGACGTGTCAGATAGACACCACCACCCCCGTACTCACCGCTTCCTCGTCCTCTTCCAGCTCGTCCAACCCGTCCGTCCCTCGCAATGTGATGGCGCCGCTCGCGGCCAGCAAGTCCTTGTTCTTGATGGCGTGGCCCTGGAGTTCTGCGCCGCGTCAGTTGCTTCCCCAGCCTCGGCACCCACTTTGCATGTACACGCGCTGCTTCTTTCGAAACTGCCCGGACGCGTCTTGCACTTTCTGAGCCAGGCCACGCTGCACGTTGGTCGCCGTGACGAGCTCGACGCGTGTCGGTCGCGCGCCGGGGCTGATGGACGCAACGAGGGACGAGCACCGCCGAAAGTCCTGCGCGTGAGCACGTCTTCGGCGCGTCCCGCACCCACCCTCGTGATCTCTGCCGTCTGCCGTTCAATCTCGGCCTCCTCCTTTGACCGGTCGTTGAAGCCGGGCAGGACGTGTTTTGCATGCAGCTTGTCCAGTGCTGTGACTGCCGGGTTAGAAACGACGGCGGCGACCAACCCACCCTTGGACTCGACGCGCGACAGGATCTCCTCGACTTCGTCGCTGATGTCAACCCTGTCGATGTCAGTTGGCTCTGTGCTCCACACGTACCATTTAGGCGGGAGGCCGTTCATGTCGACACGGTGCGCGCCGCCAAGCAGCCGGCCCTGCTCGTCGTCGGCGACGTCGACCGTGTCGCCGTACTGTGCCGCAGCGATGCGCGACCCGCGTGCCGAGCTAAACGTCGAGCTGTCGCGCACCGACAGGTAGAAGAGGGTGCGGGAGCGCGTGACGCCGAGCTGCTGCTGCTGCTGCTGCTGCTGGCCCTGTGCGGCGCGCGACGACGACGACGGGCCCGATGATGACGACGCGGGGCCCGAGGCCGAGTAGGCCGCGTACGTCGCGTATGGGTTTGCCATCGCGCCGGGTGGTGGGATGGGGAGCTAGGTTGGACAAGTTACAGTGTGTTGGGCGGTGCGTTGGTGCGTCGGCGTCCGCGGCGGTTGTGAGAGTCGTCTGTGGTTGTTGTCGGTGTCGTCGTCGTCGTCGTTGTCGATGATCGCATGCTGGCCATGTTTTGGCGTGGAATCGGCCGTCGCGTGGATCCAGCGTGGCGAGACGTGGCGGCACGTGCACCGAGGATCACGTGACCCGTGCTTCCTACTCGGCATTAGCCGGATGTACAATTCGGGCAGCGTGTATGTAATCAGCGATTAGGATTTCTTGTTGACCGTGGGTGGCGCGGGCGGTGCGGCGCCCGGTTACTGGCGTGCGTCGATGGTAGGCGGCCACCAGTCTTGGAGGGATTGCCGGCATTGTTCTCTGCCGACAAAGTGACCGCGCGACACGGTGATGACAACGACGACACACTTTCTCTTTAGCGCCCCCTTCCACCGACTTTCTCACCTCGTTGACACTTACACATCACAACTAATCACTTTACATCACTTGGACGCATACCCAGCACTGCACAGCACCGCACGCATACCTTGGCTACATCCCACACCTCCCCGCCCCACCTCGCGCTGGCCACAATGTCCCAGTTCATTTCTGGTGGCGTAGAGTGTGGCCCATCAAACACACTCAAGGATGTGTCATCCCTCGTCGAGCGCGACTATGGTGTCCAACGTGTGAGTAGTCGTCTTCAACATGCAGAAGCAGTAGCAGAAGCGCACACACACGCTAACACCTCCCCAGGATCGCTATGGCCCCGCTGCCCCGGGGCCCAGTGCCGGCCCCAGCTCGGTAAGTGGTTTCACAACAACTCGCAACATGGTTGACAGCTCCAGTTTCGAACACGGCCCGCCGCAGGCTCCCCGTCGCACGCGCCAGCACCTCCTCAAGCTGCCTTCGACCTCGCACAGCTCCGCTCACACCTCCCCTCGCCTGGACCCCCCGCCGCCCAGTTTCACCCCCAGCACGCGCCCGCCCACATCGGCCCAGCTTCGGCTGTCCCAGCCGCATGGGCCGATGGCTACATGTCCAAGGGCAAGGGACGCGCTGCCGACGCCGCCACTGCTCCTGCCAGCAGCTGGGGGCAGGAGTTTGACGCGCGCTCGTCGCCTGGGCGTGTCGTCTCGGCACACCAGTCGCGTGCCGCGACCCCGCCGCTCGCCCCATGGCAGCGCCAGCAGGCGTTTGCCCCACCAATGCAGTACGGACAGTTCGGCCCGCAGCCGTTCTACCCGCAGCAGCAGATGATGCCCATGCACCCCCAGCCCGAACCGTTCTTGATGCACCCCCCACCGCCGCCGCCTCAGGTGCTCCAGCAGGCGCCCCAGGCACCGGTGACGGCGACGGCGCGGCCAGCGGCTAGCACAAAGGAGCAGCCAAACGACCTTCTCGCTCGCACTGCTCAGGATTTGGTCGACTCTCTGACGCCAGAGACCCTTGCTGAGAACGAGAAGCTGGCCAACAGCCAGTTCATGTCGCTGCTCCGCGGTCTCGGCGACGGCAGTGTCGTGGTCGACGAGGGCAAGGCTACGACGGTGGAGGGGAGCGAGATCACCGAGGGTGCCAAGTTTGTGCAGTCTGGTGGCGGTGGCGACTGGGCTGCTGCCTTCAACGCTGGAGCGAGCTCCTCGGCGTCTCGTGCACCAGTCGAAGCCCAAGCTTCGGTAAGCCGCTCTCCCACCTTTGCCTCGACCTCCACGCAAGACGCATGGGCTGAGAATATCCAGAGCGCGATCCTCATGAACGACGGAGTGCCGACTCAGACCGCCAGGCCAAAGAGTGTCCACTTCGACGAGCCCCAGTCGTACGGTGTCCCGCGTGACCTGGCAGAAGCGCTTGGGCAGACTTCCACGGCCGTCCCTGGTGCCGGCCTCGAGTGGGAGGAGGATCTCGAGGACGACTTTGACACCGAGGCGCTCCAGCACTTTGCTGGACCGCCCCGCGTCGAGAACCGCATGGACAGCGGCGGCATCGGCATGCACGAGAAGTGGGCCTCGCTCGCGCACGACTGGGACAACTGGGACACGGCGCCGATCGAGCCGTATGCCTTTCATTCCGCCAACCCGTACACCCTCGGCGCGCCGATTGTTCGTGAGCTGTCTCCCACCACCATGGTAGGTGTCAGGAATGCCATCGTGATCACCTGCTAACTCGCCAGGGTGTGCTTGAGCTCGAGGCTGCCGTCCAGCAGGAGCCCCGGGACGCTGACGCATGGCTCAACCTGGGATTAAAGCAGCAGGAGAACGAGCGCGAGGATGCCGCCATCCGCGCCCTCAACCGCGCCACCCAGATCGAGCCCAACCTGCGCGCCGCGTACCTAGCCCTCGCGGTGAGCTACACCAACGACGGGCGCGAGGACCGCGCGCACGCAGCGCTCGAGAAGTGGATCGAGCTGGGCGGCGAAGACGAGGGCGGCCTGCTGAGCGAGACGCCGGGCGAGACGCGCCAGGAGCGCCAGGCGCGTATAATTGAGCGCCTGATCCACATTGCGCGCCAGAACCCCGACGACCTCGACGTCGACGTCCAGGTCGCCCTCGGCGTGCTGTTTAACGCGTCCGAGGACTACGACAAGGCCGAGGACTGCTTCAGCGCCGCGCTCGAGGCGCGCCCCGAGGACTGGGTGCTGTACAACCGTCTCGGTGCGACCCTGGCCAACAGCGGCCGCTCGCACGAGGCCATCAAGTACTACCACCGCGCGCTGTCGATCCACCCCAACTTTGTGCGCGCCCAGTTCAACCTCGGCATCAGCTACATCAACCTCGCGCAGTACCGCCTCGCAGCGCAGTGCATCCTCGACGCCATCCGCCTCCAGCATGCCGACGTGACCGAGGGCTACGGCGCGTCGACCGGCGGCGCCAACGCCAAGGGCGTGACTCCTGACGCGCTCTGGACTACCCTCCGCATGGCCTGCCTCCACCTCAACCGCCCCGATCTCGTCACGCTCTGCAACTCGCAGGACATCGGCAGCTTCCCGCTCGAGCTGTAGTTTCGTTTATTCCCCATTGTATGCATTTGCCATTTTACATGTATGTACAGTGTGTGTGCTGGTGCTACAAGTAGCGTCTAGTCTGTGCTCTTGTCCTTGCCCTTTGATAGTCGCAGGGCTGCGGCGTCATTGGACGGCGCCGTGGGCGTTGTCACGTCGTCCGTCGCGGCGGGCGGCGCGGTGGTATCGATAGTGATGGCGGGTAGGGCCGTTGTGCGGGGCGCAGCGCCTGGTGAACGTGAATTTCGCTCGTCTGCTTCAGCGGCCTCGGCCTCGCTCTCAGTCATGGACAGCGTGGATGCAAAGCTCGAGGTGCGGCTCGACTCGAGCGACCGGCGCGCGAGGCGCTCGGTGCCCGCGAGCGCGAGGCTCGTGTTGGACGCGGCGGACGCGTGATTGTTGAGGGAGAGATAGTCCATCTTGAGCTGCGGCACTGCCGGCGGCGCGGGCGAGGCGCTCGCGGAGCGCTCGTACGCGGGCGGTGGGGCGCCGCTTGCCTCGGCGCGGTGCACGGCGCCGGACCAGCGCGCGTCTTTGGCCGGCAGGGGCGGCGGTGTATCGGCCCCCACGCGTGCCAGCTCGCTCAGCTTCTTGTCGGGCCGGGACGACGACTCTGACGGCCCGGCGAGCGGCGACGGCGAGTTGGAGCGCGAGCCATGCGACGAACACGCGTGCAGGTGGTCTCTGAGCCGGCTGCCAGCCTTTGACGACGAGGACGTCTTGGCCGATTCGGTCGAGGACGGTCTCCACCGGACCTGCGTAAGGATCATCTCCTCTGCTTCTCGCCGCCGCTTCTCCTCGGCCTTGCGCCGCTCCTTGACGAGCTCGGGCGCGATAAGCTCGGTCCATCGTGCGGTGATTGCGCGGCGTGCCGACTTGTCGTAGGCCTCAGCGTCGGTATGTGCCTGTGCTTCGCGTCCATCGCGCAGCACCGACGCATTGTCAAGCAGCCCGTTCGACGAGAGGCGGTTGCGGAGGCCCCGCCAGGCTCCTGCGGCGGGGTAGACTGCCAGACCTAGGCCACCGCTCGCGGCGCGTGCGATGAGGCTGATGCCTCCGACTGCGACACCGCCAATGAAGCCGCCAACACCCTGTCGTGTCAGCGTACGGCGTGCAGCCTGTCGCCACTCACGTCCTGCTTGGCGCCTCTGATCGGCTCGGTGAAGACCCCGGTGACGCCGTCGTACAAGCCGTACGCTAGTCCTTTGGCAGCCTCTGTCACGCCAGACTCGAAGTCGTTGACCTTGCCCCGTGGGCGAACCTTCGCTCCCATCACGCCAGGGAGGTTCTCCAGGCCCTCCTGAAAGCCACCGATGACGTCTACAGACGCTATGAAGGTCAGCAAGAGTCAAGTTGATCTGTCACTCACCCTTCGGGAGCCCAACGGCCAAGGTACTAAGCCCGCGCCCCGGCGCGTAGAATAGCTGGGCTGTGCCCATCACAGCCTGGTCGCCAAGGTTGAGGATCGACTGGCCGATCGAAGTCATTGGGCCGGTGTAGTGTCGAGTTGTCTCGTACTCCACAGGGCCTGTTGTCAGCTGTGGCAACACACTCGTGCTCACGATGAGGCGTCAAGTCGCGCCAGCCCTGCACGCGCCCTTCCACCAGCACTGCCGCCACGGCGCCGGACAGCCGAAGACAGAAGGTCTCTGACCACCACGTAGCAAGGCGGCCGTCCTCGATATCACACCTGCTGTCAGCTGCATTCTCATGGCCTCACCCACCGCATGTTGAGCAAGGGTAGGTGTCTGTGGACGCTCTCGACCCCCTTGGCAACACCGTTCTCGCTGCGGATACTCTCACCGACGACCTGCGCAGCCTCGCGGGTCTCGGGCAACAATGCAAACTCGATTGCCCCAGCCAGTTTCTCCACCGTCATCGCGGCGTGGGGAAGGGGCTCCGGCCCAGCCCCAGACGCATGGACTGCGTTGCCCCAGAACCACTGGTCACCAAAGAAGGGCACGATGATAGTCGGCAAGCCCGCGGTCAGCCCGGCGGCTGTGGTGCCCGCACCACCGTGGTGGCAGACGGCAGCTACACGGCCGGCATCAAACAGCCAGTCGTGAGGGATGTTGCCTTTGATGATGAACACGGTGTCTGGGATGTCGATGCCGGCCTGTCCAAGGTCTGCCCAGCCAGCCGAGATGAGTGCGCGCACACCAGCCTTCTGCACCGCTCCGAGAATCGTGTTGGTGAGCTTGAGCGGGTCCTTGACAACGACTGACCCGAACCCAATGTAGATCGGGGGCGGACCAGCCGCGAGAAACTTGGCCAGCGGTGGGTCCGGCTTGTAGAAGGTGTCGTTCGGCATGGAGAAGAAGCCGACCACGTCGATGTTGGACCGCCAGTCACGGGGTTTGGGGAGGAGTGCCGGGCTCCACGCATACGTGAATGGTATCCGAAGCCTCTGGAGGACAAGCGGGCCACCGGTAGCAGGCAGCGAATGGAGGCCAAGTATCCGGGTGCGGAAGTCGTTGATCACACTCCCGAGGCCTTGCCACATGAGCGAGTCGGCCAGCACAAAGCTGGCATAGTTGTTGATGCCAATTTGGGTCTCTGAGCTCTTGGCCATGACGAGGGGCTGGGGCGTTAGTAGGCGCCGTGAACTTTACAACCTACGTGACAGAAGCTCTGCGTCGGCGACCATGGCATGGTGAAAGACATGAGCAAGGGGATACCGAGTGCCTCGGCGACGTGGATGTGCGCAAAGGAGGGTGGGTTGGAGATGATCGCGTCAGCCGCAAACGGCCTGCCCGTGTCCGCGTGCGGGCAGAAGGTGGCCTTGTAGCACCCCAAGGCCATTGTCGCCACCATCATGCGCTTGACCGATACATCGCCATTCGTGAGGGACTTTACGCCGGGGAACAAGCCTGGGTTCTGGACCATGTACGCCATGAGCTGGTGTGGGTCGCCTCCGATGTCGAAGTGCTCCAGCAGGCCGGTGAGGGGGCGGCGCTGGGCATCCTCCAGCCCGGCAAGGCGGACATTGGCGCCCTCGACGAGCTCCTTAAAATGGGGATGCGTCGCTATGCGCACGCGGTGTCCGCGTGTCTTGATTAGCTCGAGCGCAAGCGCAATGTACGGCTGCACGTCGCCGCGGGACCCGACGACAAAGATGACGATGTTGAGGCGGGGGCAATGCGCCGAGTTGAACGGGTCCGACAGCTGGTCCTGCGGCGAGAGGAGGGTATCGGTCTCCTCGTCTACGTGCCCGATGGACGACAGGTCGACATTGATCCGCAGCTGGCCGTGCGAGTCGACCTCCGAGTTCCAGCTCAGGTCGTGGTCCTCATAGTCTGGTGTCAGCGGCACCACGGGGGGCGGCGTACCTCGGACGCTCGTCTCCTTTCTCTTGCCGGCTGCTTTGTCCGAAGGGTGTGGGTGGCCGGCTGACTCGGCGTAGGACGGCGGAATGTCCGGTGTCGGTGGGGCTGTGGTCTGGACCACCGAGCTCCGCGACGACGAGGCCGCAGCCAGCTGTCCGACCTGCTGCGATCGGAGTCGAGAGGACGACGAGAAGCCAAAGCGTGATGTCCGCTGTGTGTCCTTGGGCTTGTCCTTGTCCTTGCCCTTGTCTCTGGGCTTGTCGGTGCGCATTGATCGTGTGGGGTGGGTGGGTGGCGGCGGGGTTGGTGGAGGTGGGTGCGGTGTGGGTGGGTGGGCGTTTGCCGTCGGTGAGTGGCGTACGTCTTCAAGATCTACAGGCCGTCGTCATCTGTTGTCGATGAGATGCGTGTGCTGTGCAATGTGCGATGGACACTTGGCACGATGACTGCGCATGGATAGAAGAGTAATTTATGTGGGGTGAGGTCTGCCGAGCAATCGGTCGCTCATGACGTCGAGCCCAGCCAGGCTGGAGGATCGCTGGCTGGTTCACCTGCGGCTGTCCTCCACTTGCTCCTTGCGTCATATCATGCATCGTCGATACCGTCGTCGCTTCCGACACTGTACAGCAATCTCTCGTTCCCGCGCACCGCCTATCTATCTCCGCAGCAACAACAAACCCACATCCATCAACAACACCCCACGCACGACGCGCTCAAGCTTACGCGTCGGACTACGGAACGGCTGCGGGTGCGGGTTCGTACGACGAGCGGTGCACCAGCGCCGGGCTTGGCCTTGCCCACCAGCCAACCGCTCGCTCTCACACCCGTCCTCTTCGACCCTTCTCGAGATCTAGGCCTCGCGCAAAACACCGAGCCCATGCCGACGACGGGAACCGCGCGTGACGCGCACCGGGCGCGCTCGTCATCCTCGGCCTCGTACGCGGGTTCGGATGCGCCCCCGCCGCCTGGCGACGGGTCGCCAATAGACCTCACCCTCGACGACGACGATAGCGAGCCTCGCTCAACTCGACACCATGGGAAACACCCAGCAGTGCCGGCCCTCGTTCCCGGCACCGTCGTACCCTCTCCGGCAACGGAGGACACAATCCTCAAACCCCTCCACTATGACCCCGTGGAGGCCAAGGTGGACAACAAATGGGTCTACCTATTCTACCGTTTCTGTGCCGAGCGCCATCACATGTACGAGCGCCGACAGGCCGGTGTTCCACGAGACAAGCTCACAACGGACCACACCCTGACGCATACCCACATCGGTAATGTGTTCCGCCAGCTCGACGCCGGCAGTCTTCACATGAAGACCCAGACCATTGCCAAAGGCGACCAAAGCGTCGAAGAAGTTGTCTGTGAGTTAGACACGGGGGGACCGTGCGCTAGTGATCGTCGGTAGCGCACGGTCGCCGAACGTCACTGACCACAACGCAACGTGCTGACGCCCCAGTCCGCGTCCTACTTTACTGCGCATTCTACAACAAGGAGACATGGGCCGCTTTGTGCTCCGCCTCGACCGACGGCATTCCGTCATGGAAGACCTTCAAGAAGGACCTTCCGGCTATGGACGCGGCGCTGCACGACCTCAGTGCCGTGCAGAAGCGCGGGCTCTACCTCGGCGGGTTTCAGCTCGTTCCGCCGACAATTTATTTCTGCGATGACCGGAACAAGTCGAAGTCGGTTATGAACTACTGGGCCAGCTTGCGTCTGGTCCAGGCGATGATGGAGGCTGGGCTGCCGACACAGCTTGCGAAGTGCAAGTATGCCATCGACGCTAGCTATATCCTCCAGACAATACCAACACTCGGCGGCTTCCTGTCACTGAATATTCTTTGTTTCCTCAACGACACAACCCACTTTACTTGGCTCTACCGCGACTTTGCAACCTGCGGCCCAGGGTCACGTAAGTTCCTCCAACGCATGTTCGGCGAGGATGTGATCAACAACAGTGCCATGGAAGCGGCCGGGCTCCAATGGCTCGGCGATCATCAGTACCGATACTACGCGCGCCTCGGTATTGACCCCCCACACGAGTGGGAGTCCGGCCTCCGCCCGGGCATGCGCGTGCTTGACATCGAGAACGCGCTCTGTTGGGCGCATCGCTATGTCCCAGCCTACGAGAAGAGCGGGAAGAAGAGCATTGCCGACGAGCCGATGCCGTCATTCGACCCCATTGTCGACCTTGAGACGTCCGCTCCGGCATGGTGCTCCCTGGAGGAGCATGTCCACAGCTCGAGCCAGCCGCTGTGGATCGACGCGGAGCTCGACGCGCGACTTGCATCTCTCGGCGACGAGGTTTACGAAGTCGAGCGGATCGTTGCGCGCCACAAGGGGCGCTACCGGGTGCGCTGGCTCGGCTATCCCCCAGAGGACGACACCTGGGAGCCGGAAGCATCGCTTAAGAAGGATGCGCGTGACGCGCTTGCCGAATGGGAGGCTTGGGACCAGCGCATCTGGACCGCCATCTATCGGATTAAGAAGGCGCGGCAGTCGAACGAGGAGCGGCACGGTAGCGAGGAGCGCAAGTCACAGAAGGCACCCAAGTCGAACACCGAGCGGGACGGCAGTGAGGACCCGTGGCCGAAGAAGTCACAAAAGTCGAAGGCCAAACGGCACGACAGCGAGGAACCGAAGTCGCGCGCGTCCAGTTCTCGACAGAAGCGGGACGCCGACGCGGACATCAAACCTGCTGCAAGCCTGTTGCGTACCCTCAGTCCAAAGCGTGAACCAGTATTTTCAGTCGAGGACGACTCGCCACCGGCAAAGCGTCGCAAGGCTAGCCCAGTCGTGCAGATTATGCGGCGGCGGCGGATCAGCAAGCCCGTTCCCTTGGTTCATGGGAGCAAACGGCACCCTATCAAGATTGAGTAGGGACAGGCCGGGATGGGAGCAGGGACCATGCTGGGGCACTGCGGGTCCCCAAAGGAGAGGTGCAACTAATACAACTGTAGCATTATAAACTTACTCAGGATGTTGTCCAGACCTATGCAATACTGTTAGTTGTGACACGCGCACAAGGTGTCGCTCAGGTCTCTCTGCATTCAGGTGTCGCCGTGTAGGTCATTCCTACGCGCTCTCCGCAAAGAAGTCTATCCGCCCCTCGATATCACACTCTGGAGGCCAGCTCTTGAAGGTGTCGTTCAAGAACGCGTCGCGGTCCAGCGCAGCGAGACACGGCACGTTCCAGTACTCGACCCTGGCATCCGCAGCGGAAGGCACGGCATCAGGGAGAATGTCGCCGTCGTCTGTGGGATCGGCGCCCTCATCGATCGCCTCGAGTAGGTCCTCGCGTGCGCCGGGGCCGAAAAGTCTGCGGAGGTGCCAGCGCACGAGCCCTCCATGCGTGGCACATCCCGCATTCTCGCCCCACACGCGCTCATTGCGCTTCCGCCCAGCGCAGGGCAGACAAAAGACGCGCGTGTGAGCCCCGAGCACGGGGGGCAGGTCGGTCCCGACGCCGATGAAGTCGACACGCGCCGGTGCCCACTCGGCCACCAGGACAGCGAGCACGCGTGTGAGCAAGACGGGATCGAAGATGTTCGCGGCAAGCGTCCCCTGCGGGGGAGGGTACTCGATCCGTAGGACCTTGGGTCTCAGGCGGGCGACGAGCGTCTCGCCGAGGAACGCGGCGCCGGAGCGCGGTCGCCCAAACGCCGCCATGCCGCTGCGTACGAGGGAGCGGAAGAGAGACGCGGAGAATGTAAGCTCGTCGAGCGCGCCGGATAGGGCGGGGTACGTGAGCAGTGTCTCGGCGAGGGCTTGCGCGGCCGACACGTCACGCAGCGAGATCCGTTTCGCGTGCGCCAGCAGGCCGAGCTTGCGCGGGGGCTGTGGGGGAGCGTACGCGGCGGCTCCGTTTCCGCCTGGCCCGGCCTCGGCGGTGCGCGACTCGAGTTCGGGGGCGGAGAGGAAGTCGAGCCCGAGGCCGGCGAACACGGCGCGCCGGTTGGCGCGGTCGACCTCGATCGCTGCGTACAGCACCGGCGTGAGGCGCGCGTTCCACGCCTGACAGGTGCGCGCGGCAGCGTTCACGCTCGCGAGGGGAAGGGCGCTCACGTGCGCCAGCACCTCGGACTGCAGCTCGGGCGGGAGGTCGAGCAGGCGGAACGGCGCATGGTGAGAGTTGGAGGCCGTAGGCATACCGTCGAGATTCAGTGCCGTGTCATGCTGTGGTCGCTGGGTGGTAGGTGTTTGTGATGATGTCAAATTGGAGAAACGGGTGGAGGGAGTGAGAGGCGAGTTGGAGAACCGAGATGCGTCATCTGAATGAAGACGCCGAAAGTGTCGCTTATTTCTGTCGGTGTTAGGCCACGTGCTTCCCACGGGGTGACTGGACGGGATTATGGACGGCGTTTTCGCCTGGGTGGTGGGTTGCCAATTTGCCTCCGTTACAACTTTGGTGGGACGGTGGTGGGTTGTGGAGGGCGGCTGGGCAGACTGGGAGCGCCTGGCCGGGTGGGTGGCTGCTGCTGAGCGCCGGGCACCCACCACCCAGGCCACCTGCTCGCTCGCTGCTGCTGCTGCCGCTCACTCTCTCCCTCCGCACTCGCCGTGCACACTGTACAGAGTGCCGTTTCGACATTGACAGTTCTTGCTCCAACCCTTCAAGAATAGTGAGTGCGCCGTGACCATCTACCATCTTGCGAACGTACACTGACCACCGCCCGCAGATTCAAAATGGTCAGTACCGCGCTGTTCGCCAGGTCGTTTTCCGCTCGTCGTGTCGCCGCTGTCGTCTGCGCTGGGATGGACCGAGAAGGAGGCGAGGAGGGAAGGCTTGGACGCCTGGATTGAGAAGCGCGATGGAGACGGACGGACGTGGGCAGGCCAGGACTGCGCTGCTCTGCGCTCGCCGTGCTCCCATCATCGACAAGACGACAGCGGCAGACTCAGACGGCAGACGACCGACCGCACCGAAATCTTCAACCCACATTGCTAACACCTCCCAGGCCGAGGCTAAGAGCGCCCCCGTTAACCCGATGAAGGAGCTTCGCATCGAGAAGCTCGTCATCAGTGCGTTTGGAGCGAGACGCAGGCAGCGAACCAATCTAACAACCCGCAGACATCTCGGTCGGCGAGTCTGGTGACCGTCTTACCCGTGCCGCCAAGGTGCTTGAGCAGCTCACTGGTCAGACCCCCGTGACCTCGAAGGCCCGCTACACTGTCCGTTCGTTCTCGATCCGTCGTAACGAGAAGATCGCCGTCCACGTCACCATCCGTGGCCCCAAGGCCGAGGAGGTCCTTGAGCGTGCCCTCAAGGTCAAGGAGTACGAGCTCCGCCGCCGCAACTTCTCCGAGACCGGCAACTTCGGCTTCGGTATCGACGAGCACATTGACCTCGGTATCAAGTACGACCCCGGAATCGGTATCTTCGGCATGGACTTCTTCGTCGTCATGGGCCGCCCCGGTCTCCGTGTCACCCGCCGCAAGCAGAAGGTCGGACGTGTCGGTGCCGGCCACAAGGTCCGCCCCGAGCAGACCGTCGCCTGGTTCAAGCAGCGTTTCGACGGCATCGTTTCCCGTTAAGCGTGGGATGTATATCACTTCATTGGCACCTAGACGGGATGGATGCGGCATGACACAGCGGGGTGTGGGGTGTGGGGTGGGGTGACAGAGGGGCCAGCCGCTCTGGCTTCGGCTTCAGACTAACAGGTTGACGAGCGTCAAGCGGCAAGACACCTTCGAGCACATGAGCGCGCGCGAATTCATAACATCTGACGGCACAGGACGGTGGAGGAAGGTGGTATGGCTGGGCAGTAAAACCTGCACACGAGCGGCACAGCGAGGCATTGGCACCGATGCGTGCATGCCATGCATGGGTATGGCGAGAGGACCACATCTCTAAGCCTCTTGCGATATGTGGGCTCCCAACCACAGCTCACGGCATGCTGTATCTCGTGCCCCCGGTACCAAGCATCGAGGTGTGGCAGTGGCACTGAGTGTGGCCGTGTGCGTCTCTCCTGGCACTCGACAGCGCGTCTCCTTCTGCCTCTTTCATTCCCCTTCTGCCTCTGTCAGTCAGCACCGGTCGTGGCTGGCCAAGCCCGTATTGTCCCAGCCCACAGTCTCTATACCGCAAGCGTCCATAGGCGAGAAAGCGAGCCGCAGTTTGCACTGGGCCGGGCAACAACGCCCCCGGCCTCGGCTTGTCAGTCCCGCCAGGCAGACTCGGTATACAGCGAGCACGCCGTGCCGCTCCACCGTCCGTCCGGCACGGCTCTGCACCCTCCGTGTCCGCCTCTCTGCCCCTTCACCAGCAGCGCAACACCCGCAAGACGAGCAGCAACACAACAAGTCCATTAAACCAACAACTACAAAACTACATTCTGTCCCTACCACCGTCGAGGAACAATGACCCCGCTGCGCCGCGCACACCTGTATCGTGTCAGCTCCAGCTACACAATCGTCGTCCGAGCATGCGCATATCAGATTGTCCAGTGAGAGCATCGGCGCCGCCGCTGCCGTGTTTCAGACAGGCTCGCGGCGCCCTGGTACAAGAGGTGCCAATGGGGAAAATGTTCCGCTCTTCATTTATGCGCTGGAGGATGTGGGAAGGGGACATACCTTGTGCTATGGGTGTTGAGATGGTCGAGAGGTGGACGAGGACGAGACGTAAGAAGTTTCGGCGTCGCGGTTTATGAAGGCTTTGGCTGGGTGCGGTAGATTTCGCCCCTTCGCACCACCTAGGCGTGTGTCGGAACAGCGCGCCTGAAACAGCCTCCTGGCCCAGCACGCCTACGCCCTCCCTCCACCCACCCAAGATCGCCTTCCACAATTTCGGATCCTCCACCAGCAACAACACCCACCCATCACACAATCACAATGCTGGGGATACAGCGCCTCCTGCGCGCCCCACCCGCGCCGCTCCTCGCGCGCACGCTCGCTACCTCGGCAGCGCTCAGCGCGCCGTCAACCCGCCCGCGCCCGGGCGCAGCGTACGGCGTCAAGCCTGGCTTTACACGCCAGCCAGCACGCGACCGTGCTGGGCCTCCCGGCGACCGCAAGCGCACAAACGACCGTACCGACCGCCCCGCACGCACCCCATGGGCTGAGCGTGGCGCCGTTCCCAAGACGACGTCGCAGCGGCTCGCGGCGTTCCCCCGCGGGCGAGGCGACCGCTCCGACCGCACCGGCCGCGAAGGCGCGCCACGACCCGCCGGTGCTCGCGAGAAGCCGCAATGGCGCACCGACGGCCGCGGCGGCTTCATGCTCGCTGCGCACGCCGCCAAGGCCTCAGCACCAGCGCCCAAGGAGAAGCCGGCGTACCAGCAAAAGGCCAACGTCGAGCTCGCGCGCCCGCGCAAGTTTGGCAGCTTCGGCCTGCACCCCGGCCTCGTGACGGCGCTCGAGGAGCGCTTCGGCGCCAAGGGCGAGACGATGCCCATCCAGAGCCTCGCGCTGTCCAAGCTCGTCAACTCAGAGCTGACGCGCACCAACGGAGTGAGCTCGCACGCCGTGCGTGCGATCCTCGGCGCCGAGACGGGCAGCGGCAAGACACTCGCTTACCTCGTCCCCCTGGTCCACCACCTCAAGCAGGACGACCGCGTGCCGTCGCGCGCACCGGGGCCGGTGGCGCCGCGCGCGCTCGTCCTCCAGCCCACGCACGAGCTCACGCGCCAGAGCACGGCCGTGGCCAAGGGCCTCACGCACGACGCCAAGCTCACCATCGTGGGCGCGAGCTCGCCCGGCGCGGCCAAGGACGTGGGTGAGGTCGACCTGCTGTTCGCGACTGGCCGCACGGCAGCTTATCTCCTCGGCATCCCGCGCGAGGAGACAGACGTGCGCGAGAAGGATGAGGAGAGGGAGAAGGAGTTGGAGAAGGAGAAGGAGAAGAGGCGGAGACGGCCAGACGACGACAAGCCCCGCATCGACCTCTCGCGCGTCGAGTGGGTCGTCATCGACGAGGCCGACGTGCTCCTCGGCCCCGACTTTGTGACCGAGACGGCGGCCGTGCTCGCCAAGCTGCGCGCCGCGACCGTCGGACTCAACATCCTGCTCGTCACCGCCACGCTGCCGCCGTCGCTGCTGCGCGCGCTCGAGACGGACCCGCTGCTCTCGGCGTCAGAGTTCACGCAGCTCCTCTCCCCCGGGCTGCACAAACTGCCCAAGGCGCTCGAGACGCGCTTTGTGCCGTGGTCGGGTGCGGGCAACCCGCTCGCCGATGTTGCGCACGAGATCAAGCGCGGCTTCGCCGAGGACGCGCAGGACGCCAAGGTCGAGGCGTACGGGCTCGACAGCGCGCCCAAGTCGCGCTCCATGGCCGTCGTGTTTGCCGGCAGCGTCGGCAAGGTCTATGCGACGGTCGCAAAGCTCGAGGAGAAGGGCATCCCGTGCCTCGCGTGGACGGGCGAGAGCGACTCGCGCGTTCCGGGGCACAACGGCGCGCTCGACGCGTTCCTCGTGTCGCACAAGCGGAGCAGAGACCCGGCAGGCGAGACGCCGCCCGGCGCGGCCAAGGGCGCGCCCCGCGTGCTCGTCACGACGTCGCTTCTCTCGCGCGGCCTCGACTTCTCGCCGGCAGTCACAACGTCCTACCTCATCGACCCGCCGCGCAATGTGCTCGACTTTGTGCACCGCGCCGGGCGGACAGGGCGTGCCGGCCGCCCCGGGCGCGTCGTCGTCTTTGGCATGAGCCATGCAGGGCAGAGCAAGTACGCGTCCGAGCTGCGCGACGTGCTCGGCAAGGTCGAGACCCGGGCGGCTGTCAAGCCCGGTGGCCGGTCGTGGTCGGGCGCGCGCGAGGCGCGGGGCCGCGACGGCGGGCGGGGGCGCAAGTAGGCAGGCGGTGGGCACATACAACAACAACACACCTCAACACACCCATTGTACATCTAGCATTCTGCATCACCTACTCCTGGCTGCTGGTCTACTCCTTGCGGCCGAAGATGGTGGCCGAGGCCTGCGCGGTGGGGAGGATGACTGGGGTCAGCGCAGCCACACAGGAGCCACTTACACAGCTCGGCGATCTGAACGTGGGCCGGGCGGCCGGCGACCCAGACGATCTCCTCGGCAATGTCCTCGGCGACGACTGGCTGTCAGCGGCGCTACGCGGCCACACTCACGCGGCTCGATGCCCTTGTAGACGTTCTTGGCGGCGGCCTCGTCGCCGCGGAAGCGGACGACCGAGAAGTTGGTCTCGACAGCGCCCGGCGCGACCTCGGTGACACGGATGCCGGTGGCCACGACCTCCTTGCGCACGGAGGTGGTGAAGGCGCGGACGGCGCTGGGGGCGTGGGCGTAAGCTCCAGTGGGCCAAGGGAATAGAACGGCGACAGCCACACTCACTGCTTGACAGCGCAGTAGATCGAGCCGCCGACGTACGCCTCGCGGCCGGCCAGCGAGCCAATGTTGATGATGTGGCCCGAGTCCTGCGCCTTGAACTCGGCGAGGAAGACCTGCGTCAGCTGGATCAGGCTGACGAGGTTGGTGTTGATCATGAAGTCGATGTCGGCGAGGGCGATGTCGCCGGCCTTTTCGACGCCGATGGCGCCGCCGGCGTTGTTGACGAGGCTGGGGGTGTCAGCGATCAGCGAGCGGAGCGAGCTGGTCGCGGGGAAGTGAGGGGGGTGTACCACACCTAGGGGGGGGGGGGGGGGGGGGGGGGGGGGGGGGGGGGGGGGGGGGGGGGGGGGGGGGGGGGGGGGGGGGGGGGGGGGGGGGGGGGGGGGCGGCCCCCGGGGGCGGCGGGGTGGTGGGGGGGGGGGGGGGGGGGGGGGGGGCGG